>CM077080.1:184291601-184891601 GCA_039513925.1 Platanthera zijinensis | reverse complement strand
GGCCACATCACAAAGTTCCTTTACCATGTCCAGCGAGAGTCGCATCTCCCCTTCATTTTCTTCCATCCATTCCTCATCTCTTATGCTGGTGGCCACTACTCGCGACGACCGAACCTCAAAATCCACGGGCAAGATCGCCTCGCACCCATGAGAAGTTTGAAGGGGATTTCTCTGGTGGCCGTGTTGGGGGTTGTCTGCAGAGCCCACAACACCGAGGAGAGTTGCTCTACCTAACTCTCTCTCAAGTTCTCTGCCTTCTTCTTAAGCAGGTTCACAATGATTTTGTTTTCCGCCTCCACCTGGTTATTGCTCCTTGGGTGGTGGATGGAGGAAAACATGAGGTCAATCCCCAACTGGGTACAGAAACTGATGAATTCTTCGCTAGAAAACCATGGCCCATTATCTGTGACAATGGATTGAGGCAACCCATGTCATCAGATGATCTCTCCTCATACTAAATTTCTGAAGGTCACTTTGACCAACGCCTTGACCTCCAGCCACTTTGAGAAATAATCAATCATGACTAGAAGGAACCTTCTCTACCCGCTTGCTGGGGGAAAAGGCCCAACAAAATCCATCTCCCAGATGGCGAAAGGCCATGGTGTCGTGATGCTTCGAAGCCATTGGGAGGGAAAGAGTTTGAGGGGGCATATAGCTGACACTTTTTGCACCTCCTTGCAAACTCAACTATATCCTTCCTAAGGGATGGCCAGAAGTACTCCTGCCTGACCACCATTGCTTCCAAATTTCTGCCTCCCGAGTGACTGTCGTATTCACCAGAGTGTATTTCCTATAGGATCCACGGGATCTCCTATTCTGTCATGCATCATGCCAGGGGCACTAACAACAACTTCCGATGCAGCCCTCCTTCATGCATTAAGTAATGTGCTGATTTGTGCCTGAAGCCCTTCACATCCCTAATCCCTTCGGGAAGTTTACTGGTAGTTAAGAAAGCTATGAAGGAATCCACCGATAAGGGCTGCCGATTCACTTCCAATAGCTCTCCCTGTTACATCCCATTTCTGGCTTGACCCCTAGGAGTCGGTCTGCAATGACAAAACCCTAGGAAACCATAGACTTGAAGTCCATCGGCCAAGATTTTGAGTTACGGGTTAGTCATGCCCGTGACAGACCCGTCACGCCCGTGACCTAGGGCGTGACCCCCCCCCCTTTGACGATCGTCGACCTCGAGAAGACAATCGGCAAACTAAGAATTTTCAATACGGGGCGGTCACGCCCGTGACCGGCCCGTCACGCCCGTGACCTAAGGAGTGACCCCCCTTCGACGATCATCGACCTCGGGAAGACGATCAGCGAACTCAGAATTTTCAACACGGGTGGTCACGCCCGTGACCGGCCCGTCACGCCCGTGACCTAGGGCGTGATGCCCCCACCGACCGTCGACCTCAGCTTGACGAACGTCGACCGAAGAACACCTGTCATGCCCGTGACAAACATGTCACGCCCGTTACATGGGGGGTGACCCGTGAACCGACGTAGAAGAATCGGTTGTCGACTCGAGAACGACGAATGGACTAGTGTCACGCCCGTGACAAAGGACAAAACATCAGCCAGACTTGAAATTTCTTTAACACATGCCATAATTAACTCTGATTATGGGAAGTTACACCAGGAGTATTTATGGGCCGTTTCCTTCTCTAATTACTTAATAAAATGAGGAAGTGTTGGTCCAATAGGAAATCGCCACCCTGACACATCTTTTCATCTTCCACCTTTTCCTCTCCCTCCACCATAACCGAAATACCATTAAGAGGGAGCCTTCATGGCCATAAATGTTTTACCATTTCCCCTCCCCACTTGGTGATCTATAAAAGCCCCCTTAGAGCAAGATGAGAAGTTTACACTCTTGACTAAACGAATTAGAGTTGTTGCTCTTGCTGTAGGAGAAGTTCGGCAACGCCACCACCGCGCCATGGCAAGCCGACGTTCATCTCGCCTCCAAACCGCGAACAAGGTCCTCCTCTACTTCTTCTTTTATGGGTAGATCTTAAGATCTTAGAAAGGAAGTTCGTGCTCAACGGAGCCGGACCTATCTCGCGTTTTCATGGAAAAACCATGAAAAATATATTTTTGGGTCCGCTAGAAACCGCCACCTCCGGCGGCCAAACCACCGCCGACCGATAGACATCGCCTCGACGGAGGTGGTGGTGGTGGTGGCTGGCCAGGGAAGTGATCGGATGCCCGACGACGGATCGCGGAAGAGCTACAGGGAATATAAGTTTTTGAGTTTAGGTTTTCGGGTTCTGTAGAAGATGAATAGTAAAAACATTTTTATAATATAAAAATTATGTATATAGTATATAAGGAAAATATATACATTAAATGGACGCATTTTGATGCTGCAAAACGAGGCACTTAGAGGCCGATTTAGGAAATATGGCCAATCACGAAAGTTATAGACCTTTGAGTCTAGATTAATTTAAAATTAATTTCAACTTGTTTGGTTAAGTTATTTGACCGCAGCACCCGTTTTAGTGGGGGTTGTACCTAGAGTTTGGCAGAAACTAAAATGAATGCCCACTCTTCGTACCTTGTCTAAATGACCTTAAATATAAGCAGGGGGTTACCCTTAGCCATACCCAGAGTCTGTCCAAAAATGGGAATTTTTTGAGATACTTTGCCTAAGGTTTTTTTTAATTTAATAAAGTTAGAGTAATTTATTAAAGTGGTCAAATGACCTCCAAACCCTCCCAAATTTTGCTGAGTAATCCTTGTCTATAAACCCTAGCTCTGTACAAAATTCCAAATCATTTGGATGAGTTTTGGGTAGGAAATCACCTATCCTTAACTAGGCATTAATGAGGCATTTTTGAGTAAAAAGTGCACTAAGAGGTTGGAACGGTCAAATCACCTCAACAGAGGCTGATATATTGACCACTGACTTAGAAGGGGTATTATAACCCAGTGGAGAAAAATGGTGTGGTTTAGGGTTGATTAAACCTAGGATCCAAACTCAAACCCTAAAGGGAGGGTTTTGAGGGTTGTGAAGGACATGGGGGCAAATGCCCTTGTATTGCCTTTAAATTCAGTAGAGTCGACATTAGCATAATATAAATTATCTGGATGGAATCTCGGAGGATTTGGAGATAGGTAGATACCTCAAAACCTTAACCATAGTTTTAGGGTAAAATCTCAAATAAGTAAAATTAGTCACTAAACATTATCTAAAAGCTGTGAAACTCAGATAGAGTGAGTATTGGAATGGGTAGAACCTATAGCAATTTTACTGGAATTTTATGATGTTTATTTCTAGCACTTCATTTGTAAAGTTTGCTATAGCCCAAATTAACGTTTTAATTATTTAGATTTTCTTGTTCATTGAAAACCCATGAAAATCTTGGAAGTAAATGTTTTATGTCAAAATGGTTGCTCTTGAATTTTTGTATAATTTTTAGTTGAGTAAATCTAGTACTTCATTCACAAATGTTAAAAAGGGGTTTTATGGTTTAAAAATTAATTATGGGTGATATTGCTGTTGAAAAATTATGAGACTTAGGAAATTGAGACTTTCAGGCCATTATATGCTTGTAGACATTTATTCATGATTTTTAGAATCTTAGTTAAGGCACTTTCTTTACAAGTCCACCTTATGGAGATTTTTAATAATTAATTTATTCAGAGATTAATACTTGCTGAAAAATTATGAAACTTGGTCAATGTTATTTTTAAGGTTGTATCTGCATATTATAATTAATTTATAATTTTTGGATGGATATTCTCTGTACTTGATTCATAAATAACGAAAGATAGGAAATATTTCTAAAATAGTTTTAGTGCCCTCTTGATGATAAGAAAATTGTGATATTTTGGATTTATCATATTGAGATAACATAATATTTATAATAATTTTGTTGGACATCTTGAATGAGTACTTAGGGTAGTTCATGTTCAAACTAGTTGCCCTTAGAATTTTTGAGGAATTAATTAAATGTCAGATAAGTTAGGAAAAATTATAATTTCCTGATTATAGGCTAACTATATCATGATATACCTCCAGTAAATAAGTTAGGGCATTTGGATGAGTAATGGATCATTTCCTATCCGGTTCGACATATAGCATAGGATAGTCTGCAATTAGCAATTAGTGTTAACAGTTATAGGATATGATGGGGCACGGTGGTTGAGTTAGTTAATCTGCTTAATTGGATGGATGTGAAATTGTTCACCATATAAGGATAAGAAGGTTAGTGAGAAGTTGTGTTGGCTAGAGTTAAGAGGTGCTCGGGTTCGACGAAAGATCGTCTTTCCCGAAGAGGGGAAGGTTAAAAATCACACTAGGTTAGTCTATCGTTATATAAGAAGGGAATGGGTAAAGAGAATAAACAAATAACAATAAGTGCCTTGTGAAAGGGAACGATGGGCTTCAGCTACCATCATAGTTCCTAGTGCCCTTTGAGAGCCCTTCACAAGGAATACCGGGGGCAGTCTTGGGTTAACGTAAACTGTATTAACAAAATGAAAAGGGTAACCTAGTAATTAGGGTCTCACATTTCACAAACACTGTTAGCACAAGAAGATAGTTGGGAGCTTCGGCTCGATTAGTTAAGAGACGGACGAAATGGTTCGGGGAGCTTCAACTCGATTAGTTAAGAGACGGACGTTTTGGTCCGGGGAGTTTCGGCTCGATTGTTTGATACGTTAAATTTGCATGTGCATAAAAGGAAAGAAAATTAAGGTGGTGGGTCTTCGGTATTGGAGGGTCAATGCACCGACGCCAATACACTGACTCGGCAAGTGTGGTTAGCACTTCGCCAACAGAAGTCCGGTGCGCCAGCCGACAAGAGTACGCAGGAGTCTGCTTCGTGCACCAAGCGTTGAGGCGTACGATAGGTCTGACCGGTAGTGCTTTACTGGTATAGAGGTGGGCGAGGCCCAACCCACCGCTTCTATCTGCCACTACGGAGGTATCCTGGGAGGTTACGGCTCCAAAAAGGGGGAACTAAAGGTCTGTGTGCACAGAGTCAGGTGTGTGTGTTGCACTTGCATGTTCCATCATACCCACTAGCATGTCATAGCATAATCGATTCATTTAACCCATGACACCTAAGGTATAAGTGGAATGGGATGCTTATACATTAGGACTTGCAAAACGACCCCTTGGTCTATAAGCTTGTGTGGGCAAGTTTATAAATTAAGGTTAATTTTGATATTTATATACTGTTGTTTGATAACCGACACCCCAACGTATAAATTGGTATGAGACTTTTTATACGATAGGAGCCTTGTAGAAGACCCATTGGCTTATGTGTTCTCACATAAGTGAAGGTTACTTTCCACATTTCATCTTATGGCCATTATTTATTATAGAATTGCTAGATTAGTTCCGCTGCCACCTGATTCTTTTGATTAAATCTCCACCTTCATGTCCTTCCCTTTCCTTCCTCTCCGCTCGGTACTTAGGAGCCATGGGGGAAGGGGTAGGGGATGATAGGGCTTAGTATTTATGACTAACAGTTTTTGAACCGCATCATTTTAGGGAATCGTGGAGCCCAGTACGGGGGAGCAGCCCCAGAGACCAGTGCGCTTGGAGATGGGGCAGTCTAGCTCCGGAGTTCATACAGCCGGGACCGTGAGTCTCGACCTTGAGTAGATGTTCTGTTTTTGCTTCAGCATGAGTGATTTGTAGTGAGGACATGATGTACCGGGCATAAGCTCGTATTTTAGTACTCTGATATATTATTCTGTGGAAACTCCCTTCGTGGAGACTTTTATTTCTATATATGTGATCTCTGGTGGACTAGTTTTATATTTTCTTATGCTACTATTCTGCGATCGATTTGGCCGGCAGGATCGGCGTTTTGTAGTGACGACCTTCCCGGGCATGAAGGTGTCACCGCAAAGCGGCGGTTCTGAGCCTAAGACCCCGGTGGTTTAAAAAGAAAAAAATGGGGTCTTACAAGTGGTATCAGAGGGCATAACATCGATCGGAAAAAGGTAGCAGTCACTAACCCTAGGTCACTCCCGCGCGAGCTTAGTTTGAGGACAAACTAGCAGCAAAAGCAATGGTGTGCCCATAAGGAAATCACATGTAAAAGTCCATTTCTTCATTAATTGGAATTCTTCTTTGTAGCCTGCGGTAAACCCTGCCCCCTGCAGGGAACACCTCTGGATGCGAAAATCTCATCTTAATTCTCTAATCAATGCGTTAAACACAGCCCACTAGGACTCATAACTAACCACGACAACTTATAGTATGCTCTAGTCAAAAAATAGATCTATGGTATGAACTCGGTTAAGGTAAGGAGATACCCAAAGAGAATAAAGGAGGAGTTTAACACGAGAATGACAACCTAAGAAATAAACTCAGGTTACCCTACAGTCCATTACTCAAACTGGTAGGACTGCTTTAAGGAGAATTGAGACCAATAATCCATTAGTAGAATAGTAGAAGACACATAGTCTCTGTAACGTCCCAATTCGTGCTAGGCCCCTCACATGAGTTTTGAGTCAAGAGACTTGACTCGGGCACAGGGCGCACTGGCAAAAGGTGTCAGGTGCGTTCGATGGAGTGTAGGGTTGAGTGATATCCAACGGATCGAAACGAAATGGCCAAAGGGAAAATCGTCGAGAATGCCTGGTGATTCTCGCCGATCGTCGAGTATCGATGAGAATACTCAACGCTCTCAACGCCGGATTTTCGATAAGCATGGCCTAAGGGAAAATCGTCGAGAATGCCTGGTGATTCTCGCCGATCGTCGAGTATCGCTGAGAATACTCAACGCCAGATTTCCGATAAGCATGGCCTTAGGGAAAATCGTCGAGAATGCCTGGTGATTCTCACCGATCGTCGAGTATCGCTGAGAATACTCAACGCACTCAACGCCAGATTTCCGATAAGCATGGCCCAAGGGAAAATCGCCGAGAATGCTTGGTGATTCTCGCTGATCGTCGAGTATCGCTGAGAATACTCAACGCACTCAACGCCAGATTTCCGAAAAGTTAGGCTAAGGGAAAATCGTCGGGTATCATTGTTGATACCCGACGAATTCGTCGAGAATGTCTGACGATTCTCGCCGATCGTCGAGAATGACAGATGATTCCCGCCGAATTTGACTTGTGCGTTTTCTTCGCCCAGGCAGATTCGTCGGCTTGTACAGGCAGACCTAACCGGATTTCAGTATTCGCGCTGGATGGTTCCTTAGACCGGGTCACTTCAATATGACCCATTATGGGCGGTCACTGAGGCGTTGACACGTGGCAGAAGATGTAACCTAATACATCGACTTATAAAAGGGAGTTAAAGCCGAACCCTAGCTTTTGCGCCGATCGACCCTTGCCATCATCGTGGATCTCGCGAAACCGACGGAGGCGAGGGAAGCGGGCGGAGCTCTTGGAGGCGGGCTTCTTTCTCTCTTTCCCTCTCCTTCCTTTGTCGTGAAGAACAACCGCACCAAACAAGAGATTCCACAAAGAAGAACGACTAGATCCATGGCCGGGAACGATGGTACCGCTGGAAACGAGGTGAGCTTCCTCCCCTCTCCCTTGGTGCTAAATCTGTAGATATATTCTAGGAGAGATATCGACTCCATAGAGTCTTGATGGTGAGGAGGAGATTTCCTATGAAAGCCATGCCTAGGTTTATTTTCTAGGCTTTAGCCCCCTCCAACCTCTTCATCCTTCAAGTGAAGATGAGAGAAGGATTCGTGGAGAAATATGGCTTCGTGAGGGTGAATAAGGGTGGACGATTTTCTGGAGGAGATTTTGGGAGTTTGGTGCAAGGAGGAAGATGAACAGATGCCGTTCATCTCGCCTTAAGATGCGTGCAGAAATCTGTTTTTTGCACGCAGCGACCTTCGTGACCAATTTCAGGGGTGTTCTGGTCATATCTGGGTTTTTGACAAAACACAAAAGTCATAGCCCTCAAAATTATCTTTCTAACGAGTTGTTGCACGTTCCCAGGCGATACCTGTAGCCACGGGAAAGTCTGTTAGAATCTGCTGTAATTGGGGGAAATTCCACCCAGGAAATCTGTATCCTGCACGCAGCAGGCTTCGAGTGAATTTCTGGTGTGATGCGATCAAATCTGGGCTTTCGACTAAACACGAAAGTTGTAGCCCTTGAAATTATCTTTCCAACGAGTGGTTACACGCGCTCGTCGGATATCTGTAACCTCAGGAATCCTTTGTCGAAGTTGCAGCCCGGATTAAGGCTGCACCTAAATTCTTGGCTGTGTAACGTGGAATGCGATGTGGTGGAATTCAATGTTGCGATCCAACTCGAGGCTTGGGTGGACTCTTTGGACATAATCATCATAGTGACGTGATAAGTTGAGGTTATAAATCTAAATTCATATAACGAGTTGTGGACAAGTTTAATTGAAGGAAAGAACCTGATATAATTGGGTAGATATAATTGGATAAATGTATAAATTATTTAACTATGGCCATGATATGTTGGATGGATAAAAGGGAATTAGTAATCCAATGCTTAGAGTGTCGTCTCCCTACGGGTAGCATTGTGTAAGTAACAAGTGCGGTGTTGACTGTCACTAGTTGGAATGAGATTGAGATGAGTAAAGTTGGACGGTTGGGCTTGGCCCTCGGTGTCCATGTCCCGAGGCTCCTTCCGCATTTGATGGATGGTTGGGCTTGGCCCTCGGTGTTCACGTCCTGAAGCTCTTTCCATGCCACAATATTGTGAAATTGCATGTGGTGTGAGTCGACACATGGTGTCGTAATCCCGGGTTAAGGATAGTGTGGCAGGTTTATGGGCTCGCCAATCGTCACACCGATGGGAGTCGACAGCTAGTCCTTAGACGGTTGGGCTTGGTCCTCGGTGTTCATGTACCGAGGCTCCTTCCGTGCCAAGTGAACGGTTGGGCTTGGTCCTCGTGTTCATTTCCGAGGCTCCTTACGTGTCACGCATAGGCCAGTTCGGGGCTAGGATCTTGGTGCTTACTTACCCAAGAGAACCCGCTGAGCCGTAGTACGCATGTGAGCTCCGCTGTTGTGTCCTTAGCGTTGAGGCGTACGGAGGCCTAGGCTAGGTAGTGTGGAGACCAGCCTAGTAGTGGAGATGCCCGCTCTACTGTCACCGTTTGGCCACGACGGTTGACGCCTGAGAGGTTAGCTACCTGCTCGAATAGTGGGAACTATAAGTCTGTGTCGACATAGCGATTGCATGTGCTTGATCATGGGTGTGCCATTGCATTGTATTCATAGCATTACACTTCATTGCATACATGAGACCCTCATCGTATAACTTTTATGGGCACTCCTATACGATGAGTTACTTATTGCTGAACGACCCTCAACTTATATGCTTGTATGGGCATCCATATAAGTTGAGTTACTTACTGTTATAGCTATATACTCTCTTGCTGCTGTAGATAGTAGATTTGTAAAATAAGAGCTTGTTTATTACACTCTACTGTTGTTGTTGCTTATGATATGTATACTCACTTCACCTGTTGTACTACTATTATTTATATATTGTACCTGTTCCTTTCTCCGCCCGGTGCCGAGGAGTCGCCGGGGGAGCGGATGTGAAGCCACTTAGTCTTTATGACTAACGGTTGCTACGTCTTTCTTTTTAGGAGGAAACCCCGCAGGTGGAGCAGCAGGCTATGCAGCTGGACAGCCAGGCCAGGACGACAGGGCCTGAAGGGATGGTACCGTCGCTGCCATCGGTTACAGATGTGAGTGAGAGAGATTTTGTTGTAGCCCTTCGGGGCAATTATATTTACGTACTCTGATTATGTAGAAGCTTGTTTAGCTTCTCTTTTGCTATATTTATGGACTTATGCTTAGTGTGGATTGACTTTCTTTTATTATTATGGTTGGGTTGGCAGTTTATATGTTGATATTGGTTGAAGCCGGCAGGATAGGCGTCTTATGGTATAGGCTGACCCGAGTGTTAGTGTTACCGCAAGGCGGCTGTTCTGGGCATAAGACCCCTCTCGTGCCGTATCTTGTGTTCCGAGAGGGGGGGTCTTACAAATGGTCTCAGCTTGCTACGATCCTCCAAGGCGAAAGTCACTTAACAATGGTGCCACCCATGTTTGATTAGTCAGTTTGGGGACAAGCTGCCTTAGCGGAAGCAATGGTGTGCCCATATGTAATTCACACTAAGTTGTCCATCTTTAACCTTAGATTAGCCAACCTAACCCTAGGTTTGTACCTTATGTGTAGATCCCAGTACATGCTGAGCCAGTAAGGGGCACCCCCGCCCCGTCCGTACCTACACAATTCCAACAATCAAAGCTGGGGCAGACGCTCACAGCTATTTTGGACGCCTTTAGGTCCCAATCTCAGCAGGCACCTGTACAACAACAGGGTCCGGGATCTAGTTGGTTAAGCGTTTTCCGAGCTCTCTCCCCTCCCGCTTATATTGGGACAGAGTCGGCGATGCGTACGGAAGAGTGGCTCGACACTATACAAGAGTTGTTGGCCGGAATAAGATGTCCAAACAACATGGCGGTGACCCTTGTGGTGACACTCTTAGAGCTGCACGCTAAAAGGTGGTGGAAGTCCCTCACGGGCTCCACTTTTCATGGAAGAGTGTACACAGACATTCGTTGGAGCGAATTCTCCGAAGCCTTCTTAGAGCATTTCATCCCCTCGGCCGCTCGGGATGGTCTGGAAGAGAGATTTTTGCAACTAAAGCAAGGGTCCATGTCGGTGACGGAGTACCAATGGGAGTTTCAGCACCTGGCTAGATTCGCTGACTCCTATGAGCTGGATGATAGAGGGTACGCCAAACGATTCTACAAAGGCTTGCGAGATCCCCTAAGGCAAGCCCTTTGTTTATAGAGGATTCTAGTCTGGCGGAGATTATTGATATGGCGAAGAGATTGGAAGCGGACCACTTGGGAAGTGGTAAGAGGCCAGCGGAGGGAGTGATGGAAGCTGGCCCCAGCAATAGAAGGAGATTTGACAATAAAAGAGGAAGAGGATATCGGAGGGGTGGCGGGCGTTTCCCCCAGAACTTTAGAGAGGAGCGCCCGGTTCCGCAACCGCCAGCATTACCTCCACCTCCACAATTTCAGCAACACGGCGGAAGGTAGGAACGAGTGTGCTTTGAATGCAACCAACTGGGCCACATTCGATGCTACTGCCCGCAACTGTTTGGAGATGCGCCTTTTGCTCTCCCTCCAGCAGCCCCGCGGGGGAGAGGGTATGTGCGTGGTCGAGGACGAGGACCATGAGGAAGAAACCCCGGACCCGCTCGAGATCAGATGTATGCCTTGGACATAACTTAAGAGCGGAATCCTCAAGAGATGATTGCAGGTACGATTTGAATTAGTCATTTTGCTTCCATTAATATTCTCTAGTAGCTTAAGATATACTAGATGTCTAGCTTGAGTATTATTAAATGACACTTAGGCACCGTGATGGTCGGCGGGAAACCGGCTTATACGTTATTTGACACCGGCGCCTCATATTCTTTCATGTCCGAAGACTTCATCAAGAATATACCCGGAGTGCAATATTTCACTAGTATTGCCCGAAGAGTACGCCTCCCAGACGGATCTGAGATGACGGCAACCGCAAAGTGTGAGTTAGAGATAACCATTGGGGGAAAGACCTTTGATACCCCTGCCACAATTTTGAGAATACCAGAATTCGACCTCATCCTGGGTATGGCGTGGCTGGATTGGCACCATTCAAAAATCGACTGTGCGGAGAAGCGCATCTATTTGAGACATGGGGATACTGATGTAGTCTTCCAAGGTATAAATTTCGCACCACGAATATTGTTATCCTTAATCCAGACCTTGAAGGCTCATATGAGAGGGGATGAAGTCTACATGATATGTTTCGAACTAAAAGAGATGAAGGTATATGTGAAGGTTGTGCGGGTAGCACGGGATTTCCCTGAGGTATTTCCTGAGAAATTGTCAGGGTTACCCCCGCATAGAGAAATGGATTTTCAGATAAAGCTTGTACCAGGAGCTAAGCCTGTCTCCAGGACCCCTTATCGGATGGCCCCAAAAGAACTCGCGGAGTTTAGAGTTCAACTGCAGGAGCTGGTTGAATCAGGGTTTGTTTGCCCCAGCTCATCACCTTGGGGAGCCCCTGTTCTATTCGTCAAGAAGAAAGATGGAACCCTGCATTTATGTATAGACTATCGGGAACTCAACCGACTGACAGTACGGAACACCTACCCGTTACCTCGGATCGATGAGTTGTTCAATCAACTGGTGGGAGCGCATTGGTTCTCCAAGCTAGATTTGCGTTCGGGGTACTATCAATTGAGAATACAGGAGGATGATATACAGAAAATGGCTTTCAGCTCAAGGTACGGCTTATATGAGTTCACAGTGATGCCATTTGGGCTCACCAATGCCCCATCAGCTTTCATGAGCTTGATGAATAAAGTGTTTGAGCCCTACTTAGATATCTTCGTCATTGTGTTCATTGACGACATATTAGTCTACTCGAAGACGGAGGAAGAACATGCCGGACATTTGGCCTTAGTTCTGGAGAAGCTAAAAGAGCACGCCCTATTCGCCAAGTTTAACAAGTGTGAATTCTGTCTTAGGGAGGTGGCTTTCTTGGGTTACGTAATCAGTGGGGCTAGACTAGCTGTGGATCCGGCGAAGGTGCGTGTCGTGAAGGAGTGGTCGCCTTTGAAGTCGGCGGCCGATGTGAGGAGTTTTCTTGGACTTGCCGGATACTACCGCAAGTTCGTAAAAGGATTCTCCAAGATTGCCCTTCTACTTACTTTCTTAACAAAGAAAGGAGTGCTATTTGAGTGTACACCCCAGTGTAAAGCGGCATTCCAGGAATTGAAGGATAGACTTAACTCCTCCCCCATCCTTGTCCTTCCATCTGGGAAGGAAGGATTCCAAGTTTACACGGACGCGTCTTATCAGGGGTTGGGAGCGGTGTTGATGCAGCACGGGCACGTAATTGCTTATGCTTCAAGACAATTGAAGAAGCATGAAATCAATTACCCGGTGCATGATTTGGAGCTAGGAGCGGTGGTGTTCGCCTTGAAGGTATGGAGGCATTATCTATACGGCGTCCACTGCGAAATCTTCTCGGATCATAAAAATTTGAAGTACGTCCATACCCAGAAGGAATTGAACTTAAGAGAACGGCAGTGGTTAGAGTTTCTATGCGACTATGAGTTCACCTTGAACTACCACCCCGGAAAAGCAAACTCGGTAGCCGATGCATTGAGTAGGAAAGTACCTGGCTCGAGCCCAGAATCTCGATTGATGAGGATGGAGTTGGCACGGATGATCGAGGAGATGGACATCACCTTAATATTTAAGGCTTCTTCGGAATATACGGAGTACCTGTCCAGCATGAGCATAGTTTGTGATATCCGGGACCGGATCCAAGTGGAGTAAGGATTGGATGCGGCTTTGGCCCCTGCAATAAAGTTAATCGAAGACGGGACTACCGACGAGTACACATTAAAGGACGGCCTCGTTTACTTTTGCGGCCTGCTCTACATTCCCAAAGGTGGCAGAATCCGGGAGGATATTATGAGAGAAGCACATTGCTCTCAATATTCCGTGCACCCAGGAATTTCAAAGATGTACGCCGGCTTACGGAAGTCGATGTGTTGGCCAGGAATGAAGAAGGATGTCAAGTACTTTGTCACGCATTGTGAAGCCTGCCAAAGAGTGAAGGTGGAATGTAGGAGCCCCGGTGGCCTGTTGCAGTCGTTGCCAATCCCCGAATGGAAGTTCGAGGATATCTCCATGGACTTCGTACATGGGCTACCTCGCTCCCGCTCAGGAAATGATTCAGTGTGGGTGATCGTTGACCGCCTGACGAAAGTTGCCCGATTCATCCCTATGAAGAAGGAGGCTCATGTGGATGTCTTAGAACATCTTTTTGTGGAACAGTTTGTACGGTATCACGGCGTACCTAAGATGATAGTTTCAGACCGTGATGGTTGTTTTACCTCCAAGGAATGGAAGGCGGTACATGCATATTTGGGCTTGCGCCTTACCTTCAGCACATCATTTTATCCACAGACGGACGGGCAGTCTGAGCGGACCATCCGAACATTGGAGGATCTGTTGAGGTTGTGTGTGATAGATAGGGGAGAGCCGTGGGAAAGACTCTTGCCCTTAGTGGAATTCTCCTACAACAACAGCCATCAAGCTAGCATTGGCATGGCACCCCATGAAGCCCTATATGGAAGGAGGTGTAGAACCCCCTTGTCTTGGGTGCAAGATGAAGACCCGAAGACTTTGGGTGTTGAATATATAGATGACACAAATGCGGTGGTTAGGTTGATACGGGATCGTATGTTAGAGGCTCAAAGTCGGCAGACGAAGTATTATAACGCTAAACACCGGATGGTGGAATTTCAAGTGGGAGACAAGGTGTTTCTGAAAATCCGACCGATGCATGGAGTATCACGAGTACGAGGAGTGAAGAAGCTCAGCCCACAGTATGTTGGAACCTATGTCATAGTGGAAAAGATTGGCCCTTTGGCCTATCGGCTGGAGCTATCGCCCAAGTTAGAAAATCTCCACGACGTGTTCCATGTCTCGTCGCTTCGAAAGGCGCTGTTGCGGCCCGAACAATACATCCCCACGACTGATGGTGCTGTGGCGTCTGACAGATCTGTGCGACTGGAGCCGATATGAATCGTTGATAATGAGATAAGAACCCTGCGCCGCAAAAGTGTGCCTCTTGTAAAAGTGCTGTGGTCTAATCATGGGAATGAAGAATTTACTTGGGAGCCGGTGGACTTGATGCAAGAACGCTACCCAGAGCTATTCTTCCAAGGTAACATTTTATAGCGCATATTATTTTGTACTTGCATCCCCATAGCCCTAGCCTGATTTCGGGGACGAAATCTTTTATTTTGTTTATAGGATTTGTAACGTCCTAATTCGCGCTAGGCCCCTCGCACGAGTTTTGAGTCAAGAGACTTGACTCGGGCTCGGGGCGCACTGGCAAAAGGTGTCAGGCGCGTTGGATGGAATGTAGGGTTGAGTGATATCCAACGGATCGAAAGGAAATGGCCTAAGGGAAAATCGTCGAGAATGCCTGGTGTTTCTCGCCGATCGTCGAGTATCGATGAGAATACTAAACGCTCTCAACACCGGATTTCCGATAAGCATGGCCTAAGGGAAAATCGTCGAGAATGCCTGAGGATTCTTGTCGATCGTCGAGTATCGCTAAGAATACTCAACGCACTCAACGCCAGATTTCCGATAAGCATGGCCCAAGGGAAAATCGTCGAGAATGCCTGGTGATTCTCGCCGATCGTCGAGTATCGCTGAGAATACTCAACGCACTCAACGCCAGATTTCCGATAAGCATGGCCCAAGGGAAAATCACCGAGAATGCTTGGTGATTCTCGCCGATCGTCGAGTATCGCTGAGAATACTCAACGCACTCAACGCCAGATTTACGATTAGGCTAAGGGAAAATCGCCGGGTATCATTGTTGATACCCGACGAATTTGTCGAGAATTCCAGACGATTCTCGCCGATCGTCGAGAATGACAGATGATTCCTGCCAAATTTTACTTGTGCGTTTTCTTCGCCCAGGCAGATTCGCCGGCTTGTACAGGCGGACCGAACCGGATTTCGGTATTCGCGCTGGATGGTTCCATGGACCGGGTCACTTCAATATGACCCATTATGGGCGGTCCAATGAGGCGTTGACACGTGGCGGAAGATGTAACCTAATACATCGGCTTATAAAAGGGAGTTAAAGCCGAACCCTAGCTTTTGCGCCGATCGACCCTTGTCGTCATCGTGGATCTCGCGAAATCGACGGAGCCAAGGGAAGCGGGCAGAGCTCTTGGAGGCAGCCTTCTTTCTCTCTCTCCCTCTTCTTCCTTTGCCGTGAAGAACAACCGCACCAAGCGAGAGATGCCGCAAAGAAGAACGACTAGATCCATAGCCGGGAATGGTGGTACCGCTGGAAATGAGGTGAGCTTCCTCCCCTCTCCCTTGGTGCTAGATCTGTAGATATATTCTAGGATAGATATCGACTCCATAGAGTCTTGATGGTGAGGAGGAGATTTCCTAGGAAAGCCATGCCTAGGTTGGTTTTCTAGGCTTTAGCCCCCTCAAACCTCTTCATCCTTCAAGTGAAGATGAGAGAAGGATTCGTGGAGAAATATGGCTTCGTGAGGGTGAATAAGGGTGGACGATTTTCTGGAGGAGATTTTGGGAGTTTGGTTCAAGGAGGAAGAGTAACGGATGCCGTTCATCTCGCCTTAAGATGCGTGTAGAAATCTGTTTTGTGCACGCAGCGACCTTCGTGACAAATTTCGGGGGTGTTCTGGTCATATCTGGGTTTTCGACTAAACACGAAAGTCGTAGCCCTCGAAATTATATTTCCAACGAGTGGTTGTACGTTCCCAGGCAATACCTGTAGCCACGGGAAAGTCTGTTCGAATCTGCTGCAATTGGGGGAAATTCCACCAAGGAAATCTGTATCCTGCACGCAGCAGGCTTCGAGTGAATTTCTGGTGTGATGCGATCAAATCTGGGCTTTTGACTAAACATGAAAGTTGTAGCCCTTGAAATTATCTTTCAAACGAGTGGTTACACGCACTCGTCGGATTTCTGTAACCTCGGGAATCCTTGGTCGAAGTTGCTGCCCGGATTAAGGCTGCACCTAAATTCTGTGCTGTGTAACGTGGAATGCGATGTGGTGGAATTCAATGTTGCGATCCAACTCGAGGCTTGGGTGGACTCTTTGTACATAATCATAATAGTGACGTGATAAGTTGAGGTTATAAATCTAAATTCATATAACGAGTTGTGGACAAGTTTAATTGAAGGAAAGAACCTGATATAATTGGGTAGATATAATTGGATAAATGTTTAAATGATTTAACTATGGCCATGATATATGTTGGATGGATAAAAGGGAATTAGTAATCCAATGCTTAGAGTGTCATCTCCCTATGGGTAGCATTGTGGAAGTAACAAGTGCGGTGTTGACTATCACTAGTTGTAATGAGATTGAGATGAGTAAAGTTGGACGGTTGGGCTTAGTCCTAGGTGTTCATGTCCCGAGGCTCCTTCCGTGCCAAGTGAACGGTTGGGCTTGGTCCTCGTGTTCTTTTTCGAGGCTCCTTCCGTGTAAGGCATAGGCCAGTTCGGGGCTAGGATCTTGGTGCTCACTTACCCAAGAGAACCCGCTGAGCCGTAGTATGCATGTGAGCTCCGCTGTTGTGTCCTTCGCGTTGAGGCGTACGGAGGCCTAGGCCAGGTAGTGTGGAGACCAGCCTAGTAGTGGAGATGCCCGCTTTACTATCACGGTTTGGCCACGACGATTGACGCCTGAGAGGTTAGCTACCTGCTCGAATAGTGGGAACTATAAGTCTGTGTCGACATAGCGATTGCATGTGCTTGATCATGGGTGTGTCATTGCATTGCATTCATAGCATTACACTTCATTGCATACATGAGACCCTCATCGTATAACTTTGTATGGGCACTCCTATACGATGAGTTACTTATTGCTGAATGACCCTCAACTTATATGCTTGTATGGGCATCCATATAAGTTGAGTTACTTACTGTTATAGCTATATACTCTCTTGCTGCTGTAGATAGTAGATTTGTAAAATAAGAGCTTGTTTATTACACTCTACTGTTGTTGCTGCTGCTTATGATATGTATACTCACTTCACCTGTTGTACTACTGTTATTTATATATTGTACCTGTTCCTTTCTTCGCCCGGTGCCGAGGAGTCACCGGGGGAGCGGATGTGAAGCCACTTAGTCTTTATGACTAACGGTTGCTACGTCTTCCTTTTTAGGAGGAAACCCTATAGGTGGAGCAGCAGGCTATACAGCTGGACAGCCAGGCCAGGACGACAGGGCCTGAAGGGACGGTACCGTCGATGCCGTCGGTTACAGATGTGAGTGAGAGAGATTTTGTGGTAGCCCTTCGGGGCAATTATATTTACGTACTTTGATTATGTAGAAGCTTGTTTAGCTTCTCTTTAGCTATATTTATGGACTTATGCTTGGTGTGGATTGACTTTCTTTTATTATTGTGGTTGGGTTGGCAGTTTATATGTTGATATTTGTTGAAGCCGGCAGGATAGGCGTCTTGTTGTATAGGCTGACCCGAGTGTTAGTGTTACCGCAAGGCGGCTGTTCTAGGCATAAGACCCCTCTCGTGCCGTGTCTTGTGTTCCGGGAGTGGGGGTCTTACAGTCTCAACCCTCGTACCAGTAATAAGATTACCAAGAGAAAACCACCAAGACAAACACTGAGGGATGGATAGGAATTCGAGTTAAGAAGAGACACAGTTGGGATTGGGAACATGTTGACCCGGATAAGGTTGTCGTAAATATGACTCATAGAGTATAAAGTATGGAGTATATTGACGAGTTTTAAGATTGAACTCCAAGTCAAATATTGATGCCCTAGGGATTGTGCACCCAGCTGGGATGAATATAGCATGGTAATATCAAAGATACTTAGCCCAAGGTAGGTAGGGGCTTATCTTTTGTTTATTGGAGGCTTACCTTTTGTTTATTGGGGACTTGTCCTTTGTTTATTAGATGAATTAGTATTGACTTGGGTTTCCTTAGACATAATTTAGAGAATGAGGCATAACAAACATAATGAGATTGAAGTCGATATAATTCAACGTTATTCGGGCGAAGAAAAGATTTTTGTAAAAACATGTTTGGGATGATGACCTGTAGCATTACCAAGACAATGACTTGGTGATAAGTTGAGGATTAACTATGATCACAAAAAATTAGATGATGGGTAACAAGATTCAGGATATCTGAGAAGGTAAAAATTTAATCGTTATGATGTATCACTGGAAGTATAGTGTATCTCAGAACATGTATCTCCCCGGAGTGAAGAAAGAGGCACAATTATCATACACTGCCCGAGTTAGATTCGAAGTTTGAGGGTATAATTAGGGATTTTCATACATAGGATTCCTCATCCCCACTACGGGCATAATTATAAAGGGAACATCGAGGATAGACTGGCCGAGAAAGCTAGAGTCACCCTGACCCGGAAGAAAACTCCCGTGGTTGTTTCTCGAAGTTTGGGAGTAGAAGTCCGTTATCATGGTATGCTTAAGGTGATCATGTCAAATCAGGATGGTGCCTTACGAAGCCTTGTATGGAAGGAAATGCAGGACCCTGCTTTCTTGGATTCAGGACGAGGATCTGAAGGCGTTGGGATCAGATTTTGTTGAAGACACCGAGGCTTAGGTGAGACTAATCAGAGACAGGATGTTGGAACACCCTATTACTATTTGGATCAGGATGACTATATTTCTATAGGGATTTTGTGTTGTGACCTCCTTGTTGTTATAAAGGTCACATAGGCTAGTTAGAGTAATCTTCAGCTCGACGCGTAGTCGACTTCAGCTCGACGCAGAGTCGATCTCAGCTCGACGCAGAGTCGACCTCAGCTCGACGCAGAGTCGACCTCAGCTCGACGCAGAGTCGACCTCAGCTCGACGCAGAGTCGACCTCAGCTCGACGTGGAGTCGACCTCAGCTCGACGTTCCGTCGAACCCAGTTCTGCTTACAGAAATCACTCTCTGGCCGACGTGTGTCATGCTCAGATCGACGTTTTACTGTGAGCTCGACGTTTTCCAGACTTCCGTCAGTTTTGAATAGGAATTCAAATTCCTTCTGTCAGACAATTAATGCTGAAGATTTATTGGCCGTTACAGCATATCTGGTGCATGGCTCAAGGAATTTTCTAAGGAATGTCTGCCTGACATTTCCTTTGAGGCATGGACATTTAAGGAAAGCATTTAATGCTGACTGCCAACGGCTATCAAAGAAAAAAGAAGAAGAAGACTCAGATATATTATTCATTCAGCTAGACAGAGATATACAGAACAACAATACAGGACTTCAGCTGCTCTCTCTCTGTGATATTGTTTTGAAAGCTCACTCACAGGAATTCTGATTGCTTCAGACACAACCATCCAACTTTCTTGGATCATCCCTTGCTGGAGCAAATCAGATCTTTGAAGACCTGTCACCCTTGTGCAGAGCTCTCCTTCCTGAACTACTTCTTGATCTCAGGGGGAGCTTTGACAACATCTACAGATCCACTTTGCTTCTCTCTACTTGTTGATAGAGAAGACAACATCACCCCTTTTTCTTTTTCTTTCTGTACAGGGTTTTAACTCCCTTCAAAAGTTACCTTTGGTTTTGCTGAAACCTGGTCAAAATCAGCTCCTTTGGTTTGTGAGAACCTGGTCAAAAACTCTCTGGTGCTCAAGACACCTGATCAACTCATCTTGAAGTGGATTCTTATCAAGGGTGATAGAAGAGTGGACTACCCAGGATTTTGGGGAACCACTATAGCTCCTTGTGTCGTCTGGATTGCTTATTTCTTTGTGTTTTGCTTTGTGCTGTGAATTTCTTTTTACTCTGATTATTTGCTATAGCACCATACACTAAGTAAATCTAAACTTTCTCTTCACTCAAGTTTTTATTTGCAAAACTATTTTAAATAACTCTATTCACCCCCCTCTAGAGTTAGGATTGATCTTATCCTGCACTTTCAATTGGTATCAGAGGGAGGTTGATCATTCATACAGGCTAACACCTGGATCAAAAGATCCCTGATAAGATCATTTCTCTCAAAGGGTTATTTTCCTTAGTTTTACTTATCTTTAAAACTCATGGCACAAAACAAGGACTTTGCTAGCACCAAACCTCCTATGTGCAATCTCTCTAAGTTTGCGCTATGGAAGGCAAGGATTAGACTTTACATGAACTCTTTTGATGAAGACATTTTTAATTCTGTGTTGACAGATTGTCTAAGACCTCCCACAGGAACAAGTACATCAGCTGTTCCTCCTCCTTCAGGAACTGATGCTGACATAAAGAAGTGGAAGGCAGCAGATGCTAAAGCCATGAACATCTTGGCTCAAACCATGTCAGATGACATTTTCCAGAAAGTAGCTGAATGCAATACTGCCAAAGAGATCTGGGAAAAACTTTCAGAAATTGTATCAGGTTCTGCAGATGAAAGAAAGGATAGGAGATCCTACCTCATCACCCAGTATGAGAACTTCAAAAAGGCAGAGTCTGAGTCAGTTGCTGACATGTACAACAGACTGAGTCTAATCATCAGTGAGCTTAGATCACTAGAAAAGGACATATCTCTCACTGAGATAAATGACAAGATACTGACTTATTTCTCTAGCTCTTGGGACTCAAGAATCTGGTCAATTAAAGATGGAAGGAATGTATGTGAGTTATCCACAGAAGCTCTTCTAGGAAAGCTCAAGAGTTATGAGCAATTCATGAAGAAGAGAGAAGAAGAGCAGAAGATATCCACACCAACTGAAAAGGTTGAGAAAACCATTGCCTTCAAGGCACAGGAAGAACAACCTAAAGAAAAGGTGTTGGGAGATGAAGAGCTTATGAGCCTACTTGTCAAAAGGTTCAATAAGCTGAATAAAAAGAACTTCAGAAGATGGTCATCCAAAGACAAAGACAAGCCAAGGTATGACAGATCTACTAATAAAGATGTTATCTGTTTTGGCTGCAGGAAACCAGGACACATTGTCCCCAACTGTCCAGAAAATCAAGATAAGGACAGAAGGGACAAGAAGGAAAGAAAAGATAAAAGGAAGGATAAGGAGTCAAGGAAACACCATGACAAGCCTTCCTCCAGCAACAGCAAGCACACCAGAAAAGGATTTGTGGCTGAATCCTGGAGTGACTCAGATGAGTCTGATTCATCATCCAGCTCTAGTGATGATGAGGATGATGCAGAAGAAAAAGGATTCTGCATGATGGCCATCAATGCATCTCAAAAGAATACTGATTCAGAGCTTGATGCTGACTACCTATCTGATCAGGAACTTACTGAGGATCAGGTAATAGATTCATTTGATTTTACTTCTGATGAGTTTAAATCTGAATTCAAATCTATGTGCATTGACTTGATTGAATCTCAAAAGTTAATTATAACTCTTAGAGAACAATTGATTGAATGCAAATCCGTTAACTCAGATAATCTTAGACTCTTAGAAGAGTTGAAGCAGTGTGGGGAGGAGATAACTTCACTGAAAGGTGAGCTATCTAAGGCCAAACAATTTGAAGAAACCCTTAATGGGAGAAGTATCAAATTAATGGACATCACAAGTACAGTGAACTCAAGATTGAATGGTACACTGGGCTTGGGTGCTTCATCCAGCCAACCCATAGTGCTGACAACTCCAATCAAATTTACCAGTGACAAAGGTAAAGGAGTCTTGATAGTGGCTAGGAAGAATGCTGACTTAACCCAGGAAACTGGACAAAAAGCGTCGAACGAAGCTCGACGGACGTCGACCAGAGCTCGACGTAATCGCAAGAAAACGTCGAACTCAGGTCGACGCCCTCTACCTTCTGAACAAAGCAAGACTTTGCCGTCGAATGGAGCTCGACGCACTCACCTGAGTCCGTCGACCGAAGCTCGACGTGCGTCGAGCCGAGTTCAGAGCAAAACTCAGTTCTCAAGGGTTAATTCAAAATTCAATTCCAGCTCCACATCTCATCACTTTAACCCTTATGCTGAATGGATCATACCTCCTAGGAGATATCATCCTGTAGGCTATAAGAGTCAACCTGAGATGTCTTTTATTTCAGAATTTAGAGGATATCAAAAAGGGCCCAAGGTAAACTGGGTCAAAAACAATTGATTTGTTGTATGTGCAGATAAAGACCTATCCAATTGAGAACCAGCAGTGGTACTTGGACAGTGGGTGCTCAAAGCACATGACTGGCAACAAGGAGAACCTTGTGTCCTTCAAAGCCAAACATGGACCCAAAGTAATCTTTGGAGATTCAAATTTTGGACAAACAAAAGGCTATGGGCAAGTCAAAATAGGGTCAATTACATTTAAGAAAGTGGCCTATGTGGAAGGACTAAAGCACATCTTAATCAGCATCAGCCAGCTATGTGATGCTGGTTATCAGGTTTGGTTTACCAACTCAACATGTAATATTGCATTAAATAACAACATTATTTTAATTGGTAATAGACAAGATAACATATATCTAGTTTATTTCAATTCATCTAAAGTAGATATTTGTTTATTTAACTCCCTTAGTAAACCTAATGAACTTTGGCATAAAAGACTAGGACATGTGAACCTTAGAACCATTGCTAAGTTATCCAAAGACAACCTTGTTAGAGGACTACCTTCTGGTCCCTACAAGAAGGAAGGACTTTGCAAGGCCTGTCAGTTAGGCAAGCAAACTAAAAACAGTTTCAAGTCACTTAATAAGAGTGACTCACCTAGAATTTTGCACTTATTGCACATGGACCTTTTTGGACCAATTAACGTACAAAGCCTAGGAGGGAAATCTTATGCTTTAGTAGTTGTAGATGACTTCTCAAGATTCACATGGGTGTTCTTTCTGAGAAAGAAGTCTGATAACTTTAAGATTTTGACAGATTTTCTCAAAGGCATACAGATTGAGTTCAATACTCACATTGCCCTGATCAGAAGTGATCATGGGACAGAGTTTGATTCTCTTCTTATGCTAGAGTTCTGTCAGAAAGAAGGTATCAGACACACTTTCTCAGCTCCAAGAACTCCTCAACAAAATGAGGTAGTTGAAAGGAAAAATAGAACCCTTATTGAATCTGCCACAACATTGTTGACAGATGCTCACCTTCCTCTAACCTTTTGGGCAGAGGCTGTGAACACCTCCAACTATGTTTTGAATAGAAGCCTGATACATAAACTGAAGGGTAAGACTCCCTATGAGTTACTCAAAGGGAAGAAACCTTAAGTAAATTATTTCAAAATTTTTGGTTGCATTTGTTTCATTCACAATAATGACAAGAAATACCTAGCTAAATTTGAAGCCAAAGCTGATGAAGGAGTGTTTCTGGGATACTCCATGATTAGTAAGGCTTACAGGGTTTTTAACAAGTGCTCAAATAAAATTGAAGAATCCATGCATGTTACATTTGATGAAACTAACATGTCTTATAAGGAGAAGGAGACTTCTACCATAAGAAATTTGCAGGAACATTCAATCTCAGAAAATCTGAAGCAGCTTACCATCACAGAAAAAGATTCATTACCTTCAACAATTCAACAAGACACTGAACTTAGTGACAATGAAGAGGAATCTCAGAGTTTGGAAAGCTCAAATGGTCAATAAAGTGAAGAACCAGTTGTTGTTCCACAAGAGGAAACAACAACACAGGTTGGTGCATCATCAACACCACTTGTTGACTTTGCAACAACAAGAGATCACCCAATGTCTCAAGTAATTGGAGATATCTTAGTAGGTGTGCAAACAAGGAATCAAGTTAATCAAAATATTATGCACACTTGCTTTCTTTCTCAAATTGAGCCTCAAACCATACAAGATGCAGAGCAAGATCCAAACTGGATCATTGCAATGCAAGAAGAGTTGAATCAATTTGAAAGGAATAAAGTTTGGGAATTAGTACCAAGACCAAGGAACCAGCAAATTGTTGGAACCAAATGGGTATTCAGGAACAAGTTGGATGATCAAGGAATAATTGTGAGAAACAAGGCAAGACTTGTTGCACAAGGATATTGCCAAGAAGAAGGAATTGATTATGACCAAACCTTTGCACCAGTTGCAAGGTTGGAGGCCATAAGAATCTTTCTTGCATATGCAGCTCACAAGAGATTCAAGGTATATCAGATGGATGTCAAGAGTGCATTTCTAAATGGAGACATCAAGGAAGAAGTTTATGTAAAGCAACCTCCAGGTTTTATCTCTCCAACCTTTCCTGATCATGTTTTTAAACTGCATAAAGCTTTATATGGTCTCAAGCAAGCCCCTAGAGCATGGTATGAGACCTTAGCTTGTTTTCTGTTGGAAAATGATTTTAAAAGGGGTAGAGTAGACCAAACTCTCATTGTTAGAACCCATAGGTCCCATACCCTACTAGTACAAGTTTATGTAGACGATATCATTTTTGGGTCTACTGATTCAAACTTATGCAAAAAGTTCTCACAACTTATGCACTCAAAGTTTGAAATGAGTAGCATGGGTGAGCTTGCTTTTTTTCTAGGATTGCAAGTTAAACAATATGTGGATGACATTTTCATTTCTCAAACCAAGTATGCAAGAGAACTGGTTAAGAAATTTGGAATGTCTGAAGCATCCTCTATAAAAACACCTATGCCTACAAATGCTGTTTTAGATGCTGATGAATCTGGAAAACCAGTTGATCAGACAAGCTATAGAGCAATCATTGGCTCATTACTTTATCTAACAGCTACTAGACCAGATATAATGTTTGCCACATGCATTTGTGCTAGATTCCAAGTAAGCCCTAGAGAGTCCCACCTCACATTAGTTAAGAGGATTCTTAGGTATGTAAAAAGTTGTCCTAATCTAGGTCTCTGGTATCCACATGACTCAGGATTTGATCTGACTGGATTTTCAGATTCTGATTATGCTGGATGTAGAGTAGACAGGAAAAGCACCAGTGGAACTTGTCAATTCCTTGGTGATAGACTTGTCTCCTGGTTCTGTAAGAAACAAACTTCTGTGTCCACATCAACTGCTGAAGCTGAATATATGGCTGCAGGCAGTTGTTGCTCACAGATTTTGTGCATTCAAAACCAGCTCCTAGACTATGGCTACAACTTAGAGATGTCTAAAATCTTTTGTGATAATACCAGTGCAATATCAATTGCTCAAAATCCAGTTCTCCATAGTAGGACTAAGCACATAGAGATCAGACATCACTTCTTAAGGGATAATGTAGAAAAAAAGAAAATTGCACTAGAATACATTTCCACTGAACTACAAAGAGGAGATATTTTCACCAAGCCCTTGGATGAAAAGAAGCACTTCTTCTTCCTCAATCAGTTGGGAATGCTAGATGGAGACAGCATAAATTAAAACTCCAAGATTTTGAAACCCATAATTAACAGGAATAGGAAAAATTTCATTTCAAAATTTCCCTGTCTGAGTGGTGTTTCTGAGCTCTGAACTAAGCTCGACGCTGCGTCAAACGGAGATCGACGGTCCGTCGCCCTCAAAAGCGTCGAACGTCGAACTCAGCTTCTAGCGTCGAACTAAGTTCACAGCTCCCTGGCTTATTGAGTTTCTCTCTCTCCGGTCGACGTCTTCGTTCAACGTCGACCTGAGCTCGACGTATAGCATCAGCCCAAGCGTCGAACGTCGACCTAAGCTGCACGCTGTTGAGTCGTTTCAGTTCTCCTAGAGCCTTAGAGCGTCGAACTGAGCTCGACGTTCTTTCCATTTCTGCGTCGAACCCTAAGTATAAAATCATTTTTCTCCGTCGTTCGCAGTTGCGCTTTCATATTTTCTGCTCAAGCTTTCTCCCTCCAAATACTTTACTCTTTATCTTGGAAGGTATTTTTTTTGCAGGAAAATGGCAATCACTGCAGGTGCTTTGGCGGCCATGAAGTTCGATTCAGGCTTCGACATCGACTTCGACTCATTTGATGGATCACCACAGTACTTTCTGGATATTCTGGAACTTCTCAAGGAGCAGCACCTGGTCAACTTTATGACAACCAGGATCCCTCTTCCAGAGTCGGAAATCAAAGAATGGACTCTTACAGCAGTTAACTCAGATAACAATACATTGACCGGGAAAATTTCAGGGAATGAGGTAGCCATCTCACCTCAAATCATCTCAGAAGTTTTCAGTTTTGCTGCTGGAGATGATGGAATAGACCTCTCTGTGGAAGAGTATGCTTTGATGCTGGACAGGATGGGGCATGCTGCTGGTAACCCCTCTAAACTCCTAAAAGTTAACCTAGCTATTGAGTATAGGTTGTTAGCAGACATCACAGGCAAAGTAATCTGTGCAAAGAGGACTGCACATGATGCCATTACTAGGCATCAGTTTTGCCTTATGGCTGCAATCTTGGATAAGAAACATCCCAACTGGGGATTGATTATTTTTGAAATGATTAAGAAGAAATTAGATAAGAACTCTGTCCACTTTGGAAGGGTTCTTGGGTTGATTCTGAACCACTGCTGCCCCCAGCTGCTTGTGTCCTCAAAGAAGCACATCAATGCTTCCAAGAGGCTCACTTGTGCACTGATTGGCAAGTGGGACAGAAAAATTGTGAATCCCAGGGCAGCAGCAGCAATGAGGACTTCTGCAGACACCAGGACTGTAGAGGTCACTCTCCCTCAGTCCACTGGTCCAGAAGCAGGGATTTTGCCATCTCCCTCCCTCTCCCTCCCATCCACCTTCATCCCCTCAACCACAATCCTCTCATCCACTCAACCCATACCTTCATCCATCTCTACCATTGCATCCTCCCTTCCACCACACACAACTTTCCTTCCCATAAGCTTGGATTCCTCATCTCATGAGGACCTCTTCTCCTTTGACATTCATGAAGACTCCTTCATGGATGCCTCTGTAACGGTCCAGGCCCGCTAACCCGCGGGTCCCAGCTGGCACCGCCGGCCCACCAGTAGTCCAGACCCGGGCCCACTACTGGCAGTAAGCCTATCACATTCAAGCCTGCAGGCCAATGCACCCGAACCCCTCTCCATCCAGGCGGGTTGTTGGTGGCCGTAGCCCCCCTTAGATGAGTCAAACTCAATAGTCAAGCCCGCACTACGGGGACTTCCCAGGAGGTCACCCATCCCAGTACTACTCCAGCCCGAGCACGCTTAACTATGGAGTTCTTTCAACTCTCATCACCAATTGAGCTGCAGCTCAATTGGTGATGAGAGTTGAAAGAACTCCATAGTTAAGCGTGCTCGGGCTGGAGTAGTACTGGGATGGGTGACCTCCTGGGAAGTCCCCGTAGTGCGGGCTTGACTATTGAGTTTGACTCATCTAAGGGGGGCTACGGCCACCAACAACCCGCCTGGATGGAGAGGGGTTCGGGTGCATTGGCCTGCAGGCTTGAATGTGATAGGCTTACTGCCAGTAGTGGGCCCGGGTCTGGACTACTGGTGGGCCGGCGGTGCCAGCTGGGACCCGCGGGTTAGCGGGCCTGGACCGTTACAAAAAAGTGCACTTTTTATTGTAACGACCCTAGCCGATCCAACATGGCAACGCCACGGCTCCGCTCTAGGCGACGCTACCGGGCTGCAGCCCAAGCACCCCAACCCCTCTCCAGCCCACCGGCGGGTTGTTGGTGGCCACAGCCTCCCTTTGATGAGGCAAACTCGATAGTCAAGCCCGCACTACGGGGACTTCCCAGGAGGTCACCCATCCCAGTACTACTCCAGCCCGAGCACGCTTAACTACGGAGTTCTTTCAACTCTCATCACCAATTGAGCTGCAGCTCAATTGGTGATGAGAGTTGAAAGAACTCCGTAGTTAAGCGTGCTCGGGCTGGAGTAGTACTGGGATGGGTGACCTCCTGGGAAGTCCCCGTAGTGCGGGCTTGACTATCGAGTTTGCCTCATCAAAGGGAGGCTGTGGCCACCAACAACCCGCCGGTGGGCTGGAGAGGGGTTGGGGTGCTTGGGCTGCAGCCCGGTAGCGTCGCCTAGAGCGGAGCCGTGGCGTTGCCATGTTGGATCGGCTAGGGTCGTTACAATAAAAAGTGCACTTTTTTGTAACGATCCAGGCCCGCTAACCCGCGGGTCCCAGCTGGCACCGCCGGCCCACCAGTAGTCCAGACCCGGGCCCACTACTGGCAGTAAGCCTATCACATTCAAGCCTGCAAGCCAATGCACCCGAACCCCTCTCCATCCAGGCGGGTTGTTGGTGGCCGTAGCCCCCCTTAGATGAGTCAAACTCAATAGTCAAGCCCGCACTACGGGGACTTCCCAGGAGGTCACCCATCCCAGTACTACTCCAGCCCGAGCACGCTTAACTATGGAGTTCTTTCAACCTTCATCACCAATTGAGCTGCAGCTCAATTGGTGATGAAGGTTGAAAGAACTCCATAGTTAAGCGTGCTCGGGCTGGAGTAGTACTGGGATGGGTGACCTCCTGGGAAGTCCCCGTAGTGCGGGCTTGACTATTGAGTTTGACTCATCTAAGGGGGGCTACGGCCACCAACAACCCGCCTGGATGGAGAGGGGTTCGGGTGCATTGGCCTGCAGGCTTGAATGTGATAGGCTTACTGCCAGTAGTGGGCCCGGGTCTGGACTACTGGTGGGCCGGCGGTGCCAGCTGGGACCCGCGGGTTAGCGGGCCTGGACCGTTACAAAAAAGTGCACTTTTTATTGTAACGACCCTAGCCGATCCAACATGGCAACGCCACGGCTCCGCTCTAGGCGACGCTACCGGGCTGCAGCCCAAGCACCCCAACCCCTCTCCAGCCCACCGGCGGGTTGTTGGTGGCCACAGCCTCCCTTTGATGAGGCAAACTCGATAGTCAAGCCCGCACTACGGGGACTTCCCAGGAGGTCACCCATCCCAGTACTACTCCAGCCCGAGCACGCTTAACTACGGAGTTCTTTCAACTCTCATCACCAATTGAGCTGCAGCTCAATTGGTGATGAGAGTTGAAAGAACTCCGTAGTTAAGCGTGCTCGGGCTGGAGTAGTACTGGGATGGGTGACCTCCTGGGAAGTCCCCGTAGTGCGGGCTTGACTATCGAGTTTGCCTCATCAAAGGGAGGCTGTGGCCACCAACAACCCGCCGGTGGGCTGGAGAGGGGTTGGGGTGCTTGGGCTGCAGCCCGGTAGCGTCGCCTAGAGCGGAGCCGTGGCGTTGCCATGTTGGATCGGCTAGGGTCGTTACAATAAAAAGTGCACTTTTTTGTAACGGTCCAGGCCCGCTAACCCGCGGGTCCCAGCTGGCACCGCCGGCCCACCAGTAGTCCAGACCCGGGCCCACTACTGGCAGTAAGCCTATCACATTCAAGCCTGCAGGCCAATGCACCCGAACCCTCTCCATCCAGGCGGGTTGTTGGTAGCCCCCCTTAGATGAGTCAAACTCAATAGTCAAGCCCGCACTACGGGGACTTCCCAGGAGGTCACCCATCCCAGTACTACTCCAGCCCGAGCACGCTTAACTATGGAGTTCTTTCAACTCTCATCACCAATTGAGCTGCAGCTCAATTGGTGATGAGAGTTGAAAGAACTCCATAGTTAAGCGTGCTCGGGCTGGAGTAGTACTGGGATGGGTGACCTCCTGGGAAGTCCCCGTAGTGCGGGCTTGACTATTGAGTTTGACTCATCTAAGGGGGGCTACGGCCACCAACAACCCGCCTGGATGGAGAGGGGTTCGGGTGCATTGGCCTGCAGGCTTGAATGTGATAGGCTTACTGCCAGTAGTGGGCCCGGGTCTGGACTACTGGTGGGCCGGCGGTGCCAGCTGGGACCCGCGGGTTAGCGGGCCTGGACCGTTACAAAAAAGTGCACTTTTTATTGTAACGACCCTAGCCGATCCAACATGGCAACGCCACGGCTCCGCTCTAGGCGACGCTACCGGGCTGCAGCCCAAGCACCCCAACCCCTCTCCAGCCCACCGGCGGGTTGTTGGTGGCCACAGCCTCCCTTTGATGAGGCAAACTCGATAGTCAAGCCCGCACTACGGGGACTTCCCAGGAGGTCACCCATCCCAGTACTACTCCAGCCCGAGCACGCTTAACTACGGAGTTCTTTCAACTCTCATCACCAATTGAGCTTTTGTAACGTCCCAATTCGCGCTAGGCCCCTTGATTGCGTATTTGAGTCAAGGGGGCTGTGGTGAGCCCAATGGGGGATGTGGGTGAACAGGTGCGGACGTGCGGGGAATGAGGAAAACAAGGCAAAATGCCTTTTCTGGCTGACACGGGTATGGACACGGCCGTGTCCATACCCGTGTGCCTCATAAAAATAGGCTCCCAGTCAGAGAGGTACACGGGCATTGGGACACGGGTGTGTTCCTAGCCGTGTGCCAAGGACACGGGTTGGGACACGGGCGTGTCCCTAGCCGTGTGCCAAGGACACGGGTCGAGACACGGCCGTGTCTCTACCCGTGTGCCGCAACCCCGACCCGGCAGAAAGTGGTTCTGGGATGAACACGGCCTTGAACACGGCAGGCAACACGGCCGTGTCACATGCACACGGGTAGCAACACGGCCGTGTGCCTACCCGTGTCTGCGATGTATAAAAAGGAAAAAGTTGTGAAACCCTAGCATTCATTCTCCTTTCTTCTGCCCCGAAAATTCTGAGAGGGTTCTTGGCTGGAGGAGGAGGAAGAGCTTGCCGGAGCCATCCTTGGAGGAATCAAAACGCCGCCACCGTCAAGGGAAAAACAATGCCGCCGCGAAGGAGTGCGAGGCTCATGGCCGGCCATGGTGGTACCGCTGGACTTGAGGTGAGCTTCCTCCCCTCTCCCTTGGTGCTAGATCTATAGCTATTTTAGGAGAGACATCGACTCCATAGAGTCTTGATGGTGAGGAGAAGAGTTCTTAGGTTAAGCCATGCCTAGGTTTTCTAGGCTTAGTATTCCTCAACCTTCTCATCGTTCAAAGTGGAGATGAGAGGGATTTTCGTTGAGGGTTTGGCTTTGAAAGGAGGAATAAGGTTGGGTGTGATTTCTGGAGAAGTTTATGCGAGGTCGTTGCAAGGAAGAAGATGAACGGATGCCGTTCATCTCGCCTTAAGATGCGTGCAGAAATCTGATTTCTGCACGCAGCGACCTTCGTGGCCAATTTCGGAGGTGTTCTGGCCAGATCTGGGTGAACGACTCAACACAAAAGTTGTAGCCCTTGAAATTACCTTTCCAACGAGTGGTTGCTCGTTTCCATGCGATACCTGTAGCCACGGGAAAGCTGGTTCGAGTCCGCTGCGTTCGGGAAAATTCCTGTACGGGAAACTGTTTCCTGTACGTGTTCGAGTTGAATTTCTGGTAGGTTGCGACCAGATCTGGGCGATCGACTCAACACGAAAGTCGTAGCCCTCGCGAATACCTTTCCAACGAGGGGTTGTGCGTTGTGATCGGATTCCTGTAGCTCCGGGAATCCCAGTTTTAGTATTGGGCTATCCTATGTTAATGCACTTGTTAATTTATAATGTTAGCTCTCTTGCAATGATTGTGATTTGCTCATTTGATATCTTGCTCCCATATATCTATAATGTTGTTGTTCTATAATTTAGCATGGTTATTCATTTGGTTGTGTAATAAGGTATAACCATGTATTGGTAGAGGAATGGATTGGATGGGAAGGCTAGATATTAGGAGTTGAGATCGGTATAGGATATACGTATACAATTTGGTGTTGAATATATCTATTGTGCGTAGTGTTGAGGTGAAGTTATTGAATAGGTGGGCGTGAAAATGATGAACACTATGTGAGGAGTATTTTGTAACCGTAATCCGAGCCCAAGGGGTTATTAATAACCGATGCTTAGAGTTGAAGTCTCCCTACGGGTAGCATCGAGTGAGTTGTTTTGGGGCATGTAATGTGCGACGATTCATCGTGTCGCGATATTGAGATAATGACTGTGGCAGGTCTACGGGTTCGCCAGTCGTCACACCGATGGGAGCCAATGGGTAGACCTTGGGCGGTAGGGTTAGATACTTGGTGTCCATAAACCGAGATCTCCTCCGCGCCATGAGAACGGTTGGGCTTGCACCTCGTGCGCTTCCGAGGTTCCATCCGGTTCGAAATCAAAGGCCAGGTTGGGCTGTGTTCTTGGTGCTCATTTACCCAAGACCCCTTCTGAGCTGTAGTACGCATGTGAGCTCCGCTGTTGTGTTCTTAGCGTTGAGGCGTACGGGGGCCTAGGATAGGTAGTGTGATACCACCTAGTAGTGGAGACGCCCGCTCCACTGTCGCCGTCTGGCCACGACGGACGATGCCTGAGAGGTTAGCTACCTGCTCGAAAAGTGGGAACTTCAAGTCTGTGTCGACATAGCAACTTGCATGTGCGTGCGCATGAGTCGGTCATACCATAACATTCATATCATGTCATTCATTGCATACACAAGATCCTCATCGTATAAGTTTGTATGGGCACTCCTATACGATGAGTTACTTTATTGTTAAGCCGATCCTTAACTTATAAGTTTGTATGGGCACTCTTATAAGTTAAGTTACTATTCTGATTACTTATATCTGCTGTCATATATATGGATATTTGTAGAACTGCTAGTTGTGTAGCGTAGTTTATACTCCACTATTTTTACAGTCACCTGCTTGTTTACTTGCTTATATATAATCATATTGTACCTTGTTCCTTTCTCCGCCCGGTGCCGAGGAGTCGCCGGGGGAGCGGATGTGAAGCCACTTAGTCTTATGACTAACGGTTGCTACGTCTTCCTTTTTAGGAGGAAACCCCGCAGGTAGAGCAGCGACGGACTATGCAGCAGGACAGCCAGGCCCGGATGATAGGACCTGAGGTGGTGGTGCCATCGGCACCGTCAGTGACAGTCGTGAGTGTTTTCATGTAGCCGTTTGGCAAAGCATTTCTAGACTCTTGTTCTTTTTGTACAAGCCTGTTGTGCTTGTTATCTTCCGCTACTTTTGGACTTTAACTTAGCTGTGAACTGAACTGCTTTTGCTTTTACTTTTCTGTTATGGTTGGGTTGGCATGTTTGTTGTGATATGGATTGTAGCCGGCGGAATAGGCGTCTTGTGGTAAAGGCTAACCCGTGTGTTAGTGCTACCGCAAGGCGGCTATTTCGGGCATAAGACTCCCCTCGTGCCGTGTGTTGTGTTCCGGGAGGGGGGTCTTACAAATGGTATCAGACTTAGCCAATCTTCAACTAGAGCAGTCAGGTAACAATGGGCCACTCCCGTTCGATTGGTCGGTTTGGGGACAAACCGACTTAGCGGAAGCAGTGGTGTGCCCATATGTAATTCACACTAAGTTGTCCAACTTTGACATTAGTTTTAGCCAACCTGACCCTAATTTGTACCTTGCGTATAGGTCCCAGCGCAGGTGGAGCCGGTTGGGGGCACTCCTACCCCTTCCGTTCCTTCACAATTCCAGCAGTCGGAGCTGGGACAAACGCTGTCAGCCATATTGGATGCATTTAAAGCCCAGCAAGCTCCGGTGCAACAACAAGCGCCAAGCTCCAACTGGTTGAGCACCTTCCGTGCCCTGTCCCCTCCTGCCTATCTTGGGACAGAATCGCCGGTGCGCACCGAGGAATGGCTTGATACCGTGCAGGAATTGATGGCTGGCATAAGATGTCCGAACAGCATGGCGGTGACGTTGGTAGTGACGCTGCTAGAGCTGCACGCCAAAAGGTGGTGGAAGTCCCTCATGGGCTCCATCTTCCAAGGGCGGTTGTACACGGACATCGGTTGGAACGAGTTCACCGAGGCTTTCCTGGATCACTTCATCCCTTCTTCTGCTCGGGATGGACTTGAAGAAAAATTTCTGCAGCTGAAGCAGGGATCGAATTCGGTAACGGAGTACCAGAGGGAGTTCCAACACCTCGCTAGGTTTGCCGATTCCTATGAGTTGGACGATAGAGGCTACGCGAAGCGCTTCTACAAAGGGTTGAGGGACCCCCTGAGGCAGGCCCTTTTGTTTATAGCCGATGGAAGCCTGGCAGAAATCATTGACATGGCAAAGAGACTGGAGGCGGACCACATGGGATGTGGCAAGAGACCCGCGGAAGGAGTAATTGAAGTCGGCCCTAGTAATAGAAGGCGGAATGATCATGGCAGAGGAAGGGGAAACCACAGAGGCGGTCGGTGGGTCAACCGGAACTATCGGGTGGAGTACCCAATTCCGCAACCACTAGCTTTACCTCCACCACCGCAGCAGCAATATTATCAACAACCTGGGGGCCGACGTGAGGTGATATGTTTTGAGTGCAACCAACCGGGGCATGTCCGACGAGTTTGCCCGCGATTGATCGGGGATGCTCCTATTGCTCCCCCTCCAGTAGCTCCACGGGGGCGAGGGCACATGCGTGGCCGAGGAAGAGGACCACCAGGGAGAAATCAAGGACATGCACGGGAGCATGTATTCGCATTGGATATGACTCAGGAGAGAAATCCGCAGGAGGTCATCACCGGTACGTGCAAAATTGTTTTAATATTATATGACTTGTTAGATTTATGATACAAATGATACGCGCTATTCTGAATAGTGATTACCCTTTTGGAACCTAGGCACTGTCGTGGTTAGCGGGAGACCCGCCTATACGTTATTTGACACGGGTGCGTCTCACTCGTTCATTTCGGAGGACTTCGTGAAGGACTTGGAGGGAGTGCAACACTTCACGGGCATTACTCAAAGGGTGCGCCTTCCGGACGGCTCTGAGATGACGTCGTCAGCAAGTTGCGATTTCGACACCCTTATTGGAGGAAAGTTCTTTGAAACTCCGGCTACAGTGTTAAGAATCCCGGAGTTCGATCTCATCTTGGGCATGAAGTGGTTGGACTGGCACCACGCCAGGATCAATTGTGCGGAGAAGCAAGTTATGTTGAGGCATGGAGACTCGGAAGTCATCTTCCAAGGTATTAAATTCGCACCCCGTAAACTATTATCTTCAATCCAAGCTATGAAATCTCATATGGAAGGGGACGAGGTCTATGTAATCTGCTTTGAGTTGAAGAAATTGACATTAGAGGTCAAGGATGTGCGGGTGGTGCGAGAATTTCCCGAGGTATTTCCCGAGAAATTGCCGGGACTACCCCCGCATAGGGAAGTGGACTTCCAAATCAAGCTAATTCCAGGTGCCAAGCCCGTCTCGCGAGCTCCATACCGAATGGCTCCGAAGGAACTTGCAGAGTTTAGAGTCCAGCTTCAGGAATTGGTGGAAGCAGGGTTCGTTCGCCCAAGCTCGTCGCCTTGGGGAGCGCCCGTTCTGTTCGTCAAAAAGAAGGATGGCACCCTGCGGTTGTGCATTGATTATCGAGAGTTGAACCGGTTAACGGTGCGGAACACCTATCCTCTACCGCGCATTGATGAGTTATTTGATCAATTGGTGGGATCGTATTGGTTCTCCAAGTTAGATCTGCGTTCGGGATATTATCAACTAAGGATACAAGAAGATGACATTCAGAAGACGGCGTTCAGTTCGAGATATGGTTTGTATGAATTCACCGTGATGCCGTTTGGGCTCACAAACGCCCCTTCCGCCTTCATGAGCTTGATGAACAAGGTGTTCAGCCCTTATTTGGACATCTTTGTCATCGTGTTCATCGATGATATCCTAGTCTACTCCAAGACTGAAGCAGAGCACGCCGAACATCTAACTTTGGTGCTGAGGAAACTAAAGGAGCACGCTTTGTTTGCCAAGTTCAACAAATGCGAGTTTTGGCTTCGAGAGGTCGCGTTCTTGGGCCATGTGATTAGTGGGGCGGGGCTAGCAGTAGATCCGGCCAAGGTGCGGGCCGTGAAGGAGTGGTCGCCATTGAAGTCAGCGGCCGACATACGGAGCTTTCTTGGACTTGCCGGGTACTATCGCAAGTTCGTGAAAGGCTTCTCGAAGATCGCCCTTCCCCTTACTACGCTGACCAAGAAGGGTGTGCCGTTTGAATGGACACCCCAGTGTGAAGCTGCATTCCAAGAGTTGAAGGACAGATTGACGACTGCACCCATCCTAGCTCTTCCATCTGGGAAGGAAGGCTTTCAAGTTTACACGGATGCGTCGTATCAAGGGATGGGAGCTGTGTTGATGCAGAATGGGCATGTGATCGCTTATGCTTCAAGACAGTTGAAGAAGCATGAAGCCAGCTACCCGGTGCATGATCTAGAGTTGGGAGCGGTGGTATTCGCCTTGAAGATGTGGAGGCATTATCTATATGGCATCCACTGCGAGATCTACTCGGATCACAAAAATCTGAAGTACGTTCACACCCAAAAGGAGTTAAACTTGAGACAGCGGCGGTGGTTGGAGTTCTTGTGCGACTATGAATTCACCTTGAACTACCACCCCGGGAAGGTTAATTCCGTAGCTGATGCCTTGAGCCGAAAGGCACCGGGAACGAGCACGGAATCCCACTTGATGAGGATGGAGTTAATCCGAACACTACAAGAGATGGAAATCACTTTGGTCTTTAAGAATCAACCGGAAGAGTATACAGAATATTTGGCCGCGATGAGTATAGTTTGCAACATACGAGACCGGATCCAGACGGAACAAAAGAAGGATGCGGCTTTAACCCCGGCTTTCAAGTCAATGGAGGATGGGACTACGGAGGAATACTCCCTAAAAGACGGCCTCGTCCATTTTCGTGGCCGGCTTTACATCCCCGAAGGCGACAACATTCGGGAGGATATTCTAAAGGAGGCCCATTGCTCCAAGTACTCGGTGCACCCGGGGATCGCAAAGATGTACACCGATTTGAGAAAAACAATGTGTTGGCCGGGCATGAAGAGAGATGTCAAATACTTTGTTACTCATTGTGTGGCCTGTCAAATGGTGAAGGCGGAGTGCAGAAGCCCCGGTGGAATGCTACAGTCGTTGCCCATCCCCGAATGGAAATTTGAGGACATCTCCATGGACTTCGTCCACGGGTTACCTCGCTCGCGCTCGGGGAATGATTCTGTGTGGGTGATAGTTGACCGGCTGACCAAAGTAGCCCGATTTATCCCAATGAAGAAGGAGGCGCAGGTGGGCGTCCTAGTGCGTCTCTTTGTGGAGCAATTTGTGCGGTACCATGGTGTGCCGAAGACGATCGTCTCCGATCGGGATGGTCGGTTTACTTCAAGAGAATGGAGGGCTGTACAGGCTTATTTGGGCTCGCGCCTCACCTTTAGCACGGCCTTTCACCCTCAAACGGACGGGCAATCTGAACGAACCATCCGAACATTGGAGGACCTTCTGCGGTTGTGTGTGCTAGATAAAGGAGAACCATGGGAGAGACTCTTACCTCTCGTGGAGTTCTCTTATAATAACAGTCATCAAGCCAGTATTGGAATGGCACCTCATGAAGCTTTGTATGGAAGGAGGTGTAGAACACCCTTGTCCTGGGTGCAAGACGAAGATCCGAAGACGTTGGGAAATGAGTACATTGATGACACGGACGCGGTGGTTAGGTTGATCCGGGATCGAATGCTAGAGGCTCAAAGCCGACAGGCGAAATATTACAACGCAAGGCACCGTATGGTGGAGTTTCAAGTGGGTGATAAGGTGTTCCTGAAGATTCGACCGATGCACGGAGTGTCGCGGGTACGTGGAGTCAAGAAGCTCAGCCCAAGGTATGTCGGGCCCTATGTCGTAGTGGAAAGGATTGGCCCTTTGGCCTATCGATTGGAGTTACCACCGGAGCTGGAGAACCTTCACGCCGTGTTCCATGTATCGTCGCTTCGGAAGGCTTTGTTGCGGCCTGAACAATATATCCCCACGGCGGATGGTGCCGTGGAGTCTGATAGGTCTGTGCGACTGGAGCCGGTGCGGATAGTTGATAACGAGACGAGAAACTTGCGCCGCAAAAGTGTTCCCTTGGTGAAGGTGCTATGGTCTAATCACGGGAAGGAAGAGTGCACATGGGAGCCAAGGGATTTGATGCAAGAGCGCTACCCGGAATTATTTACTCCAGGTAAAAAATTTTATTTGAAAGCATAGTTCCCTTTTTATGTGTTTCACTCCCATAGCCTTACCCTGATTTCGGGGACGAAATCTTTTATTTTGTTTATAGGATTTGTAACGTCCCAATTCGCGCTAGGCCCCTTGATTGCGTATTTGAGTTAAGGGGGCTGTGGTGAGCCCAATGGGGGATGTGGGTGAACAGGTGCGGACGTGCGGGGAATGAGGAAAACAAGGCAAAATGCCTTTTCTGGCTGACACGGGTATGGACACGGCCGTGTCCATACCCGTGTGCCTCATAAAAATAGGCTCCCAGTCAGAGAGGTACACGGGCATTGGGACACGGGTGTGTTCCTAGCCGTGTGCCAAGGACATAGGTTGGGACACGGGCGTGTCCCTAGCCGTGTGCCAAGGACACGGGTCGAGACACGGCCGTGTCTCTACCCGTGTGCCGCAACCCCGACCCGGCAGAAAGTGGTTCTGGGATGAACACGGCCTTGAACACGGCAGGCAACACGGCCGTGTCACATGCACACGGGTAGCAACACGGCCGTGTGCCTACCCGTGTCTGCGATGTATAAAAAGGAAAAAGTTGTGAAACCCTAGCATTCATTCTCCTTTCTTCTGCCCCGAAAATTCTGAGAGGGTTCTTGGCTGGAGGAGGAGGAAGAGCTTGCCGGAGCCATCCTTGGAGGAATCAAAACGCCGCCACCGTCAAGGGAAAAACAATGCCGCCGCGAAGGAGTGCGAGGCTCATGGCCGGCCATGGTGGTACCGCTGGACTTGAGGTGAGCTTCCTCCCCTCTCCCTTGGTGCTAGATCTATAGCTATTTTAGGAGAGACATCGACTCCATAGAGTCTTGATGGTGAGGAGAAGAGTTCTTAGGTTAAGCCATGCCTAGGTTTTCTAGGCTTAGTATTCCTCAACCTTCTCATCGTTCAAAGTGGAGATGAGAGGGATTTTCGTTGAGGGTTTGGCTTTGAAAGGAGGAATAAGGTTGGGTGTGATTTCTGGAGAAGTTTATGCGAGGTCGTTGCAAGGAAGAAGATGAACGGATGCCGTTCATCTCGCCTTAAGATGCGTGCAGAAATCTGATTTCTGCACGCAGCGACCTTCGTGGCCAATTTCGGAGGTGTTCTGGCCAGATCTGGGTGAACGACTCAACACAAAAGTTGTAGCCCTTGAAATTACCTTTCCAACGAGTGGTTGCTCGTTTCCATGCGATACCTGTAGCCACGGGAAAGCTGGTTCGAGTCCGCTGCGTTCGGGAAAATTCCTGTACGGGAAACTGTTTCCTGTACGTGTTCGAGTTGAATTTCTGGTAGGTTGCGACCAGATCTGGGCGATCGACTCAACACGAAAGTCGTAGCCCTCGCGAATACCTTTCCAACGAGGGGTTGTGCGTTGTGATCAGATTCCTGTAGCTCCGGGAATCTCAGTTTTAGTATTGGGCTATCCTATGTTAATGCACTTGTTAATTTATAATGTTAGCTCTCTTGCAATGATTGTGATTTGCTCATTTGATATCTTGCTCCCATATATCTATAATGTTGTTGTTCTATAATTTAGCATGGTTATTCATTTGGTTGTGTAATAAGGTATAACCATGTATTGGTAGAGGAATGGATTGGATGGGAAGGCTAGATATTAGGAGTTGAGATCGGTATAGGATATACGTATACAATTTGGTGTTGAATATATCTATTGTGCGTAGTGTTGAGGTGAAGTTATTGAATAGGTGGGCGTGAAAATGATGAACACTATGTGAGGAGTATTTTGTAACCGTAATCCGAGCCCAAGGGGTTATTAATAACCGATGCTTAGAGTTGAAGTCTCCCTACGGGTAGCATCGAGTGAGTTGTTTTGGGGCATGTAATGTGCGACGATTCATCGTGTCGCGATATTGAGATAATGACTGTGGCAGGTCTACGGGTTCGCCAGTCGTCACACCGATGGGAGCCAATGGGTAGACCTTGGGCGGTAGGGTTAGATACTTGGTGTCCATAAACCGAGATCTCCTCCGCGCCATGAGAACGGTTGGGCTTGCACCTCGTGCGCTTCCGAGGTTCCATCCGGTTCGAAATCAAAGGCCAGGTTGGGCTGTGTTCTTGGTGCTCATTTACCCAAGACCCCTTCTGAGCTGTAGTACGCATGTGAGCTCCGCTGTTGTGTTCTTAGCGTTGAGGCGTACGGGGGCCTAGGATAGGTAGTGTGATACCACCTAGTAGTGGAGACGCCCGCTCCACTGTCGCCGTCTGGCCACGACGGACGATGCCTGAGAGGTTAGCTACCTGCTCGAAAAGTGGGAACTTCAAGTCTGTGTCGACATAGCAACTTGCATGTGCGTGCGCATGAGTCGGTCATACCATAACATTCATATCATGTCATTCATTGCATACACAAGATCCTCATCGTATAAGTTTGTATGGGCACTCCTATACGATGAGTTACTTTATTGTTAAGCCGATCCTTAACTTATAAGTTTGTATGGGCACTCTTATAAGTTAAGTTACTATTCTGATTACTTATATCTGCTGTCATATATATGGATATTTGTAGAACTGCTAGTTGTGTAGCGTAGTTTATACTCCACTATTTTTACAGTCACCTGCTTGTTTACTTGCTTATATATAATCATATTGTACCTTGTTCCTTTCTCCGCCCGGTGCCGAGGAGTCGCCGGGGAGCGGATGTGAAGCCACTTAGTCTTATGACTAACGGTTGCTACGTCTTCCTTTTTAGGAGGAAACCCCGCAGGTAGAGCAGCGACGGACTATGCAGCAGGACAGCCAGGCCCGGATGATAGGACCTGAGGTGGTGGTGCCATCGGCACCGTCAGTGACAGTCGTGAGTGTTTTCATGTAGCCGTTTGGCAAAGCATTTCTAGACTCTTGTTCTTTTTGTACAAGCCTGTTGTGCTTGTTATCTTCCGCTACTTTTGGACTTTAACTTAGCTGTGAACTGAACTGCTTTTGCTTTTACTTTTCTGTTATGGTTGGGTTGGCATGTTTGTTGTGATATGGATTGTAGCCGGCGGAATAGGCGTCTTGTGGTAAAGGCTAACCCGTGTGTTAGTGCTACCGCAAGGCGGCTATTTCGGGCATAAGACTCCCCTCGTGCCGTGTGTTGTGTTCCGGGAGGGGGGTCTTACAGCCTCTACCTCCTCTCCTCATGACTTCCACCATTCATCAACTTTTTCAGAACTGCTCTTTTCCTCCATCCATGAACCAGTTACCCCTCCCTTGTCTGCACCACCCACAACATCTTCTACATTTACATTTTCTGCTACTCCCTCTACCTCTACTCAAGTCCCACTTGAGTAAGTAGCTCTCCTGCCCTTGGCCAATCAGATTTTTGACCTTTTGGCCCCTAGGCTCTCCTCCCTCTTGGATGCCAAGCTGAATCCTCTCCTCCTTTCCCTGAGAACTCTCTCTGCCTCTGTCTCCTCCCTCTCCTCTCATCTAGCATGCCCTTCTTCTGGGGGCCTAGAGTCAGCTGCCACTGATTCTAGGCAGGGGGAGATGTCAGCAGAAGAAGAGCTGCATCCTTCAACAGTTCAGTTTGTACAGACTTGTTCAGAGACAGTCTCAGTAGCAGAAGTTCAGATAGCATCTGAGGCTCCTCCTCCAGATTCAATTCAGATAATCAGCAGTGCCTTAGACCTTCAGTCATTGGCATCTTCTGTCCAGAGCCTCTCCCCTCCAGCTCAGCTTCAAGAAGACCTGTCTAGGGCTATTATCCCTTTTCAGAAGACCATGATCCCTGATGTAGCAGTGGTAGCAGTGGCTCCTGCTAGTGATGAAGTTGAAATAATAGTAGCTGCTGAAACTTCAGGTGAAGTAATTGAGACACCTGATGCAGATGAGACCCATGTCTCCCAAGGCCCTCAGAAACCAGGCCTTCAGGAACCAGCCTCTTTAGTCTCTATGGCTCCTGAGGCTATTCCCTCTCCTGCAGTGGTAGACTCCTCCTCCCCACTGACAGCAGATCTTCCTCCAGTCACCTCCTCAGTAGCTCCAGCTTCTATCACTTTTCCGATCTCCAAAAGAAAGTACATAGATCCCTATGATGAATCTCAGAGTTCAGAAGATGAGTTTGCTACTGATTCTGATGACTCCTCTGCAACCATTGCAAGGAAGAGGAAAGCAAGATCAAAAGCTATGAAAAGAGTTCCAATGGCTAGAGCCACAGACCATGACATCCCCTATTACATCAAATACAACTGTGAAATTACAGAGCCATGGATGCAGTATTCTCAAAATCAAAGAAAGGCAATGAAACAGAAAAGAAAATTCAATGAAGGACCCACCAAGCCTGTCCATCAGCCTCCACCTCCACCTCCTCCAGATGCAGGTGCCGGTGCAAGTCTATCTTCCAATCCAGCCCCATCATCTCTACATGGAAAGACCTATCAAGCAAGAAGATCCCAAGGAGATAGTCAGCAAAGGGGAAATCAGCAAAGAGGACACAACAGAGGCAGGCAGTCCAGAGGAAGATCAGGTTCTCAACCTTATCAAAGGGGAAGATCCATTGATCCAACCTCTGGTCCCTATCCTTACAGACCTAGAGCTGACCTCACCCCAAGAACTACTCAAGAACTCTCCTCCAACAGATTTGAACCAGCAGTACCTTTTGAAGATCCCACCAAAACTCCAGCTTACTGGAAAGCTAGAATGTCTGAGATGGCTGCTCTAAATGAGATTAACAAAGCTAGAGAAAGAGGTCTGGACACCACTCACATCAGCACAATGTCAGACCAAAGGAGAGAGGAATTGGAGAAATATAATTCAAAGAAGTTCTTTGACTCAGACAGATATATGCAACTCCATCCTGCAGCTGTACCACCTAGTGCAAGAGATCAGAAATCCTTAGGTGCAGCTGATGATTACAGATCCAAGAAGGAGGCTTCAAATCCTAACAGAGAAATTATCTTCAAGAAAGGTGATCAAGACAAAGCCCCACAGGAAAAGTAAAGTAAGGTGTTTTAATTCTTTCTATCTGCTGGACACAGGACATTTAAACATTACTGCTGCTATATAGTGTTATATATATGCTGCTTTTTATTCTGTCATATGTCTGGTTGTATTGTATTGTATTTTTGCTTTACTTCTCTTTGAATCCCTAAATTCATGTAAATAGTAATCCTAATCCAAATAGGGGGAGATTGTTGGAACACCCTATTACTATTTGGATCAGGATGACTATATTTCTATAGGGATTTTGTTTTGTGACCTCCTTGTTGTTATAAAGGTCACATAGGCTAGTTAGAGTAATCTTCAGCTCGACGCGTAGTCGACTTCAGCTCGATGCAGAGTCGATCTCAGCTCGACGCAGAGTCGACCTCAGCTCGATGCAGAGTCGACCTCAGCTCGACGCAGAGTCGACCTCAGCTCGACGTGGAGTCGACCTCAGCTCGACGTTCCGTCGAACCCAGTTTTGCTTACAGAAAACACTCTCTGGCCGACGTGTGTCGTGCTCAGATCGACGTTTTACTGTGAGCTCGACGTTTTCCAGACTTCCGTCAGTTTTGAATAGGAATTCAAATTCCTTCTGTCAGACAATTAATGCTGAAGATTTATTGGCCGTTACAGCATATCTGGTGCATGGCTCAAGGAATTTTCTAAGGAATGTCTGCCTGACATTTCCTTTGAGGCATGAACATTTAAGGAAAGCATTTAATGCTGACTGCCAACGGCTATCAAAGAAAAAGGAAGAAGAAGACTCAGATATATTATTCATTCAGCTAGACAGAGATATACAGAACAACAATACAGGACTTCAGCTGCTCTCTCTCTGTGATATTGTTTTGAAAGCTCTCTCACAGGAATTCTGATTGCTTCAGACACAACCATCCAACTTTCTTGGATCATCCCTTGCTGGAGAAAATCAGATCTTTGAAGACCTGTCACCCTTGTGCAGAGCTCTCCTTCCTGAACTACTTCTTGATCTCAGGGGGAGCTTTGACAACATCTACAGATCCACTTTGCTTCTCTCTACTTGTTGATAGAGAAGACAACATCACCCCTTTTTCTTTTTCTTTCTGTACAGGGTTTTAACTCCCTTCAAAAGTTACCTTTGGTTTTGCTGAAACCTGGTCAAAATCAGCTCCTTTGGTTTGTGAGAACCTGGTCAAAAACTCTCTGGTGCTCAAGACACCTGATCAACTCATCATGAAGTGGATTCCTATCAAGGATGATAGAAGAGTGGACTACCCAGGATTTTGGGGAACCACTATAGCTCCTTGTGTCGTCTGGATTGCTTGTTTCTTTGTGTTTTGCTTTGTGCTGTGAATTTCTTTTTACTCTGATTATTTGCTATAGCACCATACACTAAGTAAATCTAAACTTTCTCTCCACTCAAGTTTTTATTTGCAAAACTATTTTAAATAACTCTATTCACCCCCCTCTAGAGTTAGGATTGATCTTATCCTGCACTTTCACAGGATGTTAGAGGCGCAGAGCAGACATGATAAGTACTATGACGCCCGACACCGTCAGGTGGAGTTTCAGGTGGGGGACCGAGTGTTTTTTAAGATCCGGCCTATGCATAGAGTTTCATGGGTGCATGGTCAGAGGAAGAAGCTTAGCCCTAGGTATATGGGACCTTACAGGATCCTGGAGCGGATCGGGGCCCTAGCCTACAGGCTGGAGTTGCCACCAGAGCTGGCAGCTCTACACGACGTCTTCCACATTTCTTCGCTGAGGAGGGCTCTACTACGCCCGGAGTAGCAGATTTTGACCACCGAAGGGCCGGTAGCTTCAGACTTGTCTGTTCACTTGGAGCCGGTTCGGATCGATGACAAAGGAGTACGGATCTTGCGCCGCAAGAAGATCCCCTTAGTCAAGGTTCTGTGGAGGAACCACGGTTAGGAGGAGCACACCTGGGAACCGCAGGACCTGATGAGGCAAAAGTACCCGAAGTTGTTTAGTCAGGTATACCTCACCACCTCTCGGTATACTATAAATTACCTTCTTGTATTGAACCAGTAGGACAAGATAAGGGAAATTGAGAACCTAGGCATGCGCACTCTGTTAGGAAAGTAGGGGCTAATCTTTTGTTTATTGGGGAATTGCCTTTGTTTATTGAACAAGTAGTCGCTTCGACTAAATAGGAAAACCATATAGGATGTTGCAAGTTTATTTTATTCAGGTAGAAATCACCGTAGGCTTAACCTCAAATTCGGGGACGAAATTTTTGTTTTGTTTATTGGGATTTGTAACATCCCATTTCCGGCTAGACCCCTAGGAGTCGGTCTGCCATGAAAGAACCCTAGGAAACCCAAGAATTGAAGTCCATCGGCCAAGATTTCGAGTTACGGGTTGGTCACGCCCGTGACAGACCCGTCACGCCCGTGACAGACCCATCACGCCCGTGACCTAGGGCGTGACCCCCCCAACCCCCCCCACCCCCACCCCCCCCCCCCTTCGACGATCGTCGACCTCGGGAAGACGATCATCAAACTCAGAATTTTCAATATGGGTCAATCACGCCCGTGACCAGTCCGTCACGCCCGTGACCTAGGGTGTGACCCCCCTTCGATGATCGTCGATCTCGGGAAGACGATCGGCGAACTAAGAATTTTCAACATGGGTTGGTCACGCTTGTGACTGGCCCGTCACGCCCGTGACCAAGGGCGTGACGCCCCCACCGACCGTCGACCTCAGCTCGACGAACGTCGACCGAAGAACACCTGTCACGCCCGTGACAAACGTTTCACGCCTGTGACATGGGGGGTGACCCGTGAACTGATGCAGAAGAATCGGTTGTCGACTCAAGAACGATGAATGTACTAGTGTCATGCCCGTGACCTATGTGTCACGCCTGTGACAAAGGCCGAAATGTCAGCCAGGATGGAAATTTCTTTAACACATGCCATAATTAACTCTGATTATGGGAAGTTACACTAGGAATATTTATGGGTCGTTTCCTTCTCTAATTACTTAATAAAATGAGGAAGTGTTGGTCCAATAGGAAATCGACACCTGGACACATCTTTTCATCTTCCACCTTTTCCTCTCCCTCCACCATAACCGAAATACCATTAAGAGGGAGCCTGCATGGCCATAAATGCTTTACCCTTTCCCCTCCCCACTTGGTGATCTATAAAAGCCCCATTAGAGCAAGATGAGAAGTTTACACTCTTGATTAAATGAATTAGAGTTGTTGCCCTTGCTGTAGGAGAAGTTCGGCAACGCCACCACCGCGCCATGACAACCCGACGTTCATCTCGCCTCCAAACCGCGAATAATGTCCTCCTCTACTTCTTCTTTTATGGGTAGATCTTAGGATCTTAGAAAGGAAGTTCGTGCTCAATGGAGCTAGACCTATCTCGCGTTTTCATGGAAAAACCATGAAAAATATATTTTCGGGTCCGCCGGAAACCGCCACCTCCGGCGGCCAAACCACCGCCGACCGATAGTCATCGCCACGACGGAGGTGGTGGTGGTGGTGGCTGGACAGGGAAGTGACCGGACGGCCGGGGACGGATCACGGAAGAGCTACAGGGAATATAAGTTTCTGAGTTCAGGTTTTCTGGTTCTGTAGAAGATGAACAGTAAAAACATTTTTATAATATAAAAATTATGTATATAGTATATAAGGAAAAGATACATTAAATGGGAGCATTTTGATGCTGCAAAACGAGGCACATAGAGGCCGATTTAGGAAAAATGGCCAGTCCTGAAAGTTGTAGCCCTTTGAGTCTAGATTAATTTAAAATTAATTTCAACTCGTTTGGGTAAGTGGTTTGACCGCAACACACATTTTAGTGGGGGATGTACCTAGAGTTTGGCAGAAACTAAAATGAATGCCCAGTCTTCGTCCCTTGTCTAAATGACCTGAAATTTTGGCAGGGGGTTACCCTTAGCTATACCCAAAGGCTATCCAAAAATGGAGAATTTTTGGAGATACTTTGCCTAAGGTTTTTGTTTTAATTTAATAACGTTAGAGTAATTTATTTAAGTGGTCAAATGACCTCCAAACCCTCCCAAATTTTGGTAAGTGGTCCCTAGATATAAAACCAAGCTTTGTACAAAATTCTAACTCATTTGGATGAGTTTTGGGTAGGAAATCACCTATCCTTAACTAGACATTAATGAAGCGTTTTTGAGTAAAAAGTGCACTAAGAGGTTGGAACGGTCAAATTACCTCAACAGAGGCTGATATATTCACCACTGACTTAGAAGGGGTATTATAACCCACTTGTATAAAAATGGTGTTGTTTAGGGTTGATTTACCCTAGGATCAAAACTCAAACCCTAAAGGGAGGGTTTTGAGGGTTGTGAAGGACATGGGGGCAAATGCCCTCGTATTGCCTTGAAATTCAATAGAGTCAACGTTAGCATAATATAAATCATCTGGATAGAATCTCGGAGGATTTGGAGATAGGTAGATATCTCGAAACCCTAACCTTAGTTTTAGGGTAAAATCTCAAATAAGTAAAATCAGTCACTAAACATTATCTAAAAGCTGTGAAACTCGGGTAGAGTGAGTTTTGTAATGGGTAGAACCTATAACAATTTTACTGGAATTTTATGATGTTTATTTCTAGCACTTCATTTGTAAAGTTTGCTATAGCCCAAATTGACGTTTTAATTATTTAGATTTTTCTGTTCATTGAAACCCCATGAAAATCTTGGATGTAAATGTTTTAGGTCAGAATGGTTGCTACTGAATTTTTGTATAATTTTTAGTTGAGTAAGGCTCCGTTTGGGAGGACTTATTTTCAGCGTTCAAGCAGTTACGACCGCATGTACCAGACCTATATTTAGGTCTGGTACATGCGATCGTAACCGCTTGACCGCTGAAAATAAGTCCTCCCAAACGGAGCCTAAATCTAATACTTCATTCACAAATGTTAAAAAGAGGTTTTATGATTTAAAAATTAATTATGGATGATATTGCTGTTGAAAAATTATGAGACTTAGGAAATTGAGACTTTCAGGCCATTATATGCTTGTAGACATTTATTCATGATTTTTAGAATATTAGTTACGACACTTTCTTTACAAGTCCACCTTATGGAGATTTTTGATAATTAATTTATTCAGAGATTAATACTTGCTGAAAAATTATGAAACTTGGCCAATGCTATTTTTAAAGTTGTATCTGCATAGTATAATTAATTTATAATTTTTGGATGGATATTCTCTATACTTGATTCATAAATAACAAAAGATAGGAAATATTGCTAAAATAGTTTTATTGCCCTTTTGATGATAGAAAAATTATGATATTTTGGATTTACCATATTGAGATAACATAATATTTATAATAATTTTGTTGGACATCTTGCATGAGTACTTAGGGTAGTTCATGTTCAAACCGGTAGCCCTTGGAATTTTTGAGGAATTAATTAAATGTCAGATAAGTTAGGAAAAATTATAATTTCCTGATTATGGGCTTACTATATCATGATATACCTCCAGTAAATAAGTTAGGGCATTTGGATGAGTATTGGATCATTTCCAATCCGGTTCGACATATAGTATAGGATAGTCTGCAATTAGAAATTGATGTTAACAGTCATAGGATATTATGGGGCACGATGTTGGAGTTAGTTAATCTGCTGAATTGGATGGATGTGAAAGTGTTCACCATATAAGGATGATAAGGTTAGTGAGAAGTGGTGTTGGCTAGAGTTAAGAGGTGCTTGGGTTCGACGAAAGATCGTCTTTCCCAAAGAGGGGAAGGTTAAAAATCACACTAGGTTAGTCTATCGTAATATAAGAAGGGAATGGGTAAAGGGAATCAACCAATAATAATAAGTTCCTTGCGAAAGGGAACGATGTGCTTCAACTACCATCATAGTTCCTAGTGCCCTTTGAGAGCCCTTCACAGGGAATACCGGGGGCAGTCTTGGGTTAACGTAAACTATATTAACAAACTGAAAAGAGTAACCTAGTAATTAGGGTCTCACATTTCACAAACACTGTTAGCACATGAAGATAGTTGGTAGCTTCGGTTCGATTAGTTAAGAGACGGACGGAATGGTCCGGAGAGCTTCGGCTCGATTAGTGAAGAGACGGACGGAATGGTCTGGGGAGCTTTGGCTCAATTGTTTGATACGTTAAATTTGTATGTGCATAAAAGGAAAGAAAATAGAGGTGGTGGGTCTTCGGTATTGGAGGGTCGATGCACCGACGCCAATACGCTGACTCGGCAAGTGTGGTTAGCACTTCGCCAACAGAAGTCTGGTGCACCAGCCGGCAAGAGTACGCAGGAGTCTGCTTCGTCCACCAAGCGTTGAGGCATACGATAGGTCTGACCGGTAGTGCTTTACTGGTTTAGAGGTGGGCGAGGCCTAACCCACTGCTTCTGTTTGCCACTACAGAGGTATCCTGAGAGGTTACGGCTCTAGAAAGGGGGAACTAAAGGTCTGTGTGCATAGAGTCGGGTGTGTGTGTTGCACTTACATGTTCCATCATACCCACTAGCATGTCATAGCATAATCGATTCATTTAACCCCTGACACCTAAGGTATAAGTGGAACGGGATGCTTATACATTAGGACTTGCAAAACGACCCCTTGGTCTATAAGCTTGTGTGGGCAAATTTATAAATTAAGGTTAATTTTGATATTTATATACTGCTCTTTGATAACCGACACCACAATGTATAAATTAGTATGGGACTTTTTATACGATTGGAGCCTTGCAGAAGACCCCTGGGCTTATGTGTTCTCACATAAGTGAATGTTACTTTCCATATTTTGTCTTATGGCCATTATTTATTATAGAATTGCTAGATTAGTTCCGTTGCCACCTGATTCTTTTGATTTAATCTCCACCTTCATGTCCTTCCATTTCCTTCCTCTCCGCTCGGTACTTAGGAGCCATGGGGGAAGGGGTAGTGGATGATAGGGCTTAGTCTTTATGACTAACGGTTTTCGAACAACATCATTTTAGGGAATCGTGGAGCCCAGCACGGGGGATCAGCCCCAGAGACCGGTGCGCTTGGAGATGGGGCAGTCTAGCTCCGGAGTTCATACAGCCGGGACCGTGAGTCTTGACCTTGAGTAGATGTTCTGTTTTTTCTTCTGCATGAGTGATTTGTAGTGAGGACATGATGTACCGGGCATAAGCCCGTATTTTAGTACTCTGATATATTATTCTGTGGACACTTCCTTCATGGAGACTTTTATTTCTATATATGTGATCTCTGGTGGAATTGTTTTATATTTTCTTATGCTACTGTTCTGCGATCGATTTGGCCGACAAGATCGGCGTTTTGTAGTGACGACCTTCCTGGGCGTGAAGGTGTCACCGCAAAGCGGCGGCTCTTGGCCTAAGACCCCGGTGGTTTAAAAAGAAATAAAAGGGTCTTACACTCCCTCCTCGATCGTCGGGTGGAACAGCTAGGTCAAAATTCCTCCACCCCGGGGTCCAAATTTAGCCAACCGATCGGCTGCTGCACTCTCCTCCCTTGGGACATACTGGATTGAGAATGTCCGGAACCCGCTGACAATCACCCTTACCTTGGAAAAGTATTTCATGAGGGTAGGCTCCCTAGCCTCATACTCACCCCATATTTGCGACGCCACTACCAATGAGCCCGTGAACACTTCAAACTCATGTACCCTGAGATCATTGTCCAGTCGCATCCCTACTATGACGACCTTATATTCCGCCTGATTGTTGGTGATGGGGAAGTGCAAGACCACGACCTATCCTATGGTGACCCCCCTGAGGGCTTACTAGTACTACCCCTTCCACTAATGAATGCTTCCCCGAGCCTCCATAAACCAACATCTTCCAACCATCCCGCGGTGGTGGCTTCTCACATTCTACCTCGACAACATAGTTGGCCAAGAAATCGTCCACCACTTGCGCCTTGATGGAGAGATGTGGCACAAAAGTGATATCAAACTTACTTAGCTCGATGGACCACTTGGCCAATCGCCCTGAGTGCTCCACCCCTTCAAAAATCTTGCGCAGGGGGTGGTCCATCACTACATTGATTGAATCGGCCTGAAAGTACGGCCTAAGCTTCCTGGCCGAGATGATCAATGAGAAGGCAAACTTCTCCTGGATGGGGTAATGGAGCTCAGCCTTCTTCAAGATTCTGTTGACGTAGTAGATGGGTAACTGGTTTTTCCCTTCTTACCTGACAAAAACAGAGCTTACGGCCTCCTCCCCTACCCCGAGATACAAAGCTAGATCCTCCCCCTCCTTTGGGATTTGAAGGAGCGACGCTCGAGAGAGTTGTCCCTTCAAATCATGGAAAGCTTCCTCGCATTCCTGTGTCTACTCGAACTTCTGGTTTCCCCGCAACACCTTGAAGAAAGGTGCACATTTCTCCCTTACACGGGAGAGAAACCTACATAGCCCGGTGAGCTTACCCGTCAAGCGCTAAACCTCCTTAGTGTTACGTGGTGATTCCAAGTCCATTATAGACTTTACCATATCAGGGTTAGGCTCTACCCCTATAGGGGTTAGAAGATGGCGAAGGAACTTTCCTCGACTTTCCCCAAATACGCACTTCAAGGGCTTTAGCCGCTTCTTGTATTTCTGCAAGGTGGGGAACGTTTCTTCCAAGTCAAGAAGATGGGAGTCCACCCCCTACTCTTCACAATAAGGTCGTTAACATAGAATTCCAGATTCCTCCCCCTCTGATTTCGGAAAAACCGGTCCATCGTGTGCTGGTACATAGTTCCCGCATTCTTCAACCTAAAGGGCATCATCTAATAATTGAAGCATCTCTCCCTCATGATGAAGGAGACATCTTTGACATTGGGGAGGTGTGGGGTGCATTCGAATCTTATGATAACCTGAAAAAGCATCCAAAAAACTCATAATAGAAAAACTGAGGGCTGAATCAACCAACGGGTCGATCCAAGGCAGGGGGTAGCAATCCTTAGGGCATGATTTATTCAAAAGTGAAAATTATACACATATTCTCCACCTTCCATCTGTTTTTCTTACCATTACCATGTTGGAGACCAAGCCTGGATACTGGATATCCAATACAAAACCTGCCTTGAGGAGCTTCTTTACCTCCTCACGAATGAGCTCCTCTAGCTTCGTGTCGATGGTCCTCACCTTCTGGCAGATGGGGCGTGTCTTTGGGTCATGATTCATATGGTGGCATTCAACGTTCGCAACGATGCCCGATATGTCTGTCGTGCTCCAAGCAAAGATGTCGATGTTCTTTTGGATGCACTCCCACATCCTCTCCTGATATTCAGGGATCAAGCGACCGCTGATCCTCACCCACTCTGCCTTCCCCGCCCTGGTGAAGACCTCCATCTCCACGACCTCCCTTGTCGGCTCAAACTGGGACTGCTCCCCTTCGATCCTCGGCTCTCCTATATACTCAAGCTCTTCCTCTTCTACTACTTCCTTAACCTCCATCACCTTTAGCTCACTTCCCTGCAGCTCCACTTCTCCGACACCTTGGGCCTCTACCCCTGCTTCACATTATCCCCACTCCTTCTCCACAGCTTTCTCCACATCATCCACTATACTAATCTCCTCCTCCTCTGCAACCTCCTCCTGCACCGTTAGCTCCTTCTCAAACTCCTCCGCCTCCGCTATCCAAGATATGGTGTTGAAAGCATCACATAGGACTGTATTGCCACCTTTGGATACCCCCTGATCCAGACATGGACTCATCCACTACTAAAATTGAGACATTGATGGAATGAGGAGGGGACATAACGAAAGGCGCTGATGAGCCGGCGCCCAAGGATGGCGTTGTAGCTGCTCGGAGCGTCAATAATGACAAACCAACAGTTCCTCAACACCCCCTAGTGTCACGTGAAGTCCCACTCATCCCTAAAATTCGTTCATCTCCCTTGAGAACCCGAACAACAGTCCATCTAAGGCTAACACCCTCCGAGCCTCCAACTTCATCTCATCGAATGCCTTCTTGAAGTTAACATTCACAGAGCTCCCATTGTCCACTAGAATCCTAGAGACCGTGAAGTTATCTATGACTAACTGGATTACCAAGGCATCGTAGAATGGGTCTTCGTAGTCTGGCATATCTTTCAATAAGAAGGGGATCTTTTCCTCATGGGGGAGTCAGGGAGGTCGAGGTGACGCTTCTCTTATACATGGTTTGGAAGCTCCCCTTACGGGTGGCCTCAATCCTAACTCCCACGTGGATCACTCTGATCCCTCCTCGGGCTCCCACATGCGTCCGGTCCTCGCACATATCCTCTCCTCCTCCTGGTAGAACAACTTTGATCCTCACAGGCGTCTGCTGCTGCACTTGCCCCCTGGCCTCCCTCATCTTCAGAAACTCTAGGCAGGTGGTCATTGCGTGACCCTCCACCTGATTTAAGTCACAAAAAGACAACTCCACCCTTCCTTCTCTTCTCCTTCCTCCCCCCTTAGTTCCTCTTCTCTCTCCCCTTGCTCGGGCGATCGTCATCTCCTGCTGCTACTACGGGAGAGGGGACTTCACTATTTTCCTGATCAATTCTTTCTCCGATTATCTTCTTCTCCTTCACATCTTTTTCTTCTCACCAGCAACATTCTATCTCAGACTCAGAGAAGTTTATGACTATGTCATAAATAATTACTAGAGCAAGGAGTTTAGAGTTAATCTCCCCCTCAGTTTGTGCATTGCCCTTAGGACATAAAGATAAATATTGTTGATCTAAGAATTCTACTATTGCAACTGCTTGCTCCTTCTTAACAGGAAGCTGAAATCGTTCTTGCAAGTACTGGACTTTCTCCCCCTCAATAGGAGCATCTTATATCATCCTCTCTAATAAACACTTTAGTAGATTTTAGTCTTGATACCACTAAAATTCTTAACCACCTGAAAGAAGTAGTAATTCCTGCAACAACAAACAAGATAAGGAGAAACTGAAGTTATACCAAGTTCAACATACTCAACTCAAACTTGAAGGTGTTGAACTTGACTTCATCTAGTGGCTTAGTGAAGATGTCAGCAACTTGCTTGTCTGTAGCGACAAACTCAAGACTGATATCTTCCTTCTACACTTGCAACCTAATAAAATGATACCTAATCTCAAAATGTTTAGTCTTGCTATGAGAGACAGGATTCCTAGCAATGGAGATTGTACTAGTTGAGTCATAATACATGACGGTGTTACTTATCTTGATGTTATAGTCCTGGAGCTGATGTTGGATCCATAGCAACTGTGCACAACAACTTCATGCTGAGATATACTCTGAATCAACTGTTGAGATAGCCATACACTTGTCTGCTTCTTACTGCTCCAAGACACAAGTCTTCCTCCTAAGTACTGATAGTTACCTGATGTGCTTTTCCTGCCCTCTCTACAACTTGCATAATTTGCATCTGAATAGCCAGTTAGTTCAAAATCCCTATTCATAGGGTACCATAGGTTAATATTTGGTGTGCCTTAAGATATCTCAAAATTTTCTTAGAAGCAAAGTAGTGAGACTCTTTAGGGCTAGCCTGATATCTAGCACAAACACATGTAGCATACATGATGTATGACCTACTTGCAATAAGATATAAGAGGGAGACAATTATCCCTTTATACAAAGTTTCATCAACAGGTTTCTCTGCCTCATCTTTTTCTATAGACATACTTGACCCCATAAGAGTTTTCATGGTGGAGGCATTCTCCATACCAAAATTCTTGATCAACTCCCTGGTGAACTTAGACTGTGAGATGGACAGTCCATCTTCAGTATGCCTTACTTGGAGCCCCAAGAAGTACTTAAGCTCACTCATACTACTCATCTCAAACTTCGCTTACATAAGTTTGGCAAACTTCTTGCAAAGGTTGTCATCAGTAGACCCAAATATTATGTCATCTACATAAATTTGGACTACGATGATCTTGCCTTTAGATTTCCTAAGAAATATGGTGTTGTCTATCTTCCCCCTTGAGAATTTGTTCTCAATGAGAAAGTTAGATAGGGTCTCATACCATTCCCTAGGGGCTTTTTTCAACCCATATAGAGCTTTCCTAAGTCTATAAACAAAATCAGGAGAGTTAAGATTGACAAAATTTGATGGCTGTTCAACATAGACTTCTTCCCTTAAGTCACCATTCAGGAAGGCTGGCTTCACATCCATCTGGTAGAAATTTAATCCCTTGTATACAACATATGCAAGGAATAGTCTGATGGATTCCAATCTTGCTACTAGGGTAAAGGTTTGATCAAAGACAATACATTCTTCTTGTCTGTATCCCTTAGCCACCAACCTAGCTTTGTTCTTGATTATAATTCCATTTTCATCAAGCTTATTTCTATAGATCCACTTAGTTCCAATGACATTATGTCCTTGTATTCTGGGAACCAACTTCTAGACCTTACACCTCTTGAACTTATTCAGTTCCTCTTGCATTGCCACAATACAGAACTAGTCTATGCTGGCCTCTTCAAATCTTTTGGGCTCAACTTATGACAGGAAGCTTGAATACAAGGTTGTATTGAGACTCTTGCTCCTTGTTATAACTCCTTGGTTAGCATCACCAATTATTTGGTGTATGGGATAATCCTTTAGATGCCTGATAGTTGGAGGCAATCTTCCTTCAGCATCTTGAGCTTTAGTGGCTGCATCTTGCTGATCTTCATCCACATCATGCGTGTCTTTTACTTCTTCTAGAATATACACTCCATCATCTTCATCTTGGACTACTGGAGCAGCTTCCTTTATAGTTAGCTTGTCCATCATCAGCTCTATACCTACAGGTATAGATAAGGAGCTTGACAACTCACTGTTAATCATAGTAGACTCATCAAATACTACATTAACAGACTCATCTATAACTTGATTTTTCAAGTTATAGATCTTATAGGACTTGCTATGATTGTTGTACCCAACAAATATGTCATCATAAGATTTGGCAGCAAACTTAATCACATAAGACTTACCATTATTGAGCGCATAGCATTTACTACCAAAGATCCTGAAATAGGGCAGGTTTGGTTTTTTACCCTTCATGATCTCATAGGGAGTCTTCTTGTGGTTCTTGGTGATAGAAGCTCTATTTAGGACATGACATGCAGTATTTACTTTCTCAGTCCAGAAATATTCTAGGAGAGATATGTCACTTAGCAAAGTCATTCCATCTTCTATGAGAGTTCTATTCTTTCTCTCAGCACTCCCATTTTGCTGTGGTGTTCTTGGAGAAGAAAATTCTTGATGAATCCCTTGATCTTCATAGAATTTTGTCAAGACTTCAAACTAGAAATTAGTCTCATGATCTCTTCTGATTTTGACCACAGTACTGTCTAACTCATTCTGAATATGCTTGACAAAAGTCTTGAAGATATCAAGGGTTTCAGACTTTTTCTTAAGAAAGAAAATCTAAGCAAACTTAGAGAAATCATCAACAACCACAAGGGTGTAGACTTTCCTACCTAGAATATGATCTGACATTGGACCAAACAAGTCAATATGTAGGAGGTATAAATATCTCACAGAGTCTTTGGTCCCAATGCTTTTGAAAGAAGCTTTGGTCTGTTTGCCTTTTTGGCATACAGAACAAATACCTTCCTTAGTCCATTTCATCTTAGGACCATTCCTTACTAACTCTTCACTGAAAAGCTTAACAATAGTCTTGTAGTTCAAATGAGCTAGTATCTTCTGTCATTGTACACAGTATGAGACTTTCTCATTTGAAATTAGTCATATAGGGGAGTCTTGACTTAAATATACAAAGTTTAGACAATACACATTTCCACTCCTAGTGTTTGTCAAGATGACCTCTTGGTCACTTGACCTCTTAATTTGGCACTCATCCTTGTGGAATACAATGAAATAGACAAGATCATAGAGTTGGCTTATGCTTATCAGGTTGTGTTGTAACCCTTCAACATAAGCCACTTTTGAGATGGTGACTATGTCATTGGTGAATCCTCTATCTAAATCACCAAAGATTATTTTGGGTCCATCCTTCACTAGAGTGTACACCTTCAAGTAGTTCCTTGTTCTAGTCATGTTCCTGGAACAAACACTGTTCAAGTACCATATAAGGGTATGTGCACTTGAACTATCCTGCAAAACATAATTTAAGTTACCTTAGGACCCCAATTTTTATTGGGTCCTAGGTTCTGGTTAGCCTGAAAAAGAAATTGTCTTCCTTCAGATTTTCTGACAGGAAGACTAGCACTTGCTCTGGGCACAGTTGGATTGTGCCAACAATCTAAGGCAAAATGACCCACTTTGCCACATCACCAACACTCATGTATATTATACCTTCTTTTTTGAGTAGGTTTGGTAGATTGATTAGCTGATGACTGTTCAGTAGGAAGAGCAACTTCCTTTTTCTTATTTCTCTCAGCCATAATCTGACTGAAGGTGAGTCTGACAGTAGAAGGGCTTGCTTTTTCTTGAGATCTACCAATAGTGGTCTTCTTTGCAGAAGACATACTATTAATGGCCTCATAAATGCCCAAGTCTGGCTTGCTGACAGACTTTTCCTTGGTCTGAGTGTGTGTTGGGAGATCCTGAGAAAAGGCCACTTCCTTATTCTTGAGAGTAGGGGCCGGTGCACCAAATACAAATGGTTTACGATGGGGCATTAGAATTTCCTCAAGGGGAGCCTTAAAGGAACTCATACCCTTGCTATATCTTCCACCAAGCTGTGAATATTTTTGTTCACACTTGTGGATCTACCATTCATCAAGTGACCATAGTTGTTTTCTTGGTCATACTTATTTGATGGTAATATTACCTTCTTAAAAGAATTGGGAGGCAATGATGTCAGGGGCTGAATTGGAGTTTTGCCTTTCCCTTTGGAATGGGTAACTCTAGTGTTCCCCTTAAATCCCAATCCGTTCTTACCCTTTTGACAGGAGGAGTCTATCAAGGGTAACATTGACTTAGGCTTAGAGAAACTAGCCACAATCCTTCTCACCCTTTGGAGCTTTTCTTCAAGATCCAAAATGATCCTGTTCTTATGGTTAATGGTCCTAATTTGGATGAGTGTCATGATCTTTAGTTGGCTGACTTCCCTTATTTTCTGATCCAGCAAGGATGTTGACTCAGACTTCTGGGAAGCAGCTAGCTATAGGGAGATAATCTCCTCAGCCTGCTTCTTGGGAAACTTCTTGCTTCTTTTCAAAGCATCCAGAAGGGCACCATATTTTTCAATCAATTGATTAACATCTTCTCTAGATTCAGAGTTATCTTCATCACTGGATGAAGATGCATCTGAAATTAGACTAGTCTCATAGCCAGTCTCAGAAGAAGAACTAGATAGAGAATATACCTTATTTGGACCAGGCTGATCCTGACAAGATTCTTCATCTGACAAAGCCATCAGCCTATAACATCTATTGGAATTTTCTTCATCAGAATCCTCCTCTGAGATACTATTTGAATGTGACAGAGGGGCCCTAATGCCTATCCTAACAGTTAGATAGTCTTCTTCTTTTTCAACAGCAATAAGCCCTATGTAGGCTTCTTCTTCTTCAAAGTTTGAAGAAGATGAGTCACTCTAACTCTAGCTCTTTTCAGTCTTGGAAAGGAAGTTCTTTTCCTTCTTACCCTTGAGATGGTGATGCTTCTTCTCACCAATATCCATTTTATTTACAGGACAATCAGCTATGACATGTCCTGGCTTGTTGCAGCAATAACAAACAGCTTAAGAAGAAACATGTTTACTAGGTTTGGAGTCATACCTATCTCTCTTGGAGTATTTCTTCTCAGCCTTGTAGTGGTACTTCCTGTGATAAGAGGAGGAGGAAGGTCTGCTCTTCCACTGCTTCGTCTTCATCATCTTCTGAAACTGCCTAGAGAAGGCAGTAAATTCTCCATCAGACTTGTTGATGTCTGATGTGATTGGCTCTGTGTGTCTAATTCAGTAGGCCTCCTTGGAGGAGAGGCAATCCTTTCCTTGCTCTTCTTGGTGCTCTCAGCTTTGAAGGCCATAGTCTTTTCCTTGGCCTGGGATTTGCTGATTGTCTCCTCCTCCTTCCTGGCAGATAGTTGCATTTCATAGGAGAGCAGCTTCCTAAACAGTGTGTGAGGTGGAGTATCAGCAACCTTCGCCCCATCTCTAATGATATAGAGCTTTGTGCCCGAGTCTCTAGTTAGAGATTTGAGGAACTTGTCATTGAGCTCATAATGGCTGAAGACCCTCCCACAGGTCCTCAGCTTATTCACTATTCTGAAAAAAATTTCATAACAATCAGATATATTATCCTTCTTATTCTTCCTGAAGGCCTCATACACTTGGTTGAGCAGGGAATTTGTCATCTCTGACCTCCTCGGTCCCTTCCATATACAACACCAAAGTTTCCCACATTTCCTTGGAAGTTCTGTAGTGGACAAGGTTCTGAAAATTTGAGTCATCAATGACACTAACAATTATGTTCAGTGTCCTCTTGTCCATTATAGCTAATATGACCTCATCCTTTGTCATCTCCGAATACTTCTTAGGTGTCTAGATAGTTGCATCCAGAACTGAGACCTTCATGGGGATGAAAGGTCCCTCTTGAACTGTTATGAAGATTCTAGGGTCAGATGCCTCCTTAGCAGCCTGACCCTCTCCTTCTAGATCCCAAAGCTCTCCTTCCTGCAGATTGGAAGCTTCATAAAACCCAACTCCTTATATTTCTCTCCTGAACCCATAAGTACAATTCTTTTAGCTACCCTTGGAGATCAACTCAAACTGTTAAGTCCTTTTTGAGTAACCTCTCTCTGATACCACTTGAAGTCTTTAGATTCAGGAGTAGCTAACACCTAGAGGGTGGTGAATAGGTTTTAGGACTTTCATATTTTTCCTTTTTTAGATGTGTTGTGATTTAGTTATATTTAGCTTTCAAGACAATCAACAACAACACACACAAGGTTTATAGTGGTTCCTTAGATTATGGGTACACCCACTGTCCCTCCCACCTTTCTAATAGTTTGTTAGACAATGCAACTTCTGCAAACTTGGCTCTAAAGTGCTTATAACACAGATCCCTCAGGATCTCTCAGTCTCCTCCAAGACCTACCTCAGGCACAAAGCCCTATAACTCAGATCAAGCTTTGCTCCTACAGCTCAGTGATCCAAAGATCACCTACCTCAGACTAAGTTAATAGTCCTACATTCAGGCTAGGAAGATAGCCCTATAACTCAGAGATAAATACTCTCCTACCTTAGATATAAACCAGATCCTACCTCCGGTAAGCTGACCTATAACTCAGATCTAGTCCAGGATCCTACCTCAGACTTGATCACAAGTCCTACAACTCAGGCTCACAGGACCTACATCAGATCCACATAGGGATCCTACCTTAGATCTACAAAATATCATACACTCAGACTCTATAATATTAGGCTTACATTTAGATCCAAAGGATCCTACAGAAAGAGTAAAGTGTGTTGATGATGATGAGACACCAAAGAGATTTTCCCTGTGTCTATCTTCTTTTGAACTAAAGGATCCCAGTCCAGATATCTTCTTCTTCACAGTTCCAAAAAATGTTCTTCAAGAAAAATCTGCTTGAATAGTGAAGTAGCTGCAGTTAGGGTTAGCCCTTGCCGCTCCTTCTTTCTCTGAGAGTTTCTACGAACTTGCTATTTTAGGTAAGAATGGAAACAACTATTTTCTATCAACTTATCTGCTGTAGCTAGGGTTTGCCTTGGTTGCTTCTTCTTCTATCTCAGAGAAGTTTCTCTAAACTTGTTGTTGTAGGTGAGAAATGGCAATAACTAACTTGATTTAACTCTTAGATCAGAAGTTTGAACTTGTTCTTCTGGCTCTACAATAATGTCGAGAGGAAGAAGATGAAGTCCAGAGCTTTTCCAAAAGTAAATCTTCTTTTTTCTAATCAGTCGATTTTTATCTTTCGCCGTCCAACGACTCTTTGAGCATCGGGACCAACAGTAGTTGTTGGTTGCAACTTTGCTTTTGAATTAAATGCAGTACAAGAAGGCGTGCGATGCCGTTTGTCATATACTGTAGACTTTCCGCAATAATTTGAAATTCTACTGAAGTCATCACATGTGGACTTAGTCAAAAACAGAAGAGTCATCATAGGCATTGAGTGAATAGCCTTCACTCAGCGCAAAAACACAGTCAATTTTTTGTACCATTAGGCGTCGAGTGATCATTCATCACTCAATGAATTTGAACTTAGCCAAAACTTTTGTTGAGGAAGCGCTGAGTGAACGACATTCACTCAACGCTTTTGAACTTAGGCAAACTTTCTGTTGAGAGGTATTGAGTGCGTTGAGTGAGCCTTCAACACTAATACATACTTTACTTTCCTATCATCTTGATGAGGCGTTGAGTGAACAGCCTCCACTCAATGCTTCTGTACTTAGCTGATTTTCATTAGTATGAAGGTGTTGAGTGAGTTGTCTTCAGTCAATGCTTTTTGCTATTGCCTGTCTTCTCGATGAGGCATTGAGTGAACTGTCTTCATTCAATGCTTCTGTACTTAGCTGATTTCTCTATTGAGTTGGCATTGAGCGAACTGTCCTCACTAAATGCATTTGGACTTAGAAAGATTTTTCGTCTACATCTTATGAGGCTTTGACTGAAGCTTGTTTTGTCGACGCTTTCTGAGCATAGCATTGAGTGAACTGGCTTCACTCAACGCTTCTGGACTTAGCCAGATTTCTTCTCAGTTTCTCTGGCTTTGATAGCATGGAGCTTTACTCGACGCTTCTTTCTTCAGGCGTCGAATGAGTTGTCCTCACTCGACGCTTCTAGACTTTGCCAGATTTCTTCTTTGTCAATGTTGATGCTTTGACTGTCTGAGCTTTACTCGACGCTTCTTTCTTCAGGCGTCGAGTGAGCTGTCCTCACTCGATACTTCTGGAATTAGCCAAAATTCTGCATTGTCAACAGTCAAACTTTGATTTCTCATGCTTTACTCAGTGCTTTTTGACATCTGTCATTCAGTGAACTTCCTTCACTCAATGCCTGTGGACTTAGACAAATTTTTGTCTTACTGACATTATTCCTTGTGTCCACCTATCACTCTCACTTAGACATCCAGTATAATTATTATGACAAAGAACATCCTGCACACATTTAACTTAGAGCATGCATCAAATACATCTATGTCTATAACATTGACTTGTTTTACTTCTACAAATCTTGGACATTGTGATCAATTGACCTAACTAAACTAAAGATCCAGATTATGAGCATTGAAGTGATTACTCAAGGGATATCATAATCAATGACGAGATCAATCATGGCCAAATTCTGAAAAAAATTGATAGTGTATATCTAATTGAAAAATAGATCAAGCATCTTAAAATGAATTCCCTAAGATAAAGAGTTTGCAAAGAAAACTTGGTGAGGAGGAATAATCCAAGAAGGATGCCCTTCAAGTACATTCTCAAGCCCTTCTTGTACTTCAAGAGATCGACAAGACAACAAAGCCAAACAAGCTGAAAGGATGGCTACTGCTCAAAGAGAAAGTCAGGACAGCTCAGAAGAGGATGAGAATTGATTTAGCTAGCCAACCACAGGGCAAGTAGCAAGAATCATGATAAATATAAAATTCTTTTTGATATACCTATGTTGAAACTGTAATGGACTTATGTGTCTCAGTGAACATGGTTTTATAAATATAAATCTAGAATGATTTATACTTTGTGTCTTATGTTTGATGTTATTTTGTTCGTGATAACATTTTTTTATCTGTGATAAAATATCTACTGCTATTATCATGATGCCTGTGTTGACAATTTTATTGTCAAATGTTGATTTATTGGTTAATGCACCTTAACATTGAAGTGCGTTCTGTTTTCTTTAAATATAGGGATATTGTTAGGAATATTACCCTCAATATTCTTAGATTTGAAGATGCATCATCAACAATGTTAAGTGCATATTATATTTGATGGTACATCTACTTCATATCTATGCAAGATTATTGACTCTATAACAAGTTTAGAGCAAAGATGGATTATACCACTAAGATGGTATACAAGTGTCAACTGTATCGTTGATATATCATTGAGTAGGTATATTAGTGACATACTGTTGAGACTAAAGTCTCATCTTAGCAATACCGTGGAGAAGCCGCTGAAAGTCGCAGAATACAATGCCGAGGTAGATAACACTGAGAATGAAGTTTCAACTAAACATTGTCAGGGAAAAGTTTCAAAATGTTATAGTTGATCCTGTACAGACTGGTGCGATTCAAATTTGGTGGTGGCGCATAAAGTTAGGATAAACTATTCTATTCTTGTACATGTTGTTGACAAGATGTTTCCTGAGGCCGTTGCATATTATCAAAGACTATAAAGAGGAACTTCTAGGGCAATGAAATATTGTCGAAGTACCAAGTGAAAATCTAGAGAAGTTCAACAGAGCTTTGAGAAAAGAAGAAGATAGTTTTTGTTGAATACTTTCAAAAGAATAAGGAGAGTCATTCTTCTGACACAAAATAAATCTTCTTCCATCTGCTGGAGAAGAAGATCAAGGTTGATCAAGTACTAACCGGTGTAACCTGAAGATTATTCTATTCTTGGACCTGCTTCGGACCATGCCATCAAAGTAAGAACAACAGAAGTGCTAAAGCTTCAAGGTCTATTCTTTTTAGACTTTTGTTGTAATACTTAATTACAGTTTCTGTAGGGCCTTTGTGCCTGAGCAATAGGGCCTTTGTGCCTGAGTTGTATGACTGTTCTCCCAGCCTTAGTGGTAGGATTTATGGGTAAATCTAAGGTAGGACTTGGGAATAAGTCTGAGGTATGAAACCTAGAGTTTTTATGAGCTGTAGGAGTTGGAGCACTCTGAGTTGTAGGGTCTGTATGCCTGAGATAGGACATATTGATAAGTCTGAGGTAGGATCTAGGGAAGATTTGAAATATCCTGAGGGATTTGAGTTTTAAGCTCAAGGAGCTAAGTATTTGGAGAAGTTTACCTAGTCTATCTCATTGTTAAATAGGTATAAAGGGAATGTAAATGTAACCAGAACTTGGGGAACCACCATAAATCATTGTGTGCTTGTTGTGTGTTTGCATTTTGTTCTCACTTTGCTTACAATCTGCTAAAAGTAGAAAAGAATAAAATTAAAGGGCAAGCCACCTATTCACCCCCCCCCCCCACTTTAGGTGAGTTAGATGACCACTAATTATAAACTATTGAGTCTCAAGGGGGAAGATAGATAGTATATTTTTTCTTAGGGAAACAAATAACAAGTGTTTCCTAGTCCAAATATATGTTGATGACAATATATTTGGGTTTACTGATAACAACTTTTGCAAGAGATTTGCCAATCTGATGTAAGGGGAGTTTGAGATTAGTAGTATGAGAGAGCTCAAGTATTTCTTTGGTCTCCAAGTGAAACAGTTAGAGGATGAAATTGTAATCTCTCAGACTAAGTACATTAGAGATCTAATTAAAAATTTTGGTATGGATTCTGCCTCTACCATGAAAACTCTCATGGCATCAAATACATCCCTTTACAAGGATGAGAATGGGAAACATTTTGATGAGTCCATGCACAAGTGTATTATTGGATTCTTGTTGTACTTGACTGCTAGTAGACCTAATATAATGTATGCAACCTATTTTTATGCTAGGTACCGGGCATGCCCCAAGGAATCTCACTACTTAGCTGCAAAGAGGATTTTTAGATACCTTAAGGGCACTCAACAACTTTGCCTTTGGTACATCGTGCTTCATTTCTTATTATATATATATGCATATAAAATAGTGCTAAAAGTTTATGTTTAAAAATTAAAACATAAACACTTAGACCTAACCTCCATCTTTTTCTCCATCTCTCTCTCTCTCTCTCAAATCATCAAAGCCCACTCAGAGATTGCCCACAAATGAGAAGGTCACTTGCATGAAGGCATGAAGGTAGTAAGGAATGGTTTTTTGGAAGCTCTATAAGAAATCAAGGCAGTTATCAGTTTTTTGGACGTCATCAACATGGAATTTGTTCTTTTAGAGCCTGTAGTGATTTTGAAAAAAGGAGGTATTGGAGTTCTTCTCAAATGTTAAGATGTCTTCTTCAGGAGAATAAATACAGAGCAAGATTGGTGGAGTTTGAATTAATATAAACCCTAAGCATCTCGCTAGAGCCCCACGACTTCCATAATCTGAGGAATATCATGACATCGCCAAGAAGGACACCAAAGCTTCCCTAGCCTGGTGTGAGCATAAAGGAAAACCCTATAGATGTTTAAAAAGGAAAAAAAATCAATCTACAAGGAATGTTCCTGACATATATCATTGGAAAGGCACTTCTGTGCAAAGTTGTATCACATGATAGGATATTGAAACACATGTTTGATCTGATGAGTAGATTCTTTCTGACTAAGAGGACAAATTGGGTAGAAGTCATCTTCCTAAGGTTAAAGGAAAGCCTAGATATTCCCATTCTAGGATGAATCCTTTATTTATACATATTAAAAGAGTATCCATACAACTTCAAGAAGAAGCATTGGTCTAACATTTACCATATGAAGAAAGTAGATCTAAAGACCCTAAATATGTATAAGAACGTTAATCCCTTTTAAAGAAAGAAGAAACAAGCTCAGAAAAAGGGCATGGAAGTTGCTGAGGAATCTGATAGTGATGAGGATTCATCTGAGGAAGAAAATGTTTCAAAAGAAAGGAATGAAGAAAGTACTGAGGCTGGTGAAAGGAGTGAACATATCCATGATCCTGATCTTTCATCATCAGATGACATGGATAGTGTTCATCAAGATGTCAACACTCAGGCAAACATTTGCCTTACTGGCTTTGAGAATAATGCCTTAACTAAGGGGGAGGAAGATCAAGTTCCTCAAGAGAAAAAATATGACACTGTTATAACAGAAAATGTCCAGGAAAACATCCTTGACAAGTTCTTAAATGGTGATTCAAATGAAAAGCTTGAATTGGATTGTGGTGTTGAGGGGGAGGCTCACATTGAGCTCCTTGCTCTAACAATTCAAGGAAAAGAGTTTGCAGGTCAATAGGTCCCAAGTGAACTTAGGACACAGACATAACCATCTACTGTAATACCTGCTCACCAATCCGAGCCTTCATCTTCAACAACATCATACCTAACAAACTCAATTTTAGCTGCCTTGAAAATGAGGCTGGATGAGCATAGTACTTCTCTCAAACCACACATTTATATTGCAATTCATGGTGTGAGAGAAGAGTTTATGAGAGTAATCAAAACCATAAAAGAAGACATTGCCTATGTCAATACAGAGATATCAAGATGGTTTGTGAAAGCTGCTGGAGTTGTGGACAATAATGTTGACTTCTATTTATGACAATCTCAAACACTACACTTAGGACAGACAGTATCAAGAATTATGTTAGCAAGACTTATGAGACTATGGAATAAGGAGTCAATCATATAGAAAACTATGTGTATGCAACTCAAGTTGATGTCTTCAAACAAAATGATGAGGTTAGAGGAGAACTTTTTTCTGACAATGAGAACAAATTTAAAACTCTTTCAAGCAAAGTTGTATCATGCACTCTTCACCTAGAAGAAAAGTTATTTGAATAAAGCAGAAAGGTGGAGAAAGTTGTTGTTGATCAAGACCTGAGTGTTCTTCAAGGAACAAGGCATGCACTTCACCTACCCCTACTAGATATCAATGCAATATTAGCTGTTGATTTTGTTGCCAAGGTGAGAGATGCTCAGGATGTTTAGAAGGCCAAGAGAAGAGAACAAGAAGGCACAATACTTCTAGAGGAGTACATGGCCAAGAGAAGGAAAGAAACTACAAAAGATCTTAACATGAAGAATGGAATGATGATTCAAACTCAATCATCATGTAGACCTGGATCAACCATGGAAACATTAGGCATGACATTAACAGACTGTATTCATCTAAAGAATTGATCAAGCACATTAAGAATGTGTCTCTCAAGAGAAGAATCATTCAGGAAAACATGAATGGGAAGAACCCCATCAGGGTTCCATCCAAGTACATACCAAATCCTATCAAGTACTTTGAAAGACAAAAGATGAAGGCAAGGAAATCAGGAAAGAGTGTTGTTGTTGAATGGGTCTAGGCCAATTTTATAAATGATGTTTATGTTTTTGTTCTTAAAAACTTTAACTAGTGGCTTATATTTATATGATATTTCTTTTATCTGATATCATTCTTCATGGAATCTATTTTATTCAGTTAAATATTTTTGTGATAATATTTTTATTTTGTGCAACTTATCATTTAGCAAAAGTTCTGACTTCTTCAAATAGGAAGAGATTGTTGGGAATTCGCCCTCATTATTTCTGGATTTGAAGAAGTGTAGCTTGCAAATATAAGTGCAATTTGTATTTGAAAATTATCTTCTCTCACGTTTGTAGAATCATTTTTTAGTTTTGTTAATATATCCCAGCAAGTCAGGAGATGGGACCAGAATAATTCTCTAAGGATTGGTCTAAGACTAAGCCTCACCATCTTCATGTGTATTGAGGTCAAGATGATATCATCTTGAAAAGAAGACCAATTCAATGTCTTGATGGATTTGTCAAAATGGCTTTACCAACTTGATGTGTTTAAAACTCAATAAGGTTACGTATTGTTATAAAGACCACCACACCATCTTGTTACCAAGAAATGGCGGGATTTGAAATCTTCCAGGGCGCTAAAAGCAAAGTCACATCAGTGACTTTAGAATGACATTTTTGTTGTATTACCTGAAAGTATTTTGACCGTTTAAGCTGTCAGAATTGGATTGGCGTAGGAAGAAGCTTCTTATAAAAGGGAAAAAAATTTCAGATAGAAAGAGAAGAAGTAATAAAAGTACTTTGTTGCCATTGTTGTTGTTGAAGCAAAAACCCTAACAACTTGTCAAGCTGCTAAGAAAGTATTAATAGCAAGATCATCAGGAAGCTTCTCTTCGTGTTGAAGAAGAAGGAGATCTACTCTCTCTTTAGTAAAGTTGATCAGCTCTGCATCAGTCTCAATACTATTACACTATTGAAGGTGGAAGCTTTCTTCCAGGAAATCATAGGAAAACTATGTGTTGACAGTAAAATCATTTTGAGTCATTTTTTTAGTTGCAAAACATTATATAAATTCTCTGTAAGATCTCATTTGAGATCTGAGTTATAGGGCTGGATCGATAGCCTAAATGTAGGGTTGATTGAAAGGCATGAGTGTAGGACTTTATAGAAAGTCTGAGGTAGGATTCAGAGTTGAATGTGAGATAGGGATGTGGGAAGCTTGAGGTAGGGTATGTTGTAGACCTGAGGTAGGATCCTGCATTGGATCTGATTTTTTAGTTATTGAACTGAGAAGAAGAGGAGGAGTTTGCCGAATCTAGCTCACTATTAGATGGGTAGAGAGGGACAGTGGGCGTGCCCATAATCTAGTGAACCACTATAAAATTATTGTATGCTTTCTCTGTGTAATGTGATGGTGACTACATTTAACTGCATAGTTAGGCTGAATTTCAAAATAGCCTTAAAGTATCAAAGAACCTACTCACCCCCTAGGTGATTTAGACTACAAATATTCTTTCAACAGGGAATAAAGAAATTGGGTCGGCAAGACTGCAATGGATAACTCATTAGGCATTTGCTGAGGGTCTCTAAGGTTAGCCGGGGGATTAGTCACCTCATGAGGATGGGTCTCTCGAGCCTTCAACGGACTCACACTCGTAGAGGGATGCAAGCTAGTATTCATGGTGATATCTCTTGAGCCAACCTCTTGGGGTCGATCTTCCTACGAATGCTTAGAAACATCATGACTATGAGTGAAGTGCAAGTAACTCAGAGCATAAGAGCCTGTGGTACCTCGGGGTGGGAAAGCCCAAGACCAGGCGTCGAAACCTACAAGCTGGTAGGGGCGAGTTCTTGGGACACCGAGTCATGTTTTATCTTCTTGGCTACTTTCTTTCATTTTGAGGGAGAGCTTGAGGATTTGATAGACATCCATGACAAAAGCCCGAGTGAAGAAGGCTTGTTTTGCTCCCTAGTAACGTCATTATGGTCCTGAAGTTCTTTGGAAAGAGGCTTTTCACAAGGTGAGTAGGGGTCCTGAAGGGAGTAATGGGTTTATTCTCTCCCCCAAGGTCGTCATATATATAGTGCATTGTGGGACCCACTAAACGATTCTCTAAAAAACTAGTTACCACTCACCAAGTACCTTGGGTTATACGTTTCTTTGCTATCTTGGAGTAATCTCGTAAAGATCCGGGATTGTGTACGACCCCGTATTTGGCGATTTGCCACCCTCATAAAAGGTCAAGGTCGGGAGGGGTCGTCTTGGTTTGGGTGCGTCACATAAGCAATTGGTTGGGTCTCTCCCTAGCTCGCGAGTGTCCAAGGTCGGGAGCCAGTAAGAAGCAAGTGGAGTGTTTTGGGTCCTCACTCGCACCAATAGTGGATGAGTGGTGAGAGCAAGCCTCTTCGGGCACTCGCTACCTCCGTCGAGTGTTCACCTCTCTTGGGAATATTCTTTTAGGAAATCCCAAATTTATCTCCTAATAGCCCCTCCAAACAACAAAGTTTCGCTATTGGCAGACCGGTTTGGGTTGTGAATAATAAAACCAAAAGGCATGATTTTGCTATTTATTGGTCATCTTGGAAAACTATAAATAGACCACATGGGCACCTTTGGAGGAGATCCCTTTCTTTGGCTTCTTCCTCCTCTGGTTTGTTTTTTTGGTTTCTATTTCCATCCAAGGTTCTCATCTCAACATTAATTAGGGAGGGGAAGCTCTCTTCGATCTTTTGGGTGTATAGTGGGTCCTCTGTATTCTAGCTCAGGGTTTGTTCCTTAGTCTCAAGCCTTTGGCATTGTTTTCTTCTTTGGGACAAGTAAGTGCAAGTTACACTATTTAGATCTGAAGTCCTCTTGGGACTGAGATCTAGTTTCGACATTTTAGCTGAATTTATCATGAGCCTTGCTTACCCTCCAGTTTTTTTTACTTCACTACGCATGTGTATTTTGATCATGTCAATTATTTAGTTGTCCAAGATGAGCTTTTGGACCCCGAAGCTGTGTCGAGTTGCAATGAGTAGGACATTCTCTTTACTAATGAGGTTATTACCACTTCACTAGAGGATAAAGTCAGGCTCATCACCGAAGTTCCATGTAGCTCATTTTCTCCTTGAAACAATACGCTCATTGCCGACATTGATGCCATTGTGAAACCTGATGGGAGTTAAACTGAGGCCACTCCTTCTCTGTTTGAATCTATTAGTTTTTCATCAAGTTTATTTTTGAACCCCTTTCATTTAATTTTAAGAACGATGAATTAACTCTTCTTATTTTCTCTCCCGATGCATCTGATCATATTTCTTGTTTTCCCTACCATGAGTTTATTGACCTGCTCTTGGGTAATTTTAAAGAGCAATCTTTGCAAGGAAACTAAGTGGCAATGACATAACACATCTCTTATTCCACCTCATCATTATTGCTTGTGTTTTCCCTGAAGGATTGGGAGCGGGGTGACAAGAGGTTCTTCATTGATGGAAAATGGTTGGAGGAGATGAATAAGATGAAGAAAGAGGATACTTGGGGATGGAGGAGTACCACTCTTGCTATCCACCACTACTGATGGGTTTCTGGACCTTTCTCATTTATTTTTAGTTACTATTTTAAATCAACATATAGCTGATTATTCCGATAAGCATGTAATAATATTAGTATTTCCTTACTTTTGCTTTTCTTTATGCCTGGACAAATCTATAACTATCAATACAGGTATTTGTGTCCAGCTTAAAGACATTAAACAAAAATGTTGTTGGGAGACAATCCAAATTTGGTTGTAGTTTTCTTTTAAATTTTTGCTTGCTTGTGTCTTCTTTTATTTTAGTTCACCCTTGTAGTTTGTTTTCCTTTTGGATATCTCCCTGAATGTATGCATCATTTTGACATGTGCAGCAGGAACTTGGATTTCATATTGTCTTCTGGTAAGCTTTATTCAAGAGTATGGGGTAACCTCTTCCCTTCTCTTTATTTAAATATTCATCTTTAATATCATTTACAAAGCATGGTTTCATATATGAGAGCATTCTAAGTTGGGTTACCCTCACCTCACTATACACATTTCACTTCACAAGTGCATGCCGGAAGCTAATTTCAATTTCAGATTTTTGAATTTCTATGTGTAGAATTTTATTTTTATACGCATATTTTATCATTGCCATGCACACCACTTGCACCCACTTATGCACACATTCACTTTTTTGTGTGTTCTAAGCAAATCCTAAATTTTTAGGTTGATTAGGAAATTTTTTGTGTTTGTGTAGTGATTGAATTGTGGAGTAACATGTTGACTCATGTAGTGCTCCTAGTCGAGTGCATGTGTGTAAAGTGTTTGTTTAGGATAGAGAGTGACCTAGAGGGGGGGGGGGGGGGGGTTGAATAGGTCCAAATTAAATCTTGGCTAATTTTAAATCACAGAAATTTCCTAGTGTGTTTATTAACACAGCCACAAAATTCAAGAACATTGTTGATCTACCAAATACAACACAAATCTAATTTTAACAATCTCAGCAAAAATCTAATTTTAACAATCACAACACAACACACAGTAGATTTATAGTGGTTCCCCAATTTATCGGTACATCCACTTTCCCCCTTCGTCTATCTATCAATGAACCAGATTCGACCAAACTTCTTCTTACTTTTCCTCAAATCCTGAGATCTTACACCTCAGAGCCCAGCTGGATCCTATAACTCAGATAAAGCAATGTCCTACCTCAGATCCTCAAGATCTTACAACTCAAGTTTCACTTCAAGAACCCTACCTTGGATTGATACCCACTCCTACTCCTCAGGCAAACCCTTGCCCTACATCCTCAAAACCTTCCAGTTCCTACAGCTCAGAGGAATACCCCCTTCTCTTACCCTAGGCTCACAGCCCTACCTCAGCCTTTATAATTTAGGCTTACAACTCAGAGAAATCAATCTCCTATAACTCAGATCTACTGGTAGATCTTACAAAATTTATATAACAAAAGGAATTTTAGTTTTTAAGTGTCACCCAGGAAGAAAGAGACTGGTGACTTCTTCTTGATCAGATCTTGATGTGAAATCTTCTCCCTAATCTTGGCTGTGAACAAAAAGGTACAACCCATCTTAGCTTTTTAAAAGCTTCTTGAAGGAGAAGATAGGGTTGAACTTGGCTGGAGAAGATTAAAGTTAATCCATGATCTGCCTCCTCTCCACCTTCAGAATTCTACTGAATTGTTCTGACAGACTTAGATGAGAAGAATGATGATTATTATACTGTTTCTGTTGTGTTGGTCTCCTTATATAGGCTTTGGCAAGAGTGACCGGATGCCCTGGTTAATCCACTGACATCTGACAGTTCTGACAGTTGTCAGAACTTCAGGCTTTGAATTCTAGACTTAGAAGAATTTCTATCAGAGAGCTTCTGCATGAAGTTGTTGACACTTCTGTACTTAGATTCTGTCGACACAAGTCATGGGTGTCGACACTTCTCTTATAGGGTTGTCAAAAATAATCGAGTGTGTTGACACTGCTAGCTTCTTATCTCAACACAACTTGTATCAAATATGTAGACACTAGTCCTGAGTGTCGACACAGCTGGTTTCTAGTCTCGACATAACTTGTGTAAAATGTGTCGACACTAGTCTTGAGTGTCGACACATCTTGCTTCCAGTCTCAACATAACTTTTGTAAAATATATCGACACTAGTCCTGAGTGTCAACATAGTTGGTTTCTAGACTGACTTTGTCGACCAAATTCCTGGGTGTCATCACAACTTGCTTCCTGTCTTAGCCCTACTTGAATAAGGATGTCTACACTAGTCCTGAGTGTCGACACAACTTGATTCCTTGTCTCAGCACTGCTTTTACAAAGGTGTCGACACTTGTCTAGTATCTCGACACTTTGTATTTAGTTTATTTTTCTTCAACATAGATACTGCACAAGTAAACTTAACAAATATAAAATACAATTTTGTGTATATCATTGAGTTGAAAGGGCTTCTCCAAATCAGATACATAATTCCTAATATACCCAACTGAAAGATGGTACGGCAATACCACATGAGGGGTTAGATAAACTTAGCTCTAGAGGGGGGGGGGGGTGAATAGAGATTTCGAAACCTTTTTAATGAATTAAATTTGTTGAATTAAGATAGTAATATTACTATGTATAAATGGTGAAGTGCAGATAAGAAAACTACAACACATAACACACAACACAATAAGTAAAAGCTAGCAACACAGACGACACAAGAAATTTATAGTGGTTCCCCTAAACTTGGGTACATCCACTCTTATACCACCCTGATAGGAATCCACTCAGGTTTTTGATCAAGCGCCCTGCCACCAATCAGGTTTTTGCTCAGGTGACCTATCACCACAAGATCTATTTCAAGGGAGATCTCACAACCCTTTAAGCTTTTGATCAGGTGTAACACCCCTATCTGTCACATAGCATATAGCAGTAGGTCCGGCCGGGGCCCGACGCTATATACTACGGACAGACCGGTTGGTTACGCGTTGAAACCATACAACCAGTCAGAGCGTCCTACACACCTAGCAGAAGCAATTTAATTAAGTTGCAACAAGATAAGAACCCTGCCACAGAGCATGAATGTCCACTACAACCCAGGAATGAGTACATACACAAAAGAGAACTGGCCTTAAGGCCTTACAATGTTCACTTAACAAAATAGTGTTTTCAGACATCGGCTCGCAGGCCGGCCATACATGAATGAATGGGAAAAACATAACAAATTAGGCCTTCGAGGGCCGGCACAGCAACAAGGGCTTTAGCCCGCTATTTCCCGCTCGGCTCCGCAGCACCTGCAAGCAACAAACCACCGCCCGGTGGCAAACAATAGCAATGGTCAGCAAAGCCGACCAAATTATAACGATCCCGCCCCCACAATCGGGGCGGGGATGCTCTTTCCCTGCACTTTATTAGTATAGGCATTTATAAAAGGGTAATTGCACATCACCACAGGCGTAGGCTCGCACGGCCATACACCCCGTGCACTCAGGGCACATTCTCGGCGAACCGGCCAACGTCACGTCAATTCAAGCCATAGACGTTCCCGATCCACCACCGCCTCTAGGACGGTCATCCATATGAGCAATTTGTCTCCTTAGCCTTGGTCACGACAATTTAAGCCATAGACCGCCGAAGACCCTCGTCCATGCCAACGGTCCTACCGAACGACATAGACCGGGTACGGTTCCGCTTGACCCGTGCTCATACCGCAACGACAATTTAAGCCATATGCGCAGGTCAAGACTCGCCGAGTCCCGTTTCCGCTACAAAAATCACATAACCCAGTTATGCTCACGTTGGCTCCCCGGCCTCCGTGTTGGCAAAACCCGCTTTTGCCCAGTTTTTCGGGTGCACCTTAGAGTTAATCTCTAAGATTCCCTGATGCAATCTACCACGTAGAAAAACCCGAAAACACCCAAACATCCGGAGTCTTGCCCGGTTCAAATGCAATGCAACATCACCGATTCGGACCAACACGTCCGAATAGGCTTCACACACAATGCCTATGTCCGTTTACGCATACGGACTCTACATAAGGGGGACTTCACATATCTACCCCAAGGAGCGCTCCAACTCTTCGCTCACTCGCGAGAGCGGGCTTCCTATGCAAGGAAAAGAGGGCTTCACATGCCCAAGATAAAGAATCGTTACCCTTGCATTCTTCCGCGGCGCCATCGAAAACTATACGGTTGGAAAGCACCGCAACGGCGTCGCCTCCACGGATCTGGACTCGGATCGCGATTCGGAGCTCCGAAGCTCTTCCGGCGGCCGGATCTTGGACTCCTCCACCAAACTTGCTCTCCCTTCTCTCTAACTTTTAGAGAGAGATGGGCCAAAGAAGAATGGGTTTCTAAACCCTATTTCCCGGCCATAACCACCCAGGAGCAGCCCCCCACCGTCGGATCCAAAGCCAAGGAAATGAACGGCCCGGATTAAATCCAAAATCATAAAATCTGGGCCGAACACGGGTTGGCACACGGCCGTATGCCTGGCCGTGTAGCTCATTCGCCGTCTCGACCCCAATAGAAAACCAGCACACGGCATGTGACACGGCCTCCGACACGCCCGTGTCGCATGCGACACGCCCGTGTCGGGACCCGTGTCACGCCCCCCGTGTGAAATAAATCAACGCTTTGCAGTCAGAGGGGTACACGGCCTGGTGACATGGCATTAGACACGCCCGTGTCAAATTTGACACGCCCGTGTCACGGCCCGTGTCACGGCCCGTGTACACCTCACTCAACGATCGTTGAGTATGGGCTTTGAGGGACTGACACGCCCTGGGACACGCCCGTGTCCCAGGCCGTGTTCAGCCTCTCAACGATCGTCGACCACACGGCCAGCTCGACGCTTCGAGCTCGACACGCCCGACACGGCCTCCGACACGCCCGTGTCGGGGCCCGTGTCACCTGCACCAAAAACCTGTTTTGGCCAAAAACGACCCCCGTCGCTCCTACGACAATTTTGGGGTGTTACATCAGGTGCCCAAAAACCAAATCAAGTCTTTTGATCAGGATACTTGTAATCAAGGTGAATAACTTTTGAAGGGAATTAAGAATCCCTTTATACAGTGGGTGAAAATACAACAAAAACAATATGGAGTTCTTCTATTTTTCAAACAACTGAGAAGACTAGTGGATTTTCTTGATGATGTCAAAGCTCCCCCTAAGATAGAAATTTGATCAGGAAGATGAAAGCTTTGCAGGGTGCGTAGGTCTTCTTAAGAATGATCTCCAGAAAGCTTTACACTAATGGTGATGGTTGTCTCTTGAAACTCTTTAGAGAAGAAGAAAACTGATGATGAAGAAATGTTCTCAGTCTCTTGTATATTCTCTATACTGTCACTACTTCACTTGTGCTATCATCCAGGATCTTAAAAACTTGTTTTATATTTACTATATTTTCCTGCAGCAAGGTTTGAATTTTCTTCCTTATTTGACTGCTGATTTCTTGGAACTTGGACAAACGGCTAGAAGGCAAATAAATTAATTCTTTAACTGTCCCAAGGAATTAGCTGTATATTAACTCTGTGAATTCCAGTAATTAATACTGCCATTTGAACGGTTATATTCAGAGAATATAAGCATTAATTACTCAGAGGAAAATAAGAAAAAATATAAGCCTTAGTCAATCTGAAATAACTACAGAGAAATAGAAAATGAACTGACAGTTATCGTCGATCTGAGATCCAAGATCGTCGAACTCAAACCTCCCATTCGTCGAGCTGAGCCTTGAGAACTCTGAATTGATTTGTTACTTTCCATTCTGGGCTCCAAGTTCGTCGAACTGAGATAGAAGAACGGCGAACTCAATCCTAATAGAAGATCAGAGTTCGTCGTGCTCAGTTCATCTTTCGTCGATCTCAGTTCAGAGAAGAGACTCTGAGATCATCGAACTGAGAATGAAGATCGTCGATCTAACTTTAGAGTTTGTCGAACGCCTTCTACAATAGAGAAAGTTCTGCCTTGTTCTGATTTCTTCAGTCTTCTAAGTCTTTTAAGGGAATGGTCTGATCAATATGACTTGTTGACCTACCTTATAATCTAATGAAGACCTATGACCCTAGACTATACAAAGTGGGTCAATCAATGCAACCCTAATAGTGAGCCTTAGCCCAAATCCCTAAAACAGGTGGGGTTCCAACAATCTCCCCCTATTTGGGTGAGGTCACTATGTACAATGCATAAAATAAAGGAAAATACAAACATAAAGCACAACAATAGATATCTGATAGAATTAACAGAAAATTCAGCAGATATAATTGTATATACATAGAGAATGAAAATTATTCCAAGGACTGTCAGAAGGAGGAGCAGAAGAAGATTTAGTAAACATAATTTTCCTGAAAGGATTTTCTGCTTCGTGCTTGGACATTTTCAGGTCTTGAGCTCCAAGAAGTATTACAGTTGAGGCTCTTGGAACAACAGCTTCTGGATGTACCTGTATGTAAGGATTAGGATCAAAATTTTGTTTATCTACCTCAAATTTTTCAAGTTCCTTTTGTCTATAAGTAGACATGGTAGTAAACTGAGAGGGATCAGCTCCTTCTTTCCTTGCTTTATTCATCTATGATAAGCCTATAGTCTCATGGAGTCTTGCCATTCTGAAGTTAGAATCTAACTCAGGTTCATATTCTGGAGATGGAGGTCTCCCTGGGTAATCTTTGAAACATCCTGAGCAGATCTTAGAGCTTTCATGTACATTGTAGACTGTTGTTGAAAGTTTGTAGAAGGATGATTCTTTGTAGATTTTCCAACAAAATAAGAGCTTGGAGGTTTACATTCATTATACTTTTCAGCATATCTGCCTTGGTGTTGTCTTCCTCTCCCACTAGAGTAGCCACCTCTGGAATAAGATCTAGAGGATCTTCCTTGATTGTGAGGGGCATAGGGCTTTGATTGCTGGGAGGAGGTTGACCTAAATGCAATATTTCTTGAGGCACCTGCAGCAGGAGGAGGAGGAGGAGGTGAGTCCTTCCTGAACTTCTTAATAGGAGCTCCACCAAACTTCTTCCTATCCTTCAACTTTTTATGATGGTTCTTAGATAGATTCATCCAGTATGGAGTGGTTGGAGTCAAAGAAATATTCTATAAAATATAATAAGGAATATCTTTCTTAGAATTGTTAGAAGGAGCTACTGCAGCCTTAGATACTCCTTTATTCTTCTTTAATTTCCTTTTCCTGGACTTAGTATTCTCTGAATCATCATAATCCTCTAATTCATCTTCACTGGAATCACTTGGAGGTATATTGTATAAATCATCAATCTACCTTAATTGCTCTGATGAAAGAGACACTCCTTGAGATGGAGCTAGAATTTCTGAACTGTCCTCTACAATTTGTTTGTCCTCAACAATCTGCTTATCTTCAGCCATGTCTTCATCTTAAACTTCATCCAAATGAGGGATTGGAGAGGTGGAGAAGACAAAAGTAGGATGGTAAAAAGCCCTGGGCTCAGAGAGTACAGTCTGAAGGACTGGAGCAATCTCAATCTCTGGAAGCTCTTGAACTGTAAAATGGTCATGAATGGCCTGTAAAATTTTTGTGCTCACTAGAGCTATATAGCAGACAATTTCTGTGCAATACTGAGGGGAAACAAATGAAAGAATGTTTATGTACAGGAGGTCAAAAGAATTTAGAACTGAATTCAGGTCAACTGCTGGAGAGATGGAACAGTCTCCAGAAAGAATGACCAAAGAATCATCAATCTCTACAGAATCTTCATCCAAGAAATCTGTAAGCTCTACATCTAGTATTTCAATATAAACAGTCTCTATTACTTCTGCTGCTATTACTGCTGTTGGAACTGCTGGAGGAGAGACTTCTTCATTGAACATCTCCCCCTGCTTAGTATCAGGAATTTCTGATGCCAGGCCCCTAGATGAAGAAGGGCCAGAAATTGAAGCAAGCTGAGTGGAGAGAGAGGCGATGGAGAGAATTAGAGGTGCAATGGCAGCCTCTATGAGAGATTTGATGGTAGGGGTGAGAAGAGATATGATGGTAGATGGATCAGATGAGAATGGTGGAAGAGATGAGGTGGTGATGCCACATGAAGTACAGTTATTGAATGAAGTGGATGGAGGTGGAGGTAGAATTATAGTGGGGATGACTGGAGGGATGTCAGGTGGGATATCCATAGGCATGTCATCAGCCAGTAGAGATGTTGAAAGAGTTTGTATTGGTGATTGGGATGGTGATGGTGTTGGTGTTTGAATGAGATTGAAGGAAGGTGACATATGTATAGATACAAAGATGGTGGATGGCATTTCCTCTAGGTAGTGAGGTAGAGGAGATAAAGGAGGTAGAGATAGAGAAGGAGAAGGAGAAATTTCTAGTGCCTCTTCATCTACAGGTGGGGAATTGACTCTGGGAGTCCATGTTTCCTCAGAAAGTCTAGAGGAAGAGGAGACCCTGGAGGGCTTGATGATGGTCCTTGTGAGTCCTTGTGTCCACTGATACCAATTAAATGATGGTATGTTAATACCACTTGAGGGGTTAGATCAGCTTAGCTCTAGAGGGGGGTGATAGAGATTTAAAACCTTTTTACAGAATTAAATTTGCGGAATTAAGATAGTAATATTACTATGTGTAAAGGGTGAAGTGCAGAAAAGAAAACTACAGCACACAACACAATAAGTAAAAGCTAGCAACACCGACGACACAAGAAATTGATAATGGTTCCCCTAAACTTGGGTACATCCACTCCTCTACTACCTTGGTAGGAATCCACTCAAGTTTTTGATCAGGTGCCCTACCACCAATCAGGTTTTTGCTCAGGTGACCTTACACCACAAGATCTATTTCAAGGGAGATCTCACAACCCTTTAGTCTTTTGATCAGGTGCCCAAAAACCAAATCAAGTCTTTTGATCAGGAGACTTGCAACCAAGGTGAATAACTTTTGAAGGGAGTTAAGAAACCCTTTATACAGTGGTTGAAAATATAACAAAAACAATATGGAGTTCTTCTCTTTTTTAAACAACTGAGAAGACAAGTGGATTTTCTTGATGATGTCAAAGCTCCTCCTGAGATAGAAATTTGATCAGGAAGATGGAAGCTTTACAAGGTGTGTAGGTCTTCTTGAGAATGATCTCCAGAAAGCTTTAGACTAATGGTGATGGTTGTCTCTTGAAACTCTTTGGAGAAGCAGAAAACTGATGATGAAGAAATGTTCTCAGTCTCTTGTATATTCTCAATACTGTCACACTTCACTTGTGCTATCATCTAGGCTCTTAAAAACTTGTTTTATATTTACTATATTTTCCTGCACCAAGGTTTGAATTTCCTTCCTTAGTTGACTGCTGATTTCTTGGAACTTGGACAAATGGCTAGAAGGCCAATAAATTAATTCCTTAACTTTCCCAAGGAATTCACTGTATATTAACTCTGTGAATTCCAGTAATTAATGCTGTCATTTGAACAGCAATATTCAGTGAATATAAGCATTAATCACTCAGAGTAAAATAAGCAAAAATATAAGCCTTTGTCAATATGAAATAACTGCAGAGAAATAGAAAATGAACTGACAGTTATCGTCGATCTAAGATCCAAGATCGTCGAACTCAAACCTCTCATTCGTCGAGCTGAGCCTTGAGAACTCTGAACTGATTTGTTACTTTCCATTCTGGGCTCCAAGTTCGTCGAACTAAGATAGAACAATGTCGAACTCAATCCTGATAGAAGATCAGAGTTCGTCGAGCTCAGTTCATCTTTCGTCAATCTCAGTTCAGAGAAGAGACTCTAAGATCGTTGAACTGAGAACGAAGATCGTCGATCTCACTTCAGAGTTCGTCGAATGCCTTCTACAATAGAGAAAATTTTGCCTTGTTCTGATTTCTTCAGTCTTCTAAGTCTTCTAAGGGAATGGTCTAATCAATATGACTTGTTGACCTACCCTATAATCTAATGAAGACTTATAACCCTAGACTATACAAAGTGGGTCAATCAATGCAACCCTAATAGTCAACCTTAGCCCAAATCCCTAAAACAGTTGGGGTTCCAACACCAACAATCTCCCCCTATTTGGAGAAGTTATAACCCCAATAATCGCAATTCAATGATATACACCATAATACTAAAATATGATGATAAAGATATATATTAAAAGTGTTGTACAAAAATATAAAGAACATAGGAATGAACACACAAATATAACCATGTTCAAACAGACTTTTTATTCCAAGTTGTTATCAGTTTACATTTTTCAGTTTGTTATAAAGTTCTTAATAAAACAAAATTACAAAAGTTCAAGAATATTCTAGGAAAGATTTGGCTCTCTGATGACAATCCTTTTTCTTGATTGTATCTTGGCTTTAACTTCAGGTGCATTGTCATCAGCTATCTTTTTGCCTTTGTAATTCTTGGCTTTATAGATCTTTTCCTCCATAAGCCTTTGCATTTCAAAATAGTGATATGGCTTGGGGAAGTATTTGCTGGGCTCAACAGAATTAGCTGGGATCTTCCCTGCCTTCAAATCATTTCTGAATTTTTGGATGACCTCCTACTACTTTAAGTGCTTAGCCCACTCTTGCTCTGTATAACATTTTCCCCTATCAGCTGCATTAAAATTAACTGCTTTCCATGCTGTGAGTATAATTGATCTTGAAGTTGGACTCCATTGTTCAAAATCTTGCCTAGCTTCTGCTTGTTCCCTGAACCTTTTCTTTGACAGTTTAGCTTCCTTTTCTTTTAACATAGCAGACTCAGTCATTTCAACCTCCTCACATACTATATTCTGAATTTCACCTGGAGGACTATACATAGATTTGACAGATGTTTGGATGTCCTCAAAATAAGTTAGTTTGTATATGAATTGTCCAGGATTTTGAATGGCCTCAAAGTGAGTTGGTAAGCAGCCAGACTCAGCAGTTTGGTCTCCATCATACCATAGGGGAGGATGTCTAAGAGTGTCTTTGATGCTATTTGAAATCCAAGTAGTATACTCAGAGCTAGCACTTATCATTACCCTCTCCCCCTTTATGACTTCTCTTTCCATATGATCCCTCAAATCATTTTTGTGAAATCTTACTTGACCATCTAGATAATGGATTCCTGAGGTTAAAGATTTCTTGACTTTCAGTAAATGGTCATCCAAATCCTTGTCAAAAGCCTTGATATCCTTAATCAAAGAGGCTGAATGAGTTTTCAGCTGAGTTTCTATGTCCTTTATGGCAAAAGTTATCTTGATTTCTAGATTAGTAGTTTGTTTCATTATTTCTGCCAATGTAGTATTATGCATAATTATCATATTCTTATTCATTCTTGTTTGATTTTCCATGGCATAGCCCTGTTTTATAGCTATGTCATTTTCAACTTTATGTGATTCTACTTGATATTTTGCAATGTATAGTACAACTTTTGCTCCCCTTACAAAGAAATATGTCATATCATTTTTTTAGTAGATTTACTTTAAATCTTATAGATTTAATGTCCCGAGCTGGCTAAAACTGCAACTCCTTGTTGCTTCCATCCACATACTTTACAAGTTGAGTTCTTTGTTGATGTTGGGAATTGTGCCCTACAATATTCCTCAGGATTTGAAGAGGCATCACCAATCATGCTATGGGGCATAATGTATTTGATGTGTGCTTGAGTTCATGTATGCAAGTAGTCCATAACTGGATCGGTCAACAAGAAGAATATGCTGGAGAATTCAAATTTTTTCAAGCTCAGTTCAAAGTGTGGGTCTCAGATTTCATCAAGCTCAGCTTGCAGTTCGTTGAGTTCAGCTCACCATTCCTTGAGCTAAAACTCAGAAGCTTGAGGTTCAGAATTCGTCGAGCTCAGCTCGCAGTTTGTCAGGCTCAGCTCACAGATCGTCGAGCTCATCTCACCATTCCTTGATCTAAAACTAAGAAGCTTGAGGTTCAGAATTCGTCGAGCTCAGCACACAGTTCATCGAGCTCAGCACACAGTTCATCAAGCTCAACTCTCCACTCATTGAGCTAAATTCAGAAGCTTAAGGTTTAGAATTCATCGAGCTCAGCCCACCAATCGTTGAACGTAGTTCAACATTTGTCGATCTAAAGTCATACAAATTGAGTAAGGCAAAACCGCTGAGACAACAGAGACCACTGAGAAGAAACCACTGGGACAGAAGACTGTCACAACTGAGAAGAATAAATCATTGAGACTGCTGAGAAGAAAGCGATGAGACAGAAGCTTGTCTCAGCTGTTAAGAATAAACCGCTGAGACTGCTGAGAAAGAACCGATGAGATAAAGCCTGTGAAAATTCATAAGTCCAAAAGCGCTAAGAGCCAAGACAGATGGCGTCGGGTGACTTAACATCACTCAACGCTTAATGAAGTTCTGGAATATTTTCTAAGTCCAGATGGTGATGACCACTGCTGACGTCATCAAAGTCAAATTACATGAAGCCGTTGTTGGAAAGTTCCAATAGCGCCAAAAGCTGCTTTGTCCTTTTTTGAGGGAGGTGACGCTCACCAATCCTTGGTTGGGCCAACACTCAAATTATGTCGTTGATTCAAATAAATAGATATAAAAAGGAGAAAGAAAAAGGCATTAGGGTTACGAGAACAAAAGCAAAAAATGAAAGAGAGGCGGTTGGGCTTCATCTTCTTTGATAAGCTTGAAAGTAAAGTCCAGCATTGAAAGCCAGAAGGCAAAGATAGCCGAAGTTTCTTCCAGTTCAGCAAGATTTTTCCTTGAAGAATAAGTTGGCTGATTCAATCTATCAGCAAGAGAAGATAGCTGTGTGAAGGGTTGTATGCCTTCAATAGCAGTTGCTGCCTTCAGTACAGCAGAGAAATTGGTAGTCGTAGAAGAAGACTAATTCCTTCTACAGCAAGTGGGATGGACTGATATCTGCTCAGTCTAGTAAGTTAGACTCAGAGATTTTTCTCTGAGTCAGTATTTCAATTTTATTGATTAATTATTAGTAGGATTCAGGTTGCCTGAATCAGAATTATAGGTGACTAATTAGTCACTGATGTAGGTTCCTTACTGAGGTACTAAGGTAGGATCCAAGTGTAGATTTGAGAGTAGGGCTGTCCTCCCAGCCTGAGTAGTAGGCCTTAGTGATAAGTCTGAGGTAGGTGACTATTGAGTCATTGATCTGTATGTGACAAGTCACTGAGTGTAGGTCTTGGAGGAGACTGAGTGTAGGGCCTTTGTCCTGAGGTAGGTGACAAATTTGTCACTGAGCGGTAGGTGCCTAGAAGGGTACTGAGGTAGGTACTTGGAAGGGTATTATGTTGTAGGAGTGCTGCAGCACTCTGAGAGTAGGGCCTTGTGCCTGAAGTTGTAGGTCACTTTGTGCCTAAGCTATAGGACTTAGAGATAAGGCTGAGGTAGGTGGTTTGAGGACCACTGAGCTGTAGGAGCACTGCAGGGCTCTGAGGTAGGAACACTTGTGGTTCTGAGGTAGGTTTTTGAAGAGAACTTGAGTGTAAGGCTGAGGGCCTGAGGTGTAAGCTCTAATGAGCATTTTGGTTTTGTGCCTTGTTTAACCACTATAAATACTTGTATGATGTGTTGTGTTGCTTGTTCCTTCTTTTTATTGTAGGTACTAAGGACAAGCTCTAGATCACTTAGTTTATAAACAACAAAAAAGACTAAAGAAATTTCAAAGACCTATTCACCCCCCTCTAGGTGACTAGCTAACCTTGATGTAATAACATTCAAGTGGTATCAGAGGAAGGTTTCTCAAAAAGGATTTAACAATCTTAGTATACCTCCAAGGTTAGCTATAAGATATAAGTATGGGGTCAGGAATGAACTATAAGGAGCTAGGGGCCATGAAACTACCAATCTACAGGAAGGAAGGATTTGGCCTCTAGAAGCAAAGCGTCAGACTATTCATGGAAGCATCTGACCCTAGGATCTATGCAATAGTTGTGGAAGGTCCTTTAACCCCCACAAAGGCTTCCACCATATATCCAACTCTGAGAGTGCCCAAGGCATATACATAGATGGATAGAGATGAGGTAGTGTTGTCTACCATGGACAGGAGGGCACAAAATATCATAGTCAGTGTTATTGATGACTTAACCTTCCAAAATCTTGTACACTGCAAGACCTCCAAAGAAATGTGGGACAAACTTGTGGTCTACATGGAAGGCTCTGAGGAAGTTAGAGATGATAGGAAGTCCATGCTCAACCAAGAGTATGAGGCTTTCAAACAAAGCAAATCTTAAAAGGTGGCTGACTGCTTTAAATGGTTCTTTAGGACAGTCAATGAACTAAGAACCTATGGTAGGGTCTTCAGCAACTATGAGCTGAATGACAAGTTCCTTAGATCTCTCAACAAAGATTGGGACACCAAGATTTATGCCATTAGGGAAATGGATAAGTTGGTAGACACTCCTCGACTAACTCTCTTTGGAAAGCTGCTATCCTATGAAATGCAGCTGGCTGCTAGAATAGAAGAGGAAAAGAGCAGCCAATCCAATTCCAAGGATAAGTCTGTAGCATTCAAGGCAGAAGCCCCAAGAAGGAGCAGAAGAAAGACTCCCTCACCACCAACGAGGGAAGCTGAATCAAGCTCAGAAATATCAGTCAAGCTCATCAGACAACCACATGTCTGATAAAGATTTAGCAGCCTTCTCCAGGCAATTTCTGAAGTTCATGAAGAAGAAGGATTGGAGGAGTAAGCCATCTTCATCCTCTTATCACAGGAATTCATCCAAGGATGACAGGTATGTCCCTAGAACCAGTAAATAGATTTCCTCTAATGTCATCTGTTATTGTTGTAACAAGGCTGGGCATGTCATTGCTGACTGCCTAGTCAAAAGAAAGGAAGAAGATGAGAAGAAGAATAAAAAGCATCACCATCACCACAAGGACAAGAAGAAGGATAAGTCCTTTGTGGCTAAGAAGGAGAGAAGATGGACATATTCTTCCTCCTCAGAATCTAAAGATGAAGAGGAAGAAGCCTATATAGGTTGATATCTGTTGTTGCAAATCTAGAAGAAGAAGAGGAATATCCTGCTGCCAAGATAGGAATCAGGGCCCCTCTGTCACACTCTGATAGTAATAATGAGGATGATGAAGAAGACTGTGGATGCCAGGGGCTGATGGCAATAACTAAAGAGGAAAGAAGTCAGGCAGATTCAGAATGAATCAAGGTACAACCTCTCTCCATTCCTTCATCTTCCTCTGAGTATGAAACCAGTGCAAACAGTGATGCATCTTCATCATATGCTGAAGATTGCTCAGACTCTGAGAGCTCAGACTCTGAGACTGATGTCAATCAATTGATTGACAAGTATGGACTAGTCCTTGATGCTCTAAGGAAGAGCAAAAATCTTGCTAAAAGACAAGCAAAGGAGATTGAAGTCCTGAAGCCTTATAAAACTCTCTATAACAATAAATCTATTGAGTTTTATAAGAAGATTCATGAGCTGTCTGAACTCAGGAAAAGTCTTGATTGACAGACCAAGCTTTTAGAAAAGAAGAATAAGCATATCAGATATCTAGAACAAAATTTCATAGAGAGATTGGGGATTGTGATTAACCCTTCCTAGTCACAGGGTCAGTTGCCAAAAGCTGTAACCTGTCAAGTCCCTGGGAAGCTGAGTATTAATCACACTAATCATCATTTCAAATCTGAATTCCCTAATAAGTTGACAGTATTTCAAAAGGTGAATTTACCTTCTAAAACTATCAAGTTTGCACCTCCCATTGAGGATCAATCAAATGTGTGCTCTACTAGTTGGGTAAAGACACATGATCTTAGAAGGAGTGTTTCTGTACACTCTAGCCATAAAGCTCAGGATAAGCTCTCTAGATTTGGATCCAAATATCCTGTATCCAAAGAGATGAGAGAGATAACTAGATGGAAGGCTCCAAAAATACATTTAGCCCATCCTAGACCACCTGTATTTAGTTCTCCAGCACCTTCATTCAGGAAGAAAGAAGCAGCATCATGTAATGCTTATCCAGCAAAGTCTGGAGCTGCTTACATCTCTCATGGACAGCATTTCTATGATGTCTTGAAGAGAAGGTACAACATTCATAATGTTGGTGTTGTGGGATGGTGTGCCACTTTGCCATTGATTGTTGGTACAACCTGAATGTGGCTAGTGGACAGAAAGGTTCTCTGTCCAAGCAGAGAGTTGAGCAAAAGTTTTATACTCCTAACAAGAACCTGGTGCCTAAGGGTAAATAAATATCTTTTTTCAAGTTAGTCCAAATACCTGTCTAGATAAGAGTTTGTATTTGGACAATGGATGTTCCAGGAAAATATTTGGGAAAGGATGATTGCTCAAGGAATATACTCCATGTAAAGCAATAAACAAAGGTTGAGGTTGTTAAGTGTGTAATACTCAAAAGCTAGATGCAACTTGCCTCAAGGTAAGTCTCTCTCTCTCTCCAGTATAGAGACTAAGTTTTCAAATTCATGAATTAAGCTAGATATGCTTAGGATGAACCTAATCAAGAACACCAGTTAGATAACAATGATTCAATTATCATTCATAATTATTTGCATTGTTAACCTATATAGCCTTTTCTCTCAAGCCCAAATAACATACTGATCAGTGCATCCAATAAAACTGACTTATTAGCATGTTAGATCTCCATCATACTTGGAATTGATAAAATATCTGTATAATGGTGTGACAAATAGAATGTACATCCAGACAGTGAGGAAAGCGACAAATTCATCAGGCATTAAGTGAATAAAAGAAATACGGAGAGATATAATAGAAGCACTAAGTGCCCTGTATCATAAAAAGAATCGTAGAGCAAGTTGTAAAGTCTAAGAAAAAAATGTTTAATTTGTTAGTCAAATGAAAAAGGTAATTAAAATTTTTCATTACATATATAAAAGCGACAAGAAACGAAAAGCCACATTGTTCTCTAAAGCCTTAATCCTACTCGTCGAGACCGAAACCTTCTCAGCTTCTTGCCGCACTGACTCGATGGCACCGATGATCTCAAAGGAGCTCCAGGAGGGCTATGAAATTGTGAGGAATGGATTCAGTCATGCCTCGCTAGAGATTAAAGAAATGTTAAAAATGATTGAGACCACAAGATTGGAGTACACCCTTTCTGAACCCTCCACCATTCTTAGAAAAGAGGTAGTAGAATTCTTCTCCAATGCTAAAGTGTCATCTTCTCAAAACTCACTTAAATCTAAGATTGAAGACATCAAGATCAAGGTAAACCCTAAGAGACTAGACAATGCCCTTTGTCTACCCTACGTCACCCATAGCGAGGAAGAAGAACCCACCATCATGGATAGAGATAGTGCTCTCAGGTGGTGTGGATATAGTGAGGAAAAACCTAGGTCTCTTAAGAGGGAATTATTTAATCATAGAGGCAAATTACTGGCAGATATAGTAGGGAAAGCCCTCATCTGCAAACCTAGATCACATGACACAAACTCCAGGTCAATGTTTGATGTCATGACTAGGATAATCTTCAATAAGTAGACTTCTTGGTCATCAATCATCTTCCAGAGAATAGTAAACTGCCTACACACTCTAAACATGGGCAGAATTCTTTCCTTATACCTAGTGAATACCTACCCTGATACATTCAAGCAGGAGAAAGGAGTGAAGATTCACTACCTAAAAAGAATTGACATAAAAACTTTGGACAGATTCACTAGGGTCCTACCAATGAGCCAACATTCAGCTATAAAGGACTCTTCTAGGGACACAAAGAAGAAACCTGTTGTGGAGGAAAGAACTGCCAGCTCTGAACCAAAGCTTGGAACCTCCTCTCCAGCTGATGTTGGTCTACAAGTTGACATATCACTCAGTCAAACCTCTGCTCACTTCTAACTCTAAGTAAGTGATATGCATGTTGATAAAATCCATGATAGTCCTAAGTAAGGACAAGTTTTAAAGAATGCTACTGAAGAAGTGGTTGTTATAGAGATGAGGCAGATATCGCTGATACTGATCATGTAGTTGTAGTAGAAGTTAGCCCTGCAACAAAAGATAACTATGAGCCTCTTATGGCTATAGCTACTTATCTTGATGGGTCAAGCCCAGAAAAGAATGCTCAGTCTGAGGGGGAGTATGATCAAATAGATCTGACAACTTTGGATCAAGTGGTCAATAGAGTGGTTGATTCTGGACCCACTATAGGTAATACCAATACCCTCTTATTTTGTAGTGTTAAAATAGCTTTTGCTAAGGAAATGTTTTCTTATATAGGTGTTGTAGTTGAGGGGGAGTCTTCACAGGTCCCTACCAAGGATGATGTCCCTCCTCTATTGAGCCAACCAACCACCACCAAAATCTCTAATGAGTTACTCCTAAACAACATCAAAGCACTCCTGGATGCCCAGACAACAACCCTCAAGGATTATGTTGACCAATCAGTTGCCAAGCAGAGGGATTAATTTTCAACAAAAGTCAAGGGAAATAAAGAAGAAATCTCTCACTTAAACAAATAGGTCACCACCTGGTTTGATAGGGATGGAATTGTTAGCATCAAACTGACCACCCTCATGAAATCCTTGGACACAAGCTAAAAACTCTCTGCAGCTGACATAGGATATGCCAAGAATTATGTGAGTGTAACTGATGAGGTGATGAGGGGTGCAGTAGATCATGTACATCAGCATGTCACCAATGTTGCTTTCCACTCTCTGAAGGAGGCAATTCTTCTTAAAAATGAGCTGCTTGCTGACAATGAGAGAATATTCCAATCTATATCAAGCAAAAGTGAAGCCAACTCATCCCTACTGCAAAAGATCATCTTTGAAGAAGGCAGAAAGGGGGAGAGCAGCCATGCTAAGACATCAGCACTCATTGAAGAACAAGCCTTCAATGTAATTCAAGGCACCAGGGTGGCACTACACCTGCCCCTCCTGGATAGAAAGAGGCCAGAGGACCTAAAATTCCCAGCACAAGCTAGAACTGCACAGGATGCACAACTTGCTGCCATAAGAAAGAGGGAAGGAACTCAGATGGATGAAGAGTTCATGGCAAAGAGGAGTGCTGAGAACAGAGATGATCCAGATCATGAACAGCTAAGTGATGCTTCTAAATCCATCATTATAAATGCTTGGATAAACCATGGATAAATCTTAAAGAACATTGACAGTATATATCCTTCTAAGGAATGGATCAAACATTTGGAAATAAATTTCCTAAGGGAAAGAGTATTCAAAGAAAATCTGGTAAGGAAGAGCAACCCTAAAAAAATGCCTCCCAGATATATTCCAAAGCCATGCCTTTACTTCAAACGGCAGGAGAATAAAGCTGACAAATTGAAGAAGACTGTTGCTTCCAAGAATGCTGATTCAAGCTCATCAAATAAGAGTTGAGATGAGGCTACAAGACTTAGGGTGCTTTAAATATGTAATCAATGTCTTGTAATGAATATCAACAGTGTATAAATATCAAATCTTTATCAAAAAAATTAATGAGTTGGCTCTGACTATATTGATGTGATAAATGTGTAATGCAATTCTCATTTATTTATCTGTAATAAATGAATATGTTGTTCTTTCATAGATATCTTGTAATCACAAGTATGCTACTGTTGCTTGGCTAAGTTAATGATTAGGAAGATCTTTATTATAATGTTTACCTTGTCAATGATTAATAAAGTGGTTGTTGTCATTAACAATGTTACATTGTTAATGATTGATAGCTCACCATTATTATTGGTTATTCAATCATAGTGTTAAGCCATCTCATCTAGGGGGAGTTATCCTATACTAGGATGGCTAGTTGTCATGATAATGTCTCATCAGGCCTATCATGATACTTTTTGTATTAATGCACCTTAACATGGATGAGTCTACCGCCTTCTTCAAATAGGGGGAGATTGTTGGGAATTGTGCCCTATAACATTCCTTAGGATTTGAAGAGGCATCACCAATCATGCTAAGGGGCATAATGTATTTGATGTGTGCTTGAGTTCATGCATGCAGTTCGTCGAGCTCAGCACACAGTTCGTCGAGATCAGCAAAGATCCTCGAGCTCAGCTCTCCACTCATTGAGCTAAATTCAGAAGCATGAGATTCAGAATTCGTCGAGCTCAGCCCACCGATCGTCGAATACAGTTCAACATTCGTTGACCTAAAGGCAGACAAATTGACTAAGGCAAAACCGCTGAGACAGTTGAGACCACTGAGAATAAACCACTGAGACAGAAGACTGTCACAGCTGAGAAGAAGAAAGTGTTGAGACTGCTGAAAAGAAAGCGCTGAGACAGAAGCTTGTCTCAGCTGTTAAGAAGAAACCGCTAAGACTGCTGAGAAAGAACCGCTGAGACAAATCCAGTGAAAATTCACAAGTCTAGAAGCGCTGAGAGCTAAGACAGATGGCATTCAGTGACTTAACATCACTCAATGCTTAATGAAGTTCTGGAATATTTTCTAAGTCCAGATGGTGATGACCACTGCTGATGTCATCAAAGTCAAATTACATTAAGCCGTTGTGGCAAAGCTGTAGTAGCGCCGAAAGCTGCTTTGTCCTTTTCTGAAGGAGGTGGCCCTCACCAATCCTTGGTTGGGCCCACTCTCAAATTGTGTCGTTGATTCAAATCAACAGATATAAAAAGGAGAAAGAAAAAGGCATTAGGGTTAATAAGAACAAAAGCAGTAAATAAAAGAGAGGCGGCTGGACTTCATCTTCTTCGACAAGCTTGAAAACAATGTCCAGTAGTGAAAGCCAAAAGGCAAAGATAGTTGAAGCTTCTTCTAGTTCAGCAAGATTGTTCCTTGAAGAACAAGTTGGCTGATTCAATCTATCAGCAAGAGAAGAGAGCTGTGTGAAGGGTTGTAAGCCTTCAACTGCAGTTATTGCCTTCAGTACAACAGAGAAATTGGTAGTTGTAGAAGAAGAATAATTCCTTCTACAGCAAGTGGGCTGGACTGATATTTGCTCAGTCCAGCAAGTTAGACTCAGAGATTTTTCTCTGAGTTAGTATTTCAATTTAATTGATTAATTACCAGTAGGATTTAGGTTGCCTGAATCTGTTTTGTAGGGCACTTTATGCCTGAGCTATAGGTGACTAATTAGTCACTTTGGTTGGTGCCCTGCTGGGGTACTGAGGTAGGTGCCCTGCTGGGTTACCTTAGTGACTATTAGTCATTGAGGAAGGTACACTGTTGGGGTACTGAGGTATGATCCAAGTGTGGATCTGAGAGTAGGGTTGTCCTCCCAGCCTGAGTAGTAGGCCTTAGTGATAAGGCTGAGGTATGGGATTGTTGAGTCACTGAGCTATAGGTGACAAGTGTTTCACTGAGTGTAGGTCTTGGAGGAGACTGAGTGTAGGGACTTTGGTCTGAGGTAGGTGACAAATTTGTCACTGACCTGTAGGTGTTTGGAAGGGCACTGAGGTAGGTACCTGGAAGGGTACTGAGCTGTAAGGGTATAACAGCACTCTGAGAGTAGGGCCTTGTGCCTGAAGTTGTAGGGCACTTTTTGTCTAAGCTGTATGCCTTAGAGAAAAGGCTGAGGTAGGTGGTTTGAGGACCACTGAGCTGTAGGAGCACTACATGGCTCTGAGGTAGGAACCCTTGTGGTTTTGAGGTAGGGTTATGAGGAGAACCCGAGTGTAAGGCTGAGGGCCTGAGGTGTAAGCTCTGAGGAGAATTTTGGTGAAGTTTGTGCCTTGTCTAACATAAGTTAGAAAGGTTGGAGGGAAGGTGGATGTACTAAATTCGGGAACCACTATAAATACTTGTGTGTTGTGATGTGTTGCTTGTTCCTTCTTTTTATTGCAGGTACTAAGGACAAGCTCTAGATCACATAGTTTATAAACAGCAAAAAGACTAAAGAAATTTCAAAGACCTATTCACCCCCCCCCCCCCACCTCTAGGAGACTAGCTAACCTTGAAGTAATAACTTTTAGTTGATCTAACATAATTTGTAGTTAAACTATAATTGAACTGAAATCCACAACAGGAGCAGGAGTTGTGTCAGACTTAATAGTTTTCTTGTAGATTTTGCTCCTCTTTTTGAGTTCAATTATTTTTCTCTTCTTTAGCTGAGAGGCTTCTTCCTCTTCTAATCTAGAAAAACTAACCAACTAAACAAATGCTGGCTCTTTAGCTATTTCAGTAGATGGGGGCTGATCTGCAAACTCCCCCTCAACCATTGCACCTTCTTCATTGATGTTTTCAAGTGTGTCTCTTCTTGTAGAACTTCAGTATCAGGAGAAGGGTACTCTAGATTAGTAGTTATCTCCCCCTGGACATCTAAATAAGTATTCATAATAATTTCCTCTTCAATGGCCTTAGAGAAAGTATCTTCAATCTCTTTTTCAGGAATTTCTATTTCAAGAACCTTGTTTGTTCCAGCTCTTGTACAACTTCCATTATGAATATATCTACTATTTCCATTTCTATTTCTGGCAAATCATTCAGGTTCTCCACCTCAATTTGATCCCTACCTGGGATTGTCTCCCCCTGCACCTGATCACCTATTAAGAATGAGGGCCTTGGAGATTTCTCAGCCATTGTATCATCCCATTTTTCAGAGGTAGAATGATGGTCGCTAAGCTTCGAAGAAAATAAAAGCAACCGAACTCGCAATCCAATGAGGCAAGTATACCTATCAAACTGTAGCAAGGGGACACAAGTGTCGTATTGAAATCCGGGAACTGTTGAGTACACTTACTCACACGAAGGCTATTATTTTATCGACGAAAAAACTAGGGTTTGAGAAACTAATTGCAATTAAGGAAATAAAACTATGCTAGAAAGAGAACTACTGCAGTTTATTAAATGCCTATAAGAAGCGATTACAACGAAGGGTTGAAAATATGAAATGGAAATGCACTCGATCAAGAATCATCTCGGCTAAAGTCGACTAAGAAATGTGATAAAAACCTAAACTTAATAGGGTAAAGATCCTTGACCGTGGAGGTTCCTAAAGCTTGAACACGCTTCTCTCAAAGTCGTGCCCAACTGAGTTTAGGAAGGTCCGACCGACTATCGTCTAAATCAGAGGCCTAAAGCTCGCTTTATGCGGTGAACCCCACTATTGGATTTTACTCCAATCCGGGAGATTTGTACGTCTGCCTCTCTCGAGGGGTGCGTACAACTCCCTTTACTCTTGAATGCTAGTTTCATTCTATCGGCCTCTCGGCTAGCCCAGAATGAAAGCAAAGGTGGAGAGTATATATCGATAATATACCTCCAGCCCATGAAAAATCAAGAGTAATTCAAAGCCTAAAACCTAAAAAGAAAAGGTAAACTAAAACATCATAACTTAATCGCTCTAACCTCGGATCATCAAGATCTAGTACAAGGAGGATTAGTTAATCATAATGGAGTGGAGGAGGGGGGATGAGTAGTAAAGCATAAAGAGCACAATGTAATAAAGAGCACTTATATTAATAAAGAGAGAGACCTACACTTGAAAAAGGAAATTACAATTGCATGAAATTTAAAACCTATTCTAGCCCTACATTAAGCAATTAGTGTAAGAGCAAATATTACAACAAAAGCTATTACAATAAAATCACTAAGCTAGGGTTAATAAAATTACAAAATAAGAAAGAGAGAGAGAGGGAAGAACACTAAAAAAAGACAAGAAACAAAGGGCCAGCACCTCCTCCTCTCAACCCAAGCTTGCTGAAATGGAAGGGGGGGTCTAAATTTATAGGAAAATTTAACGGGTTGGTCACGCCCTTCGACACGCCCAAGGGGGGGGGGGCGTGTCAGGGGGCGTGATAGGTACGGGGTTGATCTCGGGCTCTAGATTCTGGCGGGATAGATGATTGCTTTTGTACGTCGGCGGACACACCCTAGGTCACGCCCGTGTAGGGGGGGCAAGACATGCATGTCTCATCAAAATCATAGGGCGGAAATCCGTCAGTCATCGGAAAAGGAGGGGTCATGCCCTATGTCACACCCATTACGGGGGGGCGTGACATTACTGTTGGCATGCTGAGTCGAAATGGCATTTAATACGCCAGTAGGCTTCGGGTAGAGGGCAACACGACCCATATCACGCCTGGGGAGGGCGTTTTAGGTGGCGTGATAGCCGTTTTTCCTGGTATTTACCTTTGGCTTCTGGATTCCTCTGGAACAGGTGATACGCCCTAGGTCACGCCCGGGGAGGGCGTGACAGGGGGCGTGTCAGGTCAATTTTGTCTAATTTTCAGAAAAGCTGCAATAAGAGAGGAAAAAGTTAGGGACAATAAAATTAACATAAGAAAGATAAAATAAAGCTTAAAAATACAAGATTCGTACATTATAAACTAGAAAAATACGATAATAGTTAAGGCTGCAAAACGTATTATCAAATTCCCCCAAGCTTAAGTTTTTCATATCCCCAAGCAAAAATATAAAAACTTGATAAACATAAAATAGGACTAATCAGAAAATTCTAATTATGCTAACACAAGTACCATGCAAAATTCTAAATAGGGAAAAGGCGAAACGTAAATCTAAAATAATTATTTAGGTACGGTTTAACTTTAATAAACTTTACTAACAAAAATAAATCATCCAAAATTTTAACAAAATTCTTTAAATAGATTTAAGCAAAGAAACGAAAATGAAAAAATGCATTGAGTTGTTACTAGATCCAAGCAACACATTATAATTATATAAATTAAATAACAAAAATATAAATTTAAATCCAAAACTAAAACTGATTTACTTTTCTTCTTTTCTTAGTTATTAAATAAAATTCAAAAGTCGTGAATCAAAAGGACTTAAATAGGACAGAAACGTTTGGTTTAGGAATATGATTAGGAGTGGAATTCAAAGATAAATATGAAGGCTTAAAATCACACTAAACCAAAATAAAGAGTTTCAAAAATTTCATTTAAAATAAAAATATATTTTTTTCTTTCCTTTTCTTTCTTTTCCATTTTTTTTCTTTTTCAAAACAAAGGCCATAAAAACTTTTATTTTCATTTTGAATTGGCCAAACAAAAGCAAACCTCTCTTCTGAGCATTAATTTTTTCAAAACTTTTCCCAAAAATATCACAAAATATCCTATCATAATAATGAAAATATTTTATGAAACTCAAAATTGCTAGTATGATTAGATAGGTTGGAAATTTTGGCCTTGGTGAAAATGATATGAAAAGAGGAGCTATCAAATGAATTTGGAAAAAGGCTCAAAAGCGGCTAACTAGTGGTGAAAGTTTTAGGTTGGCAGGAAAGCTCAAACAAAAACAAAAACGGCTTAAATAATTTTCATGCTTTAAAATTTATTTAAAACAAAGATTTGAAAATTTTCAAAAAACAAGTCCTAGATAATAAAAGAAGATTGATGAAATTATCTTGAAAATAGAAATAATAAGTGACTTGGATCATTCACATCTACTATGCTATTCAAAAATTGATCTTACAAAAATTATCCAAAAACGAAAAGGAAAATAGTGGATGATGAATTTTTGAGAAAGTAAAGAAAATAAAGAAGGAAAAACCATAATAGAAATGTGAGTTTTAGAAAAATATTTCACCTTAACATGCTACCGTGAATTAGAAACATAGCATGGACAACATTTTACTTGGGAAACATAATTAAAAAGGACGATTAGAAATATTATAATTAACTAAGTTATTTATAGGAAATTTTGAGTAAAACAAGACAAAAACTAGGGGTACTATTGAGATACCAAAATGTCAAAACTATTAAAGTAAGAACAAAAAAAAGAAAAAATATATATATTTTTTAATTTTTCAAATATTCTTTTTTTTTTATTTTGGAAATATTTTTTTTTTGAATTTTAAGATATTAATTTTTTTGGGTTTTTTGAAAAAAAATATACACAAAAAGAAAAAATATTTACACTAAGCAAAATGAAGGAGGAAGTCCTCCCCCAAGCTTTAAATGGACATTGTCCTCAATGACAAAAGAAGGGGATTGGAGAAGGAGAAAAAATTAAAGTACAAAATTGAAAGAGTGAATTGAAAAACAAGTACTTCCCCAGATTTATTTGCCGCGAAAGCGGAGTGATGTCGCTCCCCCAAGCTTCTTCTTGGACTTCGTGATGGATTCAGCAACGTTGTGGCAGGCGATCGCAGAAGCTTCAGCTTGTCGGAGCTGTCCGGGGAAAAAATTGTAAAATATAGAAAATAAAAAAATATAACTTGGGTTACCTCCCAAGAGCGCCCTTTGTTTAAAGCGTCGTTGAGCTCGACGCATCAAAAATAATATTGTCCAAAAATATTGTTGTCTAGAAATAAAATTGTTTTTAACCAAAAATAAAAGTTCAAAGCTAGAGTTCGTGCAGCAGGTACTTAATAATGTTTGTACTGATATCACCATCACCAAAAAAATAAAGTTTAAGACGCTGACCATTCACTTTGAAATTACCCTTATCAGGGTGAGAAATTAAAACAGTACCATAAGGAAAAACTTGCAGAACAGAAAAGAGCCCAAACCAATGAGATTTTAATTTTCCAGGAAATAAACGCAATAGAGAATTATATAAAAGAACTTGGTCGCCCGTCTTAAAAGTTTTCAGATGCCTTAAGTACTTATCGTGCAAACGCTTCATCCACTCTTTATAAAGTTTGTTATTTTCGTAAGCGTAAGAGCGCCACTCGTCGAGTTCATTGAGTTGAAATTTTCTAAGGTTGCCGACTGAATGAGGATCGAAGTTTAAAAATCTTAAGGCCCAAAAAGTGCGGTGTTTTAATTTTACGGGTAAATGACACGATTTTTCATAGACTAGCCGATACGGCATACATCCGAGGGCGGTTTTGTGCGCAGTTCGGTAGGCCCATAGGGCATCGTCTAATTTGGCTGACCAGTCTTTCCTAGAAGTTGAAACCGTCTTTTCTAATATTCTTTTTATTTCTCTATTCACTACTTCGACTTGTCCATTAGTTTGGGGGTGATAGGTAGTTCAAAGCTTATGTGTAACGCCGTATTTAGTAAGGATTTTTGAAAACTGTGCGTTACAGAAATGGGAACCCCTGTCACTAACGATGGCTCGCGGTGTTCCGAATTGAGAAAATAATTTTTTCAAAAAGGTAACTACAACTCGAGAGTCATTCGTAGGAAGAGCTTGGGCTTCGACCCAACGTGAAACATAATCAATGGCAACTAAAATATACTTATTTCCGAAGCTAGAAGGAAAAGGGAAAACAAAATTGATTCCCTAGAGGTCAAAAATTTCGCACTCGAGGAAATAATTTTGCGGCATTTCATTTTTATTTGAAATGTTGCCCGACTGTTGGCAACTATCAAACCTACTCACAAAGGCTTGAACATCTTTAAACATGCTAGGCCAGTAAAAACCCGCGCAAAACACCTTGTGAGCGGTGTGAGCAGCTTGATAGTGCCCACCTGTCGGACCTTCATGTAAGTGTTCTAAAATATCAACTCCTTCTTCATAAGAAACACATCTCCTTATCACTTGGTCCGCATAGATTCTGAAAAGATGCGGGTCTTCCCAAAAATAGTTCTTCAGCTCAGAAAAGAATTTCTTCTTTTGCTGAAAGGAGAACTATTTTGGGAGCACCCGGGCCACTAAATAGTTAGCAATGTGGGCGAACCAAGGAGAAGTAGATGTGTTAATTGAAAGAAGCTTCTCATCAGGAAAATAATCATTAAAAGATTTTTCATTTAATTTTTCTATAAAGGGATTGTCTAATATGGAGAGATGGTCGGAGGCCAAGTTCTTAGCTCCTCTCTTATCACGGATCTCTAAGTCAAACTCCTCGAGGAGTAAGACCCAGCGAATCAAGCGCGGCTTGGCATCCATTTTGGCAAGAAGATATTTGAGGGCCGAGTGGTCCGTAAAAATAATAATTTTTGAAAGTGTAATATAAGGACGGAATTTATCCAAAACGAATACTACAGTTAGGAGCTCCTTCTTGGTCGTGGTGTAATTATCCTGTGCAGATATGAGCGTTTTACTAGCATAATAGATGGGGTGGAAGTTTTTAGATATGTGTTGACCTAATACGGCTCCCACCGTGAAATTACTCGCATCGCACAATATCTCAAATTGAAGGTCCCACACCGGAGCTATCATAATCGGTGCGTTAATTAACTTTTATTTTATTAATTCGAAGGCAGAAAGACAAGAGTCATCAAAAATGAATGGGGCGTCTTTTTCTAGAAGATGGGTGAGGGGCTTGGTGATCTTGGAGAAGTACTTTATGAAGCGGCGGAAGAAACCAACGTAACCTAAGAAACTTCTTATAGCTTTTATATTCGTAGGCGGCGGCAACTTCTCGATAACTTCTATCTTCGCAATATCTACCTCAATACCTCTCGCAGAAATTTTATGACCCAAAACTAACCCTTCCCTCACCATAAAATGACATTTTTCCCAATTTAGGGCAAGGTTAGTTTCTTCGCATCGTTCTAAGACGTTTTCGAGGTTTTCTAAACATCTATCAAAGAAATCTACCATAAAGTGACAGGGAATCGATTTTGTTTGCCCTCTTCCTTCTATCTTCACAAGTCTAAACATCATTCTAAGACTTTTAGATGGAAAATTAAAAGGGGTGGAGCTGGTGTCCAAGGCGGCTTCTTGCAGCGATTCTGTTGGAAGAGTAGAAGAGGAACAAAAATCATTATTTTTCCAAATCAGATAGAAGATAAGAGGATTCTACGCTTTCTTCACTTAGGAATAGCGATTCAGTTGGAAGAGAAGAGGAGGAACAGAAAGCAGAAAATTCTTTTTCAAAATTAGAGAGGCAATAAGAGGATTCATCACTCACGGCATCTACGAAAAAGCAGGAGTCATCATTTGCTAAGGTATTTTTCATCGAAGGTGTGATAGAGAAAGTGACTTCTTCGTTGCCTACTCGAAGGAAGAGCTTACCATTGCTTACGTCAATGATATCTCGGGAGGTGGAAAGGAAGGGTAGGACAAGGATCAGGGGAACCTCGACGTCTTCTTCGATGTCCAAAATGACAAAGTCCACCGGGAAGATGAACTTGTCGACTTTTACAAGAACATCCTCCACTATTCCTAACGGATACTTAACGGATCTGTCGGCGAGCTGAATGCTCATGCGTGTGGGGTTGAGGCTACCAATTCCTAACTTTTTAAACAACGAGAGGGGCATTAGTTTAATACTCGCACCTAAGTCGGCTAATGCGTTCTTGACAAAAAGATTACCAAAGACACACGGAATAGAAAAACTACCCGGGTCACTGATTTTCTTTGGTAAGCCGATTGTCAAAACTGTAGAGCACTCGTCGTTTAACGTAACGTGCGAAAGGTTCTCTAACTTCTTCTTGTTGGTCAGGAGGTCCTTAAGGTACTTGGCGTACTTCGGTATATGGGAAATCGCTTCATGGAAGGGAAGATTTATATGGATTTGCTTAAACATCTCTAAGAAACGGGAGTATTGATCATCCTGACATTATTTATTAAGTTCGGAAGGGTAAGGCGGATTTGGATTATTTTTAAAGATGGGTGGTGGAGTGAGATCTTTTTTCTAAAACGGGGGTGATAACTTCTTCAGCAGAGGATGGAATTTTTAAAACGGGGGCGGAGCTTTGATCTTTTAAAGCGGGGGCAGAGCTTGCCTCGGGCTCTTCACTTACCATACCGGGAACTTGCTTCCCACTCCGAAGAGTTATAGCTTTCGCTTGCTCTCTCGGGTTGGGCTTGGTATTGCATGGAAGAGACCTTGTGGGTCGCTAAGAAATAATTTTAGCGAGGTGTCCTACTTGATTTTCAAGACTTTTAACGCTTCCAGTTAAGGTTCTTATCGTGGAATCATTTGTGGCGATATATTTAGAAAGTAACTCCTCCAAGCTTGGAGGTTGTAGATAATTTTGAAGAGGTGGTTGTGATGGTGCAGAAAAATCATTTTGTGGTGGCGGGCGCATCGCGTTCGATGGATTACTCCACGAAAATTTCGGGTGATTTCTTTAAGCAGGAGTTGCAGATTCCCATACCTGAGGGGCGGAGGCACCAGTCATCTCCGTTATCTTTTTGCTTAATATTTCAACTTATAGAGCGAGCTGGGAGACGTTGTCCACTTCAAAGATACCTGGAGGTTTGTTTGGGCGGGACCTAGGCACATTCCACTGATAAGTGTTCATGGCCATGTCCTCAAAAAGTTCAAGAGCTGCTTCCGGGGTCTTATGATTTAAAGTACCACCAGAAGCTACGTCTATCATTTGCTTTGTGCTTTGATTTAACCCATAATAGAACGTCTGCACTTGTAACCATACAAGCAGCGCGTGATGTGGGCATTAGCTTAATAATTCTTTAAATCTTTCCCAAGTTTCATAAAAGGTTTCAGAGTCTATTTGTCCAAAGGCAGAGATGTCAGTTTTGTAGTTTTAGATGGCGGAAAATACTTCGCCAAAAATTTTTCGGTTAATTCATTCCAGGTGGTTATGCTATTCTTAGGTAGAGTGTTCATCCACTGCTCAGCTTTAGTTCTTAAAAAGAAGGGAAAGAGTCTTAGCTTGATTTCATCATTTGTGACACCATTTATCTTGAAGGTATCACAAATTTCAAGAAAGCTTGCTATTTGTGCGTTCGGATCTTCATCTTGAAGTCCGTCAAATTGCACATACTACTGCACCATTTGAATTATGCTAGACTTTAATTTGAAGTTATTATTTGCTAAAGCAGGGAGAACTATGCTAGATTTTGTTCCCTCTAGATTCGGTTGTGCATAAAAAGACATAAGTCTTTGCACGGCTTCCTCCACCGGGGGTTCTGCCTTTCTTAAAGTAGAAGATGACTCGGAATCCTCAACCGGTATTTGGGAAGTAGGACCTTGAAATCGCGATCTTCTCCAAAGAGTACGCTCAATTTCGTGGTCCAAGTCCAAAATAGCCGACGGATTCCCTCGGGTCATGCACTAAAAGAAGAGAAGAGAAAGGAAGAGAAATTAAAAAAAAGCTAGAAAGAAAAAATAGATTAATTTTTTTGAAATAGATTTTTTAATAGATTAACTCCCGAACTTTCCAATGATTACCCGCTGAAGGGTTCGCAAGGCACTAGACAAGATAGCGGCACTTAAAGCCGCTTTGCCCTTTATGAAAGAATTAGGTTGCGTAAAAAAATTGTGAAGTTGGTTACTATTAAGAGCGGTAATAAAAAAAATTATTTTAAAAATTTTTTAAGAAAAAAGATGAGAAAGTAAAGAGATAAAATTAATAGGTTCGTGTTTTCAATATATCAACGAAAGTTGCTCCCCAGCAACGGCGCCAAAAACTTAATGGTTGCTAAGCTTCGAAGAAAATAAAAGCAACCAAACTAGCAATCTAATGAGGCAAGTATACCTATCAAACTGTAGATAGGGGACACAAGTGTCGTATTGAAATCCAGGAACTGTTGAGTACACTTACTCACACGAAGGCTATTATTTTGTCGACGAAAAAACTAGGGTTTGAGAAACTAATTGCAATTAAGGAAATAAAACTATGCTAGAAAGAGAACCACTGCATTTAATTAAAAGCCTATAAGAAGCGATTACAACGAAGGGCTGAAAATATGAAATGGAAATGCACTCGATCAAGAATCACCTCGGCTAAAGTCGACTAAGAAATGCGATAAAAACCTAAACTTAATAGGGTAAAGGTCCTTGACCGTGGAGGTTCCTAAAGCTTGAACATGCTTCTTTCGAAGTCGTGCCCAACTGAGTTTAGGAAGGTCCGACCGACTCTCGTCTAAATCAGTGGCCTAAAGCTCACTTTACGCGGTGAACCCCACTATTGGATTTTACTCCAATCCGGGAGATTGGGATGTCTGCCTCTCTCGAGGGGTGCGTACAACTCCCTTTACTCTTGAATGCTCACTTTATTCTATCGGCCTCTCAGCTAGCCCAGAATGAAAGCAAAGGTGGAGAGTATATATCGATAATATACCTCCAGCCCATGAAAAATCAAGAGTAATTCAAGGCCTAAAACTTAAAAATAAAATGTAAATTAAAACATCATAACTTAATCGCTCGAACCTCGGATCATCAAGATCGAGTACAAGGAGGATTAGTTAATCATAATGGAGTGGAGGAGGTGGGATGAGTAGTAAAGCATTAAGAACACAATGTAATAAAGAGCACTTATATTAATAAAGAGAGAGAGCTACACTTGAAAAAGGAAATTACAATTGCATGAAATTGAAAACCTATTCTAGCCCTACATTAAGCAACTAGTACAAGAGCAAAGATTACAACAAAAGCTATTACAACAAAAGCACTAAGCTAGGGTTAATAAAATTACAAAATAAGAAAGAGAGAGAGAGGGAAGAACACTAAAAAAAGACAAGAAACAACGGGGCAGCACCTCCCCCTCTCAACCCAAGCTTGCTGAAATGGAAGGGGGGGGGGTCTGAATTTATAGGAAAAGTTCACGGGTTGGTCACGCCCTTCGTCACACCCTAGGGGGCGTGTCAGGGGGCATGATAGGTATGGGGTTTACCTCGGGCTCTGGATTCTGGCGAGAAGGATGATTGCTTCTGTACGTCGGTGGACACGCCCTAGGTCATGCCCGTATAGGGCGGCGTGACACGCACGTGGCGTCGAAATCATTGGGCGGAAATCCTTCAGTCATCGAAAAAGGAGGGGTCACGCCCTATGTCATGCCCGTGACGGGGGGCGTGACAGTACTGTTGGCGTGCTGAGTCGAAATGGAATTTAATGCAGCGGTAGGCTTTGGGCAGAGGGCGACACGCCCCGTGTCATGCCCGGGGACACGCCTGGTGAGTGCGTGTCAGGGGGCGTGACAGTCGTTTTTCCTGGTATTTACCTTTGGCTTTTGGATTCCTCTGGAACAGGTGACACGCCCTTGGTCACGCCCGGAGAGGGCGTGACAGGGGGCTTATCAAGTCAATTTTTACTAATTTTCAGAAAAGCTGCACAGAGAGAGGAAAAAGTTAGGGGTAATAAAATTAACATAAGAAAGATAAAAATAAAGCTTAAAAATACAAGATTCGTACATTATAAACTAGAAAAATATGATAATAGTTAAGACTACAAAACGTATTATCATAGAACTGTCTTGTTCTTCAAAGTTACTAGAAGAAACTTCCTCCATAACTACAGGCTTCTTATTTTTCTCCTTCTTCTTCTCAATTGTAGGTGTTTCTTTGGATAGGACTCTATCCCACCTTGCCAGTATCCTCATGTCCATTCTCCTCATGTGGTTTATCTTTGATCCAAGCTTAAGATTAAGACTGTTAGGAATGACTTGGGATAGGTAGAGACTTATAATTCTTCCCATGTTGGTCTTCTTAATACTCTCTGCTATTCTTTCAAAATCAATCTTACACCAGTTTGTCTTGACTTTGAATATAAATTTTGTCATTAGTTTAAACATTGAAGAAGAAATTCAGTCATGTGCTCCAGTCTTACACAGCAATACCTTTCCAATTATTTCAGACAGGAATTTGCCTTGGGAATTCATACACTTCTTGTTTAAGGTACTTCCAATCTTAGTGGTTGGAGCAAATCCACACCACACCAATGCTTTAGTAGTCCTGGAGGTGTCCATTTCATCTTCCTGATCAATTCTTAAAATTTTGAAAAACCTTGGCTAATTTCCTGGTTGTGATTTTTTACTTTTGCTCCATTTACCTTAGACTTGATCTTTTCTGAGTTTGAATCTAGTTTAGCAATAGAGAAGAATTTTGAAACTTCTCATTTCCAGATGTCTGTCGGTTCTGAAAGTATATATTCTATTCTAGCTTTAGTGATTAGGTCAATAACATTCATAATTTCTTCTTGTGCAGAGATGAATCCATTGTGCACAATCGCATACCATTCAAAGATGTTGTTGTCATTCTTGGGAGCCATTGGAGTTGAGAGAAATTGAGAAAGAGATGTGTCGACTAAAGGAATTCTAGGTATCAACACTCAGGGAGAAAAAGTTCAAGAGATCAAGAAAGCGTAGTCAACTTCTACTCTCACACCCCTTTTATAGTCAAATCTTCCCTGAAGTCGAAAGGGTGTGCTGCATTTAGACTATTATAAATTTTTGGGTAAATACCTAGTGTCGACACAAAGAAAGTTGTCTGTCGAGATGTGTCGACTCAAGTCGACACAAGGATTATGTCTCTCGATACATACCTTAGGATATCGACACCCTTATATCTCGAAACTTTGCATTTAAGCAGTGTTGACAGATATTCTGGTGTCTCGACACATTACTATCTATAGTGTCGACACACATTCTGGTGTCCCTACACTTTCTCAACTGACTCGACACATTCTCTAGTGTCTTGACATAATTTTTGAATTAGTCAAAATTTTTTTTTCTGAAATGTAGTTTCTTGACATTTATGTTGTCTTACTTGTTTATTTAGGTTTGTAGACTTTGTTACTTAACTTATACAAGTTGAACAGTGATTTTTTAGGTACTGATGAAAATGGTTATTCTATGTTTAACATTCCTAGTTCAAACTTGAAGAAATTGAATTTGTTTTCATCTAAGGGTTTTGTGAATATGTCAGCAATTTGATTTTCAGTTGGAGTATAATGTAAATAGATATTTCCTTTTTCAACATGTTCTCTAGGAAAGTGATATTTTATTTTGAAAAATGTCCAAGTTGTCTACCTAAATCACCTAGAGGGGGGTGAATAGGTGAGTTGTGTGTCTTTTTGCGAAATAAAAACTTTAGTGAACTAATGCACAAGAAATAAACAAGCATTCACAAAGGACACCAAGAATTATAGTTATTTCCCCAATCTTGGGTACGTCCACTTCCCACTCACCGATCTAACAAAGCACTAGACTCGGCTACTCCACTAATCTCGGATCAAAACGATCCTACCACTCGAAACAATGTTCCTACAACTCGATCCAAAAAGGGATATACACTCGGAAGATGAAAACTTTCTACAACTCAGAGAATAACTCTACTACACTCGGATAATAATCTCCTACAAGATTAAAAAGAAATTGTAGAATACAAACAGTAATCTTCTTAGATCTGAAAATCTCTCCCTAGGTCTTCTTTCTTGGACTTTTCGGCTTTATCAGAAATTGTAGAAGAAGACTCTCGGCTAGATCTATTCTGAGAAACTTTGACTCACACGATCAAGGAGTAGATGGAGAATGATGAAACTCTTGATCTATAAATTGATCTGGATCGAAAGTGGCCTTAGCGATCTTGAAGAAGAATGGTGGCTTCTATAGATTTGGAAAATTGTCGGCCCGATCCAGAAACTTAGAATAATATAAATCACATGCTTAGGGTTAGTCATAATGACAGGACCTTTTATAAGATCTCTCTAATTGTTAGATTTGTCATTAATGATGTCCACGTGGACTAGTCATATCACGGAATTCAAAAATTCAATTTGTTAGGGACTTAAAGAATTTTCTAAAATTGAGACAGCATTACTCAAGTGAGTTCAATACTACATGAGTGATAAGACTAACTCTTGATTGGATAGAAATGACTACTCGAGAAGAGCTAATTCTGGAAATTCTGGATAGAGAAAAAATCACTCGAGTGGTTAATAGATCACTCGAGTGTTAGATATACTTCTCGAGAGGTAGACTTAAACTTCTCGAGAGCTTTGACTTAGAGAAAATTCTGGATAAAAATGTCGATCACTCGAGCACTGAAACTGGACTACTCGAGTACTAAACGAACTACTCGAGTACATGGATTTGATACTCGAGTGAGGTTAGAATCTTCTTGAGAACTATACTCTATCACTCGAATAAAGCAACTCAACTACTCGTGTACTCAACTAGACTACTCGAGTACTTAACTTAGAAAATTTTCTGAGACTAAAAACTGAACACTCGAGAATTAGATAAGGTCTACTCGAGTACTGGACTTGGCTACTCGAGAGCTAGATTAAGGCTACTCGAGAACCACTTCCTATACTCGAGTTTCAGACACAACCTACTCGAGACCTTCTAAGTTTTCTACTTGAGTACAATGAATCCACTCGAGTAAAATACTTAGAATAATTTCAGCTTCAAGAAAATTTTCCTTCTTCATTCCAATCAACATCAAGTCTTCCTTCATTAGTCCAAGTGCTTGAAAAATAAGTGTATCCCAATAGAGAGGATACACATGAGTCAACACCATGGATCACACAATGAGAAATTATATTGTATGGTCCTGTGTTTGATTACCAACTGTAGACTGACATTGGTCTACACTTGACAATAAGTCGTGCAAACACATAACTACAACAAGAAATCAAATAAAACCTAATTCGTCTTAGTTCAAGGGTGACTTCATACAAATCTAGGTTATTGTGGATACAATACCCAACAATCTCCCCCTATTTGTAGAAGTCAGAACCTTCTACATTAAAGTGAATTATACCAAAATAAAAAGAACTAGATATATGAAAAGTAAGCACAGAACAAAATGCATAAAATTGGGAAATAAAAAGATAATCATCAAAACTAAAAATTATATAACTAGAAATGTTTCAAGATTCCATCTCTACATAGATTTAATCCTCAATCTCATAACATATAACCTTTCCTAGCTTTGATGTTGTTGTTGCTATTGTTGTTGTTGCATATCCTTATTCTACTGTTGTCTTCTCTGATAACTAAAGGGCTTGGGGTAGTACTTTGGAGATCTTGGTGGAGCATTAGGATTGTTCCTCCCATATTCTCTTTCATAGATCCTTCTTTTAGTCATAGACTTATCATACAATTCCAATTCAGAATATCTATAATGAAGGTTCATGCTTTCATTGTAATCCATAACAAGCTTCAGTGTATCTAGAATCAAGGATTTGGAAGTTGGACTCCAGATTTCAGTAAACTCCTGAGCTTTTCTTTTCTCTGCCTCTAGGTTTGGAAAAGATCTACTGGCAGAAGACCCATATCCATAATTCCTTCTTTTAGGAATCTGAATTTCTGGTAAATCTTGAGGAATGTCATATTCCCATACATGAGAGTAAGATTCTAGAGGTAGAGCTTCCCTTTGAGGCCTAGGAGAAAAGGTAGGCATCTAAGCAGGCTGGCCTTCATTAAGAGGATTTAGATGGTGAGGAATGATTTTAGGATCAACTTGGAATTCTTGGAATATCTGATTATGCATCCACACTGTAGTATCATAAGTATAAAACTTCACAGACTGAATCTGGGCTTGCACATCTTTAATAATTTCAGTCATTTTCTCAGTCCAGAGGGTCTTGACATTAGTATCTTACTTTTCAACTTGTTCTTTCACTATTGCCTCCCCCTTTCTGATTTCTACACATAGCTTATTTATAGCTTCATCTTTGAAGGTGTCCACTTCTTCACAAATATTCATGAGGTGCTCTTGGGCCTTCTTTTTTAATTGAATTTGATTATTAGCCAAAGTGACTGATTGATACATTACATGTCCAACACTGGTAATAGTGTGATCCAATGCTTGTCTACCTATCTTGAAGAGATGCTTCAGCTGATTTGTATTATGTTGAATCTCAGCAAATCCTCGGATCATTTCTTTTTCTAGATCAGAAACTTTATCTTGAACAGCTTTCAATGAATCATCAAAATATTTTCTTTGTTCTAGCAGCATCTGTTCAATCTTACCAAGAATATCAGATGTAATAGGTGTAGCAATAACAGGAGGAGGAATAGAAGTTGGAGGAGGAGGGGCAGTCCAGGGTGTAATTTCTTCAACAACTATAGAGCTCTAAGCTCTTGTAGTATGAATCAAGACATCTCCTTCCTCGCCAAGAAAGGTGGGAAGAGTGAAATCTAATCTCCTCAAGGGAGCTTCAGCAGCTTCTGGGGACTGTTCATTCTCATCTAAAATCAGTACAGTGTCTTCTTATTCTTTCTCTGCAACAGGGGAGTTATCAATAGGTGAATCTGGAGATGGTGCAAGAGATGGAGATGGTGCAGGAGTGGGTTCCTTGGATGGCTCTTCAACATTTTCTTTAAGGAGGGGAGGTAGAGGCTCATCTGAGCTAAGTTCTTCAATCATCTTGTTTATATCTTCAGTAGTGGAGAGGATGGTCTCTTGAACCTGGGAATCTGACAGAATGTACGCTAGAGTGGATGGAGGGATAGAGGTATCTGGAGGTGGAGAAGGTATTCTGACTTGCTGACTAGAAGGAGCAGGAGGAGAGGGCACCCTAACTTGTTGCACAGAGGAGGCATGCTCCCCGTCAGATGCTGCACCAGATTTTCCAACAACATGATGAAGAAAGGGAGATGGGGTCCTTTCCTCTGCAGTAGGGTGATCATGGACTTTAGTAGCCTGGGCTGGGTTCTGTAATTTTAACTCCCATCTCTGAATGGAGGAAACAAAAACTTTCTTCATGTGATGGATGGTTGTGCCTTTGGAGAAATAAAATACCTTAGGATTAATCTCATGCAACATTAAAGAGATAATCCTTGCATAAGTTGGAGCCTTAATGCTCTCCCTTATCTTGTCTAGAATAAGCATACCAAACTGAAATCTTTTCCTACAGATACTGGTTGTCATCATGTCAAAGAGATCATTAGTTATGAAACAGATGGAGCTAGTCCTGTACAATAGTATTTTTCCAATTATATCCACTAGAAACTTGCTCTCTGGATTGATTTCTTGCCTTCTTATGGATGTTACTTTAGTTGAAATACCACAGAAATTACAGATTCTGTCATTATCTTCATCAGTGATTTCATCCTCTTCATCCACTACAAGCATTTTAAGAAGTTGTGAAACAGAGGTTTTGGTAAGTTTAACCTTAATTCCCTTGACCTTGGACTTCCACACTATCTCATCCCCCTTGACTTTTAAGTTCTTGAAAAATTCTTCAACCTCTAGAAAGAGAATTTTGCACGGTTGCTGAAGAACAAATGTCAAACCTGTTGTGTCGAGAAGAATCAACAAGTTCTTGAAATCATCAGAAATCTCTGCTATGTCGGTGACAACCAACTCACTGCCAACTCCGATCTTCGACAGCGGCCCCATGTGCTTCAGTGAACTGCGGGTGATGGATTGGAAGATGACGACGGCGGCGTGCTCTCTTGGAATGGCGGAAGGCGAAGAGTCTTTCGAGAGATAGAGGATTTGAATTCGAGTATACTCTTGAAATCCAATATTTCGTATTAATATAACCCTAATAATGATGATTAGGAGTCTAATAAAGCTTAAACATACCTTAGATAGCGGCAGATAGGACTCGGGTTGCGTATGTGAAAATTTGAAAGAATTCCAGAAACTGACGGGTCATTTCTCGAGTGGAACTTCAGTACTCGAGTCATGGAATAACAGTACTCGAGAGGCAGTATGACAGTACTCGAGTGTTACAATTCTACTTCTCGAGAAGAAGTTTAGTACTCGAGTGATAGCACTTGAGTGACTTACTTAGTTCTCGAGAATTCAGAGAAGTACTCGAGTAGTCATATTCGAGTTCTCAAGTAGTCATTCCTTCTCTCGAGAGATGAAGTCCACGTAGATAAATTCAAACCTTTTTGACTTGTCCTTGAATTCTGAGCTCTGAAATGAGACCACCTTGTCTATTCCTCTTTGTTGAGCATACCCAGTTCAGTTTTGAAGAAACTGAACTGGTCTTGTCCAGCGGCTTTGTAAAAATATCTGCAATTTGCCTATCAGTTGGAACATACTGCAGATTGTGAGAGTAGCGAACAGGCGATTAAAAACACTCCAGAAATTTGAATAATTGAAAGTTTTATTATCCAAAAAGTTAATTTTTACAAAGGTATTGCCTCCCTTTTATAGAATAGAGGAGAGTTGGGACGGTACAAATAAATAATGTGGGACTAAAAAATTTCAGAGAGTTGTCGGCTGAACAAAAAGAGACCGATCAGGCCGCGCGATTAACAAAGGTCTAACCGCTAGGCAACACCAGAAGGAAGAGAACAAGTCGCGGTAGGGGACCGCTAAGCCGCCCGATCTCCAAGAATCTGAGATAATCTGCCAGACCGCTCGGACAACCAACAGCAACAGTCTGGATATCTAACCACAGGAGAGAGACTGCCTGACCGCACGGGTAATTAATCTGCCAAGCTAAACTGCCAAACCGCACGGTCTCCTACTTCAACAATCCCCCTCAAGCTGGAGCATAGATATCAATCATGCCCAGCTTGTCCCAAATGTGGAAGAAGGAAGTAGAAATCGGCTTTGTGAAAATATCCACCAACTCTTTGTCAGAGGTGACGAACGGAGTACAAATCTGTTTCTTCAGGACCTCTTCTCGAATGAAATGGCAGTCAACTTCTATATGTTTTGTTCTTTCATGGAAGACCGGATTTCTGGATATGTATATGGCGGCCTTGTTCTCACAAAACATAGGAACAGGATAGTTGTAGACCTCTTCTAAGTCAAGCATGAGAGCACACAACTATTTTAACTCACAGGTGGTTAACGCCATACTCCGATATTCGGCTTCTACACTGGATCTGGAGACAACAGATTGTTTCTTGCTCTTCCAGCTCACAAGATTTCCTCCAACAAATTTGCAAAAGCCTGATGTAGATTTGTGGTCACCTTTATCATCCGCATAGCTAGAATCTGAGTAGGTTTCAACCTTTAGATGATAATTCTTCTGAAAAAATAACCCTTTTCCTGGTGCAGCTTTGTCATACTCTAATATCCTCAAGGAAGACTGAAGATGGCATTCCCTAGGAGCTTGCATGAACTGACTAACCTTGCCTACAGCATAGAAGATATCTGGTCTAGTCACTGTGAGATAAATGAGTTTGCCCATCAGACATCTGTACCTTGTGACATTGGATAGAAGAGGCGAGTCATCTGTCCATGTTTTGTCTTCTCCAGTAGCCATGGGACACCGGGCCGGTTTGGCACCAATCAATCCTGCCTCTTGTAGATGATCAAGAGCATACTTCCATTGAGAAAGAACCAACGAGTCGGGCTTTCGAGAGATTTCTATCCCAAAAAGTATTTCGGGGAGCCCATATCCTTTGTGACCAGGTGTTGACGAAGGTGTTTCTTTATCAAGTCCACACCAGCCTGGTCATCGCCAGTAAGAAGAATATCATCCACATACACTGCCAAAACCACCAGTCCCAAGGCGGTTTTGCGAATAAATAAGGGGTGATTGGCCGAACTCCTTGTAAAGCCGATAGAAGCCACAATGCCAATGAACTTGTCGAACCACGCCCGAGGGCTCTATTTTAGGTCATAGATAGTCTTCTTCAACTATCATACACGTGTCTCCCCCTGAGCAACATACCCAGGAGGTTGCTCCATGTAGACGTCCTCCTGAAGATCCCCATAGAGGAAGGCATTCTTGACATCAAGCTGGGAAATAGCCCAATCCTTATTGACGGCCACAGAGAGAAGAACGCGGATGGTGCTGAGGCGAGCGACCGGAGAGAAGGTATCAAAGTAATCAACCCCATAAGTCTGAGTAAAGCCTTTCGCCACCAGACGGGCTTTGTAGCGATCCACAGTACCGTCTGGGCGAAACTTCACAACAAACACCCAGCGACAGCCAACTACATCAATACCAATTGGTGGGGGAACAAGGGTCAAGGTGCCCCTCTCAGTAAGAGTTGCAATCTCCTCATCCAAGGAAGTTTTCCAGTGAGGAATAAAAAGAGCCTCCTGGTAGGTGCGAGGAGTGTTAGTAGCCGAGATAGCCAAAGCAAAAGACCTGCGAGAAGGAGTAAGCCGATTATAGGAAACAACTGCCGCAAGCGGGTGTTGAGTACACGCTTGCACCCCTTTGCGAAGAGCAATGGGAAGATCCAGGTCGGCGCGTTCCTCAGTGACCGGAGCATCTGTGGCGGAGAAGGCTTGCCCAGTACAAGAGAGAGACGGTTGCGTAGAGGAGGGAGAAGGGGGAGGGGATGGAATGGAGAGAGGAGGATACAGAGGAGGAGATGAAGTAGGAGGAGAGATGTCGATAGGCGGGGAAGGATTGGAGGGAGACGGTGGTGAATCAGATAGAGCAAGGAGAAGTGGGGATGTAGGAGAGAAGTATGACGCATTCTCGAAGAAGGTCACGTCCGCGGAGAAAAATTGCTTGCGTAGAACGGGGTCAAAGCAACAACAGCCTTTCTGAGTTGTAGAATAACCCAGAAAGACACACTTGGTGGAACGGGGGGAAAGCTTGTCACGGGTAGAGGAAGGAGCATGCACAAAAGCTGTGCACCCAAAGATACGGAGAGGGAGAGGAAATGGTTCCTTGCCCGGGTAGAGAATGGAGAATGGAGTCTTGCCGTGGAGAACTGTAGAGGGAACTCGATTGATGAGATAGCATGCGAGGAGAACAACATAGCCCCAGTAGGAGCGAGGTACCTGCATCTGCATCATGAGAGTGCGAGCGACATCAAGGAGGTGACGGTTTTTACGCTCCGCCACCCCATTTTGCTGGGATGTGTAAACACAGCTAGTCTGATGAACAAGACCATGTTGCATACAAAAAGAGGAGAACTCATGACTAAGATTTTCCTTAGCGTTATCAGAGCGCAAAATTTTAATAGAAATATTAAACTTAGTTCGAACCATACAATAAAATGATTGTCATACAAAAAATAGTTCAGAATGATCTTTTAATAGATACATCTAGGTACATCGAGTGAAATCATCAATAAACATTGCAAAGTAAGAACTACCCCAACCAACAGTGTGGGTAGGAGAAGGACCCCAAACAATAGAATGAATGAGATCAAACGGACGAGAGGAGCCACGGCTCTTCTTTGGCGGTAAGGAGGAGCGGTGATGTTTGCCAAGCTAACATGCATCACAGTTGAGCACAAGGCCGGTCGGACGTAGGTGGGGCAGAAACTAACGAAGAATCCGAGTAGGACGATGTCAAAGGCGAAGATGCCATTGAAGTAGATCTGTAGAAGAGGAGGAGAAGGCAGACAGAGGAGAAACATTGTCGAGAAAGTAGAGGCCGTCGCTCTCAGTCCTAGTAGCAATCGTCCGTTGGTTGCTCGGGTCCTGAAAAGAACAAGAAGTGGGAGTGAATAAGACAGAGCACTGAAGTTGCTTGCATAATGTAGTAACGGATAACAAATTGCACGGGAACTTTGGGACATAAAGAGTGTCTGCCAAACGAAGTGACGGGTGACTTGAACCACGCCCGTCCTGTGAACCGGGTAAGGCTAGCCATCCGCAATAAGAACCGGGGGCAACCAATCATGCATTTCGAGGATAGAGAAGAATTGAGGGTTGCCGGTCATGTGATTCATCGCACCAGAGTAAATCAGCCATTTACCTTGGGTAATGACATGGGCACTACCTGAAGTCGTGGCCACAGAGGCAGAGGGCCGAGAGGAGCCGGAAATAGAGGAAGATGCATCACCAGAGGGGCGAAGATGAGGATGTTTCTGCCAGAAGCGGTCAACAGAATTGCCGGTATGACCACAGTGAGAGCAGAGGAACCTGGATGAACTGCACCCGCCTGACTGGCTGCGACCACTAGGGCCACCCCGCTGAGCATGGTGAGCATAGGAGTCCTGGGGAGGAGGGGAGGACAATAAAGGACGCTAGAGCAGCGAATTAACAGCGGCGATGCGAGCCGCGATGGCTTCTAAAGTTGGAGATTCCGCCTTGCCCAAGATTTGTTGGTAGATCAAATCATAAGTATCCAGAAGTCGTAAAAGATAACAAACAACCAGGAGTTCCTGGAAGTGCTTGTGCTGCTCGGCCAAGTCCGCGGAGAAGGGGCGATTCTGGAGGATTTCTGCACCAAGAGCCTTAACCTGCTGATAAGCCGCAGTAGGAGACATGGAAGGGCGGGCGAAGAGGTCCGCATAAAGAGTATAAATGCGGGACGTCTGGGCCGCTTCGAGTAGAGAGCAGCGAGGTGAAGCCGGGCAGCCTTAACCGTCTCATCATGGCGGATGACAGGAAGACATTTATCAGATTGGCTGTTGGCCAGCCAACTGCGAACAAGCACATCACTTGCATCCCAGTCCTCAAAGTGAGCAGAGTTGGGAGGAGGAGGGTCATCGGTGAGGTGATGACGTTTACGCTGAAAACGAAGAAGAAAGGTGAAAGAAATGCTCAAATCCGGATAGTTTGAACCAACTAGTTTAAAGACCGTGCCAAGGTTTCCGGATGGAGTAGGAGGAGGAGGAGGATGGGCCATAGGATTGGTGGAGGTAGAGATTACGGTGGTGGAGATATCGGAGTTGGTCATAGAGAATAAGGAAACAAAGGAAGCCGCGCGAGTAGAACAGAGGTCGCGTGGAGAGAAAGCAGGGAAGCCACGCGAGAAGAACAGAGGTCGCGCGGATAGAAAGCAGGGAAGCCGCGTGAAGAAGAAGGAGTCCGCGACACCAGCAGCAAGAGAGAAGAAACCGCAGTTGAAAGGAAGAAAACCACAGCAGCTAAAGAGAGGAAACTGCAACGGTCACGGTGTCAGCACACCAGCGGCAAGAAGGGCCATGACTAAGAAGCAGATCAAAGCACAGGGATAGAGGTCGCACGAACTAGGAAGTTCGCGAGAAAAAGCGGAGATTGCGCGAATAGGAAAGAGTTCTGGCGAACAAAGAAGAAGTTGCGCGAACACACAAGGTTCGAGCGAACAAGAAGAGAGCGGAGAGGCTGCGAAGACAGGTCACAGAAATGAGGGAAAGAAGTCGTGCAAACAGTGTAGTGACAAAGAAACGAAGTCGCGCGGATAGGCAGGTATCCGGGCAAACAGAGAACGAAGATGCGTGGATAGAAGAGCCTAAGGAATCAGGTAGAATCGTTCGTTTCCTCTAACACCATGTGAGAGTAGCGAACAAGAGATTAAAAACACTCCGGAAATTTGAATAATTGAAATTTTTATTATCCAAAAAGTTAATTTTTACAAAGGTATTGCCTCCCTTTTATAGAATGGAGGAGAGTTGAGAGAGTACAAATAAACAATGTGGGACTAAAAAATTACAGAGAGCTGGCGGCTAAACAAAAAGAGACCGATCAGGCCGCGCGGTTAACAAAGGTCTAATCGCTCGGCAACACCAAAAGGAAGAGAACAAGTTGTGGTAGGGGACCGCTAAATCGCCCGATCTCCAAGCGTCTGAGATAATCCGCCAGACCGCTCGGACAACCAGTAGCAACAGTTTGGATATCTAATCGCAGGAGAGAGACCGCCTGAACGCGTGGGTAATCAATCTGCCAAGCTAAACCGCCAGACCGCACAGTCTCCTACTTCAATACAGATCTATGTCCCCATGCTCCACATGCTCTCGGATGAAATGGTATCTTAGCTCTATGTTCTTTGTCCGGCTGTGAGAGACTGGGTTGTTGGCTATTGCTATTACACTGGAGCAGTCGCAAAACAATGTGATGTCTTTGACTTTCATATTGTAGTCTTCCAACTGGTTCTTTAGCCAAGCAATTGTGCACAACAATTGCCGGCAGAAATGTATTTTGACTCGGCCACTGAGATTGCGACACAATTTTGCTTTTTGCTGCTCCAGGAAATGAGACTTCTTCCAAGGAATTGGCAAGTCCCGGAAGTGCTCTTCCTATCATCTTTACTACCTGCAAAGTCGGCATCTAAAAAGCCAATTAGTTCGCTATCATTACTTCTTGGGTACCATAAGCCAAGATTCGGTGTACTTTTAAGGTATCTCAAAATCCGCTTTGTAGCAGCATAATGAGATTCCTTATAGTTCACTTGAAATCTAGCACAGACACATGTGGAGAACATTATGTCTGGTCTACTGGCAGTAAGGTAGAGCAAGGATCCAACTATGCTTCTGTACTTAGTTTCATCAAAAGGTTTCCCTTTCTCATTCTTGTCCAGAGACACAGCTGAGCCCATTGGAGTCCTCATAGAGGTTGCATTCTCCATTCCAAATTTCTTAATCAACTCCTTGGTGAACTTAATCTGCGAGATGAAAATTCCATCTTCAGATTGTTTCACCTGAAGTCCTAAAAAATACTTCAGCTCTCCCATACTGCTCATTTCAAACTTCCCTTGCATAAGTTTTGAAAACTTCTTGCAGAGGTTGTTTTCAGTAGAGCCAAAAATGATGTCATCGACATAGATTTGCAATAGCAAAATCTTGACTTCTATTTCCCTAAGAAATAATATCTTCTCTACCTTTCCCCTTGTGAACTTATTTTCAAGAAGAAAGCTAGAAAACGTCTCATACCAAGCTCGAGGAGCTTGTTTCAAACCATATAAAGCTTTAGATAAAAGATAAACATAATTAGGAAAGTTAGAATCAACAAAACCTAGAGGTTGCTCCACATACACTTCTTCCTTTATGTCACCATTAAGGAAGGCGGACTTCACGTCCATCTGATAGACGGTGAAGCCCTTAAGTGTAACATACGCTAGGAACAACCTGATGGCCTCCAACCTTGCCACTGGAACATACGACTGGTCGAAGTCGATTCCTTCTTCTTCTCGATATCCCTTGGCGACAAGTCTGGCCTTGTTCTTTATGATAGTTCCATTCTCGTTCATCTTGTTCCTGTAGACCCACTTGGATCCGATGACGTTCTTACATTTGGGTCTTGGAACAAGTTTCCTGACTTGACAGCGCTTGAACTGATTTAACTCTTCTTCCATGGCCATAATCCATGATGCGTCCGAGTTTGCTTCCTCAAACTTCTTTGGTTCAACCTGTGAGAGAAAACTCAAATATAAATTCTCATTAGTAGTACCTCTACGAGTTTTGACACCATTCATGGGATCTCCTATGATTTGATCAATTGGGTGATCCTTCAGATGTCTAAGCTCTATGTTCCTTACATATGGAGCTTCTTCAACCATAGGGGTGACTTCAGCAACTTGAATGATTTCTTCATCTTGATCATCAACCTCTCCAATAGGGGTTGGAGTGGTGATCTTGATGAACTTTTCTCTTTTTTCTTCAGTCGACTCATCCAATTTAAGTTCTTTCAACTTTGAACCTGTATCTTCAATGAACACACTAGAAGAGTTGCTTTGCAACAAGATCGTCTCATCAAATACAACATCTATAGATTCTTCAACCACCAGGGTTTTCTTATTAAATATCCTATATGCCTTACTATGGCTACTATACCATACAAAAATACCTTCAAAACTCTTTTCACTAAATTTAGTAGTATGATACTTACCATTGTTAAGAACGAAGCATTTATAGCCAAAGATTCTAAAATATGAGATAGTCGGCTTTCTGCCCTTTAGAAGTTTGTAAGGTGTCTTATTATAGTTCTTGTTTATGAGTGCTCGATTTTGCATGTGGCATACAGTGTTGACGGCTTCAGCCCAGAAGTACTCCGGTAGTGACGCATCACTCAACATGGTCCTGCAGGCCTCTATGAGTGTTCTATTCATTCTCTCAGCTATTCCATTTTGCTGTGGAGTACGGGGAGAGGAAAACTCATGAAAGATACCTAGGCTTTCACAAAATTCTTTCATGGCCCCAGACTTGAATTCAATTCCATTGTCACTTCTGATTTTGACTACGGAACAGTTGTATTCATTCTGGATCTGCCTAACAAAATTTGTAAAGACGTCGAAGGTATCTGACTAATGTTTAAGAAAGAACACCCACGCAAAGTGCGAGTAGTCATCAACAATAACCAACATATAATCCTTACCTCCTAAACTTCCAACTTGCAGTGGACCAAACAAGTCCATATGAAGTAGGTGTAAACACCTATTAGAGTCTTTGCCTATGATGCTTTTAAAAGTAGCCCTTGTTTGCTTGCCTTTTACACAAGCATGACAAGTTCTATCCTTAGCGCACTTAACATTCGGGGCATCACATACTAAGTTCAGGGAAAATAATTTATTAATAGTTTTGAAATTAATAGGTGTTAATCTCTTGTATCATTGGTCACCAAGAGACACACTATCTTATGCCAAAAGGCACACTGGTGTAGAAGAGTCTATACATATAAAATTTAAACAAAATATATTCCTACTACGAGTGCCTGATAAAATTGTTTCCAAATTGTCAACAGACTTTATCAAACACTTATCAACATGAAATTCAACTATGTATCCTTTATCACATAGTTGGCTTATGCTTATGAGATTGTGTTCCAATCCTTTAACATGAGCCACATCTGAAAAAGATACACTACCATTAGTAATCATATCATAGCCTTTTGTAATTCCTTGGTCAGAACCTCCAAAGATGACCTTTGGTTCGTTCACGACTCGTGAGTAATTTTGGAAAAGGCTTCTAGTCCCGGTCATATGTCGAGAGCATCCGATGTCCAAATACCAAATGGGATTTCTGGTGGACTTTGCACATACCTGCAATCACAAGTTAGTTTGCCTTAGGAACCCAAACTTGCTTGGGTCCTTGGTCTCTAGTTAGCTTGCTCCTCCTACATGTATTAGCATTATGAGCGGTCTTTCTCATATTATTAATCTGAGGAGTTACATAGTTTCTGGGATTAAACTAGCAATCAATGGCAAAGTGACCAATTCTACCATAGCACCAGCAGTCAAATATGTTGTATCTTTGCCTAACAATTTCCTGCTTGACCTTTTGAGATTGTGGTCTAGCGGGGGCAGTAGAGTTGGAGGTAGAAGCCTCATGATGAAGACAATCACATGACTTCTTCTCCTTAGTAGGCTTTTCCACAACGGGTTTAACCCTTTGAGCTTTCTCGATGTTATGACCATGATTAAAAGGGCCATAGCTCTGAAGAGTGATCTCTTCATAAGGTTCCTTGAAGACACTTGCCAAAGTCTCGGCGACGGGTCCATCCTTGGTAACTGGACTTAGGCTCTACATAAGTAGGCTTAGTGAAGTGACCGTAGGAGGAGTCAAGATCAAACTTATTAGTAGGAAAAACAACCTTCTTAACTGTAGTCTGATCTTGTGGAGCTTTCCCCTTTTCCTTGGCCAAAGCTTTCTTGGCCGCCTTATTTCTCCTTTGGGCTTTTTTTCCCCTAGAGGATTTACTAGGAGCACATGGCCTAAGCCAGCACCTATGGCCTGAGTAGAGAACTCAGCAACAAGAGGAAGAACTATCTTGGGCTTAGAGAATCCTTCAACAAGTTTCTTTTCGGCTTCAAGTTGCTCTTCCAATCCCTTGATAATTTCTTCTTTCAGATAGAGGTGCTTGAGAGCCTTATTATACTCATCAACTGCAGTATCTAAGTCTTCTCTGAGTGAGTCCATCTTAACGACTTCCGCTCTCAGAGAGCTCTCTACGGCCTTTAGAGACTTAATCTCTTTAGCCTGAGTTTTCATGACCTTTCAAAATTTGTCGTAGGCCTTGATCAACTCCTTATAATGGGCCATGAGTTCAAACTCATCATCAGAAGAGCTGTCCTCATGATCATGATCAGAGACATCAGATTCAGAGAGGGGTGTATGAGATTTTACCTTTCCAGTGAACTGGGGCTCTTATTCTACGTAAGTATGTGCCATGAGCCCATAGTAGGCTTCCTCTTCTTCACTTGACTCAGATGAGTCAGTATCACTGAGATTCTTGCCCTTTTTGGCTACCAGGCTTCTCTCTATTCTCTTCTTGTGGTAAGAGGATTTCTTCTCATCTCTTTTGCCACCCTCCTTCTTCTTATGGGGGCAATCCGCAATTACATGACCTGGCTTATTACAACAGTAACAAACTATGTCAGTAGAAATATGTTTGTTCGGTTTAGACTTATACCTGTTGTGGTTACTTGAGCCCTTCTGCCGTCGATCACCATCATGTTGTGATCTTCTGTATGAGGCATCCTTTCCTCTCCATTGCTTTTTCATGTTCAAGAATTTCTTGAACTGTCTTGAAAGCAGCGAGAACTCTCCTTCAGATAGCTCTGAGACTGAAGTGCTTGGCTCAGATTATTCTTCTTGACTTTCTACTTGAGCAGGGGCAGGTGAAGTAGCTTTTCCCTTCCTTGAGTTGTCTGCCTTCAGAGCGACAGACTTCTCCTTGGGAGAGAATCGACTCTTCTCTTCTTTAGCTTTTCTAGAATTAATTTGAAGTTCATAGGAAATCAACTTTCCAAAGAGGTTCTGGAGATCAGTCTCAGCTAACTTGCCAAATTATCTAATGGCACAGACTTTGTTGTCCCACTCCTTGGTAAGGGACCTCAGAAGCTTGTCGTTCAGCTCTCCATTTGTGAAGACTCGGCCATATACTCTTAAGTAATTAACTATCTTGAAGAAGTTCTCAAAAGTGTCAGCAATGGTGTCCTTGGGTCCTTGCCGGAAAGCTTTATACTTCTGATTCAGAAGGTGTCATCCCTTACTTCTTCAGTACCTTCCATCAAGATGATCAGAGAATGCCACATCTCCTTAGCAGATTGGCAGTGAAACAAATTCTGCAGCATTGAATCATCGACTGCACTTGCAATAATATTTTTGGATTTCTTGTCTAAAGAGATAAGTGCAATCTCATCTTTTTTGAGATCCATCAGCTTCTTAGGAACTTGCTTTGTAGTATCTATAGTGGAGGCGGTCATGGGAACATAAGGACCTTCTTCAACAATCATGAAGATCCATGGATCTACAGCTTCCATAAAGAACTTTATCCTTTCTTTCCACATTGCAAAATTATTTTTTGTGCACAAAAGAAGCTTGGCAAAATCCTTGGCTGTGTCCATGCTTGAATAACTCAAAGACAACATGGGGCAGATCTGATCAAGGTGTTAACCTTCTAATGATCAACCTCTCTCTGATACCAATTGAAAAACGTCTAAGTTGTCTACCTAAATCACCTAGAGGGGGGTGAATAGGTGAGTTGTGCGTCTTTTTGCAGAATAAAAACTTTAGTGAACTAATGCACAAGAAATAAACAAGCATTCACAGAGGACACCAAGAATTATAGTGGTTCCCCAATCTTGGGTTCGTCCACTTCCCACTCACCATTCTAGAAAATCACTAGACTCGGCTACTCCACTAATCTCAGATCAAAATGATCCTACCACTCGGAACAACGTTCCTACAACTCGATCCAAAAAGGTATCTACACTCGAAAGATGAAAACTTCCTACAACTCGGAGAATAATCTCCTCCAAGATTAAAAAGAAATTATATAATACAAATAGAAATCTTCTCAGATCTGAAAATCTCTCCCTAGGTCTTCTTTCTTGCACTTTGTGACTTTATCAGAAATTATAAAAGAAGACTCTCGGCTAGATCTGTTCTGAGAAACTTTTACTCACACGATCAAGGAGTAGATGGAGAATGATGAAAATCTTGATCTGTAAATCGATCTGGATCAAAAGTGGCCTTGGCGATCTTGAAGAAGAACGACGACTTCTGTAGATTTTGAAAATTATCGGCCCAATAATGAAACTGAGAATAATAGAAATCACGTGCTTAGGGTTAGTCATAATGACAGGACCTTTTATAAGATCTCCCTAACGGTTAGATTTGTCATTAATGATAGCCATATAGACCAGTCATATCACGGAATTAAAAAATTTGATTTGTCTGGGACTTAAAGAATTTTTTGAAATTGAGACAGCATTACTCGAGTGAGATCAATAATACTCGAGTGCTAAGACTAGCTCTCGAGTGATAGCAATGACTACTCGAGAAGAGCTAATTCTTGAAATTTTGGATAGAGAAAAAAATCACTCGAGTGGTTAAGAGATCACTCGAGTGCTAGATATACTTCTCGAGAGGTAGACTTAAACTTCTCGAGAGCTTTAACTTAGAGAAAAATCTGGATAAAAATGTCGATCACTCGAGTACTGAAACTGGACTACTCGAGTACTAAACGAACTACTCGAGTACATGGATTTGCTACTCCAGTGAGGTTAGAATCTTCTCGAGAACTATACTCTATCACTCGAATAAAGCTACCCAACTACTCGAGTACTCAGCTAGATTACTCGAGTACTTAGAAAATTTTCTGAGACTAAAAACTGAACACTCGAGAATTAGATAAGGTCTACTCGAGTACTATACTTGGCTACTCGAGAGCTAGATTAAGGCTACTTGAGAACCACTTCCTATACTCGAGTTTCAGACATGACCTACTAGAGAACTTCTAAGGTTTCTACTCGAGTACAATGAATCCACTCGAGTAAAATATTTAGAATAATTTCAGCTTCAAGAAAATTTTCCTTCTTCATTCCAATCAGCATTAAGTCTTCCTTCATTAGTCCAAGTGCTTGAAAAAGAAGTGTATCCTAATAGAGAGGATACACATGAGTCAACACCATGGATCACACAATGAGGAATTACATTGTATGGTCCTGTGTTTGATGATCCACTATAGACTGACATTGGTCTACACTTGACAATAAGTCCTGCAAACACATAATTAGAATAGGAAATCAAATACAACTTAATTCATCTTAGTTCAAGGGTGACTTCATACAAATCTAGGTTATTGTGGATACAATATCCAACAGATTTCTATGTGTTTGGTTCTACTATAAGAAACAAGATTATTAGCAATTGAGATTGAACTAGTAGAATCACAATACATAACAGATTTACTTAGTTGTACACTATTGTCCAGGAGTTTATTTTATATCCCTAGTAACTGCGCACAACATCTCCCAGCTGATATATACTCAGACTCAGCTGTTGAAATAGCTACACTTGTTTTCTTCTTACTGCTCCAACTAATGAGTCTTCTCCCCAAAAATTCACAAGTTCCTGATTGTACTAACAGGAAAAAAGAAGACCGAAATTTGGACTAGCAGAATTTTATTATCCAAAAAATATATATATTACAAAGGTATAGCCTCCCTTTTATAGAATGAAGGAAAAGGGAGAGATTACACATAAGCAATGTGGGACTAATAAAAACATGTACTATCAACTATTCAAACCACACAAGCTGCATAGGACGTGCGGTTAAGACTAACTGCCTGGCCATAACACAGAAGAGAGCAAGTCACACTGCCATCAAGTCGCCTGTTCCTAACCACCAGACTGCCCGGTCTCCAAACCAGCAACAGCAAGCAAGCAACCCGCTAGAGAGAAACCTACAGACTGCGCAGTCTCCAAGCCGCCATAGATAGACCGCCCGATCTCAATATCAACACTCCCCCTAAAGCTGGAGCATATATATCGATCATGCTTAGTTTGTTGCAAATATGAAAGAAGGAAGCAGACACTGGTTTGGTCAAGATATCTGCTTACTCGTTGTCGGAGGTAACGAACGGAGTACAAATCCATTTCTTCATAATCTTTTCTCGAATAAAATGGCAGTCGACTTCAATGTGCTTTGTCCTCTCAGGGAAGACTGGATTTTTAGAGATATATATAGTGGTCTTGTTGTCGCAGAACATAGGTAGAGGATGGTTGTAGACTTCTCCTAAGTCCAACATGAGAGCCCGCAACCATTTTAATACACATGTGGTTGACACCATACTTCTATATTCAGCTTCTTCACTTAATCTGGAGACAACAGACTGTTTCTTGATTTTCCAGCTCACAAGATTTCCCCCCACAAATGTGCAAAAGCCCGATGTGGACTTGCGATCTCCTTTGTCATCGACATAGCTAGAATTCGAGTAAGCTTCAACCTTCAAATGACCATTCTTCTGAAGCAGTAGTCCTTTACTTGGCGCGGCTTTAACATACTCCAATATCCTCATGGCAGACTGTAGATGGCACTCCCTCGGAGCTTGTATGAACTGTCTAACCTTGCCTATAGAATAGGAGATGTCGGGTCTGGTTACCGTGAGATAAATGAGTTTACCGACCAGATGCCTGTACCTTGAAACATCGGATAGAAGAGGCGAGTCATCTGTCCAGGTTTTATCTTCTCCAATATCCATGGGGCATCAGCCATGTTTATCCCCAGTTAACCCTATTTCTTTTAGAAGATCAAGGGAATACTTACGTTGGGAGAGGACAAAGGAGTTGGGCTTTCGAGTGATTTCTATCCCCATAAAGTATTTTGGAGAGCCCATATCCTTCGTGACCAGATGTTGACGGAGATGCTTCTTTGTCAATTTTACCCCAGCCTGATCATCTCTAGTGAGAAGAATATCATCCACATATACGGCAAGAACCACCAGACCCAAGGAGGTTTTGCTAATAAACAATGAGTGATCGACAGAACTTTTGGTAAAACCAACGCCAACTACAATACTACTAAACTTGTCAAACCAAGCCCGTGGGCTTTGCTTTAGGCCATAGATTGCCTTATTAAGCCTACATACCTGTGTCTCCCCCTGAGAAACATACCCAGGAGGTTGCTCCATGTAGACATCCTCCTGAAGATCACCATAGAGAAAGGCATTCTTGACATCCAGTTGTGAAATGGGTCAATCCTTGTTGACGACCACAAAGAGGAGAACCTGAATGGTGCTGAGACGAATAACGGGAGAGAAGGTATCAAAATAATCAACACCATAAGTCTGGGTGAAGCCTTTGGTGACAAGGCATGCCTTGTAGCAATCCACACAACCATCCGGCCCGTACTTCACAACAAATACCCAGCGACAACCAACAATATTTGTGCCCAGCGGAGGAGGAACAAGGGTCCATGTGCCCCGCTCAATGAGGGTAGCAATTTCCTCATCCATGGCTGCCTTCCAATGAGGAATAATAAGGGCATCCTGGTATGTGAGGGGAGTGGCAGTGACAGATATAGCCAATGCAAAGTTCTTGCAAGAGGGAGTAAGACGATCATAAGAAACAATAGCAGCAATAGAATGCTAGGTACATGCCCGCACCCATTTGCAAAGAGAAATGGGAAGATCCAGATCAACGTGTTCCTCAGTATCTGGTACATCCGTGGTAGAGAGAGCTGGCCCGGAAGTAGAGAGAGACAACTGCGGAGATGAAGGTGAAGACATCTGAGGTGGAGATAGAGGAGCAGGATATGGAGGACGTAATGGAGGAGGAGAATACTCGGTAGGTGTAGACGGGACGGGAATAGGAGAAATCTCGATAGGAGAAGCAGGAACATCAGGTATAGGAGAGGAGTTTACAGAGAAATAGGACGCATTTTCAAAGAAGGTTACGTCCGTTGAGACGAACTACTTGCGGAGAATAGGGTCAAAACAACAATAGCCTTTCTTAGTGGTAGAGTAACCCAGAAAAACACATTTGGTTGCACGTGGGGATGGTTTGTCATCGGTGGCGGATGGAGCGTGCACAAAGGTCGTGCACCCAAAGATACGCAAAGGAAGAGGAAACGGATCCTTGCCTGGATAAAGAATGGAGAATTGGGTTTGATTGTGTATAACCGAGGGAATGTGATTGATTAGATAGCAGGAGATGAAAATAGCATAGCCCTAATAGGAGCGAGGAACCAGCATTTGTGTCATCAGAGTGCGAGAGACCTCAAGGAGGTGATGATTTTTGCGTTTAGCCACTCCATTTTGCTGTGAGTTATAGACACAGTTAGTTTGATGAAAAATCCCATATTACATACAGAAAGAAGAAAAATCTTTGCTAAGATATTCTTTGGTGTTATCAGAGAGAAAGAACTTAATAGATACATCAAACTTCGTTTTAATCAAGAAATAAAAGGCTGTCCATACAGAGAACAATTTTAAATCAATCTTTTAAGAGATACACCCATGTATAGTGAGAGAAATCATCAATGAACATTACAAAATACGAACTACCCCGATCAATGGTGAGGACAGGAGCAGGACCCCAGATATCAGAGTGAATTAAATCAAACGGACGGGAAGATCCACGACCTTGCTTTGGTGGGAAGGAGGAGCGGTGATGCTTGTCGAGCTGACAGGCTTTATAGTTGAGAGTAGGACTTTACGGAGGTAGTTGGGGTTGAAGCTGACGAAGAAGTCATGGAGGAGCATGACCAAGGCAAATATGCCATTGGAGAAGATCTATAGAAGAGGAGGAGAAGGCGGACAGAGCAGAAACATTGTCGAGGAAGTAGAGGTCGCCGCTCTCAACCACAGTAGCAATCATCCGTTGGGAGTCCGGATCCTGAAAAGAATAAGAAGTAGGAGTAAATGTGATGGAACACTGTAGTTGCTTGCATAGAGAAGTAACTGATAATAAATTTCAAGGTAACTTGGGCACATTGAGGGTATCCGCCAAGCGAAGAGATGGAGTGACTTGAACCATTCCCATCCCATTGACTGGTGATGGGGAGCCGTCCACAACAAATTCTGGGGGCAATCGATCATGTTTTTCTAGAAGAGAAAAACAATGAGGATTGCCTATCATATGATTGGTAGCACCAGAGTCGATCAGCCATTTTCCGTGAGTAATGACGTGGGCACTACGGAAGATGTGACCATCGAGGAGGACTGCTTTGAGGAGGAGGTGGAAGTTATAGAAGAGAGACCACGCGAGTAGCAAAGAGGAGACCGCCACTAAGCAAAGAGGAGACCGTGTTAGAACAGTAGGATGCGGCGAGAAGACCAAACCACGCGAGAACAGCAGGATGCGGCGATAAGACCAAGTCGTAGTGAGAACAATAGGATGCGGTGACTAAGAGAAGTTCGTGGCGAGAATAGCAAGGAGCGGCGATAACAAGTCGCGGTGACTAGGAATAGGTTGAGGTGAGAAGGGCAGGAAGAGGCGATTAAGAGCAAGCCGCGAGAAGAAAGGGGCAAACCGTGAAAATAGGTCGCGAGAAGACAGGTCGCGACAAGGAAACCGCGCGAACCATAAAAGGAAACCGCACGGAAAAAGAGAAGGAACAGAGTGAAGAGGTCGCGAAAACAGGTCGCGAATAGAAAGGGAGAGCGGGCAAACCGCGCGGACAAGGAGGTATACTGAATCAGGTGGAAAAGATCGAGTCCTCTGATACCATGTGCGAACAGGAAAAAAGAAGACCGAAATTTGGACTAAAACAATTTTATTATCCAAAAAATATATATATTACAAAGGTATAACCTCCCTTTTATAAAATTAAGGAGAAGGGAGAGATTACACATAAGCAATGTGGGACTAATAAAAACATGTACAAGCAACTATACAAACCGCACAACCGCATAGGCCGCGTGGTTAAGACTAACCGCCTGACCATAACATATGAGAAAGCAAGCCGCACTGTCATCAAGTCGCCTGTGCCTAACCACCAGACTGCCCGGTCTCCCAACCAGCAACAACCAACAAGCAACCCACTGGAGAGAAACTGCCAGACCGCACGGTCTCCAAGCCATCATAGACAGACCGCCCAGTCTCCATATCAACACCAATGTACTCTTTCTGTCCTCTTTACATCCTGCAAAATCTGCATCTGTGTATCTAGTTAGATAAAAATCATCATTCCTAGGATACCAAAGCCCATGATTGGTTGTGCCCTTTAGATATCTAAGTATTATTTTAGCAGCTGTATAATTAGACTCTTTAGGGCATGTATGGTACCTTGCACAGACACATGTTGAAAACATGATATCTGGTATACTAGCTATCAAGTAGAGGAGTGATCCAATGATTCATCTATACAAGGATTCATCTACTGGTTTCCAGATTCATCCTTGTATAGTGATACTAAGGAACCTATTGGGGTTCTCATGGTAGAAGAATTTTTCATACCATATTTCTTAATCAACTCCTTTGTGAACTTAGACTAGAGAAGAATATACCATCTTCAGATTGTCTAACTTGGAATCCCAAGAAGAACTTCAGCTCACCCATGCTGCTCATTTCAAACTTATCATGCATAAGCTTGGCAAATTGTATAGATTACAACTCATTAGTAGAACCAAAAATGATGTCATCGGCATAAATCTGGACTAGGATGCTTGAACCTTTGATGTCCCTAAGGAATAGTATCTTATCTATCTTCCCCCTAGAGAACTTGTTCTCTATGAGAAAGGTAGACAGGGTCTCATACCAGGCTCTAGGTGCCTGTTTTAACCCATACAATGTTGAAAGTGAGTGTAAGATCAACCTTTAATCTAGAGGGGGGGGTGAATAGAGTATTTTAAAATAATTTACAATTTAAAACTGTAAAGTAGTGGAAATCTTGATTTATGTATATGTGTAAGGTGCTTGCAAAAAGAAAAACTAAGTAATCAAGAAATAAGAAATCACAGCACACACAAAAAACAAAACACAGCAAGCCAGATGACACAAGGAGCTATAGTGGTTCCCCAACAACCTGGGTACATCCACTCTTCTACTACCCTAGGTAGGAATCCACTCCAGGAATAGTTGATCAGGTGTCCTGGGCACCAATGAGCTTTTGATAAGGTGCTCAAAAACCAAACCTAGATTTTTTGATAAGGTGTCTTTCCACCACTAAGTTTTGACAAGGTCTCAAAAACCAGCCACAAAACTTTTGAAGGGAGTTTTGAGAAACCCTTTTACAAGAGGAATGAAGAAAAACAAAAAGGTTGAGTTATTCTTCTTTGTCAATAATCTGAGAGAAGACAAGTGGAAGATGTTGTCAAAGCTCCCCCTGAGATCTGTAAGTGTTCAGGAAGATGAGCTTTACTTAGGGTGATAGGCCTTCAGTTGCTTCAGATCTCCAGCAATAGATGATTTCAGCAGATGCTAAAATGTGTGATGTCTGGAGTTCTTGATGAAGAAGCTTTTGAACACTTGATTCTTGAAGGAGTAGAATAGCAGATTATCTCCTTCACTGTAATGTTCCTTGTGTTCTGAGTCTATTCCCAGAAGATGAATTCTTGATGAATAAATTTCTTGTTCCCTCTTTTGTATTCTTTTTCAAATCTTGTCTGTTCTCTCTCCTGTATTCTTTTTTAAAATGATTCTCTAGGGAGTATATCAGATTCTTACTTCTTGATAGTCGTTAATCAGTCATAAATGACTACCTTAACTGATATCTGCCTCTAGAGGAAAGTCCTTAAGAAACATTCCAATTTGTCTTCCTTGAAACTTGCTCCAGATTGATTGAAACGGCTACAAAATCCATTGCCATAAATGCTGAAAATAAGTCTGAATGAATTCCATAACTGTCCTGAATTTGAATCCTGAAATCGTCGATCTCTTCAGAAAAGCGTCGATCTGAGCTCGACTATCGTCGACATGAGCTCAAAGACTGGATCTAGACTTTAGACAGAAATCGTCGACCTGAGCTCAACTATCGTCGACCTGAGCTCAGAGATTGGATTACTGCTAGAGACAGAAATGTCGACCTGAGCTCGAAGATTGTCGAACCGAGTTCGACGACTCGTTGAACTGAGCTCAGAGATACTCGACCTGAGTTCGACGTTTCGTCGACCTAAGCTCGACGAAAATTGTCTTGGTCTTCAACACTAAATCCTGATCTTTAGAAGGTCTTGAGGGCAGCTTTCAAACCTAAGTACTAACCCTAAGACTCATTCTAATTTACCTATCAGACTATACAGCAAGGTCAAAACAAATTCCTAAGCACATAGTGATCCTTACCCAAATTAGTAATAGGGTGTTCCAACAATCTCCCCCTATTTGGGTAAGGATTACTATTTAAATGACAGAATATGAAATAACAAGCATACATCAGAATTAAAAAATAAGACAGAAACAACAATACAGATAACACATGCTGAGCATTGCAGAATCACAGCAAGAATCACAGATTCAGTCAGAAATAGATATAAGTATCAGCTTACTCAAATTACTCATTGCCCTTTTTTTAAAAGAATTTCTCTTTTGGGATTGAGGGCTTCCTTTTTAGATCTTCTATCATCATCTGCACCTAAGGAGGTTTGAGATTTTGGCTTTGGAACAACAGCCTCAGGATGCAGCTTCAAGTAGCTCTCTGGATCAAAGAACTTTCTGGAAGCATAACTTTCTAATTCTTTCTTTCTCTGCTCTGATAGGGTTGTGATATTGGAGGTATCTCTGCCTTACTCTCTTGCTTTCTTGATCTGATCTAATGCTGCAAGTTCTTTCATTATGGCTGTCCATGATAGTGGATTGTTCTCAGGGTCTTCAAATGGAACTGGAGGTTCATATCTTTTTAATTCCACTAAGTCAGTAGGAGGAGCTCTACAGACAACTGTATCTTTCAGCTTGTAAGGGAAAGGACCAGATGTAGAGTCAGTAGGGCCTTGTCCTTCCCTTAGATATGGGTGTTGTATAGCTTGATTTCTGGAGTGAGTCCTGTAATCTCTCTGTCTGCCTCTTGACTGACCTCTCCTTGACTGATATCCTCTTTGCTGTTGGCCTCTTGGTTGATATCTATCTTAAGAATGGTAAGGTCCTTGCTTAGCAGCAGAATAAGACTGAAAAGCTGAACCTCCCCCTGATCCTGAATCTGGAGGAGGAGGAGGAGGATGGAATTGGGAAGATCACTTTTCATACTTATAAAGTTTTCTCCTTTTCTTCATGGCCTTAAGTTGATTTCTGGAATATTTCATCCAAGGCTCAAAAAATAGACAGTCATGAAGAATGTAATAAGGCATATCATTGTCATCTTTTACTTTTTCTGGAGGAACTCTTTTTAGTGCCTTGCTTATTGCTTTCCTCTTCCTTGCAATAGTTGCAGAGGAGTCATCAGAATCAGTATGGAGTTGGTAATTGTCTGAACTTGGAGGATTATCATAAAGCTCATCAATCCTTTGAATATATTTCTCCTGTTGTTTGATTTGTTCAGCAATAGTGATGGAAGCAGCACTCTCAGATATAACAGTAGTAGCAGCAGGCTCAGCAGGAGCAGAAACACTATCAGCAGCAACAGGCTCAATAGGAGTATCAAAAACTATCTCATCAAAAACTGTATCAGCAATTGTCTCAGCAGCAGCAGCAGCACAATCAGAAACAAAAATTTCCTCAGCCTTAAGAGAATTGATATAAGAAGCAATCAGGCTCGGATCACAGCAAGCAACAGGCACAATGGCCTTAGTCAGATCTTCAACTTCCTGAGCTGGTGGACAGCTGAAGTGAAGAGAATCAAATACTAATAACAGTGACTTGAAGTCCACTGTTATTACTGGTGCTGGAGCTGGAGCTTGCACTTTTGGAGTCTCTGAAGCAGGCATTAACTCTTCTTTATATGGAATCTCCCCCTGCCTTGATTTAGTTGGAACTGGATCAAGTCACTCCATAGAAGGGATTGCCTGTGGAGGGGAAATAGAGGATAGCCTGGCAGACAACTCCTGGATAGATTTCAGGAGTGGAGCCATGGAGGTCTCCAGCAGGGCTACTAGCCTGGGAGCCAGCATCCTATAGAGCTTATCTGCTAGGGAAGGAATGTCTACTTGCTCAAGTAAGACTTGAGTAGAGGTAGAGGTTAGAGAGACAGAGATAGATGTTAAAGGAGCTGTAGAAGTAGTGATGGAAGTGGTGGATGGTAGGATGGATGGTTGAGAGATTGGAATTGTGGAGATGGAAGATATTGGTGTGGAGATGGAGGTTATGGTAGTAGAAGTGGATGGAATGAATGATGGTTAGGAAAGAATATCATGAAGGAGTTGTTGATAAGATGTGGTGGATGATGGAAGCTCAGTAGGTGAGGAGGGGGAATCATCCATAAAGGAATCTTCCATGAGATTGAAGGATGGTATGGTGGTGTCTAGGTAAAGAGGCGAAAAAAAGTGTAGGGGATGGAATTGGTCTTCTGTGGTTGGAGATGGAGATGAAATATTCATGGGGGAAGAGATAGAGATGGTGATGGTGGATGAGGGGATGGTTGAAGGAACGATTGGAGAAGTTGGAGAAGAGGAGGATGCAGGCAAATCTTCAATGAGGGCAGTTGCCTGAGGGGAAGAGACTGCAACAGTCCTTGTGCCTGAAGAAGCAGTAGTCCTGGTTGGCTTAACAATCTGCCTGTCCCATTTGCCAAAAAGGGCACAGGTAAGCCTATTGGAGGAATTAATATGCATGCCAGAGGACACTAGTAGCTGAGGGCACCTGTTGTTCAAGAACAACCCTAAGATCCTCCCAAAATTAACAAAGTTTTTGTTTACCTTCTTCTTAATCAGCTCAAAGAAAATTTCTCCCCAGTTTAAGTGCTTCTTATCAACCAGTGCACCAATCAAGTAGAATTGATACCTGGAAATGGTATCATGGGCAGAATGTTTGGCTAGCAGGACCTTGCCCACAACATATGCAAGGAATCTGTACTAAACAGACAGATTCTTTTTCAGCAGCTTGTTAGGGTTTGCTGCAGAATGCCCCCATTCTATCTAACATCATCTCAAATTCCTCTCCATACAAATCAACAGAATCTTGTCCTGAACTTAACAGAAAAACCTCTGTAAGCAGGGCAGGTGTTAGAGGTACCTGTGTTCCTGCTATTGTACCGACCACTGTGGTTGAATCCATGTTTTGTGCAGTATATACTGACTCTTTTATCTCATCGGCTGCCAGCTTTATTCTTGTAGACATAATCAGGGCCAACTGCTGTTCCTTGAAAAGTTCCAGTTTTTCTTTGAAAATTTGATCGTTGTCATCAGAGGAATTCATGTCTATATCAAAACCTGTGTCGAATTTCATTTTGGCGAGGGCGGTAACAGACACTGCCATTGTATACCTGCAAAAATGAACAAACACGACCAAGTGTAGAGAGGTTTGGAGGGAAAGAAAAAGCTTCTGCAGAGAGTATGAAAGCGCAAAAGGAGAACGACGGCCGAAAAAATGAATTTTATATTAGGGTTCGACGCCGGAAAGGAAAGATCGTTGAACTCCGTTCGACGATCTGGGCTACTAAAGGAATCTGAAGATTTTTCAATAACGTCGATCTCCGTTCGACGATATTGGAGAGCGTCGATCTCCGATCGACGATCGCTGACCAGAAATAAGATAGCCTAGCGCTATCTGACGACGCTGAACTCCGATCGACGTTTTCGGAAAACGTCGATCTCCATTCGACGATCTTGGGAAAAACGTCGAGCGCAATTCAGAGACTAAAAACAACCTAAGACACTAGAAAAAATCAAGTTTTTAGCCTAGTCTTGGTCTATTTTTAGAGTTTTAAAATCTTGGATTTTATTTTAAACTTCCTCCATCTAACATTCCTAACTGATTTACGAAGAAGGTATGTTTCTTTTCATCCAATGGTTTGGTGAAAATATCTCCCCTTTGCAAATCAGTTGGGATATACTGGATTTCCATTTTATTTTTCTCAACATTCTCTCTTAAGAAGTGATGTCTAATCTCTATATGTTTTGTCCTACTATGGAGGACTGGATTTTGTGCTATAGAAATTTCACTGGTGTTATCACAAAAGATTTTAGACCTTTCTAAGTTGTAGCCATAGTCTAGGAGCTGGTTTTGAATCCACAAAATCTGTGAGCAACAACTACCTGCTGCCATGTATTCAGCTTCAGCAGTTGAAGAGGACACAAATGTTTGTTTCTTACAGAACCAGGAGACAAGTCTGTCACCAAGAAACTGACAAGTTCCACTGTTGCTTTCCTGTCCACTCTACATCCAGCATAATCAGCATCTGAAAATCCAGTTAATTCAAATCCTGAGTCTTTTGGATACCAGAGACCTAGATTTGGACAACTTTTTACATACCTAAGAATCCCGTTAACTAATGTTAGGTGTGCCTCTCTAGGGCTTACTTGGAACCTAGCACATATACTTGTAGTAAACATTATATCAGGTCTACTAGCTGTAAGGTACAATAGAGAGCCAATCATTACTCTATATGTTGTCTGATCAACATGTTTTCCATGTTCATCAGCATCTAATACAGCATTAGTAGGCATAAGTGTTTTCATACAAGATGCTTCAGACATACCAAATTTCTTAACCAGTTCTTTTGCATACTTGGTTTGAGAAATAAATATGCCTTCAGCATATTGTTTGACTTGCAATCCTAGAAAGAAGGAAAGCTCACCCATGCTACTCATTTCAAATTTAGAATGCATTAGGTTGGAAAACTTTTTGCACAAATTTGAATCAGTAGATCCAAAGATAATATAATCTACATATATTTGTACTAGTAGGGTATGGGACTAATGGGTTCTAATAAAAAAAGTTTGGTCTACTCTACCCCTTATAAAATCATTTTTCAAAAGAAGGCATGCTAATGTCTCATACCATGCTTTAGGAGCTTGCTTGAGACCATATAATGCTTTATGCAATTTGAAAACATGGTCAGGATAAGTTGAAGAGATAAAACCTGGGGGTTGTCTAACATAGACTTCTTCTTTGATGTCTCCATTGAGAAATGCACTCTTCACATCCATTTGGTAGACATTGAATCCTTTGTGAGCAGCATGAGCTAGGAATATTCTTATGGCCTCTAACCTTGCAACAGGTACAAAGGTCTGGTCATAGTCTATTCCTTCTTCTTGAGAATATCCTTGAGCAACTAGCCTTGCCATGTTCCTTACAATGATCCCTTGATCATCCAACTTGTTTCTGAACACCCACTTTGTTCCAACAATGGAGTGATCCTTAGTCCTTGGCACTAGTTCCCAAACTTTATTCCTCTCAAATTGATGTAGTTCCTCTTACATTGCAATGATCCAGTATGGATCTTGTTCTGCATCTTGAATGGATTGAGGCTCAACTTGAGATAGAAAGCAAGTGTGCATCAGGTTCTGGTTGACCTGATTTTCGGTTTACACACCAGCGTAGATGTTTCCAATCACCTGGGAGATTGGATGATCTCTTGATATTACTAAATCAATAGGGGGTGTTGATTGTTCACCAACCTGTGTTGTTGTTTCCTCTCGTGGAACAACAACTGGCTCTTCTAGATGATGAGTTTCCTCTTCATCATCACTGCTCTCCTCCTTTTGCTGGATAGGTGGAGGAGCTGTATCTTTTTCTTTAATATGCAATCTATCCATACTTTCTGAAAGAGAGTGTACCTACAATGGTTCTATGGTAGAAGTAGACTTCTCCTGTTAACACTGTTGTGTTATCCTCTGACTTGATCTTGCATAAGGATTTCTTGAATATCACTTGATAGCATTAATCACAGAGTTGACTGATGTTGATTAGATTGTGCTTCAGTCCTTCCACATAAGCCACCTTCTTGAATGTGACTGAGCCAATCTGAATAGCACCATATCCTTTTGTTTGACCAAAGTTTGAATCACCAAATATCACTTTGGGTCCAAGTTTGGTTTTGAAGGATGTTAGATTCTTCTTGTTCCCTGTCATGTGCTTTGAGCACCCACTATCCAGATACCATTGTTGGTTCATTGCTGGATAGGTCTTCACCTGCACATAAATAATTTATATGTTTTTTACCCAGTTTACCTATGGTCTTGGTTGATAACCTTTAAACTCAGAAATAAAAGACATCCCTGGCTGACTCTTATATCCTTCAGGATGGTATCTCCTAGGAGGTACTATCCATTCAGTATAAGGGTTGAAGCTTTGGGATGTAGGACTTCTAGGATTGATTTTAGATTTACCTCTGAAAGGTTGTTCAATGCTCTGAGCTCCGTTCTACGATCGTCGAGCTGAGTTCGACGATCTTGGGTCAGATCATCGAGCTCCGTTCGAAGATCGACTATGCCAGAGTTCAGAGTTCAGAAGTCATCGACCTGAGTTCGACGATTCAGCCTGAGATCGCCGAGCTCTATTCGACGATCGTCGACCTCTGTTCGACGTTTTCCATTGAACTTTAGTTTTCTTAGGCAGATCAGGGTTCTTCCTAGCCACCTCTACAACTTCCTTTCCTTTATCTTAAATAAATTTAATTGGAGTTGTTAATACTATAGGTTGGATGGATGAAGCACCCAAGCCCAGTGTACTATTAAATATTGAGTTCACTGTACTTGTGATGTCCATCAGTCTGATGCTTATCCCATTAAGGGATTCTTCAAACTTCTTTGCCTGGGATAGTTCACTTTTCAGTGAAGCTATCTCCTCCCTACAACATTCTAGCTCCTCAGAAAGTTTGAGGTTATCTGACTTTAAAGTGCTATGTTCAGATAATTGATTTCTGAGAGAGATGATCTCTTTCTCAGACTTTAGCAGGTCTAAACACAGTGCTTTAAATTCAAATTTAAAGTCCTATGAATTAAAATCAAAGGAATCTATTACCTAATCTTCTTCATCTTCATGTGCAGATTCAGATTCAGATTCATGTTCTGCATCAGAATTATGTTGGGAGGCATTGATAGCCATCATGTAGAACTCCTTTTCTTCAGCATCATCTTAATCATCACTTGAGCTTGATGAAGCCTCTAACTCTTCTTCAGTTTCACTCCAGGTTTCAGCTACAAATCCCTTCCTGGTGTGTTTGTTTTTGCTGGAGGAGGATTTGTCATTGTTGTTTCTCCTGGAGTCCTTGTCTTTTCTCCTATCTTTCCTGTCCCTCTTGTCCTTATTTTGATTTTCATGACAATCAGGCACAATGTGGCCTGGTGTCCTGCATCCAAAACAAATGACTTCTTTATTATTGGATTTGTCATACCTTGGTTTCTCATGCCCTCAGGATGACTTCTTTCTGAAATCTTTTCTGGCCATTTTATAGAATCTTTTGGCCAGCATGCTTAAGAGATCATCATTGCCTGTGATTTTGTCTTCAGGCTGCTCTTCTATAGCTTTGAAAGCTATGGTCTTCTCCTTTCTGATGGCTGGAGAAGCATTCTTTTGCTCTTCTTCCCTATTCTTGATGAGCAGCTCAAAAGATTTGAGCTTGCCCAAAAGAGCCTCTGTGGTGATCTCACTTAGGCTTATGGCATCCTTGATTGTCCAGATTCTTGAATCCCAAGTGCGGGGGAAGCACATTAGGATTTTGTCATTTAGTTCAGTGAGTGAGATTTCCTTATCCAATGTTCTTAATTCACTGACAATTAGGCTGAGCCTGTTGTACATATCAGCAACTGACTCAGTTTCTCCTTTCTTGAAGTTCCCATACTGGGATATGAGATGGGATCTTCTGTCCATCCTTTCATCAGCAGATCCAGATACAATCTCAGAAGCTTATCCCATATATCTTTTGCTGAACTGCATTCAGCCACCTTTTGGAATATCTCATCAGACATAGTCTGAGCAAGGATATTCATAGCCTTTGCATCTGCAACTTTCCATTTCTTTATTTCTGCATCTGTTCCTGACGGAGGTGGAACAGCACTTGTACTTGTGATCTCTGGAGGTCTTGGACAAACTGTCAAAACAGAATTAAAGATGTCCTCATCAATAGAATTCATGTAAAGCCTAATCCTTACCTTCCAAAGTGCAAACTTAGAAAGGTTGCACACTGGAGGTCTGGTGCAAGCATAATCTTTGTTCTGTTCCATGGTTTTGAAGAAAATAAATATAATACAAAAAGTAATAACCCTCTATAGAAGATTTATGTTATCAAGGATCTTTTGGTTCAGGTGTTAGCCTGTTCAACCAATCTGTTTAAGATTCAGTTGTTGAGTAACCAACCTTGCTTTGATACCAATTGAAAGTGAGTGTAAAATCTACCTTTACTCTAGAGGGGGGGTGAATAGAGTATTTTAAAATAATTTACAATTTAAAACTGTAAAGCAGTGGAAGTCTTGATTTATGTATATGTGTAAGGTGCTTGCAAAAAGAAAAACTAAGCAAGAAATAAGAAATCACAGCACACAACAAAAACAAAACACAACAAGCCAGATGACACAAGGAGCTATAGTGGTTCCCCAATAACCTGGGTACATCCACTCTTCTACCACCCTAGGTAGGAATCCACTGCAGGAATAGTTGATCAGGTGTCCTGGGCACCAATGAGCTTTTGATAAGGTGCTCAAAAACCAAACCTAGATTTTTTGATAAGGTGTCTTGCCACCACTGAGTTTTGACAAGGTCTCAGAAACTAGCCACAAAACTTTTTAAGGGAGTTTTGAGAAACCCTTTTACAGAAGGAATGAAGAAAAACAAAAAGGCTGAGTTGTTCTTCTCTGTCAATAATCTGAGAGAAGACAAGTGGAAGATGTTGTCAAAGCTCCCCCTGAGATCTGTAAGGGTTCAGGAAGATGAGCTTTGCTTAGGGTGATAGGCCTTCAGTTGCTTCAGATCTTCAGCAATAGATGATTTCAGCAGATGCTGAAATGTGTGATGTCTGGAGTTCTTGATGAAGAAGCTTTTGAACACTTGATGCTTGAAGGAGTAGAATAGCAGATGATCTCCTTCACAGTAATGTTCCTTGTGTTCTGAGTCTATTCCCAGAACATGAATTCTTGATGAATAAATTTCTTATTCTCTCTTCTGTATTCTTTTTCAAATCTTGTTTGTTCTCTCTCCTGTATTCTTTTTAAAAATGATTATCTAGGGAGTATATCAGATTCTGACTTCTTGATAGCCGTTAATCAGTTATAAATGACTACCTTAACTGATATCTGCCTCTAGAGGAAAGTCCTTAAAAAACATTCCAATTTGTCTTCCTTGAAACTTGCTCCAGATTGATTGAAACGGCTATAAAATCCTTTGCCATAAATGCTGAAAATAAGTCTGAATGAATTCCATAACTGTCCTGAATTTGAATCCTGAAATCATCGATCTCTTCAAAAAAGCATCGATCAGAGCTCGACTATCGTCGACCTGAGCTCAGAGACTGGATCTAGACTTGAGGCAGAAATCATCGACCTGAGCTCAACTATCGTCGACCTTAGCTCAGAGATTGGATTACTTCTAGAGACAGAAACATTGACCTGAGCTCAAAGATCGTCGAACCGAGTTTGATGACTCGTTGAACTGAGCTCAGAGATAGTCGACCTGAGTTCGACGTTTCGTCGACCTGAGCTCGACAAAAATTGTCTTGGTCTTCAGCACTGAATCCTGATCTTTAGAAGGTCTTGAGGGCAGCTTTCAAACCTAAGTACTAACCCTAAGACTCATTCTAATTGACCTATCAGACTATAAAGCAAGGTCAAAACAAATTCCTAAGCACATAGTGATCCTTACCCAAATTAGTAATAGGGTGTTCCAACAAATGCTTCATGTAATCTGAAGACATGGGAGCCAAGTTTAGGAATTACAAAACCTGGTGGCTATTCTACATAGACCTCTTCTTTCAATATACCATTTAGGAATGCAGATTTAACATCCATCTAGTAGAATTTATATCCTTTGTAAGTTGCATGTGCTAAAAACAATCTAATGGCTTCTAGCCTAGCTACAGGTGCAAAAGTTTGGTCAAAGTTTATTCCTTCCTCTTATCTATACCCCTTAACCGCAAGTCTTGCCTTGTTTTTAACTATTACTCCATTCTCATCTAATTTATTCCTATATATCCACTTAGTCCCTATGACATTGTGATTTCTAGGTCTAGAAGCTAGACTCTAGACTTTACATCTCTAAAATTGTTAAGCTCTTCTTGCATTGCCATAATTCAGTTGGGGTCTGAATTGACTTCTTCAAACTTCTTAGGTTCCATCTGAGAGAGAAAGCTTGAGAAAAGAACCTCATTATGATGTCTACTCCTAGTAGTCACTCCTAGCCTGTCATCACCAATTATTTGATCAATAGGATGATCTCTAAGGTGTCTAATAGCTACAGGCAGATTCCTACCATCAACTAGTTCTTCAGGTTGAGAAGGATGAATCTCTTCCTCCCTATGGGCAGTGATTCTATCTTCTATAGGAACTATAACATTGTTTCTAGCCTCTAATTCTATATCAGATGAATCTCTTATATTTAATTTTTCAATCTTAGAGTCAGCATCTCTTAGACTAGAATTGTTAGATAGTATATTATGTAAGGCTTAAGTTTCATCAAAAACAACATTAATTGATTCTTCTACAACTTGATGTTTCAAGTTTTATATCCTATACGCCTTATTATGATTATTATAGCCTACAAAAATACCTTCAAGTACTTCTCTGACAACTTAGTTAGATAAGTCTTCCCATTGTCTAAGACATAACACTTACTTTCAAAGATCTTGAAATAGGACAGACTTTTTTTCTGTCTTTCATTAGTTTATAGGGAGTCTTGTTGTGACTTTTGTTAATCAAGTCCCTATTCTGAACATAACAAGCAGTGTTGATAGCCTTAGCCCAGAAATATTCTAAAAGAGATGTGTCACTTAGCATAGTTCTAGCAGCCTCAATGAGAGTCCTATTTTTCCTCTCAGCAACCCCATTTTGCTGGAGAGTTCTAGGAGAGGAGAATTCCTAAGAGATCCCTAGTTCTTTACAGAAATTTGTCATTTTTTCAGATTGAAATTATGTGCCATGGTTACTTCTGAACTTGACCATAGAATAACCTGAAGGATCAAGCGCATACCCAACTGCACCAAAAGCCCGGATTGTTGGATAGGGCGCTACTTAATTTCTTAAATAAGTAGCAAAGCACCATGGGTAAAGTGAAGGAACGCCGGACCCAACAATCCCCCCCGGCGTCCAGCACAACCCGTCAGCTCAGAAGTGGAGTTACCACATGGCACACCTGGCTCAGAGGTGGGGTTACCACATGTCCACGGTTGCCTGACCCGCCGGACCCACACAGGTAGAAGGGAAAAATCGGGATTTAATAGCACCCCCCGATCTTGAACCTGTTACCTCCCTCTATTGGAACACCCTATTACTAATTTGGGTAAGGATCACTATGTGATTAGGATTCTGTTTTGAACTTGATGTATAGTCTGATAGGTCAATTAGAATGAGTCTTAGGTTTAGTACTTAGGTTTGAAAGCTGCCCTCAAGACCTTCTACAGATCAGGATTCAAGTGCTGAAGACTAGGACAATTCTGGTCAAGCTCAGGTCGACGAAACGTCGAACTCAGGTCGACGATCTCTGAGCTCAGTTCACTGAGGCGTCGAACTCCGTTCGACGATCTTCGAGCTCAGATCGACACTCTGTCTCTAGTTATTTTCCAAGTCGCTGAGCTCAGGTCGACGATCGTAGAGCTCAGGTCAACGTTTTCTGTCTCTAGTATAAATCCAATCTTTGAGCTCAGGTCGACAATAGCTGAGCTCAGATCGACGATTTTCTGAGAGGTCGACGTTTTCAGAATTCAAATTCAGGACAGTTATGGAATTCATTCAGATTTATTCTCAGCATTTATGACAAAGGATTCTGTAGCCGTTTCAAGCAATCTGGAACAAGTCTCAAAGAAAGAATATTTGGAATGTTACTTTGGACTTTCCCCAGAGAAAGTTGTCAATTATGGAAGTCATTTATGACTGAGTAACGGCCATCTAAAGTCAGAATTTGATATACACCTTAGAGTATAATTTTCAAAACAGAACAGACAAGATTTGAAAACAATATACAGAAGAGAGAACAAAGAAAATTCAATCATTAAGAATTCATCTTCTGAGAATAGATTCAGTAGACAAAAGCTTACAGAATTACTGAGTCAGAATTCTTAAATAACACAAGGAACATCATTGTGAAGGAGATCATCTGCTGTTCTACTCCTTCAAGCTTTAAGTGTTCAAAAGCTTCATTATCAAGGACTCCAGACAACACACATTTCAGCATCTGCTGAAATCATCTATTGCTGGAGATCTGAAGCAACTGAAGGCTTATCACCCTAAGCAAAGCTCATCTTCCTGAACCCTTATAGATCTCAGGGGGAGCTTTGACAACATCTTCCACTTATCTTCTCTCAGATTATTGACAGAGAAGAACAACTCAACTCTTTTTCTTTTTCCTTTCCCTCCTGTAAAAGGGTTTCTCAAAACTCCCTTCAAAAGTTTTGTGGCTGGTTTCTGAGACCTTGTAAAAACTCAGTGGTGGCAAGACACCTTATCAAAAAATCTAGTTTTGGTTTTTGAGCACCTTATCAAAAGCTCATTGGTGCCAAGGACACCTGATCAACTATTCCTACAGTGGATTCCTACCTAGGGTGGTAGAAGAGTGGATGTACCCAGGTTGTTGGGGAACCACTATAGCTCCTTGTGTCATCTGGTTTGCTGTGCTTTTTACTTTGTTGTGTGCTGTGTGATTTCCTATTTCTTGCTTACTTAGTTTTTCTTTTTGCAAGCACCTTACACATATACATAAATCAAGTCTTCCACTGCTTTACAGTTTTTGAATTGTAAATTATTTTAAAATACTCTATTCACCACCCCCCCCCCCACTCTAGAGTTAAGGTAGATCTTTCACTCACTTTCATTCTCTGATACCAATTAAAGGATCAAGCGCATACCCAACTGCACCAAAAGCCCGGACAGTTGGATATGGCGCTTCTTAATTTCTTAAATAAGTAGCAAAGCGCCACGGGTTAAGTGAAGGAACGCCGAACCCAACACAACCCTTTTCATTTTGAATTTGTTTGACAAAATCAGTAAGAATGCCCAGAGTTTCAGACTTTCTCCTTATGAAGAATACCCAAGCAAATCTAGAGTGATCATCTATAATCACATAGGTGTAAGACTTCCTACCTAAAATAAGAATTTGCATAGGACAAAATAGGTCCATATGAAGTAAGTACAGACACCTCTAAGTTTCTTTGGACTGAATGCTCTTAAAGGAGACTTTTGTTTGTTTGCATCTTTGACATGAAGAACACATGCCTTCTTTGGAGCATTTTAGCTGGGGTCCATTTCTAACTAAGTCTATAGAAAACAACTTGCTCATAGCTTTATAATTTAAGTGAGCTAGCCTCTTGCGCCATTTCACACACAAAGAGTCTTTCTCACTTGCTACTAGGCATACAGGTGAATCCTCATTTATACTTAAGAAATTTAGACAATAAATGTTGCCACTCCTAGTGCCTGATAAGATGATCTCTTGATCACTTGCATTCCTTATTAGACACACGCGATAGCAACGAATGGCCCCTTTGGGGGGTGCGCATATATAAATAGGCGATGGGTACAAGAAGTAGCTCAAGTGAAGCAAAGAGGGGACGTAGTCGGTGAGCCGATAAGCGAACATCCCTTGGAGGGTGAGCCGCTAGACGAAGGGTACAAACTGTACTCTATGCTCCCTCCATTAGTGGACAAGGGATTTCAGCGGAGTTCGGCGGTGCGGCGGCCTTGTGGAATATGATTTCAAAACCTATATCACAAAGTTGACTTATGCTTATCAGATTGTGGTCCAGTCCTTCCACATAAGCCACTTTTGTGATAGTCACTAGACCATTAGAAATGTTAGCATATCCCTTGGTGAGTCCTTTTTCTAAACCTCCAAATATTACTTTTGTTCCATCCTTTACTGAAGCATAGTCCCTTAGCAGATTTCTTGTTCCAATCAAGTGCCTGGAACAGGCACTATCCAAGTACCATATTGGCATTTTTGTGGTACTTGGATCCACCTGCAATGACAGAATTAATTAACCTTAGGAACCCAAATAGTTTTGGGGCCTTTATTCCTGTTAGACTTAGTTGTGTGAAGCACAACAGGCTTTCTTAACAGATGATTTTGTGACTTAAATGAAGGTATTGTTGGATTGTACCAACAATCAAGGGCAAAATGCCCAATCTTCCCACAACACCAACATTCAAATCTATTATATTTTCTCTTAGGCTGTACCTTTGAAGTTGTACTTCTGGTCAACTTAGAGTTGATATTCAGATTCTATGGTAAAGGTGAAACATTGACACCCTTACCTTTCAGGTTTAAGTGTTGTGAACTAGGACCAGATCCAAGAATTCCTTGGATCCTTGGATTGATCACTCCTTGTGGTGGTCTATAGGCCTTATAGTCATTAGATTTTTATCCTTTCCAGCAAGGCTCTTTATTGACCTTGCTGGTGGTGCACTCAAAACTCATGTGTCCAGGAATACATGATCCCTTGCATCTATTAGAAGTTAGATGCTCAGCTGGTTGCTTAGCTGGGCCCATTGGGGCTTTACCCTTAGGTTTAAGTTTCTTATTGATCTTATTGTCCTCAATATATCCAGCACCACTTCAAAATGGTGCAAAAAATGTATCAATAATAGGTAGCATAGACTTAGATCTTGAGAACTGTTTCAGGAGCTGTCTTTTCTGAAGAAGCTTTGCTTCCAGGTCTTTGACAGTCTTATCTTGTTTTGCAATAGCCTTAGTTTGACTATCTATTTTATTGGTTAAGTCTATGAGCTTCAGTTTTTGAAGGTTCAACTTAATGTTGGCCCTCTCCATCTGTAAAGGTACCACTCTCAGAGATTCTAGTTCTTTGGCTTGTTCCTTAACTATCTCTTTTCTTATAATCAAAGCCTTCAACAACTTCCCATATCTTTCGATGAGTGTGTTGAAATCTACTTCAAAATCTGAACCATGTTTACTATTATTAGAAGAATGTGAACTTGATTCATTCTCTAATGTTGATCTAGAGGCTGAGGCAAAACTAGTAGTAAGAAGTTTTACCTTGGTAGAATTTGAACAATCCTGATATTCTTCTTGTGCTAGGGTCATCAGCCCTTGATTTGTAGTCTTCATTATCACTAGATGATAGTGTGGTTCTTCTTCTGTTGCTGGCCTCCTCAATGGACAATAAACCCAAAAGAGTCTCCTCCTCTTGTGATTCAGATGAATCAGTCTCACTATCTGAAAGAGTGGGTTGCTTCTTAGACAAGAGGCTTTTGTCAAACTTCTTGTGCTGTCTAGTCTTCCAATTTTTAGACTTTTTCTCCTTCCTTTTTACTGGGCAGTCAGCAATGACATGTCCTTGCCTGTTACAACAATAGCAAACAAGATTAGTCTTAATGTGTTTATTTTGAGAAGAACCTACCTGTCCCCAAATTTCTTTTTCCTGGGTTTCTCTGAGTGATCTGTCTTCTTGTGACAAGAGTCTCTAGCTAGACCCTTCCAGCTACTCTGCCTTCTTCTCCTCAACATCTTCTTGAATTGTCTTGAGAAGAGTGATAGTTCTTCGTTAGTCATATCCCTCGTGATGAGGAAGATTGTGTGCATTTTGAGACCGCATCATGTATTTCTGAGGGAGCAGATTTCTCCCTGACTTTCTTGGATGTCTCAGCCTTTAGGGCCATTGACTTTTCTCTATTGAGTTCTCTTATTGAGTCTTCTTCTAACATCATGAGATTCAGCTGTAGCTCATAAGACAGCAGCTTGCCAAATAGAGCCTAGGGGACTATATTGGCTAAGTTACCCATTTCTTTAATAGAATAAATCTTGATGTCCCATTCCTTATTCAGGGACCTCAAGAACTTGTCATTGAGTTCATAATTGGTGAAGCTCCTTCCATATGTTATCAAGTTATTCACTATTCTGAAAAATTTCTCAAATCTCTCAGCCATTATGTCTTTCTTATCTTGCTTGAAAGCTTCATACTGCTGATTTAATGGAGATTTTTCTATCATCTCTAACCTCATCAGTGCCTTCCAAAAATACAATCAATGATTCTCACATTTCTTTGGATATTTTTGCTATGAATCAAGTTTTGGAATGTGGAGTCATCTATAGCACTGATAATTATGTTTCGAGCCCTCTTGTCCATAGTGGCCAGAATTATCTCATCCTTGTCCATTTCCATGTAGGTCTTAGTTGTCCTTATGTTGGCATCAAGAATTAAAACTTTCATAGGTATGAAAGGTCCTTCCAATACTGTGATGTATATTCTTAGATCTGCAACCTCCATGAAGAGTCTAACCCTTTCCTTCCAAATCCCAAAGTTTTCTTTAGAGAAGACTTGGAGTTTGATGGATTAGTTTTCTCTTTGAGCCATGATTTGTTCTCAGATAATCCTTAGGATTCTCATTAGGCTGTTATGTCTTCATAATGAACCTCCCTCTGATATCAATTGTAAAGTGTTTGTTTAGGAAAAAGAGTGACCTAGAGGGGGGGTGAATAGGTCCAATTTAAATCTTGACTACTTTTAAATCAAGAAAATTTTCGAGTGTGTTTATTAACACAGCCACAAAGTTCAAGAACACTGTTGTTCTACCAAATACAACACAAATCTAATTTTAACAATCTCAGCAGAAATCTAATTTTAACAATCACAACACAAATCATAGCACAACACATAGTAGATTTAAAGTGGTTCCCCAATTTATGGGTACATCCACTTCCCCCCTTTGCCTATTTAGCAACGAACCAGATTCAACCAAACTTCTTCTGACTTTTCCTCAGATCCTTAGATCTTACACCTCAGAGCCCATCTGGCTCCTAAAACTCAAACAGAGCAATGTCCTACCTCAGATCCTCAATATCTTATAACTCAGGTTCCACTTCAAGAACCCTACCTTAGAGTGATCCCCACTCATACTGCTCAGGCAAACCCTTTCTCTACAACCTCAGAACCTTCCATTTCCTATAGCTCAGAGAAATACCCCCTTCTCCTACCTTAGGCTCATAGCCCTATCTCAGCCTTTATAATTTAGGTTTACAACTCAGAGAAATCAATCTTCTACAACTCAGATCTACTGATAGATCTTACAAAATTGATATAACAAAAAGAATTTGAGTTTTGAAGTGTCACCCAAGTAGAAATAGACTGGTGACTTCTTCTTGATCAGATCTTGATGTGAAATCTTCTCCCTTAATCTTGGTTGTGAACAAAAAGGTCCAACCCTTCTTAGCTTTTTCAAATCTTCTTGAAGGAGAAGATAGGGTTGAACTTGGCTGGAGAAGATTGAAGTTGATCCACGATCTTCCTCCTCTCCACCTTCAGAATTCTATCGAATTGTTCTGACAGACTTAAATGAGAAGAATGATGATTATTACACTATTTCTGATGTGTTTGTCTCCTTATATAGGCTTTGGCAAGAGTGACCAGCTACCCTGATTAATCCACTGGCATCTGACAGTTCTAACAGCTGTCAGAACTTCAGGCTTTAAATTCTGGACTTAGAAGAATTTCTGTCAGAGAGCTTCTGCATGAAGGTGTTGACACTTCTGTACTTAGATTCTGTCGACACCAGTCCTGGATGTCGACACTTCTCTTATAGAGTTGTCGACAACAATCGAGTGTGTTGGCACTGCTAGCTTCTTGTCTCAACACAACTTGTATCAAATGTGTCGACACTACTCCTGAGTGTTGACACAGCTAGTTTCCAGTCTCGACATAACTTGTGTAAAATGTGTCGACACTAGTCAAGAGTGTCGACACAGCTTGCTTCCATTATTGACATAACTTGTTTAAAATGTGTCGACACTAGTCCTAAGTGTCAACATAATTGGTTTCTTGACTGACGGTGTCGACCCAAGTCCTGGGTGTTGACACAGCTTGCTTCCTTTCTCAGCACTACTTGAATAAGGGTGTCGACACTAGTCCTCAGTGTCGACACAACTTGATTCCTTGTCTCAACACTGCTTTACAAAGGTGTCGACACTTTTCTAGTGTCTCGACACTTTTGTACTTAGTTTATTTTTCTTCAACTTAGACACTACACAAATAAACTTAACATACATCAAATACAACTTTGTGTACCTTTGTTTACAGCACATTGGAGAAATCAAATGCAACTTTGATTTTTGCCTCAGTCACTGAAGATCATCCAGAGCCATTTGTTTCGTTCCTCACCAGAGTTCTGACACTATCCATGGCTTTGAGAGAAATAAGTGGCTTGCTCGCAGGGGGAGGAATTATGCGAACAGAGTTTGCATCTGCCACTGATGAATTCAGAAATGTGATTCTGATGTTGGAATCAGCCGGACTATCTTTCAATCTTGAACACCCCCGCAAAGTCCTGGACAAGGATGTGCTAGAGTTTTTTCTCAAATTCAAAGCTCCGTAGAGAAGACATAATCATCAAAAGAAAAGTTCGTCAAGTAAGGATTAAGGTGAAAGCATCCCTCCTCACAAGATACTTGCGGCTTCCTGAATGTGACGAAGCCAATCAGTCGGAATAGGAAAATTTCTCGAGGGCTCTGCTTTTTTTTGGTTTGCCACGAGGAGCAAAGACTGTCACGCGCAAAGGGATGAATGAAGAAGGAAAGCTCTTATCTGACATCATCAGCAAAGTTTTGTTATGTAAGGCTGGATCCCACGACTACTTATCCTCATAAATGTTCAAAATTCTGGTTGCAAATATATGCCGGAAGAAGATTGACTGGGGTGTTGTAATGTTTGCAATATTCAAAGATAGTCTCCGCACACCCAATTTTGGCAGAATTCTCAGCCTATAATTACATAAGCTTGACGGAGACATGTTTGATATGACCAAAGGTGTACCTATCCATCACCTGAAGAAAATCGACTCATCTATATTCACCAGGTGGGATAGGAGGATCCAGAGACCAGGAGGAATGCGATTGCAGTCGGATGTTGAGGAAAAGGAGGAGGAGGAGGATGTTCCTGAGGAGAGACTTCTTACTCCCACCTCCCATGAGATTCTTGAAGGATTGTGTGGCAGAATGGAGTGGGAGTGTGGTGAACCCCAAGTGGTTACTGATGTGCAAGTGCCCTTGGTGGTTATTTCTTCTGCAGTTTCAGATTCTCCAGAGGTAGTAGTTTAGTCTGTTGAGGTTCATGCTCCTACAGTCTCAAATATTCCAGAGACAAGTGATCTTCTTATAGTGGTTGCTGAAATTGGTAGGGCTGCTACTACCGAGACAGTATCAGAACAGAATGATGATGAGAGAGTTGTTGATGACAGTGTGGATGTTGTTACTGACGTTGATGATGAGATTGCTGTTATTGAAGGTAAATCTGTTGAGGTTATGGATGACCTAGTTGATGATACTGAGCTAGATGTTGCAGACTATGATATTGTTTATGAGGATGAGCTCACTGCTGATAATATCAATGATTCTATTGAGATTGTTGCCATAAAGAATCTACTTATAAATCTCCCAGATGTTCTACATGTAAGGTCTGAGGGGGAGTAGAGCCATCATTTAATCTCGATTCAAACAGAGCTAGATAGATTTGTACGAAAGCTACAAAGGAGAATGGCTGCAATTCCTGTTGGACCTCTAGTAGAAGAGGTAGAAATTAGTTATCTTTCTGATGAGGAAGGAGATTTAGAGGTTCTTCCTCCTATCTTAGAGGCCCCTAATACTGGACTGCTATCTAAAGCTCATGTTTCTCTTATAGAAGAGTCTTCTAGTGACTCAGAGGCAAGTGTTGATCACCCTCCCCCTCCCAATGTTCCAGTTGCAGACACACCTAGTATAAGTGCAGATGTTTCTCTCCTGAAATCCATAAAAGCCCTGATGGAAAAAACAACAGGCAAGTTTTGATCATTCTCTGAAGAAGGTACTCAAGAAAGTCAAAGAGACTAACAAAGATATGAACAACGACCTATCTGAGATCAAGGTACATTTTGATAAGATGGATGATAGGCTGGATTCATGGTTTGTGTAGGGTGGTAAGGCAATTGTTCATACGATGGTTGGGCTGAAGAGCAACCTGACTGTCCTCCAGAACGTTGTTGCAAATGTCAAAACGGTCATTAATGCCCAAAATGAGGGGATGAACTATTTTGACGACAAAATGGTCTGCTATAGCAATGTCATTGCAGCAAAAGTACTTGAAGAAGTCCAAAAGGGGGATAAGGCATTATAAACTAAGCCAGCCGCTATAGAAGCCCAAATAATAGAGCAGTTAAAGGAAGTCAACTCATACACCTATGATAACTTTGGTTGGCTTCATAGTGAATTATTTGGAGGGCATGATCATACTCATGTCATAATTCCTGAGCATGCAGCACCTGGTCTATTACATTATGATGTCAATCCTGCCCCGGATTATTAACAGTATTGGACATACACTCAGGACTTCTCTCAGTATGGACCAGGATTTATTGCTACTGCTGCTGTTAAGCCAGAAATTCAAGTAGGTGTAGACTCTCCTCCTCTTACTCATAAGAAAAGAAGATATGGTGAAGAACTCTCTATTGTAAGGTCTAAGCCAACTCGATAAATGGTTGAAGTCTGGAGTCTGATCTCCAAGAGCATTATCCTAGACACATTCAAATTGGCAGACTTGGCAAATGAAAACAGATGGGATTATTATAGCAGGGAGGAGTGGCAGAAGCATGAGGTTTCTATTGCTAAAAGAAGGCTATATTTCAGGAAGTACAAATTTGATGATCCAGATGCTCCTCCAGCCCCGTCCAAGTACTATCCAAAGCCAAAAGCCTACTTTGACAGACAGTATCAGAAAAGCCAAGGTAAAAATGTTTAATTGTTTTTCTGTTGATGGTGGTGGATTCTGGTTGCCCCATATAGAACTTTTTCTTATATATATATATAATTTAACATTTTGACTAGAAATGTTATTATCTCACATTTTTATCTATTCTTTCATTTTTAATGTTTTAATATTATTGTGTGTACAATTCACCTTAGTTGTAGGGTTTTGACTTCTTCAAATAGGGGGTGATTGTTGGGTATTATATCAAAAATAACTCTGATTTTAAGAAGTGTCCGTTGAACTTAAGTGAATTAAGTTTGTATTTGATGTTATTTTCTAGTTATGTGCTTGCAGGACGATATTGCCAAATACAACCCAATGTCAGGTTACAGTGGGTCTTGAAACAAGGGACTACACAATGTAATCCCTCATTATGTAGGTCAATGTGTTGACTCACGTGTAATATCTCTATTAAGGTGTACTTCTATTTCAAGTGCATTAGAATAATCCAAGAAGATCAAGTTGCTGCCTTAAGAAAAGAAGATTTTTTCTAAGTAAAATTTGTCGAGTGTTGTTATGGATACACGTCGAGTATACTCATGAATACTCATCGAATTTGTAGTGTATGATTACTAGCACTCGTCGAATTCATTGTATTTACTTAGAGAATAATCTCCGAATTCCTGGAAATCAGTTGAGTAAAAGTCGCTGAGTATCATCATGTAAACACGTCGAATTCGTCGAGTATACTAGCCGATACTCGTCGAATATACATGTTGATATATGACGAATTCGTCGAGTCATCTCGACTTTACTTCTCTGGATTTCTCTAAGTGGTATTCGTTGAATATCACTTGGTATGGCTTCAATTGCATCGAGTCAGCTAGCAGATACTCGTCGAATTCGTCGAGTATACTAGCTGATACTCTTCGAATTCGTCGAGTATCTCTTCTGCCAAGCGTTGAGTTATATGATCGATCTGGGTGGATTTGTCCAAGTAAAATTCGTCGAGTTTCCTATTGGTTCAACAAGTATACCCGTAGATACTCGACGAATTATACTTAGGGTTTTTATTCTTCTATTTTCAAATTCATGGCTCGGGTTCGTCCAGATCGCCATGTAAAGTAATTTCGGCTCTCTCGATTAGGAAGGATTTTTATGGACATTGTAGAAGGAATTTCTCTCTATATATATAGGGTGGATTTAAATCAACCCTAATCGTGCTTAATTAGAAAAATCGAGAAACCTCAAAGAACGAAACATTCCCATTAGCCTTCGCTCGTTCTTCGATATTCCGCTCAGCCGACAAATCATTGCAGCACAATTTGCTCTTCTTCAAGCCAATCGACTAGATCATTGATCTCTGAAGGTTCCAATTCTCTCAAATCTAGTCGATTCGTGCATCCACATCCGAATTTTCAAGACTTTGATTTTTTCTGTTCTTCAAGACATCCACGATCAAATTTTCAGAGGAACGAAGGATCGAAGATTTCAGATTTATTGAAGATTTTTGTTAATATTTTATTATGTAAAACTTTGTATTATTATAGGAGGTTTTTTTCCTCTGAGTTGTAGATCCTTGTTTGTGGATTGAGTTGTAGGAGAGTTTGTTCTCTGAGTTGTAGGAGAGGTTGTTCTCCAAGTGCTAGGAGCATTGTCTCCGAGTTATAGGAGTTAAGGCTCCGATGTGTAAGATTGTTTGCAATCTGAGATAAAGGTGAAGTAGCCGAATCTAGCCCTTCGTGGTAGATAGGCGAGGCGGGATAGTGTATGTACCTGTTGGGTATTGTATCCATAGTAACCCTAATTTGAAGAAGGGTCCCCTTAAGCTAAGATGAATTGAGATTGTATTTGATGTTGTGTGTTTAGTTATGTGCTTGCAGGAGTATATTGCTAAGTACACACCAATGTCACATTACGGTGGGTCAGTAAACACAGGACTATGCAATGTAATCCTTCATTGTGTAGGCTAAAGTGTTTACTCACATGTAATCTCTCTATTGGGGTGTACTTCTATCCCAAGTGTACTAGAATAATCAAAAAAGGACAAGGACTTGGAATCATAAGAAATGAATTTTACATAAGTAAAATTCATCGAGTATCGTAAGGGAAATTCATCGAAATTGTCGAGTATACTCATAGATACTCGTCGAATTTGTCGTATATACCTACTGGCACTCGTGAAATTCTTCGTATTTACTTAGGGTAAAATCTCTGAGAGTGGGAAATTCTATTTAAGTAAAAATCGTCGAGTATCATCAAGTATACTCATCGAATTCGTCGATTGTATCTTCTGATACCAGCCGAATTTATCGAATATGCATGTCAATACACGCCGAATTCATCGAGATTCATTCGGTATACCTTTAAGTTTCTGAATTTACTTCTCTAGAACTTTTTAAGTAAGATTCGTCGAATATAGCTTCGCTCATGCGTAAAATGCATCGAGTGTATCAGTCGATACTCATCGAATTCATCGAGTATGTCAGCTGATGCTCGTTGAATTCATCGAGTTTGTCATTATAAAGCTTTGAGTTATGGTTTTGATTGGGCTGAAAGTCTCTAAGTAAATTTCGTCGAGTTTATATGCAGTTCGACTAGTATACTCGGTTATACTCAACAATACTCGACAAATTATACTTAGGGTTATTTTTTTGATTTCAAATATCTGATTCGTTCTTCTCAGTCGTCATGTACAGTGATTTACGCACTTCTCCGGAAGAAAATATTTTTCTAACCGTTACAGAAGGAAGATCTGTATATATATTCAGGGTGGATTCTCCATCAATCCTAAATGTGCTCAAATCAAATCGAGGAAAATTTCTGTTCCCGTCAACTCCCATCTGTTTTCGCAAATCCACTTGGCCGACGACTGTGTTTGAAAGATAGGGTAAGCTCTGAACAACTCTAGAGGGGGGGAGGTGAATAGAGTTTTTAAAGTCTTTTTGATTTTTGCGGAAATAACAAGTCTTAAATCAAATATGTTACTATGATATAAGTGTATAAGTGTACAAGTGCAGCAAGTGAATTAAAGAAAAGGTAGCTAAGCTACACAACAAAATATATCACAGCACAGGAAATTATATCACAGCACAAGCACAAAGGAAAATCATAGCCACACAGACAATACAAGAATTTTATAGTGGTTCCCCAAACTTGGGTACATCCACTCTTCTACCACCCTAGGTAGGAATCAACTACAGGTTTTGATCAGGTGACTGCCACCAATGAGCTTTTGATCAGGTGCTCAAAAACCAACCCAAGTCTTTTGGAAGGAGACTTGCAACCATAATAATTTTGAAGGGAATTAAAACCCTGTACAGAGGTGGGGAAGAGAGGTTGATTGAAGTCTTCTTTTCTCAAATCAAAATGAGAAGACTTTGTGGATTCTGTGATGTTGTCAAAGCACCCCCTGAGATCTTGATTGGTTCATGATTGGAAGCTTTGCAAAGGGTGAGTAGGCCTTCTGCTGTAAGATCTACTTTCTGAGATCCTTTGACTGATTTGAATATTTTTGTCACTTGAGATCCCAGAAAACAAAGAAGGAGAAGAAAGACTCTTGATAGTGATTGTTGTTCTTTCTTCTTCTTTTGAGAGCAGTTGATTTTTCTTCAGAGAGCTGTATGCACTACACTTGTTGTTTTTCTAAAAAAATTATGTATTCAGAAAGGTTTCTGTGTATCTTGCTTCTTTCTGGCTGAGAGATTATATGCTCTATAACTGCCTCAAGGTCGAATTCAAAAACCTGCAATTAATGCTTAGCCGAAATCTCGGAAAAAGAAAATTGCAAGTATGTTGTCATATATTCTATTATATGTCTGTCCCGAGATATAAGCAATTAATTCCATGGAGGATATTTGCAATCAATGCTTCCAGTAACGGCTCGATTCAAAGAATATAAGAGCATTGATTATCCAAGGAATTAACAGCCTATAATAGATGTAAAATAAGGAGATAGAAAAAGAAAGAATAAATAACAATATGTCTTATAGTTTCGTCGACCAGAGATCAGCAAACAACTGCACTGAATAAACTGGCAGATTCTGTACTCTGAGTTCATCGACCTGAGAATGGCTTTCGTCGAGCTGAGAATAGATGTTCGTTGAGCTGAGATCCAAGATCGTCGAACTCTGAATGCTGCTTGATAACTTTCTTCTTCTGTGCATCAAGTTCGTCGAGGTGAAGTCTGAGATCGTCGAGCTGAGTCTGCAGTCTGGACTTAGAATATTTTCTGATATTAAGTGTTGAAGTATTGATCTGGCATTGAGAGCGTTGAGTGATCTTTGGATCTGGGAGTTGAAGTGTTAGTCGACCTAAGGACAGAGTTCGTCTAGCTGATGTTCTTAGTTCGTTGACTGAAGTTTGACTAGAGGAGTTATCACTTTGTCCAGAGTTCCTCGAGCTGAGATCTAAGTTCATCGAGCTAAGCTCAGAGAATTGTCTCTAAGTTAGTCGAGCTGAGCACGACAATCGTCGATCGAAGATCGATGAACGTAGATCTCCTTTTTCCAAAACTTGAATTCTCTAAGTCTTGAGTCTTTGGCAGTGTTGGAGGCTGGTCCTTTGTACTGTTTATTCATGGACTTGGCCAAGACTCTAAGACATAGTCATGACCCTGATCTATACATGTTGGGTCATATCCTAATTTAGTGAACCTATCCCAAATCCATCTAGGTATCCAACAATCTCTCCCTATTTGGGTGAGGTCACTAATTACAGACTCAATACCAGAAAATACACAAAGCAGAAATATAATATATATCTAACAAATAATTTGACAGCAAATGCAACAGATATATTTACATAGTCAGCTTTGTAACAGAAAATATAGTTTAACAAAGTATACCAAAGACAAGTAGCAGATCTTCTTCCGGATTTTCTATTTTTACTTCTTGGATTTTGCTTCCTTCTTCTTTTCTCCAGGCTTGGTAAATATAATCTCCTTGTTAGGATTGACAGCTTCTCTCTTTGATATATACAGATCTGCTGCTACAATCACTGTCTGGGTTGAAGTTCTGGGAACAATTGCCTCTGGATATCTAGCCATATAATCAGCAGGGTCAAACAATTTCTTGCTCACCTGAAGTCTTTCAAGTTCTTTTTCTCTATAAGTAGACATTGTAGAGAATTTAGTTGGATCCTGTCCTTCTTTACTGGCCTTTTTCATCTGTGATAGACCAATCAATTCTTTAAGCCTGGCCATCCTGAAGTTTGGATCATCATCCGGACTGACAGGTGACTGATCTTCTTTAGAGGGTAACAGGGTGACAGGCCTGAATTGTGTTGACTGTTCTTGGAAGTTTGTTGCAATCTGGCTTTCACTACTTTAAGTGTATAGTGATTTTGGAGGTGTAGCTTCACTGTATTTTCCTTTGGGTTTATGTGATACAGAGTGTCTTCTTTGTCCAGCCTGTGGTTGAGGAGAAGAGAATTCTGGTTTCTGATATACTATTTCTTATATCTGTTCTGTATAGCTAGTACTTCTTTGCTGACTGCTTCCATATAATTGTTGTCTAGATGGCCTTTCCTGCCTCTGATAAGTTCGGGTGAATGAGGGCTTGGAGGTTGCATCTGACTTTTGAGAGCTGATTCCAGAAGCACCAGCAGCTGGTAGAGGAGGAGGAGGGGGATCCTTCCTGTATTTGTAAGTTGGGGGAGGAGAGTACCTCCTACTTTTCTTCCTGGCCTTTTGTTCATTCTTTGAGAGCAACATCCAGGCCGGCATTCCCTTGTATGGGGTTATTTTTTGTAGGATATAGTAGGGAGTATCATTGGTGTTTCCAGGTTTGGGAGCAGGAGGAGGTGGAGCCTTCCTTTTCTTAGAGATTTTCCTTTTCTTAGATTCCTCCTCCTCATCATCATCATCAGAGGATTGAGGATTGTCATATATGGTATCAATCTCTCTTAGTGCTTCATCAAAGATTGTTTGTTTGTTGCATGAGATGGAACTAGGGAGGGAACTAGGGAACTGTAAACTTCTGTGCTCTAAGCAGCTAACTTGTTTTCTTCCTCTATGTCAGCCATAATCAATGCATCCTGATCTGGTACTAGAGAATCATTCATTACAAAGACTGGGGCCATAGGAGAAGATATAATTTGGGAGGCAATCTGTCTAGATGATGGAGTGGCAAGAATGGCAAAACTGGCCTTTAGTTGTTTGACGACATCACGGCTTATTGGGGAAGAATTTGGAATAATAGCTAATGATGGTTTGGTATACTCAGCTGGAGGAAAGCTGTGATGAGTTGTATCAAAAGAACTTAACAAACTCATCAAGTCTACTGTGGGATTAATGAAAATATCACAAACAGTATTTATTTTTAGTATAACTGACTCATCAATGTCCATGTCAGTTTCAATAAAATGAATCAAATCTAATAAATCTTCTTCTACTTATGTATCCATGTCTGCTATATCTGAAATCTATACAACTGTGTTGGTACCCTAGGTTTTGATTTGAGTTTAGTCTTCTCTTTTAGTCTCTTGACCCAAGATTTATCTATGGTCAAAGGTTAGTTATTTAGTTTGTTGCTCTAGTTTTAGAGGCGTCACTTTTCCAGATGTAAATTTGGTTAAGTTGTTTTTCGTTCGACTATGGTCGAACGCCGCTCGACTATCGTCTATCGGCTGATCGACGATCGTCTATCAGTTGGTCGACGTTCTGTCTGCGTTGATAGTTCGACTATCTGTTGATAGGTCGACTATCTGTGTTGCTTGATAGTTCGACTATCTGCTTAGATAGTTCAACTATCTGATAGTTCGACTATCTGTTGATAGGTCGACTATCTATTTTGTTTGATAGTTCGACTATCTGTTGATAGGTCGACTATATGTTTTCCCTTGATAGTTCGACTATCTTTTGATAGGTCGACTATCTGCTTTCTGTGATAGCTCGACTATCTGTTGATAGGTCGACTATCTGCTCTTCTTTGATAGTTCGACTATCTGTTTGGATAGTTCAACTATCTGATAGTTCGACTATCTGTTGATAGGTCGACTATCTGTTTTCTGTGATAGTTCGACTATCTGTTGATTGGTCGACTATCTATTTTCTGTGATAGTTCGACTATCTGTTGATAGGTCGACTATCTGTTTTCTGTGACAGGTCGACTATCTGTTTGATAGGTCGACTATCTATTTTGTTTGGTAGTTCCACTATCTGTCCTGATAGATCGACTATCTGATAGCTCGACTATCTGTTCTGATAGGTCGACTATCTGCTGAGGTAGTTCGACTATCTTCTTTGATAGTTCGACTATCTGGATCGTTCGACTATCTGTCCGATAGGTCGACGATCTCTGTGCTTCGGTCAACGATCTCCGAGGGTTGTTCGACGTTTTGCTGTATGTCTTGAGTAGTTTTGTCGTCTTCTATGATGTGATTAATTTCATATTTATTTTGGCACATTTTATAAAAGATTATTTGAATAAATTATGATATTATTTCCATGCAATATCTATTCCATTCCTTATGCATGAGCTAATCTTTTTCTGACAAAGTTGTTTGTCTTATTAGCTGAGATATGATTTCTGCTTTATCTGCTAGGCTGTCCTTTATATCCGTTAGACTCAAAAAGTCTTCCTTGGCTATAAAGAGTCTCTTCTGATGTGAATTTCTCTTGTATTATTTCATCAGAGTTATTTGCAGCATCTTAGAAAGCTTTATCCTCTTATAGGATATCTGTCTGCAGTATTTTTGTTTTGTTTTATGCTTTTTGCAGCCCAGTTTGCAGAGTTCAGTAGAAGACAAGATTCAAACTCAAGTAAGAGCCGTTGCTGCTGCTGCTATATAAAGACTTCTTTGAAGAAAGAAATCAACTAGTTCTGATATTCAAAAAGCTAACAGCAGCATTCAAGCTTAAGAACTTACAGTTTTCAAACTGCTCTCAGCTCGTTCACATCTAACTGAGAAGAAGTTTTAGTTCTTCACTCTTCTTCAACCTGAGTTCTCCTGCCTCCAAGAAGATCTTCACTCAGAGCTTTTTGAAGAAGAAGAAGAAGAAGATAGCTGCCTGAAGAAGAAATTTTATTTCATATTATTTATCTTCTTGTAGCTTTTTCCTTCAGTATTTTCTGAAGTGTTTCTCCACTGAAGCAAGACTTCACCTGGACGTTCTTTTAACAAGGGGGAGTCTTGACTCTTTAGAGCTTTCTAGCTCAGTGCAAGTTATTGTGCTTCTCTAATCTATTGTAAAATAGAGAAGACATCTTAACCTCCTTTCCCCCTCCTGTAAAGGGTTATTACTCCCTTCAAAAGTATCCCTTGGTGGCAGGGCACCTGATCAAAAACCTGTGTTGGTTTTTAGACACCTGATCAAAAGTCTAAAGGGTTTCTGGATCTGCCTGAAGCAGATCTTGTTGGTGGCAGGGCACCTGATCAAAAACCTGAGTGGATTCCTACCTTATTGGTAGAAGAGTCAACGTACCCAAGTTGTTTAGGGAATCACTATAAATTCCTTGTGTCGTCTGGATTGCTTTAATTAATTACTTGCATTGTGGCTGTGATTAGATTTTAACTAGGTTTGCTAGTTGCTATTTAGGATTCCAAGCCTTAACGGTAATTACAGTTGGCTGCCTTTTGTGCACAACACTTGTGTTAGGCTTTAGGGTTTTCATCTCAAATATCTATAACCTTCATTCCGCAATTAACTCCAAGGGAGTTGAGTAGACAGTCAACTTTGCTAGTGCAATTTTTGATTACTCTATTCACCCCCCCCCCCCCCCCCCTCTAGAGTAGTATCTATCCCCTTTTCTTTCAATTGGTATCAGAGGGAGGTTATCTGACTGAATAGGCTAACACCTAAGTCACAAGATCCTGATAGATACCAAGGCTTATAGATATTCACTTTCACTATCATGGCCCAGTTCAAGGATTTCTCTAGCACCAGACCTCCAGCATGCAACTTAGCTAAGTTCAGCATCTAGAAGGCAAGGATTAAATTATATATGAACTCTATTGATGAGAGTATTTTTGCTTCTATTTTGAAAGAACCACCAAGAGCACCTGCTGCAGCTACTGCCTCATCATCAACTGATATGAGTGCAGTGCCTCCTCCAGACTACAATGATGAATACAAAAAGGCAAAGATAGCAGATGCTAAGGAAATGAACATTCTGGCTCAGACAATGTCTGATGAAGTATTCCAGAAGGTTGCTGACTGCTCCTCAGCAAAAGCAATGTGGAATACACTGAACCAGATTGTAGTTGGTTCAGTTGATGAAAGGAAGGACAGGAGGTCCAACCTTATCTCACAGTATGAGAATTTCAAGAAAAATGATGCTGAATTAGTTGAAGCTATGTACACAAGGCTCAGCTCAATCATCAATGAGCTGAGGACTCTTGATAAGGATATTTCATTGACAGAGGTCAATGATAAGATTCTTATGTGCTTCCCTAGCACATGGGATCTGAGGATCTGGCCTATCAAGGAGGCCAGAAGCACAACAGAAATTTCAACAGAAGCCCTTCTCGGCAAGCTCAAGTCTTTTGAGCAAGTGCTGAAGTCCAGGGAAGCTGAGGCTGAAGCAAAGACCCCAACTCCTACAAGAAAAGAGCAAACCCTTGCTCTCAAAGCTGCTGACACTTCTGAAGGAAGCCAGTCCAATGAGGAACTGATGGCATTATTTGCCAAAAGGTTTCTCAAGATGGGAAGGAAAGACTTCAGAAAGAAGTCTTCAAAGTATGAAGAAAAACCAAGGTATGATCGTACTCCTTCTAAAGAAATAATCTGCTATGGTTGCAGGAAGCCTGGACATATTCTTCCAGATTGTCCAGAGGAAAAGAATAAAGATAAAAGGAAAGACAAGGATCAGCACAGGAAGCATTCCAAGCCATCCTCCTACAAGAACAAAAAGAAGGAGAGAGGCTTTGTTGCTGAAACCTGGAGCGATTCTGATGAGGAATCTTCCTCCTCAAGCTCCAGTGAGGATGAGGAAGAAAAGAAGGCAAAGGAAGTTTGCCTGATGGCAATTGATGCCTGCAACAATCACTCAGCTGTAGAGAGTTCAGACTCTGATGAAGAAATGCCAACTGAAGATGAGGTATTGTCATCTTATGATTTTATATCTGATGAATTTAAATCAGATTTTAAATCTTTATGTTTAGATTTAATTAGTTCTGAAAAGGAAATAAAAGAGCTTAGAATTAAACTAGCTGAATGTGAATCAATTTCTAATGAAAACATTAGGTTAACAGCAGAACTCACTACTTCTAGTGAAGAAATAAAATTCCTTAAGAATGAATTAGCTAAGTCAAAAAGGTTAGAAGAATCTCTGAATGGTAGAAGCCTTAAGTTGCTTGAAATAACCAGCATGTCTAACACTAGGTCAGGCAATAACAAATTAGGCTTAGGAGCATCTTCTAGTGAACCCCCAATCATTCTTAAAAACCAACTTTCAACTCTAGTGAATTTTATTTCATCTAGTGGAATAAAGAACACTGAGCAAGTTAATCAAGTTAATAAAGCGTTAAATAAAGCTAAGAGAGAGAAAAGAAAACAAAATTTTAAGGAAATACAAAGAGCGTCAAACGCTGCTCGACGATCGCAGGCCCAATGGTCGAACGGAGATCGACGATCTGGGCACCCATCGTCGAACGCTGATCGACGTTTTCAACATGAATTTCAAAACTTCACCCAGAACTTTAGAAACCAGAATGAAAATAGAAACCCTAGGTTCATTGACCCATCATCTGCATAGAGAATCCCACCTAGGAGATCTTACCCGCTAGGTTATCACCCTCAACCTGCTTATTCATTTATTTCTAGTTTTCTTATGTGAAAAACAAGGGACCCAAGGTTACCTGGGTCCACAATGTTTAATTGATTTATTTGCAGGTGAAGACCTATCCTATCACTCAAAATAAGTGGTATTTGGATAGTGGTTGCTCCAAGCATATGACAGGAAATAAAGAACATCTGTCAAGGTTCAAGGCAAAGCTTGGCCCAAAGGTAATCTTTGGAGATTCAAGTTGTGGTCAAACTAAAGGCTATGGCAGGATGATAATTGGAGCTGTAACATTCAAGAGAGTTGCTTATGTAACTGGACTGAAGCATAATCTAATTTCAGTAAGTCAGTTATGTGATGCTGGATACCAGATATCATTTTCTAACTCCCTTTGTAATATTACTTTAAATAATAATGTTGTATTAGTAGGTATTAGACATGGTAACATTTATTTAGTAGATTTTAACTCAACTCACTCTGAAATCTGCTTATTTAATGAAGTAACCAATAACAATACATTATGGCATAAAAGGCTTAGCCATGTTAACCTCAAGAATATATCTAGGTTATCTAAACACAACCTTGTTAGAGGTTTACCTTCTTGCCCCTACAAGAAGGAGAGCCTATGCAAGGCTTGTCAGTTAGGCAAGCAAACCAAGAATTCATTTAAATCAGTAAATAAAAGTGATTCTCCTAGAATCCTGTATTTATTACATTTGGACCTATTTGGCCCAATAAATGTACAGAGTTTAGGAGGGAAGTATTACACCCTAGTCATTGTAGATGACTTCTCTAGGTTCACTTGGGTGTTCTTTTTGAGAACTAAGGCTGATAACTTCAAAACCCTTATAGATTTTCTATTATGTGTGCAGACTGAGTACTCTACTCATGTGGCCTTGATCAGAAGTGATCATGGTACTGAGTTTGACTCTCTTCTCATGCAAGAATTCTGTGAGAGAGAAGGTATCAAACATAGCTTCTCAGCTCCTAGAACTCTCCAACAAAATGGGGTAGATGAAAGGAAGAATCGAACCCTGATTGAAGCTGCTGGCACATTGTTGGCAGATGCTAATATGCCGCTTTCCTATTGGGCAGAAGCTGTTAGTACAGCCAACTATGTCTTGAATAGAAGTCTGATACACAAGCTTAAGTGTAAAACTCCTTATGAGTTGCTTAAAGGAAAGAAACCTAAAATAAATTATTTTAGAGTATTTGGCTGTGTAGTTTATATTCATAATAATAATAAAGAATACCTTAGAAAATTTGAAGCAAAAGCTTCAATGGGAATTTTTCTTGGATATTCCTAAGTAAGCAAAGCTTATAGGGTATTTAATAAATCTTCTTCTAAAATTGAAGAGTCTGTTCATGTGTCCTTTGATGAATCTCAAATGTTTTACAAGGAGAAGGAAACTTCCCCTTCCTCAAGTTCATTGCAGGCACAAGAATCTACCAAAGATGTCACTCAAGAGATTCTCCATCTTTCAACTCTTCATATCACTGAATCAGACAGTGATGAAGACCTTGCAGAGGTTGTTGTTGCTCCACCAATAGTAGATCAAATTCCTCCTGAGGAATTAATCCCAACTATTGCTGAAGATCACATCCCACCTGCTGATGTTGTCACACTTAGAGATCATCCTACATCTCAAGTGATAGGAGACATATCAGCTGGTGTTCAAACAAGACATCAGTTAAGACAGGATGTGATGCATGTTTGTTTCCTTTCACAGATTGAGCCCCTCACCATTAAAGATGCTGAGCTAGATCCCCACTGGATCATTGCTATGCAAGAGGAACTCAATCAGTTTGAAAGATGTAAAGTATGGACTTTGGTTCCAAGACCTAATGGCCAACTGATCATAGGCACCAAGTGGGTGTATAGAGACAAGTTGGATGCAAATGGAATCATTGTAAGGAACAAAGCTAGGCTTGTAGCTCAGGGCTACAGACAAGAGGAAGGTATAGATTATGACCAAACCTTTGCTCCTGTTGCAAGGCTAGAGGCAATAAGGATCTTCTTAGCCTATACAGCCTATATTGTAACGCCCCGTTTTTTCAGCGATTATTTTTATTCTCGTCTGGCGTTACGATGACGCGTTTCCGTGGCTTGTGCCATGTGTGGAATACGGTTTAGCTCCTTAGAACTGAGTGCCCTGTTTGGTAGCCTGTTGGCAAGATCTCCCTAGCAAACCGAGTCGTTTTGGTGACCCGGTGTGGCCTCTCGGGGGGATGTTTGTGTTTGGCTTTGTTTGGGTGTAACTCGAGTTCTGTTCGTCGAAAGTTAATTTCGACTTCGCCGTTGTGTTCGTACCATGGGTATTTAGCTACGGTGCGAATTTCGTCGAATTCCGAGATAGTTCGGTTTTCGCGTCGATTTGGTGCTTTATGTAATTTTGTAATTAATAATATAATTATATAATTATATATATATATATTGTATTAGAAAAGCCATCATCTTCTTCCCCGATAGAAAACCGCCGGCCCCTTGTACGAGAGAAACGGAGTAACCGCCTACCTTCCCTTCGGACGCCGATTCCCGGAGCGTTTGTGGACGGAATTCGATTCCGAGAGTGGATTCGGATTGCTCTCGTCGAGACCTTCATTCCTGCGGTAAGAAATTCGATTTTCGTGGAGTTTTGGAAGGATTGGAATTTTCGGTTTTGGAAGTTTTCCGCCATTAATGGCCGAGTCTTTGTTCTAGGTGTTGCGGCCGTTTTGATCCGTGCGAAGAGGAGGAAAGCAGTCCAAAGCTTCGTTGTGAATTGAGGCAAGTGGTATTCTTGCCCTTGCCAAGTGTTTTCTTTGATTTTATTTGCTGAAATTGAAATCCCGGTTAGCCCAGGTTAGAGGCCTTGTTGTTCTCATTTTCTTGCTAACTATAGGGCTTAGTTCTTCCTACTGAAACCCCCCCTATGTTGTGATGTTTGGAATCCAAATTGTCGGCGTGGAGCCGTTGTTTTCCTTTATTTTTGAATGTTGCTCTGATTCGGGTGTAGCCGAGAGGGAGAGTTAGGAGGGGGCGTGGTTGCCAATTTCCTTCGTTAAGATATTATTCGAATGGTTAGGCATAGTTTGAATGGTAGTAGCGTGCGACGTGATAGTTGTCTACTGCTACTGCAGTGGCGTGAGTCGCGTGCGCGTTCCGGTGTCGTTCGGGAAATTCCAAACGGTGTAGGTTGACCGCGCACGGTCATCAACCTTTAGGGCGCACGACCACTGGTCGTGTGCCTCTGTTCGTGCGCGTATAAATTTCAGTTTCCAAAGTTCTGTCTCAGGCAATCGCACGAGCGCTGGCAACAGTGCGCACGACCACTAATCGTGCGACACTGATCGTGCGCAGTTACTAGGTTTTCTATCAGGTTTTCCAGGTTCGTTTCGCACGATCATCAGCCGATGAGTGCGCACGACCACTGATCGTGCGTCACTGATCATGCGCTTTGTATATTTTCTTTTGATAGGCGAACTTAGATGTTTTCGAGTGCGGGGGTTTAGATACTCAAGTGGCAGGCAACTACTTGAGTTCTGGATCTTCTGCCTTGGTCGTTCGACTGTCGTCGAGCTCCGTATTCTCTAGTGGGTTTGTGGGTAGTAACATTATTTTGGCGGCGAGTGAGGCTAGCTCACTCAACGCCAAAGTTTAGGTAGGCACTGAGTGGGTTTCACTCAACGCCTAGTCGTGTTGATTTATTTCAACACTCTTCCTTTACCTTGTATTTCATTTTCGAGTGGATTTCCAGTTGTATTTCTGGGTTTTCCTTGTCGGCCGTTTTCTTTATTTTCCTAAAGGCCGAATCATGGGTCGTGGTTAGTAGTGGTGGTTGTAGCTCTTTATGGGGGTGGAGTTGTGTGATATAGCCAAGGCCACCCATGGATTTCTTGCTCCAGGTACGGGCTGGGCATGTCGGGTGGAAGGTCCCTTGTGTTTTCACGTGTTGACCCTCGAGCTTTTGACTTGGACATGGTGGATTGGGGGACTGCGTTTGCCTTCGATCCGGTTCCTCGTTGTTGTTTTTGCTACTATCACTTCCCGCAGTTTAGGGTGTTAGAAGTTTCTTCTTTGGTAGTTTGCAGCATTCTGGCTCTTGGTAGCCTAGTAGGCCCTGCAGGATGTGGTTCCTGGGCTGGGTCGTTGCTGTTTCTTTGCACGTTGTGCATTTCTTGTGGTCCTGTTATGGACAGTTGTGACTCTTTCTACTGCATGTTTCCTGTTATTTTTGTCCTTTTGGTTGACTCTTTCATGCAGTTTTACCTTGATTTTTGCTTGCTGAGGTATTCTGTTTTCTTTTGGAATACCCCAGGTTCTGAGCTGTAGCCAGTCTGGTGGCTAGTTGGAGGTGATGTTGTTGGTGGACTTCCGGACCTTTGGAGTTCTGTTTACCTTGTTTGTGAGGTTGTTTTCAGTACTTTCTTACAGACATATATGTGTGCTGGTGGGTTCGTGTCAGGTTGTTGGCGCCCACTAGTAGTTTTTACCTTGTACTAGATATATACTATTGCTGCTACCATTTATTTTTCTGGAGATAGTCTACTTGCTTTGAGAAGGTTTTATGCTAGGTTGCTAGTTATTTTTAAACTATAATTATTATTATAAATGAAGCTCATGATCAGCATGTTTTGTAAACTTAATCACTATTTTCCAAATCACGTACGAAAACCGTTTTCTTATATATACTATATAAACTAAGTGTAGTGTCTTGCATAGCATGAGTGGTTCTCTTGGGACCCTTATGCGCTCTTTAGGGTGTAAAACCTAATTAAAGTATTTTTCCGCAGCGTTTAGATATAGTTTTCTTTTTGTGGACTAGATGATCCACTGAGCCGAGGGATACGGACTCTAAACATAACTGATTTTCTATTCATTAAGCATATGATTTTCTTGCATAAAGATTGTAGTTGGATTTGCCTGAGCGTCAGCAGTTATCCCCTGCTTGACGTGGCATCATGACGCGTGTTTTCTCTTACTCTGATAATTCTTAATTCGGAGAAAATGCGGGTTGTGACAGTTGGTATCAGAGGGAGGTTGCTTGACAAGTTAGTTGGGCAACCTTCCTTGGATGCTTTTAGTAGTTCAGCATCATGTCATTCACACACCGATATGTCATCAGCACGTCTTGGCAAAAGCACGAACACTACACTCATAGCATAACATGAAGTATACGGGGCATATTATTTAGTATGGGATGCATAATATGTGTTCGTATATGGATCCACCATAGGGGCTACATGTGAGGGTTATGTAGTATGGGATGCATAACCTCACCACATGACTGCGACTAGCACGTTTCTTTTTCGTTGCATGGAAATGTTATGTAGTATGAGATGCATAACATTTTCATGTGTACGTCGCTCATATCATGCATTAGGGCCTTTTTTTTTAAAATGCATAGCACAATCATGCATATCATAACATTGCATAAGCACAACGCGCCGAGCTAAAGATTTGCAGGATGACATATATACACACATAAGTTTTCAAACTAACATAAGTTCATGCATCCGATCTAGGCACAAGAGTTAGTGAGGTGGTGGTTAACCATCCTAGGTTAGGGCATATCATCTAATTATTGTGAAGAAGATAAACTCTCAGAGCAAGTTTAGCAGCTTTAAGTCTATATCTACATATGTATTGTCTGTACTGGTAGTCGGTTCTAGTTGTGGGATTTGGATCTGATTTGCGTTGTATTGATTTTTAGGATGGCTAGGCGTCCTGCGACTCGATCGACTCCCCTGTCTGAGGGTGAATCTTCTGGAGCTCAGAACGATGCGGTGATCGAGGGTCTGCGTCAGAGTAGCGAAGCTATGGGTAGGAAGTTGGAGGAGGTGCAAGCCCAGATTCAGTCTTTGGTGGCAGTTGTGGTAGGGCAGGCTCAGGGTGCGCAAGTTCCTGCGGGGGGGTTAGCTGTTCCTCCTCCTCCTGCACCCTTGAGGCCTCCAGTGGTGGTGCTAGCAGAGATGGCCTTCATCTCGCAGTTTCAGAGGCTGAGCCCTCCCACTTATGATGGGAAGGCAGATTTCATGGTGATAGACGACTGGCTGATCTCCATGGAGGAGATGTTCTCGTACTCAGGGATTTCAGATGATCAAAGGGTGATGATAGCCGCCTATCAGCTTAAAGGTTTGGCTAAGAGTTGGTGGCTGAGAGAGAAGGAGAGCCTGGTAGCCGGATGCTCTTGGGAAGTGTTCAAGGAGATGCTGTTGAGGAAGTTCTTACCCTCGGTCGAGCGTGACCGCCTCATGAACGACTTCCTCCATCTGAAGCAAAGGCAGCTCACGGTGGGTGAGTATGAGATAGAGTTTAGTAAGTTGAGCCGTTTTGCCCCTGGATTGGTCAGCGTTGAGGCTGATCGAGTTAAGCGATTTCTCGGTGGTTTGAGGAGTGAGGTGCAGCAGTTGGCCAGTGCTTATGGGTCAGTGACTTATGCTGGAGTTGTAGAGGCTGCTCTTAAGGTTGAGGCCATTGAGACGGCGAAGAGTAGAGGCCAGCAGTTGAGGAAGGATAAGAGGAAGTTGGTAGAGGAGAAGAAACCCCTGGTACCCGATGCTGTTCCGGGAAAGAGGAGCAGGGTGGTGTGCAGTTTTTGTGGCCGGTCAGGCCATCCTGTTGAGAGGTGTTTCAAGAAGGCGGCAGCTCAGAAGAAGGAGCAGGTTCATGCTATTCAGGGTGCTCCTAGGAGAGATGTCTCTTGTTCAGTTTGCAAGCGATCCGGGCATGATGCAGCCCAGTGTTGGTCTAGGGATAGAGTCTGCTATCAGTGTGGGCAGAAGGGTCACGTTAAGTCGAGGTGTCCTCAGGTCCAGTCAGCTCTTCCTGCAGTTCCATTGCAGGCATTACCTCCACCTCAGCGTGTGGACAAGGGAAAAGGGAAGCTGAACGTGATTTCTTCCGAGGAGGCTCAGACTTCGACCCAGGTGATCTCAGGTTAGTAGTTTGTTGTTTTCTTTCTAGCCTGGTAGTTTAGTTGCTAGATTATTTGCGGTACTGTTGTGCTAGTTCCTTAGCTTTGTGCGTTCCTATAGGGAAATTTAAGGTGAAGAACCGCTGGGCGCGTGTTCTGTTTGACTCCGGCACTACCCACTCGTTCGTGGCTAGAGCCTTTGTGGAGCGTCATCGGTTGTCTCTAGATCGTGTTCGGGATTCCTTCCGTGTCAAGTTTCCCTCTGGTGAATCTGTGTTGTCAGATTTGGGTATTTTGGATTGCCCAGTTTTGTTGGGGGATTTTCTTGCGAAGGCGGATCTGAAGATGATTGATCTAGAGGACTTCGATGTCATTTTGGGCATGGACTGGCTCTCTCGGTATGATGCGGTCATTCAGTGCAAAGGAAAGCGCTTGGACTTGATCAGGGACGACGGTCAGCCCGACAGCGTGTATGCTGATCCGTGTCAGGATTCTCCTGTTCTCTCTGTGGTATGTGTTCAGAGATTGTTTCTTTCTGATTGTTGTGTTTGTTTAGTCTCGGCGGTTGGAACCGTTGATAGCGTGCCACGCTTGGAGGAGATTCCTATTGTTCGTGGTTTCGCCGATGTTTTTCCTGATGATCTTCCTGGTATCCCTCCTGAGCGGGATGTGGAGTTTGTTATTGATTTGGAGCCGGGTACGCGTCCTATTGCTAAGGCGCCGTACCGGATGGCCCCTCGTGAGTTAGAGGAGTTGCGAATTCAGTTAGATGAGTTGTTGGCTAAAGGTTTTATCAGGCAGAGTTCGTCGCCTTGGGGTGCTCCTGTTTTGTTCGTAAAGAAGAAAGATGGGTCGATGCGGCTTTGCATCGACTATAGAGAGTTGAACAAGGTCACTATCAAGAACAGGTACCCTCTGCCGAGGATCGATGATTTATTTGACCAGTTGCGTGGTAGCACGGTGTTCTCCAAGATCGATCTTCGTTCGGGCTATCATCAGCTCAGGATCCGTGAGGCAGATATTCCACGGACTGCGTTTAGGTCGAGGCATGGGCACTTTGAGTTTTTGGTGATGTCGTTTGGTCTGACCAACGCACCATCAGCCTTCATGGATATGATGAACAGGGTGTTCAAGGATTTCCTAGACAAGTTCGTTGTGGTCTTCATTGATGACGTGTTGGTTTATTCTCGCAGTGCTGAGGAGCACGAACAGCATTTGTGTTTGGTCCTATTAGAGTTGAGGAACCACAAGTTATTCGCCAAGTTGAGCAAGTGCGAATTTTGGTTGCCTCAGGTTTCTTTTCTAGGCCACGTGGTGAACAAGGATGGGATCTCGGTTGACCCAGAAAAGATTGCAGCAGTGACGGATTGGAGTAGGCCGAATACTCCTAAGGAGATCAGAAGTTTCTTAGGGTTGGCTGGCTATTACAGGAGATTCATGGAGGGTTTCTCTTCTCTAGCCGCACCGTTGACCAAGCTGACTCAGAAGAATGTGGCTTTTGTTTGGAGCGAGAAGTGCGAAGAAGCTTTTCAGGAGTTAAAGAGGAGATTGTGTACTGCTCCCGTTCTGACCCTTCCTACTGAGGGCATGGATTATGATGTATATGTGGATGCTTCGCATATAGGACTGGGATGCGTATTAATGCAGGATGGAAAAGTAATCGCTTATGGGTCAAGACAGCTGAAGACTCATGAGAAGAATTATCCAACGCATGACCTTGAGTTTGCAGCGGTTATCTATGCGTTGAAGTTGTGGAGGCACTTACTTTATGGGGCACAGTGCAAGATTTTTACTGACCATAAGAGCCTGAAGTACGTGTTCACGCAGAAGGAGTTGAATCTGCGTCAGCGGCAGTGGCTTGAGTATGTGGCGGATTATGACGTAGAAATCCAGTATCATCCGGGCAAGGCCAATGTGGTGGCCGACGCCCTGAGCTGAAAGACGGGAAAGATCTTTAACCTCTCCGCCGATCGATTAGTTGAGGAGTTCCTCCTTATGGATATTTCAGTGGGATGCTGTAGTTTGCAGAGTAGCTTATCTGTGGCAGAGCCGTCCTGGATTTCTTTAACTAGACTGCATCAGAAGGATGATCCGGATCTGTTGCACCTTTTTACCAGGACAGAGAAGGGAGAGTTGCCAGATTTTTCTATTGATGATGCGGGTACTTTGAAGTAGCGCGGCAGGTTTTGCGTTCCCGCTGTTGGGGACATTAGGAGTATGATTTGCAGTGAGGCTCATGGTTCCAGCGTTGCCTACCATCCAGGATCTACGAAGATGTACCGTGACTTAAGGCAAATTGCTTGGTGGTATGGTATGAAAGGAGATATAGCCCGATATGTTGCTGAGTGTCACACTTGCAAGCGTGTGAAGGCCGATCATGGAAGGCCTGGTGGTAAGTTGACTCCGCTAGAGATCCCAACTTGGAAGTGGGAGAGTATATCTATGGACTTCATTACGGGTTTGCCAAAATCCCCGAGAGGATTTGATTCTGTTTGGGTTATAGTGGATAGATTGACGAAGTGTGCTCACTTCGTGCCTTATAAGATTGATTACCCGATGAAGAAGATAGCGGAGTTGTACTTGAATGAAGTCATCCGACTCCACGGTGTGCCGGTTAGCATCATTTCTGATCGAGACTCCCGGTTTACTTCTCTTTTTTGGCAGAGTCTGCAGGAGGGTTTGGGTACGGATCTGAGGTATTCTACTGCGTACCACCCTCAGACCAATGGGCAGACGGAGCGGGTCAATCAGATTGTTGAGGATATGATCCGGTGCTATATTTTAGACCACGGTGGAGCGTGGGATGAGCGTCTGCGACTCATGGAATTTGCTTACAATAACAGTTATCAGGAAAGCTTGCAGATGGCTCCGTTCGAAGCTTTGTATGGGAGGCGCTGTAGGACTCCGTTGTTTTGGGCTGAGGCTGGTGAGAAGCCTTTGTTGGGTCCTGATGCTCTGGAAGAGATGGAAGTCGCCGTGAAGCTTATTCGGGAGAAGCTTCGGTTAGCTCAGGAGAGGTATGAAAAGAACGCCAATCGGCGTAGGTCTGCTTTGGAGTTTTTAGTAGGGGATCATGTATACCTCAAGGTTTCTCCAATGGTTGGTGTGAAGAGATTTGGTAAAAATCGGAAATTGGACCCAAGGTATGTGGGCCCGTTTGAGGTCTTGGAGCTGATTGGTGTGTCTGCATATAGATTGGATTTGCCAGCGAACTTCCCTGGTGTTCATAATGTTTTTCATGTTAGCCAATTGCGGAAGTGTGTGCGCAGCAGTGGGCAACTCTTGGATGTTGTGCCCCAGTTAGAGCCCAACCTCTCTTTTGTTGAGGTGCCAGTTCGTATTTTGGATACTCAAGAGCGTGTGCTGCGAAAGAAGTCCATACTGATGGTGAAAATTCTATGGAAAAATCAGGATTTGGAGAGCGCGACTTGGGAGCTAGAGTCGGCCATGAGGAGGGCGTACCCTCACCTGTTTCTCTGATTTGATCGGTATGTTTCCCTTTGTAACTTCTGTTTGTTACTTTTCCTTCTTTTGTAGGAGGGTTGTGCGTAAAGTTTCGGGACGAAACTTTCTTTTAGGGGGAGTGACTGTAACGCCCCGTTTTTTCAGCGATTATTTTTATTCTCGTCTGGCGTTACGATGATGCGTTTCCGTGGCTTGTGCCATGTGTGGAGTACGGTTTAGCTCCTTAGAACTGAGTGCCCTGTTTGGTAGTCTGTTGGCAAGATCTCCCTAGCAAACCGAGTCGTTTTGGTGACCCGGTGTGGCCTCTCGGGGGGATGTTTGTGTTTGGCTTTGTTTGGGTGTAACTCGAGTTCTGTTCGTCGAAAGTTAATTTCGACTTCGCCGTTGTGTTCGTAGCGTGGGTATTTAGCTACGGTGCGAATTTCGTCGAATTCCGAGATAGTTCGGTTTTCGCGTCGATTTGGTGCTTTATGTAATTTTGTAATTAATAATATAATTATATAATTATATATATATATATATATATATATATATATATATATATATTGTATTAGAAAAGCCATCATCTTCTTCCCCGATAGAAAACCGCCGGCCCCTTGTACGAGAGAAACGGAGTAACCGCCTACCTTCCCTTCGGACGCCGATTCCCGGAGCGTTTGTGGACGGAATTCGATTCCGAGAGTGGATTCGGATTGCTCTCGTCGAGACCTTCATTCCTGCGATAAGAAATTCGATTTTCGTGGAGTTTTGGAAGGATTGGAATTTTCGGTTTTGGAAGTTTTCCGCCATTAATGGCCGAGTCTTTGTTCTAGGTGTTGCGGCCGTTTTGATCCGTGCGAAGAGGAGGAAAGCAGTCCAAAGCTTCGTTGTGAATTGAGGCAAGTGGTATTCTTGCCCTTGCCAAGTGTTTTCTTTGATTTTATTTGCTGAAATTGAAATCCCAGTAAGCCCAGGTTAGAGGCCTTGTTGTTCTCATTTTCTTGCTAACTATAGGGCTTAGTTCTTCCTACTGAAACCCCCCCTATGTTGTGATGTTTGGAATCCAAATTGTCGGCGTGGAGCCGTTGTTTTCCTTTATTTTTGAATGGTTCTCTGGTTCGGGTGTAGCCGAGAGGGAGAGTTAGGAGGGGGGTGTGGTTGCCAATTTCCTTCGTTAAGATATTATTCGAATGGTTAGGCATAGTTTGAATGGTAGTAGCGTGCGACGTGATAGTTGTCTACTGCTACTGCAGTGGCGTGAGTCGCGTGCGCGTTTCGGTGTCGTTCGGGAAATTCCAAATGGTGCAGGTTGACCGCGCACGGTGATCAACCTTTAGGGCGCATGACCATTGGTCGTGTGCCTCTGTTCGTGCGCGTATAAATTTCAGTTTCCAAAGTTCTATCTCGGGCAATCGCACGAGCGCTGGCAATAGTGCGCACGACCACTGATCGTGCGACACTGATCGTGCGCAGTTGCTAGGTTTTCTGTCAGGTTTTCCAGGTTCGTTTCGCACGATCATCAGCCGATGAGTGCGCACGACCACTGATCGTGCGTCACTGATCGTGCGCTTTGTATATTTTCTTTTGATAGGCGAACTTAGATGGTTTCGAGTGTGGGGGTTTAGATACTCAAGTGGCAGGCAACTACTCGAGTTCTGGATCTTCTGCCTTGGTCATTCGACTGTCGTCGAGCTCCGTATTCTCTAGTGGGTTTGTGGGTAGTAACATTATTTTGGCGGCGAGTGAGGCTAGCTCACTCAACGCCAAAGTTTAGGTAGGCACTGAGTGGGTTTCACTCAACGCCTAGTCGTGTTGATTTATTTCAACACTCTTCCTTTACCTTGTATTTCATTTCCGAGTGGATTTCCAGTTGTATTTCTGGGTTTTCCTTGTCGGCCGTTTTCTTTATTTTCCTAAAGGCCGAATCGTGGGTCGTGGTTAGTAGTGGTGGTTGTAGCTCTTTATGGGGGTGGAGTTGTGTGATATAGCCAAGGCCACCCATGGATTTCTTGCTCCAGGTACGGGCTGGGCATGTCGGGTGGAAGGTCCCTTGTGTTTTCACGTGTTGACCCTCGAGCTTTTGACTTGGACATGGTGGATTGGGGGACTGCGTTTGCCTTCGATCCGGTTCCTCGTTGTTGTTTTTGCTACTATCACTTCCCGCAGTTTAGGGTGTTAGAAGTTTCTTCTTTGGTAGTTTGCAGCATTCTGGCTCTTGGTAGCCTAGTAGGCCCTGCAGGATGTGGTTCCTGGGCTGGGTCGTTGCTGTTTCTTTGCACGTTGTGCATTTCTTGTGGTCCTGTTGTGGACAGTTGTGACTCTTTCTACTGCATGTTTCCTGTTATTTTTGTCCTTTTGGTTGACTCTTTCATGCAGTTTTACCTTGATTTTTGCTTGCTGAGGTATTCTGTTTTCTTTTGGAATACCCCAGGTTCTGATCTGTAGCCAGTCTGGTGGCTAGTTGGAGGTGGTGTTGTTGGTGGACTTCCGGACCTTTGGAGTTCTGTTTACCTTGTTTGTGAGGTTGTTTTCAGTACTTTCTTACAGACATATATGTGTGCTGGTGGGTTCGTGTCAGGTTGTTGGCGCCCACTAGTAGTTTTTACCTTGTACTAGATATATACTATTGCTGCTACCATTTATTTTTCTGGAGATAGTCTACTTGCTTTGAGAAGGTTTTATGCTAGGTTGCTAGTTATTTTTAAACTATAATTATTATTATAAATGAAGCTCATGATCAGCATGTTTTGTAAACTTAATCACTATTTTCCAAATCACGTACGAAAACCGTTTTCTTATATATACTATATAAACTAAGTGTAGTGTCTTGCATAGCATGAGTGGTTCTCTTGGGACCCTTATGCGCTCTTTAGGGTGTAAAACCTAATTAAAGTATTTTTCCGCAGCGTTTAGATATAGTTTTCTTTTTGTGGACTAGATGATCCACTGAGCCGAGGGATACAGACTCTAAACATAACTGATTTTCTATTCATTAAGCACATGATTTTCTTGCATAAAGATTGTAGTTGGATTTGCCTGAGCGTCAGCAGTTATCCCCTGCTTGACGTGGCATCATGACGCATGTTCTCTCTTACTCTGATAATTCTTAATTCGGAGAAAATGCGGGTTGTGACATATATGAAGTTTAAAGTTTTTCAGATGGATGTCAAAAGTGCCTTTCTAAATGGTAAGCTAAAGGAAGAGGTATTTGTTGAACAACCACCTAGGTTTGTTTCTTCAACTCAGCCCTCACATGTTTTTAAGTTGCAAAAAGCTCTTTATGGACTCAAACAAGCACCAAGAGCCTGGTATGAGACTCTAGCTAGTTTCCTGTTAGAGCACAACTTTGTTAGGGGATTAGTTGATAGAACCCTTTTCGTCAAGCACCACAAAGACACAATCCTGTTAGTTCAAGTGTATGTGGATGACATTATTTTTGGTTCCACTGATCCCAAACTGTGCAAAAAGTTCTCTAACTTGATGCATTCCAAGTTTGAGATGAGTAGTATGGGTGAGCTGTCTTACTTTCTTGGTCTCCAAGTAAAGCAAGATGTTGATGGCATCTTCATCTCCCAATCCAAATATGCCAAGGAATTGGTAAAGAAGTTTGGGATGGCTGATGCTTCAGCAATGCATACACCTATGGCTACTAATGTAGTTATTGATTCTAATGATCAGGGAAAGCCTGTTGATCAAAAGAATTATAGGGCCATTATTGGTTCCCTATTGTATTTAACTGCAAGTAGGCCAGACATAATGTTTGCTACATGCCTTTGTGCTAGATTCCAGGTCAACCCCAAGGAATCTCATCTGATTCTTCTCAAGAGAATCTTGAGATACCTGAAGGGATGTCCAAATCTAGGACTTTGGTACCCAGCTGAGTCAGAATTTGAATTAATTGGATATTCTGATTCTGATTATGCTGGTTGTCGAGTTGACAGGAAAAGTATCTCAGGAACTTGTCAGTTCCTGGGAGAGAGATTGGTCTCTTGGTTATGTAAGAAGCAGGCCTCTGTCTCAACTTCAACTACAGAAGCTGAATATATAGCAGCTGCTAGTTGTTGTTCACAGATCCTGTGGATTCAAAACCAACTTTTGGATTATGGGTACTCACACAAGAACACAAAAATCATGTGTGATAGTACAAGTGCTATCTCCATTACACAAAATCCAGTGCACCACTCTAGAACGAAACACATTGAGATCCGGCACCATTTCCTGAGAGATTGTGTGGAAAAGAACAAGATCAGCCTTGAGTTCATATCCACAGACCTTCAGAGAGGTGATATATTCACCAAGCCCTTAGATGAACAGAAGCATCTGTTCTTTTTAGTTCAACTAGGCATGATTAATGGAAGAGACTAAGTGTGACGTCTGCCTTGTTGAAACTTGTTCGAAGATAGTCGAACGACGTTCGAAGATAGTCGATCGGATCAAGCCTATCGTCGACCTATGGTTGATGATAGCTTATCTGCTTGAAGATCGTCGACCGGCGTTCGAAGATAGTCGAACAGGTCGAGCTTATCGTCGATTTATGGTTGACGACGGCTTGCTGTTTGTGAAGACAGAAATAGTCGATCGATTGATCGACTACTCTGCTTTAGACCGATCGTCGAACGACCGTTCGACCATCATCTCCAGTATCTTTTAAATAGATCGACGATCGTTGTTTTAATATAAAGCCGATGGTCGACCTAGGTTAAGAGATAGTTGCTTTTATCGTCGACGGAGAGCGTCTTTTCGCATTCCGTCTTCCCGCTTGCTCTTTTTCTTACAATTTCTGCCGCTCCGTCCTCGCCATCTCTCCCTCGTCTTCTCCAACCCTCTCGATGGCGATTTCTCCAGCGCTCCTAGCAGTAGTGAAGTTTGATGCAGGATTCAGTGTAGATTTCGACGCCTTCAGCTGCTGCGAATCCGGAATTGTGGAAATTCTTAATCTGTGCAAAGATCAAGGGTTAGAGAAGCTCATGTCCTCCAGGATAAAGATAAATATTCAAGAGATCAAAGAATGGGCATTTACTTCGTCTTCTAATGATGATTCGATGACCGGAACCATTGGCGGAGAAGAGGTAACATTGACTCCCGCTATTTTAACTGAAATATTTGGATTGATAAATGGGGAAGAAGAGTACGAGCAAGATGCCCCTGAGTTTGGGAGGATGCTGACAGAGCTGGGACATGCCGAAGGCATTCCCTCTAAGCTGCTTAAAGTAAATTTTCCGTTTAAGATTAAGTTTCTTGCTGAAATAGTCGGAAAAGTGCTACTGGGAAAGCACTCTGCCCACGACAATATTACAAGGCAGCAGTTTGCACTGATGTGTGCAATTGTGAATAAGAAACAGATCAATTGGGCAGGAGTTCTATTTGATTTGATCAGGAAAAAGAATGGCAAGAAAGAAGTTACCCTGGGTAGGGTAGTTGGGATTTTTCTGAAGGAGAAATATCCCCATCTGTTAGTTTCAGCTGCTACCTCCATAAACGCCAGCAAGAAGATGGATCCATCCCTGTTCGCCAAGTGGAAAAGGACCTTCCTGAAGCCCGCTCCCGCAGGGGTTGCTCCAGTTACATCTGAGAGCACCAGGACTACCTCAGTCACTCCTCCTCTACAAGCAGCTGGCTCAGCAAATCCATCCCTTCCATCTTCTTCATCTGCATTGCCGTCTACTTCAGTTGAAGTTCCATCAACTTCAATTGAAGTACGACCTTCTGCTTCTCACCTTGCATCTCCTCCTGCATCTCCTCTACCCTCTCATCTTGCTAGGATATCTCATCCTAGTTTTGATTTGTTGGTTTCTGAGATTTCTACTCCTCCTCAGTCTCCATTTCCTTCTTCTGATCACATTGATCACCCTGCATCCACTCATCCATCTCCAGTTCACTCTCCATCTCCATCTCCAGTTCACTCTCTAGTCCATCATGAATACACCATCCCTACTAATCATCCATCCTCTGAGATTCCAACTTCATCATCATCCTTTGAAATAACTCCAGCATTTATCTCTAGAATTTTGGAGTTAATTACCCCCTCAATCAAAATTATGATTGAAGAGGCAATTGCTCCTCTTGCTTCCTCTATCTCCTCTTTGACTGCTGCTATTCAGGCACTCTCAAAGTCTGCTGAGCCCTCTTCCTCTAGGGGCCTGGTTTCAGTATCTACTGAAATTAGGCAGGGGGAGATGCTTAATGAAGATGTCTCTGAGCAGCCTTTGGCCTCCCCTCCAGCAGATCCTCCTGCAGTGGCAGAGAAAGCAATAGAAGTTTCAGCTCCTCCTCCTTTATCTGAAAAAGAAATTTTTGATGCATTATTGAAATCTGAATTCATTGTCAAAACTTGCTTAGAAGAATGTTCTACTCCCTTGGTCGCCCTGTACCTAGAAGAAATTATCACTTCCTTTCTAGATGAATTATGGGAGTTAGGACACGCAAAGGTCGATTCTGAAGGTATCCCCTTTACTTACTTTTTAGACTTGATAACTGATATGCTTGTTTGGGAATACCTGGAAGGGATGATTAGATGTCATTTAGAAAAATTTTATTCATAATACTACAAATAAAATGGAAGAAGTTTTAGATGTTCAAGAGCCTGATATCCAACCAGCTCCAGAAGCTTAATCTGAACCAGAACAAGTTGCTCAAGTTTCTGAGGTTGTTTAGCCAGAAGTGCAAGCAAAACTGGTCACAATGACAGTTTCTGATCAACAAGAAAAAGCTGCAGATGCCCAAATTGAAAAGTCTACTGTATGGGATGATTCCCCGGGTGTGGATTTAGATGCTCTCCTGGCACAGGATGCCATGGAAGAAGAATTAGAAAAAGCTGCTCTAAAGGAAAAGGAAAGAGCTTTGAAAGATGCAATTGACCCATGTAATCTGCCCATTTCTTCTAATTCTAAAGATGAAATTGATTCTGATGAGTCTGCTGAGTCAAAAAGAAAAAGAATTGCTAAAAAGAAAAGGAAAGTTGTAGCCCCTCCTCCTCCTAATCCAGATAATGATACTCCTTACTATATCCTGAAAGGGATTGACCCTAAATCAAAAGATTTCCAGCACTGGATGGCTTTCTCTAAGAATCAGCAGAAGCAAAGGAAGAAGTCAAAGAGGTATGACTCTCCTGTCCCAAGATGGACTCCTAGAGGTCCTCCTCCTCCACCTCCCAGTGCAGGAGCCTCAGGAAACTTATCTGCAAACCCTGCTGCTCAGTCTGAAAGATTCAAGCCATCTCAGTCAGCTCAAAGGAGAAGTTCACAAGGATACCAAGGTAAAACTCAAACTGGCTATCAAAGACCTGATGTTGTTAAGGAAAAAAGTAAAGGAGGTGGTGTATCAAAGACCAACATTTTCTCCTCCTCATTCTAAAGAAATCAAAAGCTCAACCTCTCCTAAGCCAGTTCATTCTGTGAAGGATGTTTCAAAAGGTAAGTGATTTATTTTATCTGAAAATTCTAGCAAGACATTTGCTAAGTCTGCTCCTCCTTCTTATCTAGTTATTCAGGATAAAGAACCAGTTGATACTTCTTCTAAGAATTTTTATGAAAGCCCAGAGCTTGATCCTAATTTTAGGATGGCTCGTTTTCTTGAACTTGTTGGAGCAGCTCAAATTAAGAAAGCAAAAGCAGAAGGAAAAGACACTGCAGGATTGACCACAATGTCAAAATTCAGAATGAAGGAGCTCGATAAATTCCAGGTTAGACCTGAGATATTTGATCCTTCAAAGTACATGGAAAAGCATCCTGAGGCAGTTGTCCCAAGAACAACAGAATTGAAAATCATTGGAGAACAAGACCTGAAGTTATCGAGAAAAGAAGCTCTAGATCCCTCTAGAAAGATTACTTTTTTTTTCTAGCTCTTCTGATCCTAAACCTAACTCTGAAGCATCTTAATATTTCATTGATTGACAGTTAATTGTTTATCTGTTTGATTGATGTTATCTACTTAGTTATTTCTTTTCATGCTTTTTATTTACTTTCAGTAATTAGTTTTGTATGTTTTAGTTGTTGAGAGACTTAACTCAAATAGGGGGAGATTGTTGGTACCCTAGGTTTTGATTTGAGTTTAGTCTTCTCTTTTAGTCTCTTGACCCAAGATTTATCTATGGTCAAAGGTTAATTGTTTAGTTTGTTGCTCTAGTTTTAGAGGCGTCACTTTTCCAGATGTAAATTTGTTTAAGTTGTTTTTCGTTTGACTATGGTCGAACGCCGCTCGACTATCGTCTATCGGCTGATCAACGATCTTCTATCAGTTGGTCGACATTCTGTCTGCGTTGATAGTTCGACTATCTATTGATAGGTTGACTATCTGTGTTGCTTGATAGTTCGACTATCTGCTTAGATAGTTCAACTATCTGATAGTTCGACTATCTGTTGATAGGTCGACTATCTGTTTTATTTGATAGTTCGACTATCTGTTGATAGGTCGACTATCTGTTTTCCCTTAATACTTCGACTATCTTTTGATAGATCGACTATCTGCTTTCTATAATAGCTCGACTATCTGTTGATAGGTCGACTATCTGCTCTTCTTTGATAGTTCGACTATCTGTTTGGATAGTTCAACTATCTGATAGTTCGACTATCTGTTGATAGGTCGACTATCTGTTTTGGTTGATAGTTCGATTATCTGTTGATAGGTCGACTATCTGTTTTCTGTGATAGTTCGACTATCTGTTGATAGGTCGACTATCTATTTTCTGTGATAGTTTGACTATCTGTTGATAGGTCGACTATCTGTTTTCTGTGATAGGTCGACTATCTGTTTGATAGGTCGACTATCTGTTTTGTTTGGTAGTTCGACTATCTGTCCTGATAGATCGACTATCTGATAGCTCGACTATCTGTTCTGATAGGTCGACTATCTGCTGAGGTAGTTTGACTATCTTCTTTGATAGTTCGACTATCTGGATCGTTCGACTATCTGTCCGATAGGTCGACGATCTCTGTGCTTCGGTCGACGATCTCCGAGGGTCGTTCGACGTTTTGCTGTATGTCTTGAGTAGTTTTGTCGTCTTCTATGATATGATTAATTTCATATTTATTTTGGCACATTTTATAAAAGATTATTTGAATAAATTGTGATATTATTTCCATGCAATATCTATTCCATTCCTTATGCATGAGCTAATCTTTTTCTGACAAAGTTGTCTGTCTTATTAGCTGAGATATGATTTCTGCTTTATCTGCCAGGCTGTCCTTTATAGCCGTTAGACTCAAAAAGTCTTCCTTGGCTGTAAAGAGTCTCTTCTGATGTGACTTTCTCTTGTATTATTTCATCAGAGTTATTTGCAGCTTCTTAGAAAGCTTTATCCTCTTATAGGATATCTGTCTGCAGTATTTTTGTTTTGCTTTATGCTTTTTGCAGCTCAACTTGCAGAGTTCAGTAGAAGACAAGATTCAAACTCAAGTAAGAGTCGTTGCTGCTGCTACTATATAAAGACTTCTTTGAAGAAAGAAATCAACTAGTTCTGATATTCAAAAAGCTAACAGCAGCATTCAAGCTTAAGAACTTACAGTTTTCAAACTACTCTCAGCTCGTTCACATCTAACTGAGAAGAAGTTTTAGTTCTTCACTCTTCTTCAACCTGAGTTCTCCTGCCTCCAGGAAGATCTTCACTCAGAGCTTTTTGAAGAAGAAGAAGAAGATAGCTGCCTGAAGAAGAAATTTTATTTCATATTATTTATCTTCTTGTAGCTTTTTCGTTCAGTATTTTCTGAAGTGTTTCTGCACTGAAGCAAGACTTCACCTGGACATTCTTTTAGCCAGGGGGAGCCTTGACTCTTTAGAGCTTTCTAGCTCAGTGCAAGTTATTGTGCTTCTCTAATCTATTGTAAAATAGAGAAGACATCTTAACCTCCTTTCCCCCTCCTGTAAAGGGTTATTACTCCCTTCAAAAGTATCCCTTGGTGGTAGGGCACCTGATCAAAAACCTGTGTTGGTTTTTAGACACCTGATCAAAAGTCTAAAGGGTTTCTGGATCTACCTGAAGCAGATCTTGTTGGTGGCAGGGCACCTGATCAAAAACCTGAGTGGATTCCTACCTTGTTGGTAGAAGAGTGGACGTACCCAAGTTGTTTGGGGAACCACTATAAATTCCTTATGTCGTCTGGATTGCTTTAATTAATTACTTGCATTGTGGCTGTGATTAGATTTTAACTAGGTTTGCTAGTTGCTGTTTAGGATTCCAAGCCTTAACTGTAATTACAGTTGGCTGCCTTTTGTGCACAACACTTGTGTTAGGCTTTAGGGTTTTCATCTCAAATATCTATAACCTTCATTCCACAATTAACTCCAAGGGAGTTGAGTAGACAGTCAACTTTGCTAGTGCAATTTTTTATTACTCTATTCACCCCCCCTCTAGAGTAGTATCTATCCCCTTTTCTTTCAAACTGGTCCTGCTATTGCTGGTCCTGCAACTGCTGCTACCGCTACTTCTTCATCAAGTATCTCCCCCTGCCTGGTTTCACCATGTGCTGAAGCCAGGCCCCCAACTGAAGATGAAGCAGTGGTGAGGGCAGATATTTGGGTAGCAAGAGATGAGATGGAGGCAGCTAGAGGAGAAATGGCCTCTGCTATAAGGGATTTGAGTAGTGGGGTGAGAAGATTTATGAGGGTGGTGGTAAGAAAGGGATCTAGGGTTGGAGAAAAAGATGGTGGGTCAATAGCTGAAGGAGTAAATGTGGTTGATGGAGGTGGAGGTGGAAGTGGAGTTTCTAAGGGAAATAGAGTTTCTAAGGGTAAGTCATTTTGTGGAGATGGAGAGTTCAGGGGAGAGGAGAGCAAGTTAAAGGAGGGGAGGGAGGAGAGGTTGATGTGGGGGATATCAACCAGGTGAGATGGTAGAGGGGATGGAGGTGGTGTAGGGATGGAGGTGTCAGGTTGAGGTGAAGGAGGAGGAGATGGTAGATGTGTAAGGGAAGAGGGAAGTGGAGATGCTGGTGGTGTTGGAGTATGGATGTAGATGGTAGTAGAGGGTGGGGTTGGTGGGACTTGTTGTTGGGATGGAACTGGAGGGGAAGGAGGTAGTGGAGGGGTGGAAGGGAGCCATTCAGTGGGGTGGGGAGAGGCTGGTGCAGCCCTTGTACTCTTGGAAGTTTTAGTGGATGAGGAAGTAGCCTTAGTTGGCTTGGTGATGGTCCTCTCCCACTTGCCAAAAAGAGCACAGGTAAGTCTCTTTAAGGCATTGATGGATATGGTCAAGGAGACCAGGGATCCTGCAGCCTTTTCCTTTAGGAAGATCCCTAGGATCCTTCCAAAGCATACCTCTTTCTTGCTGTTCTTCTTTATGATCAAATCGAACAGAATCTGTGCCCAGTTCACAGCTTTCTTATTTACAATGGCGCACATGACCAGGAACTGATGCATGGTGATATAATCATGCACAGTGTGCTTCCCGAGCAACACTTTCCCAACTATATCTGCGAGACATTTATACTCGGCAGACAGAAGTTTCTTGAGGAGCTTGTTTGGGGTGTCTCCAAAATACCCCATTGTATTAAGCATTAAATCATACTCTTCAGAATCAATTTCTAAATTCTCCTCACCATTTTTCAATCCAAAAAATTCAGTAATAATATCGGGGGTAAGAGAAATTTCATTACCCGCAATGGTGCCGGTCATCTTGTTCTCATCGACAGTAGCTGTATACACCCATTCCCTGATTTCTGTGGCAGATATCTTGATTCGGGTTGAGATCAGAGTCTTCAGTTGTTGTTCTTCTAGTATTTGGAGAATGTTCAGGAAAACTGGATCAGAATACTTGAATGATTCAAAGTTTATGTCAAAACCAGCATCAAATTTCATGGCAGTGAGAGAACCAGCGGGAATCGCCATGAAAGCACCTGCAAAAGGAAAAAAACGACGATCAAGTGCAAAGGGAACTGAAAGCGCGGGACGGAGGTCGAATAAAACCTAAATATAAGGTTTTCCAGAATATGAACCAACAAGCTCCGGTCCACAAAAAAGAAAAAAATCTTCGTTCTGAGGTCGACAAAATAATTTAAGGTTAAACAGTTCGTCAAACTCAGTCTGAAGGATATAAGACATTTCGTCGATCTCTGGTCGACGAAAGGTTTCTGAAGTAAGTTCATTGATCTCAGGTCAACGAAAATCACTTCACTAAGAGATTTCGTTGAGCTCAGGTCAACGAAAAATCTCAAGAACAGTTATTAGTTCGTCGATCTTAGGTCGACGAACAGAGACAATTCTGTGACTATAGGCAGAGCATTAGATTAAATCCTGACCATTTATCATACCAAGCTGATTGACAAAGAACAGATGCTTGGATGAGTCCAATGGCTTAGTGAATATATCTGCTCTTTGTATATCAGTAGAGATAAATTCAAGTTTAATCATTTGTTTGTCAACACAATCTCTAATGAAGTGGTGTCTGATGTCTATATGCTTGGTTCTAGAATGCAATACTGTATTTTGTGCAATTGAAATAACACGTGTATTATCACATAGAATAGTTGAATTATTTAAGTTTACACCATAATCCAGTAGTTGGTTTTGTATCCACAAAATCTGTGACCAGCAACTGCCTGCAGCCAAATATTCAGCTTCAGCAGTGGATGTTACAGATGTTTATTTTCTACAGAACCAAGATACAAGTCTGTCACCAAGGAACTGACAAGGTCCAGAGGTTCTTTTCCTGTCTACTCTGCATCCAGCATAATCAACATCAAAGAATCCAGTTAACACAAATGCTGATTCTGTTGAATACCAGAGGCCTAAATCTGGACAACCTTTTATATATCATAAAATCCTTTTCAAGAAAATAAGGTGAGATTCTATAGGGTTCACTTGGAACCTTGCACAAAGACATGTGACAAACATAATATCTGGTCTGCTTGCTGTCAAAAACAGTAGGGATCCAACAATGGCCCTATACATGGTCTGATCAACTGGTTTTCCAGATTCGTCAGCATCTACAACAGCATTGGCAGCCATGGGAGTTTTCATGGAAGAGGCATCATTCATCCCAAACTTCTTAATAAGCTCTTTAGCATATTTAGACTGAGAGATGAAGATCCCTTCAGGGGTTTGTTTCACATGAAGACCAAGGAAATATGATAACTCACCCATGCTACTCATCTCAAACCTTGAGTGCATTAAATCAGAAAATCTTTTGCACAGTTTGGGATCAGTAGAACCAAAAATTATGTCATCTACATATATTTGCACTAAGAGAATTTTATCATGATGTAGTTTTGTAAAAAGAGTTCTATCTACCATGCCTCTAGAAAAATGATGCTCAAAAAGAAAGTTGGCTAAGGTCTCATACCAAGCTCTTGGAGCTTGCTTTAAACCATAGAGAGGCTTATGTAATTTAAAAACATAAGAGGCTTGAGATGGAGAGATAAAACCTGGTGGTTGTTCAACATACACCTCTTCTTTGAGTTCTCCATTTAGGAATGCACTTTTCACATCCATCTGGTAGACTTTAAACTTTTTGAATGCTGCATAAGCTAAGAAAATCCTTATAGCTTCAAGTCAGGCAACTGGAGCAAAGGTTTGATCATAATCAATTCCTTCCTCTTGCCTGTATCCTTGAGCAACAAGCCTTGCCTTATTCCTCACTATCACATCTTGGGAATCAAGTTTGTTTCTGAATACCCACTTAGTCCCAATTACTGGATAGCCCCTGGGCCTTGGAACTAAGTCCCAAACTCTACACCTCTCAAACTGGTTGAGTTCCTCTTGCATTGCAGTGATCCAGTTTGGATCTTGCTCTGCATCAGATATGGATTGAGGCTCAATTTGAGAGAGAAAGCAGGCAAGCATCACATCAGGGTTGAGTTGATGTCTTGTCTGCACTCCTAATGATATGTCTCAAATTACTTAAGATCTAGGGTGATCCCTAAGTGTGATATGATCATTAGGTGGTGTTGGTTTAGCAACAGTTATTTGATTTAATTCCTCTTGTGGAATTGTATCAACTGTTGGAGGAAATTGAACTGCTTCCACAGTCTCTTCTTCACTTTCAACTTCTGATATAGATTGTGGAGAGGGATGTGATTCATCCTTTGAAGTAAGATTTAGATCATCCAAGCTCTCACACAAATTTTGTACCTGCAGATTATTGTTGGTAGAGATGTCTCTCTCCTTGTAAAACATATTAGATTCATCAAATATTACATGCATAGATTCCTCAATTTTTAATGTTGATTAATTAAACACCCTATATGCCTTGCTGACTTGGGAATATCCTAGAAAAATTCCCATTGCAGCCTTAGCTTCAAACTTTCTAAGATGTTTCTTGTCATTATTGTGAATATAACATATATATCCAAATACTTTAAAATAGGTTATTATAGGTTTCTTCCCTTTGAGTAGTTCATAGGGAGTCTTAAGCTTTATTTTATGTATTAGGCTTCTATTCAGGACATAATTTGCTGTGCTTACTGCCTCTGCCCAATAGGAAAGAGACATGTAAGCATCTACAAGCATTGTACCTATAGCATTAATGAGTGTCCTATTCTTCCTTTCAACTACCCCATTTTGTTGAGGAGTTCTTGGAGCTGAGAAACAATGTCTGATTCCTTCCTTCTCACAGAACTCTAGCATAAGAAGAGATTCAAACTCAGTACCATGATCACTTCTGATCAATGCAACTTGAGTAGAATACTCAATCTATATGTTCTTGAGAAAATCTGTGAGAACCTTAAAAGTATCTCACTTAGTTCTAAAAAAGAAAACCCATGTGAATCTGGAGAAATCATCTATAATAACTAATGTATAAGACTTTCCTCCTAGACGTTGTACTGCAATAGGGCCAAAAAGGTCCATATGGAGCAAGTACAAGATTCTAGGTGAATCACTCTTATTAATGGATTTAAAACTATATTTAGTTTGCTTTCCTAGCTGACAAGCCATATAGAGGCCTTCCTTCTTGTAGGGACCAGAAGGTAAACCTCTAACAATATTGTCTTTAGATAACCTATTTATATTTTTATGATTTACATGTCCTAGTATTTTGTGTCATAAGCTAGTTTGAATGCTAACCGAATTGAATAAGCAAATTTCAGATTTAGCTGATTCAAAATTTACTAAGTAGATGTTGCCTTGTCTAATTCCTGTTAAAACAGTTGTGTTATTTAAAGAAATAAGACACAAAGAGTTAGTGAAGCTTACTTGATAACCTGTATCACATAATTGGCTTACTGATATCAGGTTATGCTTAAGACCATTTATATAGGTCACTTTCTTGAATGTGACAGCTCCACAGTTGAAGTCTCCATAGCCTTCTGTCAGTCCAAAGCCTGAGTCCCCAAAGATTACTTTAGGTCCAATCTTGGCTTTATAGTTGATAAGGCATTCCTTGCAACCTGTCATATGTTTAGAGCAACCACTATCCAAGTACCACTTGTTTTGAGTGTCAGGGTTCTCTTCTACCTGCAAAAGGATTAGTTGTTTTTGACCCAGTTTACCTTGGGTCCTTGTTGCTTAACATAACTGAAACTTGAAATAAATGAACATTCAGGTTGATCCTTATAACCTAAAGGATGATACCTTCTAGGAGGTATGACCCACTGACTAAAGTGATTAAAGGTTTTATCAGTTTTTAGGTTACTCTGGTTATAAACTGAGTTTGACAAATTTGAGTATGTTCGTCGATCTGAGCTCAATGATCTGGGTTGAATTCTTCGATCTCTGCTCGAAGAATGGAGTTATCCATTCTCAGAGCCCCAGAAACGTCGATCTCTGATCGACGAACCATACTGATTTCGTCGATCCCAGTTCGAAGAATAGTTTACATTATTATTTGCATTCAGGGTTCGTCGTTCTGAGGTCGACGAACCATACCCATTTCGTCGTTTTGCGTTCGACGAAATATGCTAAACATAGTTATGTTGTTTGTTTTCCCATTTCTGATTGGTTTTATTAAGTTCTAACTGTTTAAGAACTTTGTTAACCTTTTCTACCTGTTCAGTTTTTTTCTTACCATTTTCAAAGATGAAGTTAATAGGTTTTGACAATTGATTTTTCTGAATTAAGATTGGTTCACTAGATGAGGCTCCTAATCCTAGTTTGTTATTGTTAGATCTTGTATTAACTGTGCTAGTTATATCTAACAGTTGTAAGCTTCTACCATTCAGGGATTCTTCTAGTTCCTTAGCCTTACTTAATTTAGATTTTAGAAAAACTATTTGTTGATTGGCTAAGCTTAATTCTTCAGTTAATTTTTCACTTTCAGCAATGATTTTGTCTTTTTCTAAAAGTTTTTCCCTGAGAAGTTTGATTTCCTTCTCAGATCTTATTAGGTCTAAACACAAGAGTTTAAATTCAGATTGAAATTCTTTAGATTGAAAGTCATAGGAAGCAATTACCTGATCCTCTTCAGAGAGGAATTCTTCATCATCTGATTCTTCTTAATCTGATCTGCTGCTTCTTGCATCTATTACCATAAGGCAAACTTCCCTTTCCTTCTTTTCTTCATCATCATCTTCATTGGAACTGGAGGAGGATGTTTCATCTTTAGTATCACTCCAGGTTTCAGCTACAAAGCCCTTCTCCTTCTTTTTGTACTTGCTGGAGGAGGCCTTGCTGTGCTGATGTCTTCTTGAGTCCTTTTCTTTCCTTCTGTCTTTCTTTTGGACTTCTGGGCATTGTGAGATGAAGTGTCCAGGTTTCCTACACCCAAAACAAACAACCTCTTTAGAAGGGGTATTATCATACTTGGGTTTATCTTCATTCCTTGAAGGCTTCCTCCTAAAGTCCTTCCTTGCCATTTTATAGAATCTCTTAGCAAAGAGACTCATGAGTTCTTCATTGACTGGCAAGCTAGGAGATTCTTCTGCAGCTTTAAATGCTAAGCTCTATTCCTTCTTGGTGGGTGTTGGAGCCTTTGGTTCAACTACAGCTTCTATTGACTTGATCAATTGCTCATTGGATTTGTGCTTTCCAAGCAAAGATTCTGTTGAGATTTTAGCCATGCTTCTGGCTTCTCTGATGGGCAAGATTCTAGAGTCCCATGTACTAGGGAAGCACATGAGGATCTTGTCATTGACCTCAGTCAGAGTAATTTCTTTGTCCAATGTTCTGAGCTCACTGATGATGGAGCTCAACCTCTTGTACATTACTTCCACAGATTCTGCTTCATCTTTCCTGAAATTGTCATATTGGGATATGAGGTTGGATCTTCTATCCTTCCTCTCATCAGCAGATCCTGCTACCATTTGGTTGAGGGAATCCCAAATAGCTTTGGCAGATGTGCATTCAGCAACTTTCTTAAATATGTCATCTGACATAGTTTGGGCCAGTATGTTCATAGCTCTGGCATAAGCAATCTGTGCTTTCTTATGTGCATCAGTTTGATCTGGAGGAGGCACTGCACTGAGATTTACTGGGGTTGAAGTAGAGGCCACTAGAGCTGGTGGTCCTGTCAAGATGGAATTAAAAATGTCCTCATCAAAAGAGTTCATATTAAGTTTGATTCTTGCCATCCAGATTCCAAACTTTTGCAAGTTGCAAACTATAGGTCTAGTGCTGGCATAATCCTTATTTTATGTCATGATATCAGAAAATAAAATTTAAACTGAGAAACTAGTAAGACTTATTCAGAGTTTATCCTAAGGATCTTGATTAATCCAGGTGTGAGCCTGTATGATATGATTAACCACCCTCTGATACCAATTGAAAGATAGGGTAAGCTCTGAACAACTCTAGAGGGGGTGAACAGAGTTTTTAAAGTCTTTTTGATTTATGCAGAAATAACAAGTCTTTAATCAAATATGTTACTATGATATAAGTGTATAAGTGTACAAGTGCAGCAAGTGAATTAGAGAAAAGGTAACTAAGCTACACAGCAAAATATATCACAGCACAGGCAATTATATCACAGCACAAGCACACAGGAAAATCAAAGCCACACAGACAACACAAGAATTTTATAGTGGTTCCCCAAACTTGGGTACATCCACTCTTCTACCACCCTAGGTAGGAATCCACTACAGGTTTTTATCAGGTGACTGCCACCAATGAGCTTTTGATCAGGTGCTCAAAAACCAACCCAAGTCTTTTGAAAGGAGACTTGCAACCAGAATAATTTTGAAGGGAATTAAAACCATGTACAGAGGTGGGGAAGAGAGGTTGATTGAAGTCTTCTTTTCTCAAATCAAAATGAGAAGACTTTGTGGATTCTGTGATGTTGTCAAAGCACCCCCTGAGATCTTGATTGGTTCAGGAGTGGAAGCTTTGCAAAGGGTGAGGAAGCCTTTTGCTGTAAGATCTACTTTCTGAGATCCTTTGACTGATTTGAATATTTTTGTCACTTGAGATCCCAGAAAACAAAGAAGGAGAAGAAAGACTCTTGATAGTGATTGTTGTTCTTTCTTCTTCTTTTGAGAGCAGTTGATTTTTCTTCAGAGAGCTGTATGCACTACACTTGTTGTTTTTCTAAAAAAAAATTATGTATTCAGAAAGGTTTCTGTGTATCTTGCTTCTTTCTGGCTGAGAGATTATATGCTCTATAACTGCCTCAAGGTCGAATTCAAAAACCTGCAATTAATGCTTAGCCGAAATCTCGGAAAAAGAAAATTGCAAGTATATTGTCAAATATTCTATTCTATGTCTGTCCCGAGATATAGGCAATTAATTCCATGGAGGATATTTGCAATCAATGCTGCCAGTAACGGCTCGATTCAAAGAATATAAGAGCATTGATTATCCAAGGAATTAAAAGCCTATAATAGATATAAAATAAGGAGACAGAAAAAGAAAGAATAAATAATAATATGTCTTATAGTTTCGTCGACCAGAGATCAGCGAACAACTGCACTACATAAACTGGCAGATTCTGTGCTCTGAGTTCATCGACCTGAGAATGGCTTTCGTCGAGCTGAGAATAGTTGTTCGTCGAGCTGAGATCCAAGATCGTCGAACTCTGAATGCTGCTTGATAACTTTCTTCTTTTATGCATCAAGTTCTTCGAGCTGAAGTCTGAGATCGTCGAGCTGAGTCTGCAGTTCTGACTTAGAATATTTTCTGATGTTGAGTGTTGAAGTATTGATCTGGCGTTGAGAGCGTTGAGTGATCTTTGGCTCTGGGAGTTGAAGTGTTAGTTGACCTGAGGACAGAGTTCGTCTAGCTGATGTTCTTAGTTCTTTGACTGAAGTTTGACTAGAGGAGTTATCACTTTGTCCACAGTTCGTCGAGCTGAGATCTAAGTTTGTCGAGCTCAGCTCAGAGAATTATCTCTGAGTTAGTCGAGCTTAGCATGACAATCGTCGATCGGAGATCAACGAACGTAGATCTCCTTTTTCCAAAACTTGAATTCTCTAAGTCTTGAGTCTTTGGCAGTGTTGGAGGCTAGTCCTTTGTACTGTTGATTCTAAGGACTTGACCTAGACTCTAAGAAATAGTCATGACCCTGATCTATACATGTTGGGTCATATCCTAATTTAGTGAACCTAGCCCAAATCCAACTAGGGATCCTACAATGTTGCACGATTTGATTGTCTTCAACCTAATCGACTGGATCGTTGTTCTCTGAAGATTCTGATTTTTGCAGATCTAGTCGATTTATGATCAAAGTCTTCAAAGCATGCGGATTTTCCATATTCTCCAAGACATTCAAGATCAATATTTTCGAAGAACGACGGATTGAAGACGTAGATCTAAATAAGATTGTTTGATACTCTTATTGTGTAAATCTTTTTTACTTTTGTAGGAGCTTTTTCCCTCTGAGTTGTAGATCCGTGATTGGACCGAGTTGTAGATCCGTGTTTGGATCGAGTTGTAAGAGAGTTTGTTCTCCGATGGGTAGGAGGTTGTCTCCAAGTTGTAGGAGTTGAGGCTTCGAGGTGTAAGATTTGTTTAAATCTGAGAAACTTGAAGTAGACGAATCTTGCCCTTTGTGGTAGATAGGCGAGGCGGGACAGTGGACATACCCAACTCGGGGAACCACTATAGATCTCTGTATTCTGTGTGTTTTTTTAAAGTTATTTTTATTCCATAAAAAGACACAGACCTCACCTATTCATCCCCCTCTAGGTGATTTAGGTAGATGCTAGATACTTTCAATTGGTATCAGAGGAGGTTGTTCGGTATAAGGTTAACACATTAAACAAGATCTCATATCTAGTATCAAGAGATTCCACTCAGTTGCGATGGACAGAAGCAGGGATATGTATTCTATGAAGTTACCTTTGTGCACAAAAGAGAACTTTCCCATATGGAAAGAAAGAGTCAGATTCTTCATAGAAGTGGCAGATCCAAGGATATTTCAGATTGTTGAAGAAGGACCTCATATTCCTACTCAGTCATCTGCCCTGAATCCGACTATCATGATCGATAAGAAGATGATGGATCTTACTAAGGATGAAATTGTCTTGGTCTCTTTTGATAAGAAGGCGACGAATATTATAGACAGTGTAGTGGACGATTTAATGCTTCAAAATTTATTGCACTACAAATCTACCAAGGAGATGTGAGACTGTCTAGTTGTGCTCATGGAAGTAACCAAAAAAGTTAGAGACGATCGCAGATCTTTGCTGAATCAAGAATACGAAGCGTTCAAGAAAGGTGCTAATGATACTATTGCTGACAGCTTCGATAAATTATTTAAGATTGTCAACGGCCTCAGAAACTATGGTCGTACATTCACTAATGTTGAACTCAACGACAAATTCCTAAGATCCCGAACAAAGGACTAGGATACAAAAGTTGTAGCCATTAGGGAATTCAGGAAGCTGCTAGAGATTGATCCCCAAAATCTCTTCAGAAAACTGCTCTCCTACGAACTTCGGATGAATACCAGAAATAAAGAATAGCAAAGTAGCAGGACTTCAAGCAGAGAGAAGTTAGTTGCCCTGAAAGCTGAGGGGCTAGAAAATCTAAAGACGTGTCACCAGTAAGGACATGAGCTCCAAATACTCTAGAAGACTCTGAGCCAAGCACGTAAGGATTTGAATTTTCGGATGGAGAGTTCTCTCTAATCTCCAAGCAATTCAAGAGATTGTTCTGCGAGAGGAGGCAAATGAAAAATCATGTCTCCTCCTCTGATTTCAGAAGATCACATCATTATGGTGATCGCTCCAAAAAGAGCTACAACCGAGAGGACAGAAATAAATCTAAACCGAATAAACATTCTTCCTTTGACATTGTTTGTTATTTAAATAATAAGCCATGGCACATGATTGTGGAGTGTCCTTATAAGAAGAAGGAAGGTTCCAAGAAGGAAGAGAAGAGATACTTCAAAGGTAAGAGGAAGGAAGAGAAAAGCTTCGTTGTTAAGAAGTCTAAAACTCTTAGCGATAGTGACAAGAGTAAGTAAAGTTTAGAAAATTAGGAAGCTTACTTCGGGCTCATGTCTCAATCAGATGAGGAAGTAGACGACTCCCAATACCAGTGGAAGGTAAACTCTAACACAATCCTTTTTGAATCGGAAACTCCCATTAATAGTCATGAAGACTACTCTTCTGAGGAAGACGAATCTGACTTGATGGCTCAGCACAAAGAACTTTTAAAAGCTTTTGACAAATGCCACAAGGTGGTCAAAAAGTAATTGAAAGAGATTGCTTCTCTCAAGGTAGTGGAATCAAGCCTGAGGGAGGAAATTGCTGAATTAACTCCTCTCAGAAAATAAGTTCACTCCTTGCGAGAGGAATTGAAATGCTCTGCTGAACTGTTAAGTCAAAAGGAGAAATACTTAGATGAGCTGGAAGAAAAACACTTGGTGGAAATGAAGCTGGTTGAAAGCTACTCAAAGCTAAAGACCATCCTTCCCCTCATTGATGAGTTTTTTTGCTCCCAAGAAGGGTAGTAATCTTGGCCACGTAGCTGGAAAAGGTAAGTCTGCTAAGAAAGCAAGTTCCAAAGATAAAGGGAAGGCACCCCAAGGTTAACCCTCATTCAAGAAGGTAATCTTCTCGATGAATAAATTTGACCTTGATTCATCCTTCGGTCACTTTGTTAGGCCTACTTATGTGGATCCTAAAAAATGCTATTAAGGATGGAACCGTACCCAAGACTTTGGTGCAAGTGTTTTCAAAGCACCTTATGAAGAAATTACTCTTAAAAACTATGGTCCTTACATTCATGGACCAAGTGGTAAGAAGGCTCCAAAAGCCAACACTATTGTTCCCAAGGCTATGGAAACTGTGAAGCCTTATGTGTGCCGCAACTACGAGGCTTCCACTTCCAAGTCTGTGTCCCCTTCTAGACCTCCCATAAAAAATGTAAAGCAGCAGTACAAGAGAAGGTACAATAGGTTTGACTATTGGTGTTGCGGGAAGATTGGTCACTTCGTCGTAGATTGCCAGTTTCATCTGGTAAAGCTTGAAACTCCACGAGTTAACAGTGCGAGACCGACCACTCGCAAAGTTAATGTTCCAAATGGTGTTAAAATAACAAGGAACGAAGGACCCGAGTCTATTTGGGTTCCTAAGGAAAAATGATCTATGTTTGTAGGTATGTCCAAAGGCCAACAAAACGCTAATCTGGTATTTGGACAGTTGATGCTCTCTACATATGACCTGGACTAGAAGCCTATTGTGAGAATTTACCTCAGTTGAAGACGGACCAAAAGTAATCTTTGGAGGGTCTTACAGGGGAATTACTAAAGGTTATTGTATTATTTCCAACAACATAGTCTCTTTCACAAACATGGCTTATGTTAAAGGATTACAGCATAATCTTATAAGCATAACTCAATTATGTGATAAAGGCTATATCGTTGAGTTCTACAAGGACAAGTGTCTGATAAAATCGTCTGCTAATTTGGAGACAATCTTAACAGGCACTCGGAGTAGAAATATTTTCTGTTTAAATTTTCTATGTTTAGACAATTCTACACCAATGTGCTTTTTAGCAAAAGATATTGTGTCTCTTTGTGACCAATGGCACAAGAGATTAGCACATATTAATTTCAAAACTATAAATATACTATTTTCTCATAACTTAGTGCATGATGCCCCCAGCATTAAGTGCCTTAAAGAGAGTCCATGTCATGCATACTAGATGGGTAAGCAGACAAGGGCTACCTTTAAGGGTATTTCTGACAAAGATTCCTCTAGAAGTCTGTATTTACTTCATATGGACTTACTCGGTCTTATGTCAATTCACAGTTTAGGAAGTAAAGTTTATATGCTGGTCATTGTTGATGATTACTCTCATTTTATTTGGGTGTTGTTTCTGAAACACAAGTCAAACACCTTTGATTCTATCATTAATTTTTTCCGGCAAATTCAAAACGAATTATTGCTCATTGATCACAGAATAGAATTTGAGTCTTGTGTCATGACAAAATTCTGTGAAAGTCAAGATATCTTCCATGAGTTTTCCTCCCTGCGTACTCCATAACAAAATAGAGTTGTCGAGAGAAGAAATAGAACCCTTATTGAAGCATGTACAACTATGTTGAACAACTCTTCACTTCCTGAGTACTTCTGGGCTGAAGCAGTCAACATAGCTTGCCACGTGCAAAATAGAGCACTAATCAACAAAAGTTATCGTATGACTCCCTATGAACTATTGCAGGGCAGAAAACTGACTGTGTCCTACTTTAGAATCTTTGGCAGTAAATGCTTTTTAATTAATAATGGGAAGTATTACAGCATGAAGTTTAGTGAAAAATATTTTGAAGGTAATTTTGTAGGCTATAGTAGCCCTAGTAAGACATAGGATTTTTAATAAGAAAACTCTGGTGATAAATGTAATGACCAAAAATATAAAGTGACTCAAACAAAGAATAAAATGCAAAATAAAGATCCCCTATGATTAATATATAAAAATCAGTGTCGAGTTTAGCCGACTCCGTTGATTTTATTTATGAATTTTCTCTTGTATTCTGACAATGAAATGTTACGGCAGAAATCATTATATTCGTGCAATGATTTAGCTCATTGAGCCGGTTGGGTGCCTGTGGCCATCCTGAAGGTTTGATGTTTTTACTAAGTTGGGATTTTGGGCTTAGGTTATAAGGTTGTTGCTGGACCGACTTTTGGTGGTGAATAAACCCCCTGCTGAGAAATTTTAGTAATACATACATTATTGGTATTAATATATAATTAGCATCATGGATTTAGAGGTGTTTTTAATATAAATGTGAGGTGCGAATAGTAGCTGGGTTAATTGGAATGAGAGTTAGGCGGTGCTCTTTGTCCAGGGTAAGGGGAATAAGAAAGAAATCGAGCTTCTCTGATTCCCAAACTCACACACACTGCTCTCGCCTCTCTTGCCTGGAGTTCATGGAAGCCGCCGCTCCCTTCTCCTCTTCTCCCTTCCCTCTCTTTCTCTCAGGATTTAGAGATGATTTCTCCCTCATTACGGGTGTTGATGGCGATAGAGCTCCATTTGCTCCGGTTGAACCCTAATAGGCATCGATTTGAGTTGTTAGGGTTGCCGGCCCTCCTCCTTTCTTCTTTCACTATATCGCGAAGGATGGCATCTCCAAATAGATGCGACAGTGACATGATGAGATTTAAAATGAAAGGATAACTAATGGTGAGAGCTACCTATTTAATTTTATGTTTTATTGCTCTCTTTTTCCTTATGTGCACTCTTCTTATTAGAATGTCAACTGCATGGTTACTTGTATATGCTAGCATGGAATAATTTTATATCATTGATAATGATTATCGCTATTATGTATGGCCTCGTACAAAGGCTAATAGGAGATTAGCTTCTGAGAGTATTACTAAACAAACAAACCCTAAGTATATTAACTAATTTCATACGGCTAACATAAATAAAAATGCATCGATGTATGGAAATGTTAAGGGTATAACTGAAAGTGAATGTGCATAAAGGTTACTGATGGTTTCCCAAATCAGTCGGCCGAAAGGCATAGACGTGTGTTGAACGTACTGATTTGGACAGGGTAGACCCCAAGGGGTTAGGTCCAAAGACTGAAATACTGAAATATGGATACTGATACTCTTACAGTTACCCTTAACATTACCTAATGTAAAAGATAACATAAGAACATACGGGTATACAGTCACACTGATACATTGCTAATTAACATGCGAACTGATATGGTTTTACAGTTACATTACTTTCATGATTACATTATCACATAGCTTACTTTCTTACACTAATACTGGTATACTCTACATACTTGCACTGACATTGTTACATACTGCCAATACTGTTTTATGGTTACTAACATTTCAGTTATAATATCGCTTCACAGTTTCATTACTGGTACAGAAACGGGTTAGTATAGAAAAATGTTTACTGATATGTCTAATACTTTTCATTTTTTTACAGCAAGTTAAAAAGGTATTCACCTCACTTAGTCATATTTTTATGACTAAGCCCGTCGCCAATTTTTGTTTAGGTACTTGGTGTGATCCTGATTTCATGTGAGAGGTGAAGTTGATCGTGGAAAGACAGAAAAGACTCATGGAATACTACAATTTATGAGGTACATCTTATTATGTGTTTTATTTTTGACTCACTAGTCTTAATTCATCCTAGGACAAATATCGTGAATATAGCTTAGATACGGAATTATGTGGGGTCCAAAATGGGGGCCTCACAATTGGTATCAGATCCAGGTTTTCAAAAAGTTCGGCCGTAGTGAGTACAGAATATTTACACATGATACGACGTTAAGAGTACACATAGAAGTCTAATATATGGAGTCAGACAAAATTAAAGTAAGGAGATGAGTGTGAAAATAATTTAACAAGGATTAACTGTTATATGTCTACTGAGTATAATAATACATAATCAAATTTTACACGACCATGAGCTATATGTAAGTGAGTCCAAGTAGAAATTGATATTATTTTGTTTATCTACACGGGGCATACTAATGAAAATGACATACTCTACATTACTAAGTTGATTCATTTAAGCAAATTGATATATGCAAAATGGTTGAACACGTAATGAAGAGTATGCAAATGACGAGTTCTAAATTATTTAGCTTCCATAAAACTACTGTAACATTTTTGTACGAAATGTAAACAAGATTTGAAGACTGTGAGAAAAATGTTATCATGGTGCATCGCCTCGGTCTCAAGTTATTATTTACATCAGCATAGGAAATGATGGATAGAAAGATGCGATCATCACGTGTTAGTGTTATAAAAGGGAATGATAGTGTAATCAATGTAATGTAGGGATTGGCAATGATCTAAGTATTTGAACACATGATATTGTCAAAGTATGTACAAAAGGTAAGATAAAACGTAAGATATTATATTGTATTTTTGTTAAAATAAGGTTGATGATGACTAAAATTGATATCACTTAAATAATGTATTATTTAAAGTCTCATTCATGTGCAAGTATTAATGCCCCAAGATAGTTTAGGAAAGAGTTTTCATGAAAGGTGAGATATTTTATTGTTGATTTCGGCGATATCATAAATTCTTTGAACTGAAGGAACGCAAACAAAGACTAAATGTAATGAAAAGTAAGTAATATAAATTGAATTGAATAAGAAGGAGCAGAAGTACTGAAAGCGATATAGTGCATTGTAAAGAATCAATATTGTATTGCACATTTACAACTTAAAAAGTTTAACGCAAGACGATATTGCTTTGAACAACGAAATATACTAAAAAACAGTTATGATGGCTATGAGACATTTAATGAATGAATAATGAAAAAGTTACGAAGTCAAATACATGTTATTGGTATAGAGTGTGGCGTTTTAATCCAGCAGTATTGCTTCGATGTATGTAAAAAAAAATAAGTTATAAGTTATACACTAAGATTGACATAAAGGAATTAGAAAACAACTAATGACTGATACGATGAAGATAAAACGGACAACCACTGAAAATGAGAAAAAAAATAGAATGAGATATTACGAAAAATGAGAATTTACTTGCACTCGATATATTGTATATGCGACACGATTGCGGTATTGAGCACAAGTAGTTAGATAAATAGGAAGTACGTGAGTGAAATTATGTGTATGAAGGGCGATACAAGACGAATTGTACTACATGAATTTACAACATGGAACATTGATGGAGATGTTACAGACTATAACTTGTCATAGATGTTAACAAAATTGAAAGATTAATATAATACGAAGTGCAATTCAATGGATATCCTATAAGTTGGGATTAAAATGCTAAATGATAAAGATATAAAGTTTATGTAACTGTATCATGATTTGTATCGTAACAAATTGGTTCATCGATGAAACAAGATAAGTAGTGGTACGAATTGTAAGAAGAGGTAATAGGTTGTGATAATGAAAGGAATTATATAACACATTGCGTGATTGTTATAAGTTTGATTAAACGACACGAAAAACTGAACATGTGAACGAGAAAATGGCTCTAATGAATAACTAGATAAGTGTAAACTAGACTTATCATGACAAATTTTTCAAGGACAAAAATCGTTATAAGAGGGGAAGAGTTTGTAACGGCCCAAAATGTAAAGCAACTCAAACGAAGAATAAAATGCAAAATAAAGATCCCCTATGATGAATATATGAAAATCAGTGTCGAGTTTAGCCGACTTCGTTGATTTGATTTATTAATTTTCTCTTGTATTCTCACAATGAAATGTTAAGACAGAAATCATTATGTTTGTGCAATGATTTAGCTCATGGAGCTGGTTGGGTACCTGTGGCCATCCTGAAGGTTTGATGTTTTTACTAAGTTGGGATTTTGGGCTTGGGTTATAAGGTTGTTGCTAGACCGACTTTTGGTGGTGAATAAACCACCTGTTGAGAAATTTTGTTAATACATACATTATTGGTATTAATATATAATTAGCATCATGGATTTAGAGGTGTTTATAATATAAATGTGAGGTGTGAATAGTAGCTGGGTTAATTGTAATGAGAGTTAGGCGGTGCTCTTGTCGAGGGTAAGGGAAATAAGAAAGAAATCGAGCTTCTCTGATTCCAAAAATCGCGCACACCGCTCTCGCCGCTCTTGCCTGCAGTTCTTGGAAGCCGCTGCTCCTTTCTCCTCTTCTCCCCTCCCTCTCTTTCTCTCATGATTTAGAGATGATTTATCCCTCATTGCCGGTGCTGATGACGACAGAGCTCCGTTTGCTCCGGTTGAACCCTAACTGGCATTGAATTGAGTTGTTAGGGTTGTCGACCCTCCTCCTTTCTTATTTCACAATATCACAAAGGACGGCATCTCCAAATAGACGTGACAGTGACATGATGAGATGTAAAATGAAAGGATAACTGATGGTGAGAGCTACCTATTTTATTTGATGTTTTATTGCTCTCTTTTTCCTTATGTGCACTCTTCTTATTAAAATGTCAACTACATGGTTACTTGTATATGCTACCATGGAATAATTTTATATCACTGATAATGATTATCGCTATTATGTATGGTCTTGTACAAAGGCAAACACGCGATTTGCTTCTGAGGGGATTACTAAACAAACAAACCCTAAGTATATTAACGAATTGCATACAACTAACATAAATAAAAATGCATCGATGCATGGAAATGTTAAGGTTATAACTGAAAGTGAATGCGCATAAAGGATACTGATGGTTTGCCAAATCAGTTAGCCGAAAGGCATAGACACGTGTTGAATGTACTGATTTTGACACGGTAGACCCCGAGGGGTCGGGCCCAAAGACTGAAATACTGAAATATTGATATTGATATTTTTACAGTTACCCTTAACATTACCTAATGTAAAGATAACATAAGAGCGTATGGGTATACAGTCAAACTGATACATTGCTAATGAACATGCGAACTGATGTGGTTTTACAGTTACATTACTTTCATGATTACATTGTCACATAGCTTACTTTCTTGCACTGATACTGGTATACTTTACATACCTGCACTGGCACTGTTACATACTGCTTATACTGTTTTATGGTAACTAAAATTTCAGTTATAATACCGCTTCACAGTTTCATTACTGGTACATAAACGGGTTAGTATAGAAAAATGTTTACTAATATGTCTAATTCTTTTCATTTGTTTTTATAGAAAGTTAATGAGGTATTCACCTCACTTAGTCATATTTTTATGACAAAGCCCGTCGCCAATTTTGTTTAGGTACTTGGTTTGATCCTGATTTCATGTGAAAAGTGAAGTTTATCGTGGAAAGACAAAAAAGACTCATAGAATGCTACAATTTATGAGGTACGTCTTATTATGTGTTTTATTTTCTACTCACTAGCCTTTCTTCATCCTGGGACAAATATCTTGAATACAGCTTAGATACGGAATTATGTGGGGTCCAAAATGGGGGCCTCACAATAGAAGAGTCTATCAATGTTGAATTTGATGAGACAAGTGTACTTCATAGCATCTCAACTAGTGTTGTTGGTTTAGATGCAGGTACTAGGTTCAAAGAACTAATCTTGGAAGAAGCAGTCAAGAAAGATGCTCCAAGATCAGTCAAGGTCGTCAATCCAAGTGTGGTTGATGATGAACAACTAGACGAAGAACTACCTCACCCTGCAGGAGATGCAATAGACGTGGCAGAACCTGCTGGCGGGAAAGGAAGAATCCTAGGGTTAAGACACCTAAGAGATCACCCATCCAACCTAATCATTGGAGAGCAAGGCGACGGTGTTCGAACCAGAAGATGTACAGCTAACGAAATATTACAACTTAGCTTTATATCTCAGGTTGAGCCAAATAAGTTTGAAGAAGCAAACAAGGATGCCTTTTGGATAATGTCAATGCAAGAGGAGCTAAATCAGTTTGAATGATGCATGGTATGGGAGTTGGTGCCCTGGCCCAAAAGACAGAACGTGATTAGTACCAAATGGGTATTCAGAAACAAGCTGGACGAAAATGGAGTGATCATAAAAAATAAAGCCAGGCTTGTATCTCAAGGATGCAAACAAAAAGAAGGGATCGACTTCAATCAGACCTTTGCTCCAGTGGCCAGACTCGAAGGGATCAGATTATTTCTAGCATATACTGCTCATAAAAGCTTCAAGTCTATCAAATGGATGTGAAGTCGGCATTTCTCAACAGAGATCTGAAAGAGGAAGTAAACATAGCACAACCCCCAGGTTTTGTCAACTTTACTTTCCCTAATTATGTTTACTTTCTTTGTAAAGCTCTTTATGGCTTAAAATAAGCTCCTCGAGCTTGGTATGAGATGCTTTCTAGATTTCTTTTTTAGAACAATTTCATAAGAGGAAAGATAGACAAGACATTATTTCTTAGGGAAGTAAAAGGAAAGATTTTGCTAGTGTAAATCTATGTCGACGACATTATCTTTGGCTATACAGAAGACAACCTATGCAAGAAGTTTCTAAACTTATGCAAGTGAAGTTTGAAATGAGCAGTATGGGAGAGCTGAAGTATTTCTTAGGACTTCAGGTGAAGCAATCTGAAGATGGAATTTTCATCTCTTAGACAAAGTTCACTAAATATTTACTTAAGAAATTCTAAATGGAGAATGCAACCTCGATGAGGACTCCAATGGGTTCAACTATGTATCTGGACAAGGATGAGAAAGGGAAACCTTCTAATGAAACCAAGTATATAAGCATAATTAGATCCTTGCTCTATCTTACTGCCAGTAGGCCCGACATAATGTTCTCAACATGTGTGTGCACTAGATTTCAGGTGAACTCGAATGAATCTCATCACGTCGCTGTAAAGTAAATTTTAAGATACCTTAAGGGTACACCAAATCTTGGCTTATGGTACCCAAGAAGTAATTATGTCGAGCTAATTGGATTTTCAAATGCAGATTTTGTAGGGAGCAGGGATGATAGGAAAAGCACTTCCGGGACATGCCAATACCTCAGGAGAAGGCTTATATCATGGAGCAGAAAGAAGCAAAATTGTATGGCAAAATCCACTATCGCGTCAGAGTACATCTCTGCTGGTATCTATTGCGCACAGCTTCTTTGGATTAGGAATCAGCTTGAGGATTATGACCTGAAATTCAAGGAGATACCAATTTTTTGCGACTCCTCTAGTGCAATAGCGATCGCAAATAATCCAGTCTCTCACAGCCGGACAAAGCACATCGAAGTGAGATATCACTTCATCCAGGAGCATGTGGAGAACAAGGACATAGCTCTAACTATGTCCTAATGGATAAGCAAGTTGCAGATATATTTACGAAGCCATTGAACGAGGCCAAGTTCTCATTTTTCAAAATGGAATTGGGCATGCTTAACAAGGACTCTTGAAGATGGCTAATTTGATAGGAATTCACTCGGGAAGTACATTATTAAGCAGAAAAAAATGCCTAAGGAAAATTCGTCGGATATCACTAATCGAAACTCGACGATTCTTCGAAATACTGCTAGTATTCACGATTAAACTTGACGATTTGGCTCTGCTTCCGGAAAAACTCGTTGAATTGGACTTAGGGCAAATTCTTTCTTTCTCTTTCTCTTTATATTGGATTCGAAGATCCTCTGATTTTCAGGTACGGGCCATTTCCCTCTTAAAACTTTATATATATATATATATATATATATATATATATATATATATATATATATATATATATATATATATATATATATATATATATATATATAGTTCTTGGGGCAAACAGTACTATTTCTTTGAAATAAGCTGTACTGATTCCGTCGATTCCTTCCCAACGATTCGATTGTCGTAGATAGCTCATCATCTTCTTCCCCGTCGATTCTATTCTGCACGATCCATCCCAATGAGTTCGGTAGTTACAGTAGAGTCTCCAGTCTTCCAGAGATTTTCCCTTAACCATTCAATTTCAGTTTTGGCATCCATAGTTTGTCTAGAGCTAATTTCACTTTTCTGTTCTCCATGGCTCCTCGAAGCACCAGTGGCTTGCTAGGCAGTGGAGAATTGGTTCAAACAGGGTTTGCTTAAGCATCAGATGAATTCAGAAATGTCATACTAATGTTGGAAATATCCGGCCTCTCCTTTGTCCCCGAACACCCCTGCAAAGTGTTGGAAAAAGATGTTCTTGAGTTCATTTAGTATGCCAAGCTTCGCCATGAAGACACTGTAATTAAAAGCAAAGTTCATCAGATCAGAGTCAAGGTGAAGGCTTCCCTCCTAACCAGGTACTTGCGACTTCCATCTTGTGAAGAGGCTGATCACCTCAAAGAGGATGACTTCACCAGAGCAATGTTATTCTGCGGACTGCCTAGAGGTACCAAGGCTGTTAAGAGGAAAAGAATGAATGAGGAAGGCAAGCTATTATCAGATATCATTGGCAAAGTACTGCTATGCAAGACTAGATCCCATGACTTCCTCTCCTCGGAGATGTTCAAGATTCTTGTGGCTATCATCTGCCGAAGGAAAAATTATTGGGGTGATGTGCTATTTGCAAAGATCAAAGATAGTCTCTGCGCTCCTAACTTTGGAAGGATTATAAGTTTGTATCTTAATCAGATGGACAGTGACGCGTTTGACATGTCCAAAGGTGTACTTATCCACCACCTGAAGAAAATCAACTCATCCATCTTCTTGAGGTGGAATAGGAGAATCCAGAGGCCAGGGGAGCCAGAGACCTGCCTGAGGTAGAGTAAGAGGAAGTACCTAAGAAAAGGATTCCTCTTCCACCCCCTAGTGAGATTCCTGATAGACTGAGTGCAGGAATTGAGGGGGAGCCTGCTGCAATACAAGTTGCCACTAAGTTAGTGCCCTTGAGTGTTCCTACAACTGCAGAGATTCCAGTTCCAGTTCTCGTTAATGCAGTTACAGTTGCAGAAATAGTTGATGTTCTTATAGAGGTTACATAGATTGCTCGTACTGCTGCTACTGAGTTAGTGCATGATGAGGCTGAGCATGAGATAGTAGCTGAAGATGTTCTGATTGCTACTGATATGGAGGTTGGTATTGCATATGATGTTTTGGATGTTGCTGCTGATCTTTTCGGTGAGCACGTTGATGATAATGAGCTAGATGTTGAAGACTATGAAATTGCTTATAAGGATGAGCTCGATGCTGATAATGTAAATGATTCTACTACGCTTGCTGTCCTAGAGAATCTGCATGCAACTCTCCCCGATGACCTGCTAGTAAGGACTGAGGGGGAGCAGACTCACCCCTTGGTCTCGATGCAGACTCAACTTGATAGGTTTGTCAGAAACCTATAAAGAAGAATGAATTATCTTCCAGGTGGACCTCAAGTGGAGGAGGTAGAGATTGTTGATCTATCTGATGAGGAAGGAGATGTAGAGGTGCATCCTCCTATCCTAGAGGCTCCTGCTACTGAGTTGATTTCTAAATCTCATATCACTCCCATAGAAGAGTCATCTAGTGTCTCTGAGGGAAGTGAAGATCTCCCTTCCCCTCCTAGTGTTCCATATGCAAACATACCTTCTACAAGTGCAGATGTCTCTATTCTGAAATCTATAGAAGCCCTGATTGCTAAGCAACAAGCACATTTTGATTGTTCCTTGAAGAAAGTGATGGAGAAATTCACAGAAACGTAGAAAGACATGAATAACGGCCTTGTAGAGATCAAGGTACATTTTGATAAGTTGGATGATAGGCTGGACTCCTAGTTTGTACAAGGTGGTCAGGCGATTGTACATACTATGACAGGGCTCAAAAGTAATTTGAATGTTCTTCAGAATGTTGACGCTAATGCCTAGACAGTTATTGAAGCCCAAAATATAGGTATGAATTATTTTGATGACCAAATGGTTTACTACTCCAATGCTATTGCAACCAAGGTACTGGAAGAAGTCAGAAAGGTGGAGGATGCATTGAAAGCTAAAGTGACAGCCCTTGAAGCCGCCATGGTAGAAAACCTTAAGAGAGTAAATAACTATAATTATGATAATTTCAGCTGGCTTCATGATGAGATTTTTGGTAGGGCAAGTCATGGTGATGCAAGGATCCCAGCACCTGCAGTGCCTGCTCCAATGGATATTCATGTTAATCGATTATTCTCAGTACTGTACATACACTCAGAATTTTCCTTATATTGAACCATAATATATTGCTGCTACTGCCCATCAAGAAGTTCAGATAGTTGAAGACATACCTCAACCAGCTTAGAAAAGGAGAAAATATGGTGAAGGCCCGTCTGTTGTCAGGTCTGATCCTAACAGAGAAATGGCTAAGGTATGGAGTCCAATTTCCATGAGTATCATTATGAACACCTTCAAGATCGTGGACTTAGAAAATGAGAATAGATAGGTTTATTATAGCACAGATGAATGACACAAGTATGATGTAGCATGCGCCAAACGAAGACTGTATTTCAGGAAACATAACTTTGATGATCCAGATGCACCTCCAGCTCCACCAAGATATTATCCAAAGCCAAAGGCATATTTCGACAGGCAGTACCAAAAAAGCCAGGGCGAAAAGGCTTAATTGTTTTTCAGTTGATAGATGTGGATATTGGTTGCCCCAATATAGAACTCATTTATATATATATATAATTTAAATGTTTTAATTGGGAATGCGTTTGATTCTTAATTTTATATGTCTTGTTCTTTATATGCTTTATTATTATTATGTTTACAATTCACATTAGCTTGTAGGGTTCTAACTTCTTCAAATAGGGGAGAGATTGTTGGGTATTGTATCCACAATAACCCTGATTTGAAGAATGGTCCCCTTAAGCTAAGATGAATTGTGATTCTATTTGATGTTGTGTGTTTATTTATGTGCTTGCAAGACTGTATTGCTAAGTACACACCAATGTCAGGTTACGGTGGGTCAGTAAACATAGGAATATATAATGCAATCCTTCATTGTGTTGGCCAATGTGTTGACTCACGTGTAATCTCTCTATTGGGGTGTACTTCTAACCCAAGTGTATTAGAAGAATAAAGGAAGGACAAGGACTTGGAATCAGAAGAATAGAATTTTACCTAAGTAAAATTCGTCGAGTATCGTAAGGGATATTCGTCTAGTATACTCATAGATACTCGTCAAATTCGTAGTATATACCTACTGACACTCGTCAAATTCTTCATATATACATAGGGTAAAATCATTGAGAGTTGGAAAATCTGTTTAAGTAAAAATCATCGAGTATCATCAAATATACTTGAAGAATTCGTCGAGTGTATCTTCCGATACTTATCGAATTCGTCGAATATACATGTCGATACATGCCAATTTCATCGAGATTCATTCGGTATACCTTTGAGTTTCCGAATTTACTTCTCTAGAATTTTCTAAGTCATATTCGTCGAATATAGCTTAGCTCATGCGTCGAGTGTATCAGCCGATACTCGTCGAATTCGTCGAGTATTTCAGCCAATACTCGTCGAATTCGTCAAGTGTGTCTTTGCAAAGCTTTGAGTTATGGTTTCGATTGGGCATAAAGTCTCTAAGTAAATTTTGTTGAGTTTATATGCAGTTCGACGAGTATACTCGGCTATACTAAACAATACTCGACAAATTATACTTAGGGTTATTTTTGTATTTCAAATTTTTGGTTTGTTCTTCTCGATCGCCATGTACAGTGATTTACGCACGTCTCCGGAAAGAAAGATTTTTCTAGCCGTTATAGAAAGAAGATCTGTATATATATTCAGGGTGGATTCTCCATCAACCCTAATCGTGCTCAAATCAAATCGAGAAAAATTTCATTCTCGTGGGCTCCCCTTCATTTTTGCAAATCCGCTCGGCCAACGACTGTACTGCACGATTCGATCGTCTCACATAATCGACTAGATTGTTAATCTCTAAAGATTCTAATTTTCTCAGATCTAGTCGACCCGTGATCAAAGTATTCAAAGCATTCGGATTTTCCGTGTTCTCCAAGACATTCAAGATCAACATTTTCGAAGAATGACAGATTGAAGACTTAGATCTGAATAATATTATTTATAACTCTTATTGTGTAAATCTTTTTTACTTTTCTAGGAGGTTTTTCCCTCTGAGTTGTAGATCCGTGTTTGGATCGAGTTGTAGATCCGTGTTTGGATCGAGCTGTAGGAGAGTTTGTTCTCTGAGTGGTAGGAGCGTTGTCTCCGAGTTGTATGTGTTGAGACTCCGAGGTGTAAGATTTATTTAAATCTGAGAAAGGTGAAGTAGCCGAATCTAGCCCTTTGTGGTAGATAGGCGAGGCGGGACAGTGGACGTACCCAACTAAGGGATTCACTATAGATCTCTGTGTTCTGTGTGTTTTATTTTCAAGTTATTTTTATTTCGCAAAAATAAACTGACCTCACCTACTCACCCCCCTCTAGGTGATTTAGGTAGACGCTAGATACTTTCAGTACCCAACTCGGAGAACCACTATAAATCTCTTTTTTGTGTGTGCTTATTTTTCAGTAATATTTATTCCGCAAAAAAACGCAGAACTCACTTATTCACCCCCTCTAAGTGATTTAGGTTAACACTAGATACTTTCGCATACCCATCTAACAAGGTCACAATTAGTGACACTATAGCTACTATCGAGCACATCATGCCTACTAACATCTCCTCTACATGCTCGGCCCACTTTTCTACCTATATGTCAGTCTTTGTGCCTCTGAAGGTGTGTGGCCTTAGCCCTCAGAATGTCGTCAGTAGGTCAATGGGTACCAATAACTGCTGCGGTGGCTATGCCAAGGCTGTCCGGTATGTCGCTAGGATATCTGTAAACATTTGCCCAAAGTTGGTCTCGGCAAATGGTATAACTGCATGGGTAATGTAACGACTCCACCCGTTAAATAACATATAATAGAAGGTCTGGTCGGGGCTCCACACTATATGCCACAAACAGACGGCGAGGTCACAGGTTAATACTACAACACCATTGCATCCTAACTCAGAGCATGTTAGCGGAAGACTTTAACAATAAAGATGAACTCATACAAGGAATTTCCACTACATATATAAACCATATTTATATATCAACTCTTGAAAGAGTGTACAAAAAATACAACACAAGTTGGCCTTAAGGCCTTACAGTTCCTCTTTTCACAGTGTGGATTGCATACATCGGAGCGCAGGCCGACCACACATGAACAAAACATAATACAAAGCTTAGCCTTCAAGGGCTAGCAGCGGCAGCAGCAACAATAGTAGGGACTTCAGCGCTAACTTCCTGCTCGGCTCTCCCGCACCTGCATAGGGATAGCCCACCCAGAAGGTTGCAAAGAAGGCAACGGTCAGCATTCAGCTGACCAATTTATAACAATCCTACCCCTTTTCCCGGGGCAGTGGCATTTCTTCCCTGCAGGCATAGCAATGCATAGACAGATATATCATATCTTGTGTTCTCACGCACAATTAATCCATCACAATCGTCAGGCACACGGCCCGACGATCCGTGCACTTAGGGCACATTCTTGGTTCACCGGTGAACCAAGATCAACACCACCGTTTACACGGTATTGAGCATTTATTCTTACTGGCGCGCAGGCCTAAGACTCTCATTATGCCACTGACGAAAGCTCAATTCCTTGACGTTCTCTTGTACAGTCGATATAACGCAGGTATGGATCAACCACCCCCCCCCCCCCCCCCTCATTGCTCAAGTCGCCTTGCCATCATCGAGTACAGCGTACCCGAGGCTATATCTAAAGGAACGTGTCGATTTCACCTTTCCTGTTCGGCAAGAAGCCTTTTCAGAGCTCGCAACTCACACTAGCCATAATGTACACCAAAGACTGGCTTCACAATAACCACACTATCCACCAAGGACTGGTTACACTGGCTATACTATAGCCACAACACAAGAAGTACAAGGGTATTTTCCTGGAATTCCTCATTCCAATACTTCCTGCTACTTTCCTTCATAGGCACAACCCATTGACTCCACAAACTACACGTTTATACGCAGAGTCTTCTCCGATGCTCAAAATGCAACATCACCAATCCAGACCAACCTATCCAAATGGGATTCACACAGCATGCTTATCCCGTACTACACATTTCCGGGTCTAAATGCAGACTCAATTGGGGATAACAACTATCAACCCACGGGGATCACTTACTCTTCCACCCTTTGGTAGAGGATCCCATGTTCATGCATAAAAGAGGAATTCACTTGTCCAATGAAGGAAGATCGTTACCCTTGATGATCTCTTGAGGGCCATAGAAATTCTAGCCGGTTGAAGAGAACCGCGACGGTCTTGCCTCCACAGATCTGGCCTCTGATCTCAAATTGGAACTCTAAAGCTCCCGCGGTGGTCGGATCTTCTCCTCTTCCTCCTCCTTTCTCCTCTCCCTTCTCTCTTCTCTTTAGAAAGATCAAATCCAAATGAATAATGAATAGTTCATTCCAATTCTTGACTTAAACACAGCAGGGAGAAGCATGATCCATTGGATCCAGGATGAAGATATCGAATGGCCACAAATCACCCTCAAAGTCTATTATTTGGGCTGACACGGCCTGTGACACGCCCGTGTCACAAACCATGTACTGCAAGCGATACACGAACCGCCTCATCCATACCAGAATACGGGCTGAGATATGCCCATGTCAAGCCCCTAACACGCCCGTGTCAGTAGGTACACGCCCGTGTTGAGGGGCGTGTCCCTCAAACAGCACTGGATCAACATTCCTGAAAAGGATACGGCTGGGGAAAACACTCATGTCCTTAGCCGTGTGCCAAACACGCCCCTGTGACACGCCCGTGTCACAGGCCATGTTCCACACTCAATGCCGCCTAGTTAGCAACCCGAGCAGGACACAACCTCGAACACGCCCGTGTCCCTAGTTGTGTCACCTCTCGACGATCGTCAACTGAGCTAAGTTAAGAACTCGACTCGACGCTCATAGTGAAGGACACACCCTGGGACACACCCGTGTCTCAGGCCGTGTGCCACTGGACACGCCCGTGTCCCAGGCCGTGTCACCCAGCCTGAACTCCAATTTTGAATTTGGGGTGTTACAACCCTCCCCTCCTTACAATAAATTTCATCACGAAATTTGCTCACAGCAAGGAAACCCAGCAAACATAATGCTATAACTTTAAAATGATCATTACAACAAAAGACGTACTTTAGAACTGTTCAAACAAATAACTCGGGAAAATCAGCTCGCATGGTCTGCTCCCGCTCCCATGTTAGCTCCTTACGGCCACAATTATCCCACCGGACTTTGACCATCCCTATTGTTTTGTTCCGCAACTGTTTATTGGCTCTATCCTCGATCTGAATGGGTCTAAACTTTGTCATTAGCCCATATTCGAACGGTACACGATCATTCTCAATCACTTGAGCTGGATTCTTGACGGCTTTTCGAAGCACTGAGATATTGAACACATCATGCAAGCCACTCAATTCTGCCGAAAGAGCTAGCCGATAGGCAGCTTCCCCAACTCGCTCCACCACTTCAAACGGTCACATATATCTCGGACTTAGCTTTTTCAACTGCTGAATCCTAGACACGCCTTTGAAGGGTTTGATCTTCAAATATACCCAATCGCCCACCGCAAACTCCACGTTCCGATGCTTGGCATTGTAGTACTTTGCTTGTCGATCCTGGGCTATCAATAGCCTCTCCCGAATAGAGCATATTGTCGAATTAGCCTCTTCGACTTCCTTATGCTTATATAGCTTGGATTCGCCTACTTCTGCCCAAGCTAACAGTGTATGACACTTACGACCATATAGAGCTTCAAACGGTGCAATACCAATGCTCGCTTGGTAGCTATTATTGTAGGCAAACTCCACCATATAGAGATGATCTTCCCATCTCTTACCAAAATCCAGGGCGCACATTCGGAGCATATCTTCAATCGTCCTGTTGGTTTGCTCAGTCTGGCCATTCGTTTGGGGATGAAAGGTCGTACTGAATGCTAACTTTGTTCCCAACATTTGATGGATTAGCCTCCAATCATTTGACGTGAATCGCCCATCACGGTCACTGACGTTGCTCCGGGGAACACCGTATATTCGGACAATCTGCTCCACATAGATCTTTGCTAAAGTTTCAACTGAATCGTCCCTCTTATTCGGTAGGAAGTGAGCCACTTTTTTCAACTGGTCTACAATCACCCAGAGTGAATCATTCCCGCGTTGATATCTCGACAACTTGTGCACGAAATCCATTGAGATATCATCAAACTTCCACTCCGGAAAAGATAACGACTTTGGGAAACCGCAAGGCTTCTTACATTCCGCTTTGACCAACGCACAAGTTTGACACTTAGCCACATAATGTGCTATGTCTTTCTTTAGTCATGGCCACCAGAATAATTTCTTCATATCCTTGTACATCTTTGTGCTCCGAGGGTGAATTGAGTACTTTGCAAAGTGAGCTTCATACATCAACTCTTCTCTCAACTTACCCGTACTTGGGACGCACAATCATCCATATTTTCGTAACAAGCCGTCATCCTAGGAGAATTGGCCATCTGACCCTTTGCATAGCGTTGGAGACTTTCATCAAGCTCCATTGCTCGCCGAACTCTGTCTGCAAGGTCATACTGTACCTTCGTCCAGTTCAAGCATGCATCGGCTATGGAATTCTTGTCAACACAAGAAATCTCTAATGCTTCCAACTCCTGGATCAGACGCTCATCATGCATATGCAACCAACTTTCCCATACCGGAGTCCTACGACTCAACGCATCATCGACCACATTTCCCTTCCCGGGAGTATAGTGAATATCAAAGGTGTAGTCCCCAAGGAACTCCATCCACCTTCGTTGTCGCATATTCAGATCCTTCTGATCCAACAGATACTTTAGGCTCTAATAATCTGTATAGATATCCACCTTTACGCCATATAGATAGTGCCGCCATAATTTCAGCGCATTGATCACCGTCGCCAACTCCAAGTCGTGGACGGTATAATTCCGTTCGTGCACTTTCAACTAATGTGAGCCATAAGCAATCACTTTACCAAACTGCAGAATAATGCAGCCTAAGCCGCTCCATGAAGCATCACTATAGATCTCATAGCCATCTATACCACATGGCGATGTCAACACAGGCGTCGTGGTCAAATGACTCTTCAGCTCATCAAAAGCTCGCCCTCACTCCGGCGTCCAAACGAACTTCTGATCCTTTCTCGTCAATGTGGTCAGAGGCAGAGCAATCCGTGAGATGTTTTCCACAAACTATCTATAGTAGCCTGCCAGTCCAAGGAAACTCCTTACCTCGGCCACTAAAGACATCACTAGACACTCTCGGATGGCACTTATCTTTGACGGATCCACTTCTATGCCCTCTCCACTTACCATGTGGCCAAGAAAAGCCACCGACGACAGCCAAAACTCACACTTTGAGAATTTGGCAAAGAGCTTATTCCTCCACAAGGTATGCAACACCAACCGCAAATGGTTTGCATGATCGGCTTCCGACTGCGAGTACATTAGGATATCATCGATGAAGACATTCACAAACAGATCCAAGTACTCTCGAAACATTTGGTGCATTCAATTCATAAATACCGAAGGCGCATTACATAAGCAAAATGGCATTACGGTGAACTCATAATGCCCGTAGCGTGTTCCAAATGCTATCTTGGGAATGTCACCTTCCCGAATTCTCAGCTGGTAATATCCAAACTTTAAATCCAACTTGGAATAGACGGTTGAGCCCATAAGCTGATCGAACAAGACGTCTATCCGTGGAATCGGATACTTGTTTTTCTCCGTTAGCTTATTCAACTCACGATAGTAAATACATAACCGTAAACTACCGTCTTTCTTTTTCACAAACAGAACAGACGCGCTCCAAGGTGACATACTTGGGTGTATGTATCCCTGTTCCAGCAACTCTTGTAGTTGGACTTTCAATTCAGCCATTTCTTTTGGCGCTACACGATATGGTGAGCGGGCCACAGGTTTCGCACCTGGCACCAACTCAATAAAGAAGTCGATCGCCCACTAGGGCGGTAACCCAGGAAGATCCTAAGGAAATACATCTGCAAACTCTGACACAATCGGAACATCGCTCACACTGGCCTTTGGCTCAATAGCCTGAATAAGCGTGAAGAATAACTCCGCGCGTTTCCGAACAACATTGACGACTTGGAGAGCAGACACCAAGATCCCGCTCACTCCTCGCATACCGGCGAACTTAGTCTCAAGCTCGGTATTCTGGCCTAGTGTGATCTCCTTTGAATTGCAATCAATAAAGGCGCATTGCTCCGAGAGCCAGTCCATGTCAAAGATCACATCAAACTCTGATATCAGTAACACAGATGTACTCAAACCGAAATCCTGACTTCCTATTTGAACTTCAACATCGCAATCTCTATCCGCAAGCATCACACAACCATTCGGTAATAACACCTTTATACTATCTGTTGTCACATGACTCGGTACTCCAATTCGAGCTACGAAGTCCTTAGACAGAAACGAATGCAAAGCACCCGTATCAAACAGGGCTCTCGCTGGGTTGTTCTGAATCAGGACAAAGCCTATAGCACACACATCAGGCACAAGAAACATAGCAAGTATGCAATAAAAAACAAAGCAAGCAATATCTTAAATAGTACCTGTGACGACGTCACTTTGCTTTATAGCCTCCTGCTAGCCAAGATTATAAACTCTAGGCTGTGCCTGGGATGCAGAGGACTCTACCACTGCTTTGCCCTTCTCAGTATAGGGCGCACCCATCTTCTTTTCCCCCTTTGGCTGAGCAACCCTTCAATCACGGGCTATATGCCCCACTTTGCCACAGGTAAGCTCAGTTTGTGATGATGACTGTTGAAGGTTTCTTATCAAGGGCATTTGGGTTCGAAACCTGTTGTCAACAACCTACTGTTGCTGAGAAACAGGCACAGTGAGGGGTTGGGGTGTACGGACTGTAGTCCTCTATAGCGGGCTGTGGGGCGAGACACGCTGTGCGGCCCATGGTTGGGTGCGGCAGCCTCTGAGCTCTTTTGCCAGGCCGTTACACGCAACTGTCGCAGAAGCTTGCTCAAAAGGATTGGACCTCTTCCCCACTTCTTCTGGTAGTACGATTTTCCAGGGCGGGGTACTTTGAACTCTGGCTTTGTCAAAGCCGAGTCCCTTTTTCCTTGCACCCGCTTCATGTCCTTCTCCAGTGCACACGCAGTATCAACCAATGCCTGAAATCCTTGGTTCACCGAACTCGACAGCAAGAACCTAAATTCTTCCCGCAATCCTTCGTAGAACCGATTTGTTTTCCTTTGTTCATCTGCGAAGATTGACCCCGCATACCGTCCCAACCTCGTAAATTCATACAAGTACGTATCAACACTACTTTCTCCTTGCGTTAACCGTTGGAACTCATTTTCCATGGCAATGTGTTGTGCCGCTAGTAAGTGCTTTGCCAAAAACATTCGAGAGAACTCCTCAATTGAAACTTGTGTTAATGACCTGCCCGCTAAATGGTGTAACTCAACCTCGCCCCTCCATAACCGCGCCTCTCCTTCCAACATGAAGGTATCCAAGGTGACCTTCTGACTTTCCTCCGTCATTATCGTCGTCAATATACGCTTGACTCGTGATAACCAATCCTCTGCCTGCATTGGTGATCCCATACCCGTCAACGTAGGTGGACTGAAGCTCATGAAATTCTTCAACTGTCATTCAGCTGCTCGCGGATCCATAGCCTCAACCGGTTCGGGTCTTACACCAACACGATCCGACACCAATGCCAGCTGCGCCTGTCCGGTCGGCTGAACCAATGTCGGCTGCGCTGGCCCAGTCGGCTGAATCATGGCAAATAGTGCCTCAACAACTAAGCGAACTGTTTTCGCAGATGGAGGAGGTGGGGGCACCTCAGCTAGTTCCGCACTCTCATTAGAATGCTGGGGCTCAGACTGCCAGCACCATTACGAGTCATATATAGGTGAACAAGACACACATTAGCGACCTCGTGCAAGAAATAACGATAATATAGGAACACACAGGTTCCCCAAACAGGTGTATTTGCATTCCTTAGTGGACATTCAAGAGTTCATTAGTGTTAAAGCGGTTCGCACTTACACGTGCTCGCCATCCCACAAAAGAATTTCACCACGAATTTGAAAGAGGAAGACCGAGACAAGCTGATACCAAAATTTAACGAATCCACCCGTTAAATAACATATAATAGAAGGTTCGGCCGGGCCCCCACACTATATGTCACAAATAGACGGCAAGGTCACAGGTTAATACCACAACACCATCGCATCCTAAATCTGAGCATGCTAGCAGAAGATTTTTTCAATAAAGATGAACTCATATAAGAAATGTCCACTACATATATAAACCATATTTATATATCAACTCTTGAAAGAGTGTATAGCAAATACAATACAAGTTGGCTTTAAGGCCTTACAGTTCCTCTTTTCACAGTGTGGATTGCATACATCGGCGTGCAGGCCGGCCACACATGAACAAAACATAATACAAAGCTTAGCCTTAAAGGGCTAGCAGCGGCAGTGAAAGCAACAGCAATAGCAGGGACTTCAGCCCTTACTTCCTGCTTGGCTCTCCAGCACCTGCATTGGGATAGCCCACCCAGAAGGTGGCAAATAAGGCAACGATCAGCATTCAGCTGACCAATTTATAATAATCCTACACCTTTTCCTGGAGCAGTGACATTCCTTCCCTACAGGCATAGCAATGTATAGATAAATATATCATATCTTGTGCTCTCACGCACAATCAATCCATCACAATCGTCAGCCACACGGCCCAATGATCCGTGCACTCAGGGCACATTCTTGGTGCACCAGGAAACCAGGGTCAACACCACCGTTTACACGGTATTGAGCATTTAGTCTTACTGCCGTACATGCCTAAGACTCTCATTATGCCACTGACGAAAGCTCAATGCCTTGATGCTCTTCTGTACAGTCGACATAACGCAGGTACGGATCAACCACCCCCCGTTGCTCAATTCGCCTTGCCATCACCAAGTACAGCGTACCCGGGGCTATATTTAAAGGCACGAGTCGGTTTCACCTTTCCTGTTCGGCAAGAAGCCTTTTCAGAGCTCACAGCTCACACTAGCCATAATGTCTGCCAAGGACTGGCTTCACAATAGCCACGCTGTCCACCAAGGACTGGCTACACTATCCACAATGGACTGGCTACACTATAGCCACAGTAGAAGCAGTACAAGGGTATTTTCATGGAATTCCTCATTTCAGTACTTCCTGCTACTTCCCTTTACAGGTACAACCCATTGACTCCACAAACTATATGTTTATACGCTGAGTCTTCTCCGGTGCGCAATATGCAATATCACCAATCCAGACCAACCTATCCAGATGGGCTTCACACAACATGCCTATCCCGTACTACACATTTCTGGGTCTAAATGCAGACTCAATTGGGGATAACAACTATAAACCCACGGGAATCACTTACTCTTCCACCTTTTGGTGGAGGATCCCATGCTAATGTATAAAGAAGGACTTCACTTGTCCAATGAAGGAAGATCGTTACCCTTGACGATATCTTGGGCGCCATAGAAATTCTAGTCGGTAGAAAAGAACTGCGGCGGCCTTGCTTTCATATATCTGGCCTCGGATCTCGAATCGGAACTCTAAACCTCCCGCGGTGGCCGGATCTTCTCCTCTTCCTCCTCCTTGCTCTTCTCCCTTCTGTCTTCTCTTTAGAAAGATCAAATCCAAGTGAATAATGAATAGTTCATTCCAATCCTTAACTTAAACACAGCAGGGAGAAGCCTGATCCATTGGATCCAGGATGAAGAAATTGAACGGCCACAAATCGCCCTCAAAGTCTATTATTTGGGCTGACACGGCCTGTGACACGCCCGTTTCATAGGCCGTGTACTGCAAGCGATACATGAACCGACTCATCCAGACCAAAACACGGGCTGAGACACGCCCGTGTCAAGCCCCCGACACGTCCTTGTTAGTAGGTACACGCCCGTGTTGAGGGGCGTGTCCCTCAAACGCCACAAGATTAACATTACCGAAAAGGACATGGCTGGGGCACATGCCCATGTCCTTAGCCATGTGCCAAACACGCCCCTGTGACATGCCCGTATCACAGGCCGTGTGCCACACTCAACGCTGCCCAGTTAGCAACCCGAGCAGGATACGGCCTCGGACACGCCCGTGTCCCTGGCCGTGTCACCTCTCGACGATCGTCGACTGAGATATGTCGAGAACTCAACTCGATGCTAACATTGAAGGACACACCCTGGGACACACCCGTGTCCCAGGCTGTGTGCCGCTGGACATGCCCGTGTCCCAGGCCATGTCACCCAGCCTGAACTCCAATTTTGAATTTGGGGTGCTACAGGTAATTGGGTCTGGAGGTGGGGTGGTGGGGAATTATCCTCTGGAGGAGGATATCCCGTTACTGGACTCCGGTATTTGGAGAAGTAAAAGGAAACAAGTGTCAGTATTTTGCAAAAGTAGGGGAAATTTGCAAGAACTGACCAAGTGAAAACAAAGGTGTATGGGTGTGCTATCGTATAGTCTAGAATCCTTAAGCTTCTACATTAGGGTCTACACGGCTTCTGCTGCATGGTTCATCCCGAACCAAAGAATGAAGCGAGGGATGGGGGATCCTGAGACTGCTCTACAAGGACAGATAGTGATGTCTCTGATCCATTATGTACCCCCCCCCCCTTTTCTTGGGTAGGGTCGGAGGGGATCTTACATGCCCAAGGCGTCCACCCAATGCTCCTTAAGGGCTAACAACCCACACTACTAAGCACTAGTTGGCCTCCTTTCTCGGCTTGAAACACAACATTTACATCACATGGCGGAGTATTGCGGAAGCATTAACAGGAAGCCACATATATATATATATATATATATATATATATATATATATATATATATATATATATATATATATATATATAAAACAATATATATTTAAGGGGAACACAAAGGTTGTAGCCACTATTTACACATCAAGCATGTAGGATATAAAAGTATGTCTACTCTAAACTCCTCACACTCTCTCATTCCTGCTCGCTAGTACTCACATCTCGGAACTCTGGTGATGATGGGGGTGTCTCTGCTCTGGTAGTCCTATTAGCTAGTGCATCATCCTGTGGCAGCTGGTCCTCACGGTGCTCCGTCTCCTGTGAATGTTTATTAAAATAATGGTTAGTCGTTGAGCTAAGTGGAAACAAATCTCCTTGCCAGATCCATATCCTAGGGAAGAGCTCACACACCAAACAAAATAGAAAGCCGAAGCAAGAGAGAGTTAGTACGACATTTTATATATAAGCTAGGAGCAACCATAAAGGAGGTGAAACATAGTATAACTGGAATAGAAACAGTGATATACATCAATTACAATTAAATCTCCACAACACATCAACACATCAGATATTTACAACCTATACTCGTACCACAGGCATTAAAATCCGCACACGCACCGCAAGCATTCACAGCCGCGCAAAAGACCCTATGTCGACATAGTATGGACCGCTTCTTTTCAAGTAGGGTAGCAAGCCTCGCGGGCCTCATCGATGTGGCTATCGGTGATAGTGTCTAGTCCTACAACTTATGGGGGTGTTCGTACTGCACACCCCAGGCCCTAACGTACAACCCCATGTACTCTTAGATGTGAGCAACATTCGGTGATTAAACATTTTGGTCGACCAGTGGAGGAAACTTATCGTGGAAAAACATACTTATTGGTCGCCCGCGGTACTCATCTCCTTATCTCCTTGATTCATCGAACTTCCCGCACCGGTACAAATACTCTGTGGAAGTGACTGACCCGCCATAATTCACCACAAGCAATTTACAAGCCGACAAATAAACCAATTTTGCTAACATGCACTAGGTCTACAACGGCCTGCCCTACTATGCTTTAAATAATTTGGGCAATCAACACTTGGCCGACTTTCGACAAGGAATCTGGGAACATTATATTTAGGGCTAATTCAGGAGGAGCGCGTCACTCCTATTATCCCCAACTAAGGCTCAACTCATCAAATAACTGCTCATCAGAGCGGGACCAGTGCTTAAATTTGTAAATTACAAAAACAAAAGTGCGGTAATAAAGGTTGTTGATAGTATATGCTCCATAATTGAAATGATGAAATGGACTAGTACCAGTACGAAATTAGAGTAATACTGTACTGAAAGTAAGTACTGAAAGGAAATTGACCAGTACGAGACTAGAATAGTACTTAAAAGAAATGAGCTGAACTGAAATTAAATAAGCAGAACCAGTATTAGACTGGAGTACTGGAAAGGAAGTACTAAATTGAAAATAAAGGTGCACTGGAATAAATCATAAAGAAAAAGGATAGTAGTTTAATCCCTCTTTTTGGAGGCTTCAGTTCCATCTCCGTTCTCAAGAGGCTTGTTTAGTTCTATTTCATTCTTTAGAAGGCTTCTTGGGATTTTACCCATTATTAAGCTTGGATAATAATTCAGTTGTGCCTTTTTAATTTACGGCTTAATCGGATCATGGGGGGGCTTATTTAGGAGTTACATCTTTATTATTCATCGAGAATAATTAGCTCTATTTTAGGGTGCCACCAGAGCGGCGATTTCTAGAGGCACCTTGGCCCTCCACGACCATGGATGGTTATTCTCGGTGGTGTAGCACTTCCCCAATGCCACCACTAGTTATGGTCAAGGCTCTCAACCCACAACCACAACCTTACCTAGAGCTTGGCCTTGGTGGTGCCTGCGGCGCTCCGGTCATCGAGAGCCACATGCAGGTCATCAAAAAAATGGGGAAGGGGAAGAGGTTCCACCTGTGGTGGTGCGGCTCGGGAGGTGTTGGGCCGAGATTCCATGGGAGGTGTTGGTGGAGCTCAGTTAGTGGAAGTTTTTTCGATGAGCTGGAGCTCCGTGAGAGGTGCTCTGGGCTCGGTTGGGTTTGTGAGGAGGGAGGAAGGGGTGGCATGGCCTTTTATAGGCTTGGGGAGGTTGGCCACCCCTCCCCTCCCCGACGTGGGATTAATCAAATGGGAGGAAGTTCTCCTCCCCTCCTCCTCCACTTTCTCTGGCCATGTGGCACCATCAGAGGGGGTGGTAGTTTACTTAGGTGGCAGCCCTCCAAGGGGGGAAGGTTTAGTGGGCTTGGGCCTTAGTTTTTAAGGAGGAAGAGAGGAGGGGGTGGTGGGCTTTTGCGAAGGGCCCACCTACCATATTTGTTGGTTTGGTGTCCAAATAGGTGAGGAAGACCAAGCCCTAACTAGTAATGAAGAGGAGGTGCCCACCCCCTTTAAGAAAAATTTCTAAAAATAGACTTTTTAGGGGGTTTGACCAAAGTCAACCATAAGGTTGGTCCCTCCATACTGGTCAAAGTCAAAGTAGGTCCAAGTCATTGGGAGTCAGGTCAAAGTTGGGGTATCATGTCATAATTTGTGTGTACATGCTTTTCGGTGCACGATAACACTCAGTTTGACCACAGATTGATGACTCATCCTCGAAATTGACTGGGACAAACTTGGGTGACTTTCTATTGACCATAAGAATCAAATGCCACTGACTGGGGTCTAATTTGAATACATTTGCAAAATATTCAAAATCTGCGCGTAGTAGCGCGCTAAAATAGTCAAAATGCTTATACTCGTCGTTAGGCTTTGAATTGTGACGCAACGAGTTCTGAAGCATTCGTATTGACTATATAAAGTCATTGGAACTTACAGAACTCAAATCAGAGTTTTCTTGGTCAATATCCAAAGGTCTTATTTTCACGACGTTCTACTAGGAACGGCCATATCCATCTTATGACCTTGAAATTCAACGGGACGAGTTCCAACGTACTTGTATTGAATATACGAGGCCACGGGAACTGCTAGTACTCATATCGGAGTTTTCTAGCTCCATATCCCTTTTTTGGGTTACCTCCGACCTTGGTATTGGCCATGGGTAGAGCTTTGGGTCACTTTTATTAGACCCATTAGGGTTCCGGTGGCCCAATAAAAGTCGGGATGTTACAACCCGCACTTGAGTTTATTGAGCTTGGCTTGTAAAGCTATAAGTGAAGCGGTGAAGGAGACCTATAATAATTTTCTCATTCTTCACAAACTACCACCACTACCAATTCAACTCATCATGTTTAGTATTTATAATTAATTTTCCTAATAATAGAAACTCAAGCCTTTTGCATTCCTTGAGAGATCGATACTTGGGGATTACTTCCCATTTTATATTACTTGAAAGACCAGTGCACTTTTTGTGTTTACATTATTAGCCGAGACCAATGTCTCAAAAAATCTTTGGGGAGAAGCGCTTCTCACCACCTCTTCATCCTTAATAGGATTCCATCGAAATATAATGATAAAACTCTTTTTGAATTATTTAAATTAAGGAAGATTATCCTCCAAATTCTTCTAATATGGGAGTCTTTGACTAAGGTAGCAATTCCTGAACCTAAGAGAAAAAAATAGGACCTAAAACTATAGACTACATTTTATTTGCTATGCATCTGATAATAGTGCTAATAAATTTATTATTACTAATCCTCTAATTAGTGAAATCTCTAATAACACTATTCTAGAAGTTAGAGATGCAGTTTATTTTGAAGATAAATTCTCATACAAATTAAAAAAAATTCATCACAAACTTCTACTAGCTCAATACAGCCTTCTTCCTTTCTAGTCTCATTAGAAGTTGATGAACTTAAAAGAAGCAAAAGAGTTAGAATCAGAAGAACTTTGGGGAGGACTACTTCACTTATTTAGTTGAATGAGATCCTATATCATTCGAGGAAGTTATGAGCTCATAAGATTATCCCTTTTGAAAAAAGTCATAAATTTAGAAATTAATTCTTTCCTAGAAAACAAAACTTGGATTCTAACTGATTTACCTTCTGGTGCCAAAGTCATGGTTTGTCGATGGATCTTTACAAAGAAACTAAATTTGGATGGCTCCATAAAAAAGTATAAGGCTCGTCTTGTTGCTAAAGGTTATGCTCAAAAAGAAGGAATAAATTATTTAAATGCATATGCTCTTATAGCTAAGATTACATCTCTTCGTGTTCTAATCGCCTTACCTTCAATCCATAAGATGATCATTCATCAAATGGACGTCAAAAATGCCTTTTTGTATGGAGACTTCGATGAAGAAGTCTATATGACTCAACCTGAAGGTTTTGTAGTTAAAGGACAAAAAACAAAAATTTGTAATCTTATTAAATTTATTTATGTACTAAAACAAGCCCCCAAGTAATGACATCAAAAATTCAATTACGTAGTCTTATCTTTTGGATTTATATATAATGAATTTGATACATGTATTCATGCAAAATAAGATGGAAATGAAACTATCTTTCTTTATCTCTCTGTAGATGACATCTTAATTTTTGATAGTTCAATTAAAATTATTAATGATATTAAAGTAATTTGTCATACAAATTTTACATGAAAATTTTGGGAGTGACTAATATCATTTTATGAATGAAGCTAATTAGAACTGATACAGGTATATCATCATCTCTTTCTCACTCGATTGAGAAAAACTACAAAATTTAAATTATATAATTTTGCACCAGTGTCTACTCCATATGGCACTAGCATAAATCTTTTTACAAATTTAGGTAAATCTATTGACCAACATTTGTATGCACATGATAGGATCACTGTTATATATTGCTAATCGCACTAGGCTCGAAATTTCCTATGTCATAAGTAGTCTAAGTAGATACACTAGTAATCCAAGTGATGATCATTAGATAGTATTAACTAGAATATTTAAATACCTTCACGGAACTATAGATTATAGTTTAGTATTTACAAGTTTTCTCTAAGTATTAGAAGGATATTCAGATGACAATTGGGTAACTGATTTGTTAGACATTAAGTCTACAACTGGATATGTTTTCCTCCTTAGAGGAGCCACCATTTCGTGGGCTTCTACAAAATAAACTGTGATTTCTAGAAGCACAATGAAATCCGAGCTTACAGCATTAGACAGCACATATGTCAAAGCTAAATGGCTTAAAATTTTACATTCTTAAATGCCTTTATTTGAAAAACTTATACTTGTTATTTCTTTGCATTATGATAACAAATCTACTATTGATTTAATTCCTTCTAACATTACCATAATAACCATCATGAAAAATCAAAGAATATGTATGGTTGTTAACGTACTCACTGTTATATCTAAATGAACAACAAATCTTTTGTATGCTTATCTAACTTACTGGTCAAAAGTTTCTAATTCAAAACATCTAGTAAATTATACTTTTCAGTAGTAGAAATAAGTACTAAATATAAATTCAAGATAATCATTCCGCATATACCCATTGCATTAGTTATAATTTAATGAAGCTAATTTTTATTTAATTTTATTTATCATTATCAATATCATAATTTATGAAGTTCGCTTTTGGTTTTTAACTTTTATGGTGGATTGTTAGCAATTTTGTAATTAAAATATTTAATTAATTATGTTTTATTGGAGTCGAGCATGGTGTTTGATGTTTGACTCCTCATAATTGATGAAAAGCTTCAAAACCAAATGGAGGGAATCCAAATATTTGGAGGGAAACCTTTCATGAAGGAAAGGATCAATCATTTATCTCACCATGCTTATCTTCATGCATATTATTGAGTATATAAATGATTTCACTCCTTAATTTTTCAAAGGAACATAAGGAGAAACCATGAATCACACATGTGCACGCACCGTAACGAACCGAGCCGGGTCTGGATTTGGGGTTTGGAGAATAATTGAATTGAATTATTTGTACAGAATAGTTTTTTTTTGTACAAAATAGTTTTGATACTTTTATAAATATTGTAATCTTAAAGTTGTGTCGACTTGCGTCAAAAAGGACTCGACGTATTCTCTTGTGATAACTGGAGTTACGTCGATAAGAACACGGCGCAACCGTCATGCGTTGATAGGATCTCAACGCAGGAGTGGATTAGATCCCCATCGGCTTGAGTGGCGTCGATAAGATCTCGATGCACGTCGACAAGAACACGACATAACCTGCATCAACTTTTCTTTTTTTGCGCCTTTTGTGTGTAATTTTCTAACCGCTTTTTTTATGTGTTTTCTTGTCATTACTCATATACGTTGAAAATCCAACGTTTCTCCGGACAATTAAAACCTACCAACTATAATCATTTAATAATTACATGGTTTATTTTCTTTCCATTTACAAAGCTCCTATTTAGGAGATTCTCTGATTCATTTTTCATATGCTATCACTAAAAAATACTCTTGACTCTCTCTTGTTCTTATGATGAATTTCATTGTGATTCTACTTTCTTGACGTTTTCTTCATCAAGTGGAAGTTTGGGTGCTCCATGCTTCTTCGGTTTCCGCATGCATTGGAGTTTCAAAATCTAACTTTGTGTTGTACTTTGGAAGAGTGAACATTAGTTGAAAGCCCTGCCAGAGGGTGTGGTGCAACTTCTTTAGAGTAGTGATCACACGTCTCACCCAACCTCGATTATAAAATCATATTATTCTGATTTCTTTTATTTCTCATCTCTATGTTTTTACATGTTTTTATAATCTTGTTATTCAAGATCTGTTATTGCTATTATTATTTACTTCTATTTTTCAAAAACAAAAAATATATATTATTTTAGAATATACATCAAATATTTCAATAGTCTAACAAATTTGTAGATTTATGTCACATAATCTCTTGCGAGAGGACTGTATTGGGCTATCATCTTACAAACTGCCTAGTAATAGTGTGAACCCGTCATTGAGTATTTCTTGGGAAATCCAAGAATAACAAGATAAGTAAAATTAAATAATTAAAATGATTTTCTGTGTTTTCAATTTTATATGTACTAAAATTTATTGTATGTATTTTAAATTTCATAAATTTGTAATGGCATCTAGAACTGATTATTCTGCCAGAATCAACCCCGAGAAATTTTACGGAAATGGTTTTTGTCGTTGACAAGATAAACCTATAATTTTTTTTTTCTTTTTCTCTTTTAAAGAAGTATAGAAGATTAATATATTATCGATATAAACAACGACAAAATATAAATGCCAAAAAAAAATTCATCCATTTCTTAGAAACTTGTGAAGCTATTCATCATGTCATTGTGGACAACTAAAACGGTCAATTCTATTTAGTTTTTATCTTCTAGCTTATTCGGGCAATATTCATTCATAAAAATTTCAAATAATAAAATTTATCGAGTTGTGATTGTTTAATAAGATATCAGGCAATGGTCAAAAGTAATCATCCAATTTAGTATAACTATTCAATTTACAATAATTAATTATCTTATCATTCGTGTCTTTCCCCTTTTTGGCTCTGTTTGGCATGGCGGTGGCGGTCGTAAACGCATGATTTAAAACATCATTCATTAAGGATCACCTAACAAACAACATCTGTTTGAACATAAAAGTGAATGAAGTTCCTTAAATAAGCATTAACAAATGACAATTTAACTCGTGTTCATGACCGCCACCACTATGCCAAACGAATTTATCTCAGTATGGTTTGGATTAGGAAAAGCTAAAGAGAGCTTTGGTGACTGGATCTTTTTTGAATTAAATTTACATTTAGTAATTCCTTAATTTGTTTCCGAATTTATTTTTATCATCAGGTAAGATCATTACACAATTAACACTTTTTAATGGATTATCGACATACAATTATTCTAGTATACTATGGATTTTTTAAAAAAAGTATACTATGAATTAATTTATCAAACTGAGTTTTTATGTATCTCATACGTATAAATTTTTGAAATATTTGATTGGCTTTGCACTGAATAAATTAATATCACATCAATATTTTGTAATTGTTTTAAAGTATAATTTTCTGCAATTTGGATTTGAAAGGGTAAACAGGGAATATCATGACAATCAATTTCAATGGATGAGCAATTGAACAGGGCAGTGAGTCGAGGTTATCCATTCCGATGATGCAATCTTGATCCAATTCATGCAGGAGAATAGCGAAATTGAAATAAAATTGACAATCGTTCTCTTAAAGATCTTGTATGGATATAGGAATATTTATCGCTTTATGAAGGTTTATGATATTGAACAGAGGTAGGGACAGATTCAGAGGAGGGCCTGAGGGACACTGCCCCCCCCCATTTTTTTTCAAAATATTTAGTGTATTTGGATTCCTCTCGGCAATGAATTTTGACTACTTATACGTCAAAAATGGAGGCCAGATGAAGGAGAAACAACTCTGATAAGATGGAAACGTTAAAAAAAATTTAGAAGAAAGTTGATGACTGACCCCCAATGTTAAAATTTTTAGAAGTCAGTGACGCATTCAAAAAAAAATTTGTGCACCCCCATTATCAATTTGTACACCTCCAATATTAATTTTCTTGATCCGCCACTGAGCAGAGGTAAGCAATTATTGGATCAAGTTACAACATTAGTCCTGGTGTGGTGTCAATACAGTGCAGTAAAACATGAATATTGAATTCTTTAACTCTAGGTATTTGTGGAGTTAAAAGGAGATGCATATATAGAATGAGGGAAAAAATTTTAGTTGATAATAGATTATACTGAAATACAATAGATTATAACTGGAATTAAAAAATACAACTTGAATGTGCAAGGTTAGAAGAGGCACCTTTGGGCGAGATCTACTGTGGTTACAAGTGAAAATAACAACTGTGTGGCTGAAAAACAAAAAAACACATGTAATCACCAAGAAAATAGCTGGAACGTCAAAAATGAACTAAAAACAACATAGTAACTCATCAATGATGTTATATATGCAACTAGAATCACCCAGAATATTTAAAACCCAGGAAAGAATACTTGTAATCAGCCAGAAAGTGACTGAAACTTAAAAAAAACTGAAAAAAGGTATATTTATACATTATACCTTCAAGGAAGAAGCGACTATCTGCCAGAGAAAAGGATTCGGTTGTCTGTCGTAGGTATAGCGAGAAGTTTGGGATAGGGGGGCAAACCCTAGTAATGGCAACCTGGTGTTCTTCTGTCATTCTCCAACTCCTCCAGTTGCTCGATGTCCTAGTAAAACCCTAGAAATGCGGCGTTTTTGGTGGAACGGGCGGAAGCGGAAGAGAGGGGAGAAAATTTTGAATTTAGGCTGAAGCAGAAGAGGAAAAGAAAGTGAGCCCCAACAAGCTAAGGCATATTTAAATTTGCGTGGAAGAATGGTGCATCATGTGCACCGAAAAAATTTCCTACAAGGAGAGAGTTGTTAAGCAAAGTCGGTTTGGACTATATATGCAGAGAAAATTTTATATACGTGCAATGTTGGAAGTTATGGTCCCTAAATAAATAGGGCCCTGATTCTTATTTCGCGCTTTGTATGGAATGTTACGAATTTTTGCAAAACGCCCTGCCTCTTCCCCTAGAAAACCTTATTCGTTTTTACCTCGCTGGAAAACCAATCGTTCCTTCTCCCAACGGTAGTAATCGTTTCCCATCCTTAATTCTTGTTGCTCCATCTTCATCTGGGGTTCAAGCATTCTTCTCTGTCGCAACTTCTCCAACCTTGCGACCCCTGCACCTTCTCTAGTGATTCTCATCCAGGCGGAGAATACATTTGAATTCCTTTCAGATTAGGTATTTTTTTATTATTTCAGTTAGGTAATTTTTCGGTATATGAACTTTTTAATCCGATCGATCAAGGGATCCTTGCAGTTCCAAAAACCTTAAAAAAATGTTTTCAGATACAAAATTTTTTTGGTCCTTTGTATTTCTGCTCAATGTGTAGATGTTTACAGTTATGTTATGCATGTATTTTATAGCCCTAAGGTTAATGGGTTATCTATAGTTTAGTAGTTATGGCTCATAACATTTTTTGTATATTGTTTGAGATTCCAGTTGTAAGTCCTCTCCATTTTTATGGTTCTCTTTTGTACACTATGTACTTACAGTGTTGTTAAAACTTAATTTTGCAGCTGTAATTCTTTTATTTTTTACTACTATTTCTTTTATGGTTCCATTTCTTACTATTTTTTGTAGTTGTTGCAATTAGCTTGTGGTTGCCCATTTGTAGCTGATTATAGTTAAGTTTTTTGCATAATTACAGTGCAATTACAGTTATTTTTTAGATATATTTGTAATTGTAATTAAAGTTGTAAATATAATTACAATTGAAATTATAACTTATAGTTACAATGGTAATTACATTTCAAAGTTACAGTTGTAATTATGGTTACTATTTTAGAAAAAATACAGTTGTAATTGCAGTTGTAGATATAATTATAGTTCACATTTTAACTTGTAAATTAGAGTGATAGATATAATTAGAGTTGTAAATACATTTCAATAATTGTGCGAAGCATTTCTAACTTATGTTAGTCTAGCTACCTACAGTTATAATTGTAAGTATAAATACAGTTCAAATTTTAACATTATAGTTTTTTTATTTTCCAATTCAAAATTCCAGTTGTAAGTTCTTTGTTTCTTATGGTTCTTTGTTATTTATGCTTCTCTATTTCTTATGTTTATATTTTTTAATTAATTTTGCCCATAAGAGACATTCAAGCCAAGTTACTGAGTTGGTTAGGTTCTCTTTTGGAAAGACAACTTCTAGTAAGCTTATTTTAAATAGGAATACATGTTTTTTTTATAATAATATATGCTACTTCCTGAATATTTTTGTAGTGTCTTGGAGCAACTATCAAAATTTTAGATGTGTAGTATCAAAATTTAAATTAAAGGTATGATAGGAACAAAAAGGGATCTTTTAAAAGCAAAACAATAACAAAAATTTCAAGTGATACTATGTTCTGTAATAAACAAACTGAATAAATGCTCTTTTATGTATAATTATAGTTGTAATTCAAGTTGTTATTATAGTTCAAAATCTACTTGGGATTACAGTAGTATTTTAAGTATTTTTGGTAATTCATTTATGAGTATTAGTTGTTATATTATTTTTATTATTACAATTTACTTGTGATTGCTCTTTTGTTGGTGAATACTGAAACATATTATATTTTTTGTTAGTTCCAGTTGTAAGTTCAACTGCGATTTCATTTTTTATATAATTACAGTCCATATTGTAAGTTGTACATGACAATAGTGGATATAAGCCCAAAATTTTTTTAAAACTTTTTTCAGTATTCCAGTTGTAACTTCTTTTTTATGGTTTTATTTTATACACTATATTCTTACAGTTAGTGTGTATGCTTACAGTTACATTTTAAAATGTAATTATAGTTTTAAGTTTAACTAGTATTTTTTTCTTTTCAATTCATAAATTCTGTTGTAAATTATCTGTTTTTTATGGTTCTCTGATTCTTATGTTTATATTTTTGTAATACATATTGTCTATAGGTGACACCCAAGCAAAGTTTACAAGTTTTATAAGTTTTCTTTCATCCAAAAACGACAAGTAAGATCAATTACACATTATATGTGGTGTATTTCTATTTATATATGCTAATTTCTAACTTTTGTTGTAGTGTCTGGGAGTAACTATCTAAACTCTAGATGTGTTGCGTCGACTTTGAAAATAAATGCACGTCCTTTGTTGGACATTCTGGAGGAGGAATCAAAGCTTATTTTGAGGGAAGTCGGTGTTCTTAAGCTGTTTGAGATGCCTAGTTTACCTCAAAATATTTAATTACTTTATGTTCTTGTAAGGGCCTTCAATGGAGATTAACATGTTTTTTTATAGGAAATAACTACTTGAAATTGTCCGTTAATGAGGTTGCCTTGATCTTGGGTCTACCAAACCGTGTACTAGACTTTACATTTGTTAGATTGCCCTGCATAGATTTAACCCATAAAGATTTGATTGAGGAAATTAATAATCTAGCTATTGAAGATTGGTCTATGACGTTAGAGAGCAAGAGATTAGATAGCCTAATCAGATATGTTGGGTCCGTCGTTCCTTCACTTGACCCGTGGCGCTTTGCTACTTATTTAAGAAATTAAGTAGCGCCCTCTCAAATAGTCCGGGCTTTTGGTGCAGTTGGGTATGCGCTTGATCCTTCAATTGGTATCAGAGGGAGGTTACGGGTTCAAAACCGGGGGGGCGCTATTAAATCCCGATTTTTCCCTTCTACCTGTGTGGGTCCGGTGGGTCAGGCAAACCATGGACATGTGGTAACCCCACCTTTGAGCCAGGTGGCCCATGTGGTAACCCCACTTCTGAGCAGACGGGTTGTGATGGATGCCGGGGGGGATTGTTGGGTCCGGCATTCCTTCACTTGACCCGTGGCGCTTTGCTACTTATTTAAGAAATTAAGTAGCGCCCTCTCCAACAGTCCAGGCTTTTGGTGCAGTTGGGTATGCGCTTGATTCTTCATGATATTTTGTGAATGTTTTCTTCTTTTCGTTGGAAGGGATAAAGATCCCAGCCTCCTTGCACAAAATTTATGGTTCATCGACATTCGTAAAGTAAAACTGGTCGAAGACAATACATCATTTTTTGCCATCACAGGTTGATGTTTTAATTCAAGCAAGTGTAGTAAAGAAAAAGTGTGTAAATATGGGATACCTAGAGGGATGTGCAACTATATTATTGGTAAGGAGAATAAATTTCAATGCATAATCTTTATATTAAATATTTTGTATTCATATTCTTTTTGGTTATATGCATGGTTATACGAACAAACAAACATGCAAGTGTTGAATTTTTTGAAGTGAAAGTTGGTGACCTGGGCAGACTGGGCGGTCTGTCCTGGCGGCTTGTGCAGATAGAGAGTGGAGGCCTGGCAGGTCGGCCTTGTTGTTGCTGGCGGTTTTGGTGGTCAGACTGGGCGGTCTGAGCGGACTGAGCTGGCGACTTGCTAGGTCGGTCAGTGTTCTGCGGCTTGATTCCTAGGTTATTTCAGGCGGATAGGATGGTTATCCGCTCTATTACCGGGTTGGGCAGCTATCTCTGGAGTTTGAAGGTCTTATGCAGACTTTTGTTGTATCTGTTAGTGCTATGTTCGCACCAGGGGTGTCTGGTGGTGTGGACTTGGTCAAGATTTGGACCAAGTCTTGGTTGGAATAAGTCTGGAGGTCGTGCGGCCTGCGTGGGTTGGTTTCTTCATCCGCCTAGCTCGACAGCAGTTGTCTTATGCGACCTGACTACGAGCATGCTTTTTGTGATCTGGAGCTTTGTCCGCAAGTTGGCGGACTAGGGTGGTACTCGCTGATTCTGCCTGGTAGGTGTTCTAGTCTGGTTGGGCTTGGCAGTCTCTCTCTTGGTTAAGTTGTAGCGGTCTTGTGTGTATCTATAGCCTTTGCGGATACACTTGTTGTTCGCACTGGATAGGGCGATTATCCTATCATCTAGGGTGGTGATCACACTCCTCTTTGCGCCTATAAATAACACCCCCTATCACATCAATAGAACCGAGTGAACAGTAAGTCAGCTCGCAGAAAGTTGTTGCGGTTAAAGTTTTCTATCCGCATGGTTTAAAGAGGTTTACCGGTTTGGGCTGTGCAGGTTGTGCGGATAGAGATGAAGAGCTAGGAGTTTGGTTCTGACTGAGTGCAGACTCTGTGGGTAATAACCAGCGATTTTCAGTAGGTCGCGTCTTGCAACTAAGCGGTTTCTCTTCTGCATCCTATTCCATGTTCAAATAAGTTGTCCTCTTCTGGGTGGCTTGTTCAGTTCGGTTGAAGCAGTCCACGTGTTCCGGCGGCTAGGCGACCTCGCTATTAGGCGTCCTGCAGTTCAGCGGCTAGAGTTCTTCAACAACACTGAAATAATGGGTAGTTCGTGCGGCTTGTTGCGGTCTTACAATCAAGCGGCTTCAGCAGACTACTTTAGCGGTTAGCAGCAGAGCCGATAGTTACACCTTGAGGCCGCACGGTTTCTTTCTCAGTTTGTAATTTTCGTGCTCCATTGGATACATTGGCAATCATGTCTCGTCATATATGCCTCGCTGTGTAAAGAGATTTTTTGATTAGTACAAGACTCTTGCTCTTTTAGTTTCTTTTTTGTCTTGCTTGGGCTCAGTGTGGTTGAGTGTTCCTGCGCCTAGTGTCCCGTTTTCCGCTATCACAAATTTTTTTCATGGTATCAGAGGGATCAGAGGCTGAGTAGTGATCAACCGTCAGTTTGCTCTTGAGATTCTAAGCTTCCAAGGTGACTACAATGGAAGGTGGTTTTGCAAGAGGCCTTGGAATTGAGCTCCTTACCACGACTAACTTCAAAAAGTGGAAGTTGTGTATAGAGAGTTATCTTTTGGGCGAGGACCTTTGGGAGGTCGTCTGTAGAGACAAAAGGTGGGAGGTTAATTCTGCTGCTGGTGTTGAAGCGATGAGAGCTTGGGGAAAGGCGAACGTGAAAGCAGAGTTTGTTTTCAAGCGGGCTATCTCATAAGAACTCTTTGACCACATCATCGGATTTTGGTCTGCTGTGGAAATTTGGACTTCCCTTGATGGGTTGTTCAACAGGAAGAATATAGAACGGCTATAGTTTTTGGAGAATGAGTTGGCAATGGCCACTCAAGGTAATCTGTCCATCTCGATATTCTTCTTGAAAATGAAGAACTTGAGCGCTGAGATTTCAGCTCTGGACCCTAATGAGCCTATTTCTGAGGAAAAGCTGAAGAGGCACATAATCCGTAGCTTTTGGAAGGAGTATGTGGTCTTCATCACTTTTGTTCAAGGCTGGGCCACACAGTCATCCTTACTGGAGCTGGAGAACCTACTAGCATCGCAGGAGAGCTTTGCAAGGCAGATACTGAAGTCACTGTCTCTGAAGGAAGCAGTGAGGCGCTTTTTTCAGGGAAGAACAAGAGATGGGAGAAGAAGAAGAAATCTGATTCTTGAGAGGAACCTTCTAATTCATATCTGCAAGAGGAGAGCGTTGCTCCTAAGCGAGATTGGAAGAAATATAAGGAGTGGCTTAAGTGCTACAAATGAAACTAGCCAGGACACTTCAGAAGAAATTGCAAGGTCAAACTGTAGTCTTGACATATTACAGACAAGGAGGAAGCTGAGTCCAGTGTTGAGGAAGTTGGATGGGGAGGAGCAATCATGACCGACACATGTGTCCGGGCCTTGTCCACTGTCGACTACCAAGATTACTAGATCGTGGACTCGGGGTGTGGTCATCACCTCACCGAGGATGAGTCAAAGTTCTCCTCTCTGCATACATTCACAGGTAACGAAGCTATCATAATCGTTGATGATACAGTTCATGCAGTAGAGAAGGAGGGTGTAGTATCTTTGAGTAGTGATAAGGGTCCACTCACGTTAAGGAGTGTCTATCACGTACCTGGCATGAAGAAGAACCTCTTCTCTGTGACAAATGTGGTAGATGCGGGCTATCATGTTATGTTCGGTTTAACAGAAGTGAAGTTTCTTCGCAATGTGTCAGCAATTAAGGCCGGCGTTGCTCATGTAGGGTTAAGGGTGAGGGACTTGTTTGTGTTATCAATAAGTTCCTATGTTGATCGGATGAGGGCCAACAATAGTGCTACTATCTGGCATAAGCAGCTGGGACATGTTGGGATGGACAAGCTAAAATCCATGCTAGTGAAGAGCCTTTTGAAAGGCTTTCCTAAGTTGACATCTTTCGGCGACGTTCATGTTAACGCAGGATGTCAATATGGAAATGCTCATCGCCTTCCATTTGATAAGTCATTTACCAGGTGTAAAGCACCATTAGAGTGTACACATGGCGATCTAATTGGGACGACCGTCACAGTCAGCATTGGTGGCAGTAGGTATATGGTGGTCCTGATTGATGACTACACTAGGTACACTTGGGTGTACTTTATGAAAGAGAAGTCAGAAGATTTCCAATTGTTTGTTGAGTTCAAGGAGCTGGTGGAGGGCCGGCTTAGCCTACGGATCAAGAAGTTGAGAACAGACAATAGAGGTGAGTTTGTTTCAACTGATTTCTCAAACTTCTGTAGGAAGCATGACATTCGAAGGGAGCTCACTTGTGCTCATACTCCACAACAAAATGAATTAGCGGAGCGGAAGATACATCATCTGACGGAAATATATAAGTGTCGGTTTCATGCTAAAGGCATTCCAAGGTCCTTCTGGGCGGAGGGAATGGCTTGCGCCACCTATATAATCAATCGGATGCCTCTGAGTCCGATCATCATGAAATCTCCTCATGAGATGATGTTCAAGGAGAAGCCTGGAGGTTGACACCTTCGGGTGTTTGAATCTACGTGCTACGTTCACATCCCAGATGCTCTAAGGACAACGCTGGATGCAAAGGCAAGGAATCTTGTTTTTGTAGGCTATGATGAGCGGAAGAAGGGATGGAAATTTATGGACCCTGTGATGAAGAAGTTCACGGTTTCAAGAGACATGGTCTTCGACGAGCTAACGTCGTATGGAGGTGGATCCACTGTAGAGCTACAGGAAAGCAAGTCAGATGGAAAGTAGGGGGTGGCTGCTAAGGATCTTTTGGTGGAGTTGTCTGCATCACCAGGAGCTCCAGGTGTTTCTAGCTCTGGGGAAGAGGCTTCTGGTTCAGGAAACAGGGAGAGCGTTGCTCCAAGTCTGTCTGGGAACGAAGATGGTTCAAGAAAAGGAAGCCGAGGTAGTTAGCAGGGGTCAGACCCTTCAGAGATTGAAGAGGACCATCAAACCACCAGCTCGTTATAGCGAAGAAAATGCGGTGAGATTTATCTCTTGTTTCTTCGCAGGCCCTCTAGATGAGCGAGATCCTTCTAGATTTGAAGACACTACTGGGGTCAAGGAGTGGTAAGATGCCATGGATGAGGAGATGGCTGCCCTCAAGAATAATAAGACTTGGGACCTTGTGCCCAAGGTCGATGGCATTACTCCTGTGATAAGCAAGTGGGTCTACAAGCTGAAGAAGAAGGCGAATGGGAGCACCGAGCGGTATAAGGCTCGCCTTGTAGCTCGAGGTTTTTCTCAGCAGTATGGAGAAGACTATGAAGAGAAGTTCAGTCCTATAGCAAAGATGACTTCAGTTCGGGTGGTGATTGCTTTGGTGGCTTATCAGGGCTGGAAGATATGGCAGTTAGACGTAAAGAATGCTTTTCTTTATGGGGAGATCGATAAAGACATCTTCCTTGTTCAGCCGCATGGATATGTGTCTAAAGATCATCCAGGATATGTCTGTAAGCTCAAGAAGGCTCTTTACGGCTTGAAGCAAGCTCCGCGGGCATGGTATGGGAAGATCGCAGAATATCTCTAATTCTGCAGTTATTTTACCTCTGACTCAGATTCGAGCTTGTTCGTCAAGAAGAAGGGAGAACTTCAGGTATTGGTGCTGCTGTACGTAGACAATATGATCGTCACGGGTAACTTCAAGTAGGAGGTGGCTAGGCTCAGGGCAGAGCTAGCCATTCGAGATTAAGGACTTGGGTAAGCTCCACCACTTCCTTGGACTCGAGGTGGAGAGGAAAGAGAAAGGCATACTTATTTCCCAAAAGGGCTATGCGGATCGGATCGTTCAGCGATTCAGCATGAGAGAAGGGAAGAGTTGCTCTACTCCTCTTGAGTTTGGCATCAAGCTTCGACGAGATGAGGGTTGGATACTTTCAGATTCTCTAGTGTTTCGTGCTCTGGTGGGGATCCTTATCTATTTGACGATTATGAGGCCAGACATTACATATGTTGTAGGTCGAGTAAGTCGATATATGGCAGAACCTAGGAAGCCTCATCTGATGGCGGCAAGGAGCATTCTGAAGTATGTGAAGCCCGCTTCTGACATGGGTCTCCTTTATGGGAAATACACAAGCTTCAACCTGCATGGTTATACGGATGCTGATTATGGGGGAGATTCAGACGACCAGAAGTCAACATCTGGTTATGTCTTTACATGTGGATCAGCAGGGATTTCTTGGTGCAGTAAGAAGCAAGATTCGGTGTCCGTCTCTACTATGGAAGCAAAGTACAAGGCTTCGGCCTTGGCAGCTCGAGAAGCCATCTGGCTTAGGAGACTAGTAGTGGATGTCCATGAAGAAGTGCATGGTCCTACTCTGCTACGCAGTGACAATGAGAGTGCCCTAAAATTGGTTAATAATCCAGTTTATCACGCGCAAACCAAGCACATTGAGATTGAGCACCATTTCGTTCGGGAGAAGGTGTTGTAGTGATCTCTGGTGGTTGGACATGTGCGGAGCAAGGACAACATCGCAGAAATCTTCACAAAGCCGCTATCGAAGGGGTCATTTACTCGGTTACAAGAATTGCTAGGGATGATCTCCACTTCCCATTTCAAGGGGGAGTGTTTAATTTTTTGAAGTGTAAGTGGGTGACCTGGTCGAACTGGGTAGTTTTTCCTGACGGCTTGTGCGGATAGAGGATGGCGGCATGGCAAGTCGGCCTTGTTGTTGCTAGTGGTTTTGGTGGTCAGACTGGGTAGTCTGAGCGGCCTGAGCTGGTAACTTGCTAGGTTGGCCAGTGTTCTGCGGCTTGATTCCCAGGTTGTTTCAGGCGGATGCGATGGTTATCCGCTCTGTTTCTAGGTTGGGCAGCTGGCTCTGGAGTTCACTGGTCTTGTGCGGACTGGTGTTGTATCTATTGATGTTGTGTTCGCACCAGGGATGTCTGGTGGTGTGGACTTAGTCTGGATTTGGACCAAGTCCAGGTCAGCATAAGTCTGAAGGTCTCCCAGCCTGCGCGGGTTTGTTTCTTCATCTGTCTAGCTTGGCAGCAGCTGTCTTTTGCGAACTGACTGCGAGCTCGCTTTCAGTGATCTGGATTTTTGTCCACAAGTGGGAGGACTGGGGTGGTACTCGCTGAGTCTGCTCGGTTGGTGTTCTAGTCTGGCTGGGCTTGGCGGTCTCTCTCCTGGTTAAGTTGCAGCGGTCTGGTGTGTATCCACAGCCTTTGCGGATACACTTGTTGTTCGCACTGGATAGGGCAGATATCCTATCATCTAGGGTGGTGATCACACTCTTCTCTGTGCCTATAAATAAAACCCTCCCTATCACATCAACAGTACCGAGTGAACATTAAGTAAGCTCGTGGAAAGTTGCTGCGATTAGAGTTTTTTGTCCGCGTGGTTTGAAGAGGTCTGACTGGTTTGTGTTGTGCAGGTTATGCGGATTGTGCTGAAGAGCCAAGAGTTTGGTTCTGACTGAGTGCGGACTCTATGGGTAACAACCAAGGATTTTCAGTAGGTCTCGGCTTGCGACTAAACGGTTTCTCTTCTGCATCTTCTTCCCTGTTCAAATAAGTTGTCCACCTCTAGGCGGCTTGTTCAGTTTGGTGGCAGCATTCTGCGTGTTCCGGCGGCTAGACGACCTCACAGTCAAGCGGCCTGCAGTTCACTGGCTATAGTTCTTCAGCAGCACTGGAATAATGGGTAGTCTGTGCAGCTTGTTGCGGTCTTGCAATCAGGAAGCTTCAGCGGAATCCTTTAGTGGTTAGCAGTAGAGCCGACGGTTACACCTTGAGGCCGCGTAGTTTGTTTCTCAGTTTGTAATTTTATTGCTCCATCGGATACATTGGCAATCATTTCTCGCCATGTATGCCTCGCTGTGTAAAGAGATTTTTTTTGATTTGTACAAGACTCTTTCTCTTCTAGTTTCTTTTTTGGTTTGCTTGGGCTCAGTGTGGTTGAGTATTCCTGCGCCTGGTGTCCCGTTTTCCACTATCACAAATTTTTTCCAGCAAGTGGTTTTTAATGAATTAGCAAGACCGAGAATTCATAGGTGGTCAGTTAGGAAAAGTTATTGGGCTTAGTTTTTCTTCAATCTACTTACGTAACTACGAACGACAAATGAGGTCAGTAAGACTTAAATAAGTGTAATTGTAACGTGATTTGTTACAATGATTTTTAAACATGTTTTTTTTGTTGTACTGTAGGTTAAACCAAAGTTTTCAAACCTTTTGAAGAATGAGGAATGTTTACTCGCAGAAGAACAGAAAGAGGTTGATTCTGACTTCGAATAGGTGAGGAAGAAGAAGGATATGAAAGAGAATGAATTTGATGAGCAAGCTGATCTTTGGTTCAAAACTGAGATAGACGATTATGTTTTCAGTACTGAAGAACAACGATTTGTTGCTAAAAATGAGAAGAAGTTGTTGAGGAAAACTAGGAAAGAAATGGCGAAGAAGAAGGTAAACAATGAAGAGAGAAGGCAAGCTGAAGAATCATTATTTGATGAGGGGTGGCGAGGACTAGAGGTCAATCTCCAGTCATTTATTAAAGCGAAAATCCATAAGGGGCTGGACTAAGTAAAAGATTATTGTGAATCATGGTTTATAAGATTGGAAGCCAATTCTTATGGTCGACCACAACCGCAGCAATAAATAGCCTGTCTGACATCTCTGCCACCTCCGAAGCCCGTTTCCCCTCAAAAACCATGTCTGTCTGTAGTGAAAATAAAATCGGGAATGATAAGGATAATATTCTTATTAGTAGTCTAGCTAGAAATGTAAAGCCCAGAATTTCAAAAAAGCAGAAACCAGCAGATAGCCCTTTGAAAGGAAAATGTAAGATAAAAGAGGAGGACAGTCATCCTGGCAGACCATACATATCAGCTTCGGCGTGTAAGGTTATAGATGATATGTTGGAAAAATTCCCAGAAAGGCAATATTGCTCTTGTATATAATGTATATTTTTTAATAAATCTATGCGGTATAGTGACTTTTTTGTTTCCTATTTTCAACAGCAACACTATTTTCAATACTGTAAATATCCTAATGACTCGGGGAGTAATGGATGACCTGCATTAAGGTTGGTGGCTGCACAACATACAATTAAATGCCTATACATTGGCACTTAGTTCCAAAATCAAGCTATCAAAGAGGAATCTAAAGAGTTTTCTTTATGTTTCATCAGACTATGTTGTAAGTACACTATCAAAGTATTATAACTTATATTACACATTGCATTGATGATTAATAACATTGCTCCACAGTACTACATGATAACCAATACCCAAAATACTAGGTGCTTAATTAGTCTTTTAACCAAACTTAGTGTTAAAAACAGTGAAGTAATTATCATGCCATGCCACCTAACAAATCTTTGGACATTATTGGTGTGTCACCTAAAGAAATGTAAATGGGAGTTTTACGACTCAATGAAAAGAAAGCATCACTGTTTAGGCCAACCAGAATTGGTAAGTTTTTTTAAAAAACAATGAACTAACATTAAAAATTTTAAATATTTATTAATTTTGTGAGCTATCTTGCAGGTAAAATTACTCCATGAAGAGGCAACAAGAGCACTTCCAGCTGGCATTAAGGATTGGCCAATTATAGAAGTTCCTGGAATGCCTCAATAAGGAAATGGTAATGAATGCAGTGTATTCGTTCTGAAATTTATGGAGGTGGTGCTATCAACTGAAGAAATGTCCTGGAAAGAATGCAGTTCTTGGCCTAGTGAGACAGCGAAATTCTGCGCCGAAATTGCAGCGGATTTAATTACAACATTTGTTGAAATTAGTTCACATTGAACATTATTTGAACATGTTGCCTGCATTGAATGTTTGTAGTCATTTTTGCTACCTTAATTTGTTATTCGGCTATAGTATTTGTGGATAGTCCATGACATTCTATTTATTTTCCACCTTAATTTGCTTTACAATAATTCTTGCAAGACTATAGTTTTTCCCTACGTTAATTACAGCTATATAAACAATTTTAATTACAATTCAAATTTACATTCCAAAAGTACATTATATTTACAGTTGCAGAAATAACATACATCTCTTGATCTCCTGTAATTTGATCAACCAACCCCTATCTCCTTGGGTATTACTTAGAAGTTCTATGCTATTTTTTGTCATACGGTCTTCTCCACGACCTCCTCTTTTTGGTTAATTTTCGTGTAATATATGCTTTTCATATGCAAAAAAAAGGTACGAGTAACAATTGCAGTTCTAAAAATAATTTTAATTAAATTCCAAAAGTACAGTACATTTATAGTTCCAGAAATAACATGCATTATAGTTGAAAAATAAATTATAATGTCTAAGATAAGATACAAGCTGCAATTAGCATTGTAATTCTTCAGACACACTGCAAAATATAGGTTCGTACATAATTTTCATCTAGAAGAAGATATAATGTTTAAGATAAATCTGGAATATTTGAATGACGTTTATAACTGCAATCACCCTTGAAGTATAATTCCTTGCTCGGGCTTGGGTCATCATCAATAACGATATCAGAAGAATTGGGGCATACCTTTTTTCCCTACAAGTCAATAAAAGAAAAATATTAGAATAATTTTGAACTAATAAATGAGTTAAACTTACATCATAAAAAACAAAAAGAGTTATAAAATAATTGTAAATAGTACGTGTTTTTTTTAGTCCCTCGTTCCCAGTGGTCCTTCATATGAGCATTTCTTACACCTTTTTGCCTCTTCATAGGTGGAACCAAAATAGTTAATGGATTATTAGGATTTTCCAGTTCTACAAATCTTTTTTTTTACCTCTCATCTTTATCCAACATATCATCGGTATACTTTATCAACTCATTCATAACTTTCATAATGTTAATTTTTGCATGTCTGCAGTTCTCAATGCAGGTAGATAAATTGTAACTAGAACGCTTGAGATAGTTCATAAATATCTTGTTCGAATCATACTCTATAATAGATGGTATATTGGGAAGGTACATGCCCTTTTTTGCATCAATAGTGAATCATTTAAGCACATATTTCATTAGAATTTACTTTATATTCCTCAAATTGTAAACTCTTAAAATATATTGACATAGTAGTTCTTTGGTATCAAATCCTCGACACGAACAATCTAAATAAAATGTGGTTGAGTTGAAGTTTACAAACCATCTCTTGTCATCCTCAAAACCATCAAAATTCTTTGTTACAAACAGCATGTGCTCATCATCATATCGTGTTTCATCCACAATGCTTAATCCAAGCACTCCTTCTATGTATGTCTTTTCAAAAATTCCGTACATTTTTCCAGTGTATAGTTTTGAAGCGTGCTTCAGTAAGACACATGTCTTGTGCTTTAAGGTAACCACACCATGCATGCTTTTGAAATCCTCCTCACGCTCACCCCTACGCCATGATGCGATAAGCCTTTCTAAGCAAAGAAAATACTCAACTAGAGAACTAGTACCCTTAGAACACCCATGCAAACAATTATTAGTTGATTCGCTTCTTTGGGTTGATAAAATTCCATGGTCCAGCACATCCTTATTAAAAACAGTCGACCACTTCCTCTTTGTGTTGTGCAAATCGTTCAACCATCTATTATCCTTTAAATTTCCTCTCATGATTATCTCGTACCAATATCTATCAAAGTCAATTTCTCTATCACACTTCGTCGTGCATCGATAGAAAAAAGCATGAATGTTACTGTCGTGGTTAAAGCTAGGAACTTTAGAAGGTGCCTTTTTACAGATGTGTCATTGGCATAACCGATGTCGAGACTTAGTGAACACTCGCTCAATAGCAGCAAACATAGCTTGATCTTGATCTGTAAAAGTAGATATTTGTTTCTTGCTACCAACACACTTCAATAATGACCCCAAAACCAATAAGAATGACTCGATAGTTTCTTCTACAATGAAAGCCCCCCTACGAAAATGTTCTGTCAATGATGGTTCACCGCAATGAAAGGTGTACATGCAATATTATACATGTTCAAATGATATGTTGTATCAAAAATCAGAATGTCAGAAAAATAATCATAATTGAGTTTGTTATGGCCATCCATCCAAAAGAAACCCGTCAACCTTTTCATCTCATCTGTATGAACATAGTATGAGAACATGTTATCATTCGACTATTTCTCTTGTAATATGTCAAGCAAACTAGTTGCGTCGCCACTTTCAATTAAAGTTGCTCTTTGACGCTGAATGTAGTTAAACGCATCTCTCTTGCAAATACGAATATTTTCAGGACCTCCATCTTCATCCAACATAAAGTTGTATGCATCAACATGTTTAATACCTGCACCTGTCATGTTTTTCATGAGATTACCCTATATTTCAGATATAGAACGACGAGTTCTCAATAGATGGCTCTCTTTCTCTATTGTCAGCGCGTGGTTGTGTTACTCGATAAATCTTGTTACTTTCCAATTCTTTCCATCTGAATTGGAATGAAAATGGATACAAGCAAGACAACCGGTGCGGGTATCTAATTTGCGGTACTTCTTTGGTGATGGCTTTATGCGCTTACTTCCAGATTTTGAACAACTATACTCTCTGACTTTGATAGTTTTTGTATGTGTCATGTAAGTAACGTGTTGCTTTTGAACATTAAATCCAATCTTGTGTGCATAATCACAATACATTATATAAGCATCTCCCTCTGAATGCACAATCAAAAACACAACAGGATTCTTAACAAAAAACGCAATCTATGTCAATTATTTCTTTCAGTTTCAAAACCAGTTATAATTACAGTTCAAAATCACATAATAATTACAGTTGAAATTTACAGTTCCAAAACAATTGATAATTACTGTTCAAAAAACAAACTGTTAAGTTTTAATGTACGGATCTAAAAAATATCAACATGCCACAAAATTAAAGTCAAATTGATGCTCAAATCAATTTTAATGAACAAATTTAGTATGGGATGATGATATAAAACACAACATATAGTCCCTAATTTTCTTACAATTAGATTATTTATAATGTTACAAACTACAGTCAGTTTACACCTCAATAGATAGATCTAATTTGTTCCTTCAATTACAGTTCTAAAACACATACTAATTAAAGTTAAAATTTACAGCTTCAAAACATTAGATAATTATTATTCAAAATCACAAACCTCAACGTTATAATGTACTGGATCTAAAAAACATCAACATTCCACAAAATTACAGACAAATGGAACCTCAAAACTATATTAATGAGAAATTTTAGCATGGGATGAAGATTTACAACCAAACATACAGTACAAATTTGTTCCTTAAATTACAATTCCAAAAATCATACTAGTTAAGGTTAAAATTTACAGTTTCAAAACATTAGATAATTACAGTTCAAAATCATAAACCCCAAAATTATAACGTACCGAATCATAAAAACATCAACATTCCACATAAATAAATAGGGTCTTCTACTAATTAAATTTGGGCGGACATGGAAGAGGAAAAGAAAGAGAGCCCAAACAAGCTAAGGCCTATTTAAATTTGGGTGGAAGATGGTGCATCACGAGGAGAGAGTTGTTAAGCAAAGCCAGTTTGGACTATATATGCAGGGCACAAAAGTAAAATATTTTCTTCAAATTCTAACTTATATGCAGACCGGTTTTAGTGGAGAAATTGTGGAAGACACCTCCTCCGGCACACGACAGCTATGGTGCTGCCAGCTACGCCAACTCCCACTTTGATTATGGTCTGTTGGAAACATTTACAGTGGGCACAACACAATAAATGAGTCAAATAACTTTTTATATATCAAACAAAAGTTACAAAACACAAATGACAACTACTTGTCTTCAAAAAAAATTACAACTCTGATGTAGGCCACCGGATCGCGGTGGTCGCACACGTCTTCGAACAAGGACCCTCGCCGCCCCACTCTACCCAAACACAAATTAACGCAGCCCCGAATATGCTTACTTTTACTAACACAGTGCACGGTTAGCAACCGTTAGAGTATGAGTATAGGCTATAGGCCTATACCCACACAAGCTAAAAGGAATAATATTGATTCCGGACGAGCCCGGAGTTGTACCAAAGAAAGATCCACCAAAACAAATCGATTCGGAAAAAGGGTGGATGTTTCCCCAACAAGAACAAAGCAAGGATCGCCAATCCTTTTTCGTACGTTTAAAGAGATATTCTAGATAACGCAAATCCGCAAGAAAATAACCATGAAAATTTCGATGCTTCCAAAGTTACGCCAAAACTCAACCACCAACAAGAAAAAATCTAAGAAGAGAGAACTCTTGGTAGGAGGTTTCGTTACCCACTCGGAGTTTGTAGATCCGAGATGTTGGATCCACAACAAATGATCGCTCCCTCCAATAGCCTACCGGAGATGAGCCAAGAAGATGTACACGTCCGCCTTCGTCGTGTCACGCCCGGTAGAGCTTTCCCAATCCGTTGTTGAGCCGTGGAGATCCCTCTTGGTGTTGGCCGAAAATATGAAAGCAATACGTGTGGGGGGAGAGGGTGGAGGAGAGGGAGAAGAGGAGAGGGGGAGGAGAGGTTGGTGGTCGGCGGCTTGAAGGAGGAGGAGGGAGGTGGTCGGCCAAGCTTGGCCGAAATTTTGGAGGGGGAGAGAGAGAGGGGGGGCGGCCACTAGATGAGAGAGAGAGTGAGAGAGGTAAAAGGATTTAGGGTTTTCAATATTCTCTTCAAAATTAGCTTTTACACTATTACTTGGCTTAATATATAGCCAAGCACACACCAAAGGCTATATGCAGCCCAATCAAAATAAAAACAGCAATGGCCGGCTAAATGCAAACCAACATAAGAAAATGTAGCTAAGGCTGGCTAAACGCAGGCCAGATTAAATGTCCAAAATAACATAACATAAGACATGCTAAAATTAATTAAAGTTCTTCATGTGCCGAGGGTGAAGGTTGTAACGTTGCCCGTCAAGATTGTTGCGGCGTCGCAGATCCTTGGATGGTGGCGGTGGATCATCATCAACTGCATTGTCATCATGATGTGGGTCGTCGTCCCCATCAACCCTCCCCCGCTCGAAAGGACTCATCACCGATGAGGGGGGGTGCAGGTACTGCTGTAGGAGAGCTTTGTCCAGAATGGCCACCTCCAAAGTAGAGAGCCAAGAATCATCAGAGGCGGGGCGGTCACGCCAACGGATCAAGAACCGTCTCGAGTCGCCATGCGGAGAGGGAAGCACCTCATCCCGAATAATCCTGTCAAGCACAAAAACAGTCTTGGGGAAACTTGAAAAAGCGTTAGTCGACGAAGAAGGAAATGTAGCAAGTTCATTAGGCGACATACCCCCGGTGGCAGCTGCTGGAGAGAACGATCCAGATAAAACCTCACCCTCAAACCCATTAGAATTGGTAGTGGACAAAAACGGGGAGACAGATAATTCTAGTGGTGGTGAGATATAAGGCGTTAAATCAGAAATATTGAAAATAGGGGATATACCCCAATCAGTGGGTATTTCCAAGAGATAAGCATTCTCTCCCAATTTCTTTAAAATACGAAAAGGACCGGCTCTCCTATTTGCTAATTTCTTTATGGTTCCCGTCGGAAACCGTTCGGGGGAGAGACGCACCATAACCAAATCGCCAATATTAAAGTGGATTTCCCTTCTATGTACGTTGGTGATAGCTTGATAAGAGGCATATTGTTTTGCTAACGTTTGATTGATGTGTTTATGTAGGGTGTGAACATGCGAGGCAAAATCCTGTGCAAACTGACTAGATTTATAAGTTGGCGGTAATGGGACTAAGTCAAGAGGCACGGGTGCCTTGTAGCCGTGCACAATTTCATTGGGTGAGAGTCCGGTGGACCTATTTTTGGAGTTATTGTAGGCCAATTGTGCATGTGGGAGGATGAGATCCCACGTGCCCTTGTGATCCCCCACAATACAACGAAGTAAACTACCCAAACTCCTATTAACTACCTCCGTTTGGCCATCTGTTTGTGGATGGTAAGCCGAGGAAAATAAGAGCCTGGTACCCATGATCTTCCATAACGTTTTCCAAAAATAACTCGTGAATTTCACGTCCCTATCAGTGACAATAGTTTTAGGGACACCCCTATGGCCTACGACCTCTTTAAAAAATAGTTTAGCGACATGAGACGCATCATCGGTTTTGTGACAAGCAATGAAATAGGCCATCTTTGAGAACCGGTCAACGACCACCATAACGGAGTCGTGACGTCTAAACGTGACGGGAAGGCCTAGGACAAAGTCCATGCTAATATCTTCCCAAGGAACGGAAGGGATCGGGAGGGGGGTATAAAGACCCGCATTCGTCTTATTCCCTTTTCCCAATTGACACGCTCTACAACTTCCGACCACCTTGTGTACTGTTGACTTGAGACCGGGCCAATAAAATTTTTCCTCCACTAAGGTAATGGTTTTATCACGCCCAAAGTGGCCGCCGAGACCGCCACTATGTAATTCCCAAACTATAAAGTGGCGAAGGGAAGAACGAGGGATGCAAAGCTTAGCGTGCTTAAATAAATAGCCATCACGGAGATAGTACGCAGAAATGGTCGTGGGTGACTCGCCCTGGGTGGATAAATAGATATCTTTAAAATCCGGACAATGAACATACTCCTCCTTGATACGTTCGAAACCTACGACCTTAACCTCTAGTGTGGTCAATAAAAGAGAGACGCGGCTCAGAGCATCAGCTACCCGATTGAGGATTCCCTTCAGATGTTTAATATTAAAGGAGTACTCCTGCAGGAAGGATACCCACTTCGCGTGGCGTGGACTGATTTTACCTTGCGAGTTGACGAATCGTAACGCCTCGTGATCGGAAAGTATAACGAACTCCTTAGGAAGGAGGTAGTGCTGCCAGTGTTGGAGACATCAAATAATGGCATAAAATTCCCGATCGTAGTTGGAGTAATTGAGCTTAGGTCCCGCAAGTTTCTCACTAAAGTAGCCAACCGGATGCCCCTCTTGACTTAAGACGCCCCCAACACCAATCCCCGATGCATCACAAGACAACTCAAAGACCTTATTGAAATCCGGTAATCGCAAGAGGGGTGCTTCCGACATCCGGGCCTTAATCGTGTGGAATGCTTTGGTGGCGGATTTGGACCACACAAAGTCACCTTTCTTCATGCACTCCGTGATGGGAGCCATGATGCTACTAAAATCGCGTATGAACCGGCAGTAGAAGGTAGCTAAACCATGGAAACTTCTAACTTCCCTAATGTTGGTGGGTTCCGGCCAATCCACTATATCCTGGACCTTCTTAGGGTCTACGTGTATGCCCTCCGAGCTAACAATATATCCTAGGAACTCTACTGATGGCACATAGAACGTGCACTTTTTAATATTGACAAACAGTTCCTCCATTCGGAGCGTCTCCAAAATAGTCTTCAAGTGCCTCTCATGATCGGAAGTCGTGGTGCTAAAAATGAGTATATCATCAAAGTAGACAACGATGAACTTCCCCATATACGGTTGAAATACGTGAGTCATCATCCGAGAAAATGTACTGGGGGCATTGGAGAGCCCGAACGGCATTACTAGCCACTCATAAAGTCCTTCCTTTGACTTAAACGCTGTCTTCCACTCATCCCCTTCCCTAATCCGTATTTGGTGGTAGCCACTCCTAAGATCCAATTTCGAAAAGATTGTGGCCCCGGCTAACATGTCCAATAGATCGTCCAAACGCGGGATGGGGAAATAGTATTTAATAGTGATTTTATTGATGGCTCTACTGTCCACACACATTCTCCATGACCCGTCTTTCTTGGGTGCTAGCAAGGCGGGTACGGCGCAAGGGCTTTTACTATGACGAATAAATTCCTTTTGTAATAATTCAGCAATTTGGGTTTGCAGCTCCGCGTGGGCGGACGGATTCAATCGATAATGTGGTAGGTTGGGTAGGGTGGAACCCGGAATGAGATCGATGGCATGTTGGATATCCCGCAACGGGGGTAATGTTACGGGCAACTCTTCCGGATACACATCCTTATATTCTTCTAACAGATCACGCAATGCCGGCGGTAGACTCTCGAACGATGGCTCATCGCCCTTGACTTGTAGGCAAACTAGCGCATAAAGGATACCCTCAACGAAGGAGTGACGCTCGAGTTCCTTCCTACCAATTAAAGTTAACGTTTTCTTCTCCGCGGGCACAATTGTGTCCGAAGAGGCGATCGAGGGATCCTTAGGAGGAGTGGGTGCCAAGGTGACAGTCTTGCCGTTAAACTTGAACTCATAGGTGTTTGCACGACCGAAGTGAGTCATATTGTAATCAAAGAGCCACGGACGCCCCAATAATACGTGACAAATGTCCATAGGGATTACGTCGCACCACACCTTATCTACGTATCCCTTGATAACTAGAGGAACTAGACATCGCTTGGACACCCCAATTGAGGTTTTGTTGACCCAAGCAATCTTATATGGTTGGGGGTGTGGTTCCGTGCTTAATTTCATTCGAGCGACTGCATTCTCCGATATGACATTCATACAACTCCTGCTATCAATGATCAGTTTACACCACTTATCACCGCTTTTAAAATTCAGAGAAAATATGCTCGTCCTATTATAATCGTCCAATACTCGCGGGGTGGCTAAGATGCAACGCATCACCATCATGTAAGACTCATTTTCCATATCACTAGGCTCGCCTTCAGACTCGTCCGCGGCCTCATAAACAATTTCAGCGGGTTCAGAGGGGGAGCCCATAAGAGCTAAGGGCTTCGTTTTAGTGGGGCACTCACTAGCGTAGTGCCCTTGTATCCCGCAAGTAAAAACAAGTGGCATTAGTCTTACTAATCCGCCCAATCAGAACTCTCTCACGGGACTCCGGACGTTCCTAGCGGTAATGACTACAAAATTCGAATCAGTCGACCGAAACTTTCCTTTATCCCGCATGGAGGACGTAGGTGGGGGTCCTAAAAGGGACTTTCCTTTCTGGAATGCCCGCCCCTTGGACTTGTGGGCATTGTGCTTTTCTATATCCAAGGCGGCATTGAATGTTGTGTTAAGGTCTGTATGACCATAACGCAGGAGTTTGCCTTGGATGTCTGGGTTGAGTCCCTTGCGAAAACGGGATAGCGTAACCTCGGGCATTTCACGGACGTCACACCGTACCATTAAGTCCTTAAGGATTCCCATATACTCCGCTACCGATTGGCTCCCCTGACGATGAGTGGTTAAATCATCGAACATCTGAGTCCGGTGGTACGCCGGGACATATTGGTCAGTCAGAAGTGCCTTCATGGCAGCCCACCCAATTGGGGGTGCCCCATTGACGGTACCGAGACGCCTCTCTTCGTTCAGCCAAAATGTTTTGGCCCTGCCCAGAAGCCTCATCCTAGCAACACGAACCTTCTCGACGTCGATCAGGTTGTGCCACTCAAAATAGCACTCGATCTTCATGATCCAGTCTAAATATACTTGGGGCTCACCCATCCCATCGTATGACGGTGCATCTATCTTGACGGCCCTAGTGATGTCAAACTCATATGGAGCTCGAGGCGCCTGCTCATCGTCCTGATCACGGGGATGGTTTCGTCTCTCATTTCGCCGGTTGGCAGCGGGATTATGAGGCGCCGCTTGGTTTATGGCCAGCCCTTGTATTAATTGAGTGAGGGCATCGAACCTCTTGTTAAACTCTTCCCGAAGCCCCGCGATCGTTGCCGGAGCGTACCCACCCTCATGGTCGTTTGCCATGTGTGAAGAGGAAGGGGAGTACTCCGTACCACTCCTAGTGCGCATAGACGGCTGGCTAGCTATTGGCAGACCGGTGAACGGTGCTGACACGGACAAATTTATAATGTCTCCAATTTTCAGGCTGACCTAATGTGGACGAATAAAAAAATTTCTAGTACTAATGTTGCTGGAAATAAGTAGGGGAAGCTACAGAAAAATTTTCAGATTTTTTTGACAAGTTTTAAAAATCCGAAGTTTTTACTAACCGCAGACCAACCCGAAAATTTCAGATTTAGACCGCGCTAACGAACGCACCGAAGAGGGTAAATAGCCCAAAGACAGAGAGTAAGGATGGTGTCCAGATAGAACTCAACACGGAACCTGGCTCTGATACCAAATTTGATGTAGGCCACCGGATCGCGGTGGTCGCACACGTCTTCGAACAAGGACCCTCGCCGCCCCACTCTACCCAAACACAAAATTAACGCAGCCCCGAATAGGCTTACTTTTACTAATGCAGCGCACGGTTAGCAACCGTTAGAGTATGAGTATAGGCTATAGGCCTATACCCACACAAGCTAAAAGGAATAATATTGATTCCGGACGAGCGCGGAGTTGTACCAAAGAAAGATTCACCAAAACAAATCGATTCGGAAAAAGTGTGGATGTTTCCCCAACAAGAACAAAGCAAGGATCGTCAATCCTTTTTCGTACGTTTAAAGAGATATTCTAGATAACGCAAATCCGCAAGAAAATAACCATGAAAATTTCGATGTTTCCAAAGTTACGCCAAAACTCAACCACCAACAAGAAAAAATCTAAGAAGAGAGAACTCTTTGTAGGAGGTTTCGTTACCCACTCAGAGTTTGTAGATCCGAGATGTTGGATCCACAACAAATGATCGCTCCCTCCAATAGCCTACCGGAGATGAGCCAAGAAGATGTACACGTCCGCCTTCGTCGTGTCACGCCCGGTAGAGCTTTCCCAATCCGTTGTTGAGCCGTGGAGATCCCTCTTGGTGTTGGCCGAAAATATGAGAGCAATACGTGTGGGGGGAGAGGGTGGAGGAGAGGGAGAAGAGGAGAGGGGGGAGGAGAGGTTGGTGGCCGGCGGCTTGAAGGAGGAGGAGGGAGGTGGTCGGCCAAGCTTGGCCGAAATTTTGGAGGGGGAGAGAGAGAGAGGGGGGGCGGCCACTAGATGAGAGAGAGAGTGAGAGAGGTAAAAGGATTTAGGGTTTTCAATATTCTCTTCAAAATTAGCCTTTACACTATTACTTGGCTTAATATATAGCCAAGCACACACCAAAGGCTATATGCAGCCCAATCAAAATAAAAATAGCAATGGCCGGCTAAATGCAGACCAACATAAGAAAATGTAGCTAAGGCTGGCTAAACGCAGGCCAGATTAAATGTCTAAAATAACATAACATAAGACATGCTAAAATTAATTAAAGTTCTTCATGTGCCGAGGGCGAAGGTTGTAACGTTGCCCGTCAAGATTGTTGCGGCGTCGCAGATCCTTGGATGGTGGCGGTGGATCATCATCAACTGCATCGTCATCATGATGTGGGTCGTCGTCCCCATCAAACTCAACACAAACACAAAGACAAATTTGGGTTTTACAAAACTCCACTTCTTAACCTCGTCTCCTGCTGGAGATCGCCAATGAGTAGTCCACAAGTATATAGAAGTCGCAAACTTCAGTCTGCAAGCTGTTCGCAAATTGGGAGAAGCTTTCCGCCACTTTTATAAGGAGTTTTACTGTTCGCCAATAAGAAGCCGCAACCCTTCTTCTTGCTACTATTCACGTGCAAATTTCTGTTCGCAGAAATTCAAAACCCGGTATTTTTCTAAGCTCCCCCAATAAAGTAGTCTGCAATATAGAGTTGTTGTTTTCCGCCAAGCTGCAGTCTTGGAAAGAAAGTTCGCAAGTTGTCAGCTCTACATTTGATGTTCGCGGCTTTTAGAATTACTGTCCGCAAAAACCAAATAATTTACTATTCCCGGCCATGCAGGAGACCGCAGCCTCTCGACTACTATTTGCGCGTTTCTTATTCTGTTCGCAGAATTAAGCGGATCTGGATCCTCTGGAGTTCCTATTTGAACTCCAGGGGGTGGAGTTCCAATTTTGCGAATAAATGAGGCGGAATCAGAAAAATTGGTTAACATGAAAGTTGTAGATATCCCCGAGACGAATAACTTTCATGTTGAACACTTTTTGATTTGAATTCATTTAGATCCCCGATTTGGGCCCCGAAAAAATTCTGTCCGAAAATAATTAATAAACTATTATATATATTATTTTATTTATATACATATATAATTTTATACTTATATAAATAATTCTCCCATTGACTTTGGTCAAACGAAATTCTTCCGCCAACAAAATCCCCATCAAACACGTCAGCACATGCCGAGTTTACTCTTGCACTTCAGGAATGTCTCTGTCTTCAATGCTTTGGTGGAAATATCTGCTATCTGCTCTCATGTGGGGGCAATAAATCAACTCTACCACCTTCTGTTGCACTTACTCACGAAGAAAGTGATACTTTGCCTCAATGTGTTTGTTGTGCCCATACAACACAGGATTTTTCGCTAGCTGAATTGCAGACATATTATCAACATACACCGTCACAAGAACATCTTGTGGATGGTGCAACTCCTGCAAGAGATTTCTCAACCAAATCGCCTAACACGTACATGCTGCCGCTGCAATGTACTCAGCTTCACAAGTAGATAAGGCAATCGTGGCTTGTTTCTTCGAGCTCCATGAGAACACAGTTGTTCCCACATGAAAAGCATACCCAAAAGTGCTCTTTTGGTCATTTATATCTCCTCCATAGTCACTGTCGGAGTACCCGACTAACTTAAACTTTTCTGCTTATGAGTACATCAAACCATGATCTCTTGTCTCATTCACATACCTCAAGATCCTCTTCGCTGCCGTGAAGTGATCTTGTTTTGGCTTCTCCATATATCTACTGACTACTCCAATAACATGATGTCAGGTCTAGTGAAAGTCAGATAGCATAGAATTCCAACTAAACTCTTGAACAACGTAGAGTTAACTAATTCTTCCTTCGAATCCTTCCTCAACTTCATCTCTGGATCTGTAGGAGTAGAGATAACTTTGTTATTCTCCATCTGAAACTTCTTCAAAATCTCCTTTGTATACTTCTTCTGAGAAATGAAGATCCCATCTTCACTCTATTGTACCTCAATGCCTAAGAAGTAAGTGAGTTCTCCCAGATCATTCATCTCGAACTCCTTCTTCATCATCTTCTTGAACTCCTCAAACATAAGAGGATTGTTGCCGGTGAATATCATGACGTCAACATAAAAGAACACAACCATAATAGCTATATTCTTCTCCACCTTTGTGTAGAATGCATACTCATACGGGCTCTTCATGTACCCGTTCTTCTGAAAGTATCCATCTATTCTTTCATTCCATACACGAGGTGCTTGCTTCAACCCATACAGAGCCTTCTTTAGCTTGTAGACTTTCTTCTTTTGTCCTTTCACTTCATATCCAAGAGGTTGCTGGACAAACACATCTTCTTCTAGATAACCATTCAGAAACGCGGACTTGACGTCCATCTGACAGATGTTCCACTTATACTGAGCGGCTAGTGCAATGATCAGTCTTATAGTATCAATCTGTGCTACTGGAGCAAAGACCTCGTCGTAGTCCACTCCTTGGACTTGTCGGTAGCCTTTCGCGACGAGTCTTGTCTTGTGCTTCTCCACTTCTACATCCTTATTTGTCTTCACTTTGTACACCCATTTCACACCAATGGGCTTGTGACCTGTCGGTAGAGCGAATAACACCCAAGTATCATTCCTTTTTATAGATGTCATTTCTTCATCCATCGCCTTCCTCCAAGTCTTTTCCTGAGCAACTTCTTCATACGAGTATGGTTCGCAATCTGCTAAAAGACAATATAAATAAAATTTAGCATGAATCGACTCCATCTCCTCGTAGATCTCATCCAACCTTCTCGTCCTTGGTTGAGGACATTTAGAGCTGCTCCTACTAGTACTTGCTCCATCAGAACTGCTCTTATTAGTGCTTACTTCACTTGATTAAGGAGTGGAAACTCCCCCTGAGTCTCTGCTCTGTGGTGACGGTGGTTCAGCTCCACTATCCTCAGCTTCAGCTTCGTGACCAACTTCTTCATCATCATCATAGAACATTCATTTGACGGTTCTCTCCTTCTCATCCCAGCTCCAGCAGCTATCTTCTTCAAACAACACATCTCTAGAGATGATTTCCTTCTTCGTCACTGGATTGTATAACTTGTAAGCTTTACTTATCGGAGCGTAGCCTACGAATATACACTTCTCACTATTATCATCCAACTTCTTCCTCTTTTGATCAGGGATGTGAGCATAAGTTATACACCCAAACACCCTCAAGTGTTGCACACTAGGCTTCCATCCACTCTATGCCTCATATGGAGTCTTGAACTTTACACTCTTTGTCGGACATCTGTTTAGCAAGTACACAGTACATTGTACTGCTTTAGCCCAGAACATCTTCGGCAACTTCTTGCCCTTTTTCATACTCCTTGCCATGTTCTGATTTATCAAGTTCTTTCTCTCAGCAACTCTGTTCTACTGAGGTGAGTAAGCTGCAGTCAAATGATGATCAATCCCATCCTCTTTGCAGAATGAATCAAACAACTTTGAGGTGTACTCCCCACCTCGATCAGTTCTAAGTACCTTGAGGTATTGTCCGCTCTCTTTCTCTATCATTGCCTTGAACTCCTTGAACTTGTCAAGGGGCCTCAGACTTATCCTTTAAGAAATATACCCAACACTTCTGACTAAAGTCATCAGTGAAGGTAATGTAGTATTTGCTTACTCCAACTAAGGCAATATCAAACGGACCAGTAATGTTCGAATGATCCAATTCAAGTTATCTCCTTGCTCTTCGAGACTTTTTGCCTTCAAAACTCTGTCTCTTCTGCTTGCCCTTCGTACAAGCTTCACAGATCTTCTGTGGTGGTAAGATATTAGGAAAACCTTCCACCATCTTCTCATGTAACAGAAGCTTCAGACCACTGAAGCCTAAGTGACCCATCTTATGGTGCCACAACCAAGCTTCTTCTTCCTCTTCAGTTCTTACTAGGCATACCGTCTCCTCGGCATCCATCTTTAATGTAAATAGACGATTTATCTTCATCTTTACTTTCACCACCTCTTTTCCTTAATGGTTCTTCATAGCCAATTAACCATCCTTCAACTGAATGCAGTAGCCTTTCTCCACCAACTATCCAAGGCTTAAGATATTACTCTTCAAGCCAGAAACATAGAACAAATCACTGAGATGCACCTTCTCACCATTTAGGGTGACCAGTATCAACCCTTTGCCTTCTACCGAGATCCTCGAAGCATCTCCAAAGCTAACCTCACAAGCACTTGGTTCAAGGTTAGTGAACAACTCCTTCTCACCACACATATGGCTGCTCGCTCCTATGTCAAAGTACCAGACTTCATTTCTACCACTTTCAGCTCCTCTATAAGTCAAGAACATCATTGGATCACCACCAATGTTGTTTGCTTCAACATAGTGGTTGGTCTCCTCTTTCCTCCTCAGAAGTCTGCAGTCATAACTCATGTGCCCAAATCTGTTACAATTGTACCATTGTACTTGGGCCATTCCACCACGGCCTCTTCCTCGTCCTCTTCCTCTTCCTTCCTACCCTCTTGCTTGAGGTTGCTCCTCTTTCTGGAAGTTCTGATTTCTTCCCTAATCTTTTCCTCCTCTTCTTCCTCTACCTCTGCCTCGGTAGCTTCGGCCTCTGATGCGTGGAAAACGGCAAGCGCACCGGTCGCACAAGTAATAAAGTTTGGGAATAAATCCCCGAGTGTCGGTCTCTTGAGGAACACAGTAAGGGATGAGTTAATGTCGAGGCGGACTTGAGATTGAAGTCCTCGGGTCGGATCTAAAAGGGGGGTTTAGATGGTGGCGGAAACAGAAAGTAAAATCTACAAGCTACTCCTATGCAACGCCGCTATGCGATGCTTCGCCAGGCGGGATGGAAGACTAGTCGGGCCGCTATGCACCGAATCGCTAGGCGGATGGACGAGTAGGCTGGCGGATGAGGTGGAGAGAACGGCGGAAATCCTACTATGCAGGCCGCTATGCACTGCTTCGCCAGGCGGGATGGAAACTACACGGGCCGCTATGCACCGAATCGCTTGGCGGATGGAAGAGTAGGCTAGCGGATGAGGTGGTGAGAATGGCGGAATGAGGGTCGTGGGCACCTCTTCGCAACGCACGCCACTAGCAATTGCTAGTGCGGCAAGGGTGGATGGTGGTGGATGGAATATGGCGCACCTCAAGTAAATATAACACAAACACTAACTCACATAGACATGAATAAGAGTAAATGTTAACTACAAATAAACATTCTTCATCAATACATGGAAAATAACTAAGCTAACAACAACAAGAGGAAGAGGTGTGCGAATCGACCGAATCCGAAGCCTTGTTGAGGGTTCACGGTTGGAATCCCGGGTTGTCAATCCGAGTCCAAGCTCGGTCCTCAACTGCGTCCGGGGTAGAGGAGGCTGTCACTCACTCCCAATGGACCCGTCTTCTTCGTTGAAATGACCCGTAGATTGCGGCTCCGGCCCTTCCTTGCTTGATGGAGAAAGCTCGGTCAAAACTCCGCTTGAAGCTTGAGGATGAAGGAGGAGGCCGAGAGGATGCTCCGGCGTTGATTTGGCGTTGTAAGCTTGCCCGGAGACCCTCCCTAAGGTGGGAGATGGAGGAAGACGGCGGAAACCCTCGTTCGGGACGAGAAACGGCGGAAAAATCGCGAGATTTGATCGATCCCAAAATTAGGGCGGACCTGCGCTATTTATAGAAAACAGATTTAAACAGCGCGCACGATCACAGGCGCACGACCAGTGGTCGTGCGCGGTATGGCCTGTGATCGTGCGATATGGAGGCAGAAAAGTGGAAAAAGAAGGTGTGACTGCGCACGACCGGCAGCGCACGAGCAGTGATCGTGCGCGGTATGGCTGGTGATCGTGCGATATGCCGGGACAGAACTTTCACAGGAGAGGTCATGGCTGCGCACGACCGATGATCGTGCGCCAAAGAGGTCGATGATCGTGCGTGGGTAAAAACGCACGACCATTGACTCCTTTGCCAAAAATGGTGAATGTCCTATCCCGGACGCCCACACGATCCCAGAACCTGCAGGAAAACTGGACGGGATGTCGACATGGCAGTCACAGACATAAATATTATGCAAACAAAAAGGGAAAATACACACACACAGAAATAGGCTAAAAGAGTGCACAAGACGTGGAAAACCGTAGCGAACCAAAAGAAGTGCAAATGACGCTAAACGGTGTGCAAAGACAAGAAAATAAGCCTAGATGAGTCCGAAAATAGGTATATAAAGAGGACTCATCACACCCCCAGACTTAACCGTTTGCGCGTCCCGAGCAAACACAACCTAAGCAGAAAAGGAAAAAGAACTAGCTAACAAAGAAATTGCAAAATGGAGTACCATGCGAAGTCGCATGCCCGCGTGCATAAAAATAAAGTAGAGGAAATTTTTAAGTATACAAAATATTTTATATTTTTCACAATGCGTAACAAAAAAATTTATTATTACTCAAAAGTAGAATCACGGTGAATCATCCGGTCCTACGCAGGGAGAAAGTAGGCAGGCCACTAAGGTGAGCATTGCCAAAGACCGGGGCTCAAGATTACCCCCAAAGGAATCCACCAATGTCGGAAACCATAAGCTTGCCCGATCGCACTCTCTCCACGGCACTAGTCAACTCAAGCGCAAGTCCGTAGGACTTCGGGTAATAATGGGGCTTGGGTTACGGTGAGGAAAACAAGGATAAACATGAAGGGTATGCACCTAACCCAAATGAGCTAACGTACAAAACTAGGACCCGCTGCCCACAGAATAAACACGGGTGCACCACACCCCCAGACTGAACTTTTACAACATGGGTGTGTGCACCGCCTACTCCAAATCCAAATCTCCTCAAATAAAGATTTTCAATTAAACTTTTTCTTTTTCTTTTTCTTTTCTCTTTTTTTTTTTTTTTAAATCATTTTCTTTTCTTTTTCATCTTTTTATTTTCATAATTTCAGCAGATATAACTTGGAAGCACTTCCACAATTTCACAAATAATAACACCACATCACAACCCAACATGAAAATATAAAACACTAAGCTCGACTTGGGTGCGCGACTAGGATAGGCTATAAGGCTTTGGTGAAGTATAGGTGGAGCTGAATCAAAAGAAGGGTAGGCACAACGGGGCTTAGCGAGGATATGACGTTAGGAACGGTACAAAGCTCAACCGGGCCAAAAGATGGCCTACATCACTCTCACGCTAGACTAACCGTGTACCAATGCTTCAAGAATAGCTTAGGGCAAGTTCTTAGCAACCGAGAAAGATAATCCTTCCTCCCGACTCAAGCAATACGAGTCTAGTGGCGGCTACACACATTCCTACGCTACCGTTTGATTCACACCGGATTCACCAACTTTTGAGTAGAATAAGAAATATGTACGCAAATAGAAAAATATAAAACTATAAGCATAAAGAAAAATTAAATCTACTCAAATTTCTACACGAGACGAGAGCAGTTGACTAGAAACACAGCAAGGCCAACATTTTACTCCGTCGCACAATCCTAAAATAGCACAGAAATTTTCCAAATCTAACAAAGATACAAGTTCAACTCGTGGCACGCTAACAGTTAAGCTCGCGCTCATGTGGGTGCAGTGGTGTGCGAGAAATGAACTAAACAAAATAATAACTATAAAAGCTTCTAGTATGCACATGAAATGTGCACGTGCAAAAGGTAAACTGACTCTCCCCCAGACTTAAACTAAACAACACATCAAATGATATAGAAATTTAAATCAAAAAGAGCTAAGGGAAGAGATTACCCAATGCTCATCTAGTGAGCATACCAGAAGACGCGTGAAAATTAGAAGCAGGCCCGCCATACGAAGAATCACAACCCCGCCAGAATGAATTTGCAATAGAAACCTGCAGGGGTGAGCTCCGCAAAAACAAAAGAAAAATATACAAAAAGAAATACTAAACTAAGCTAGACATAAAATAAAAATAAAAATGCAGAAAATTAAAGATAAGTACTGGGGTTATTGTCATCCCAGCACGACTTATTCAGCAAAAGAAAAGTTCTAGCTAATGGGCCTATGAAAGAGAAGATGAACAGGTAACTGTTCCATTATCCGTTGCGGTAGCAAGTACCGATACGGAGATAAAACAGTTACTCCTCTGCCAAAATAATCATACCTGCTCCCCGCAGGCAGAGGAAATAGGAAGTAAGATGAGGAGGAGCACTGGTCCTCACTCATCTCACCACAAAACAAATCCTTGCCTAGCAAGGGGTCATCCCACACAGGCGCGTAGGAGTCAACGGCTTGAGCACAAGGCTCATCGTCATCCCAGCACATCAGCGGAGAATCAACCCGCACAGGCTCAGATATGGAAGGGGGATCAAGGAATAAAAGAGATGAAGAACTAAAATAATCAGAAAATGGGAGAGTGACTCCGGCTTCACTCTCAGCAGGATCCAAACAAAGATCATCGTCGGTATCATACGAGTCATATCGGGGGGAATCCGACAACTCGAGGTCCGCGGTGGAAAGGGGGACCGCCTCGTCAGATAGGGAGGTGAAGACCTCCGCATCCGAAAGGTAATACTCCTCGTCCCACCGGGGTGCGTCATAGTGGTCCGAAGATCCACATTCTCCATCGGAGATAGCAGAATCGTCATCCCACTTCGGCGCAACCTCGGGCACCGAATCATCCACACTAACGGCCTCATCAGCCGACTCACAAGAAAAAGGAGTAGAAAACTCCGGCAAAAATTGCGGAGGGGCAAGGCTGCTCACAAAATCAGGCATAGAATGCGCAGGCCCCATCGCAGCATCATCCGCAGATGCCACCCCGTCGACGATCGGAACACTCTCATCGTCCCATACAGGATCGTCCATGAGTTCCCGATCCACTCCTTGCGGGCTAACATCCGAGTGAGAATGATCACTCAGAGGAAGCTCGTAAAAAGGGGTTGAGGAACCCATGAAGGAACTATATGCGGCGAGAGATTCTTCCGTAATCTCAACGGGCAAAGATCGAGCAAGGTGCGCCATGTCAATGTATGGGCCAGGCAACACCCTAGTAGGCCTATCCATAGTAGTCTCCCGCGAACAGGGGACTGCTACGGATGCGTCCACAGAGGTAGAAGGCTTGCACAAGCGAGGGCAATCCTTCAACATATGGCCCACACCTTGACATAGAATACACCGAAAACAGTGCTCGGCATTAGAAACAGCCATGGCATCGATGCATCTCCGCAAAGCGTCAATAATACGACTCTCGGCAGCAGAATCCATCGCGAACAAAAATATTTACCGGAAATTACTACACACAAGAATAAAATAACTAGGATCTGCAATATTAAAAAAAAGGAAAACAAGGAAGGGACAAGAAAAATAAAGTAAACAATTTCAAAAACTAAAATAAAGACAAAACAGGGTATGAACAAATGGACAAGGGCGACTATCTCGCATCTACCTCTTCAAAAACTCAAACGACTGTGTTCCCCGGCAACGGCGCCAAAAACTTGATGCGTGGAAAACGGCAAGCGCACCGGTCGCACAAGTAATAAAGTTTGGGAATAAATCCCCGAGTGTTGGTCTCTTGAGGAACACAGTAAGGGATGAGTTAATGTCGAGGCGGACTTGAGATTGAAGTCCTCGGGTCGGATCTAAAAGGGGGGTTTAGATGGTGGCGGAAACAGAAAGTAAAATCTACAAGCTACTCCTATGCAACGCCGCTATGCGATGCTTCGCCAGGCGGGATGGAAGACTAGTCGGGCCGCTATGCACCGAATCGCTAGGCGGATGGACGAGTAGGCTGGCGGATGAGGTGGAGAGAACGGCGGAAATCCTACTATGCAGGCCGCTATGCACTGCTTCGCCAGGCGGGATGGAAACTACACGGGCCGCTATGCACCGAATCGCTTGGCGGATGGAAGAGTAGGCTAGCGGATAAGGTGGTGAGAATGGCGGAATGAGGGTCGTGGGCACCTCTTCGCAACGCACGCCACTAGCAATTGCTAGTGCGGCAAGGGTGGATGGTGGTGGATGGAATATGGCGCACCTCAAGTAAATATAACACAAACACTAACTCACATAGACATGAATAAGAGTAAATGTTAACTACAAATAAACATTCTTCATCAATACATGGAAAATAACTAAGCTAACAACAACAAGAGGAAGAGGTGTGCGAATCGACCGAATCCGAAGCCTTGTTGAGGGTTCACGGTTGGAATCCCGGGTTGTCAATCCGAGTCCAAGCTCGGTCCTCAACTGCGTCCGGGGTAGAGGAGGCTGTCACTCACTCCCAATGGACCCGTCTTCTTCGTTGAAATGACCCGTAGATTGCGGCTCCGGCCCTTCCTTGCTTGATGGAGAAAGCTCGGTCAAAACTCCGCTTGAAGCTTGAGGATGAAGGAGGAGGCCGAGAGGATGCTCCGGCGTTGATTTGGCGTTGTAAGCTTGCCCGGAGACCCTCCCTAAGGTGGGAGATGGAGGAAGACGGCGGAAACCCTCGTTCGGGACGAGAAACGGCGGAAAAATCGCGAGATTTGATCGATCCCAAAATTAGGGCGGACCTGCGCTATTTATAGAAAACAGATTTAAACAGCGCGCACGATCACAGGCGCACGACCAGTGGTCGTGCGCGGTATGGCCTGTGATCGTGTGATATGGAGGCAGAAAAGTGGAAAAAGAAGGTGTGACTGCGCACGACCGGCAGCGCACGAGCAGTGATCGTGCGCGGTATGGCTGGTGATCGTGCGATATGCCGGGACAGAACTTTCACAGGAGAGGTCATGGCTGCGCACGACCGATGATCGTGCGCCAAAGAGGTCGATGATCGTGCGTGGGTAAAAACGCACGACCATTGACTCCTTTGCCAAAAATGGTGAATGTCCTATCCCGGACGCCCACACGATCCCAGAACCTGCAGGAAAACTGGACGGGATGTCGACATGGCAGTCACAGACATAAATATTATGCAAACAAAAAGGGAAAATACACACACACAGAAATAGGCTAAAAGAGTGCACAAGACGTGGAAAACCGTAGCGAACCAAAAGAAGTGCAAATGACGCTAAACGGTGTGCAAAGACAAGAAAATAAGCCTAGATGAGTCCGAAAATAGGTATATAAAGAGGACTCATCAGCCTCGCAGACCACCTCTTCTAGAGCTCTCTCCAAAATTTAATTGTTTCTAAAGTGCTTTCTCTAAGCCATTTGACTCTTCATCTTATAACATGCGATATTAATGGGCTTGCAAAAAGCCTAAGAGTTCATCGACATACATTTGAGTGAGATCCTTTGACTCTTTTATCGCCACCACCATGTAGTTAAACTTCTTCAACATAGATCGCAGAAGTTTCTCCATGAAACTCACATCATCAATCATCTCTTTGTTGCGCTTCATTTCATTTGCAAACGTCCACAGACATGTCACATAGTCACCAACTTTCTTTGAGTTCTGTATCTTGATAACTTCATACTCTGCTCGGAGAGATTGCAGCTTCATCTTCTTTTCCTTTTCATTTCCTTCCAAGGAGCGTTGCAAGGTCTCTCATGCTTCTTTTGAAATTCTATCATCTGAGATCTTCTCAAAGGTTGATTAATCAATCCCTTGATATAGTAAGAACAAAGCTTTCTTGTCTCTATTTCTTGCTTCTTGTAGCGTCATCCTCTGGGCGTTAGTCAAGACCGTCTCTTCTTTAGCAGTTATCTCTTCATAACCATCCTCAACTATCTCTCAAAGCTCCTTTGATGCTAGCAGCACTCTCATCTAGATGGTCCAGTTCTCATAGTTCGTCTTCATCAACTTGGGAACTTGACTCGGCATAACATTTATCATCTCCATTGTTGCGATCTCTTCAACTCTTCTGAGTTACTACCAAAGTTCGCAACCTCTCTCTAAAACCACTGTTGTAAACGTTTATAGTGGGCATAACACAATAAATGAGGCAAATAACTTCTTATATATCAAACAAAAGTTACAAAACACAAATGACAACTACTTGTCTTCAACCACAATTACAACTCAACACAAACACAAAACCAAATTTGGGTTTTACAAAACTCCACTTCTTAACTGCCTCTCCTACTAGAGATTGCCAAGGAGTAGTCCACAAGTATATGGAGGTCGCAAACTTCAGTCCTTAAGCTGTCCGCCGCTTTTATAAGGAGTTTTACAGTTCGCCAATGAGAAGTCGCAACCCTTCTTCTTGCTACTATTCACGTGCAAATTTTTGTCCGCAAAAATTAGAAACCTGCTATTTTTCTAAGCTCCCCCAATAAAATAGTCTGTAATATAGAGTTGCTATTTTCTGCCAAGATGCAGTCCTGGAAGGAAAGTTTGCAAGTTGTCAACTCTCCATTTGATGTTTGTGGCTTTTAGAATTGTTGCCCGCAAAAACCAAATAATTTACTATTCCCGGCCATGCAAGAGACTGCAGCCTCTCGGCTACTATTTGCGCGCTACTTAGACTCTATTTGTTTTGGCGTTTCGCTACTCTGTTTTGGGCAAACGCCGTCGGAAGGAGGGTAAACAAATGAACCTCCGGTGGCATTTGCTCCGTTTCTACTCGCCCTCCTTGAGAAACCCCCCAAAAAGCTCTGTTTGGAGCAGCCACCTCCCTATTGAGAATATTAATGCTAGAGACATTGAAGAAGAAGAGAATATGAGCAGCCACATTAAAGAGAAGCAAGTTCCAAGCATCTGCACAACAAAGAAGACGAAGCATCGCCAACATAATTAATTGCATACCTGAAGTCGAAGCACTATTTACCTGCCATCCTTATTGTACTCTCTATTTTTGCTTCCCTATAAAATGATGTAAAACCTGCTATCAAATGTTAAGTATGAATGAATGAATCTAGAGTAATGCATTTCTGAATATCCATTTCTCTGTGTGTTCGTTTTTTTTCCTCCAATTTCATCATGGTATCAGAGCGAGGTTGCCTCTGGTGAGTTTGCCATCAGAGGAAGTATACTCTGTCATTTGAACTCCCGTCTATATCATCACTTCCATCATCATATGGCGGCATCAAACACATCACACATGTTCTAGTTTACCCAAGCTGGTATTCCCATCTTCGATGGAGAGCATTATGAGTTTTGGTCCACTCGCATGCGCCTTGTGTTCTAGTCACAAGGTCTTTGGCAACAAATAGAGAATGGAGCGGATGCACAGGCGGCCGGGACATCCAAAGGGAAAGAGACAGATGTTGTCATCCTTAAAGCAGTCCAAGAAGACGCAAAGCTACAAGCAAAAGCGCTTCTGATTCTGCATCAAGGAGTGAGCAAGGATATCTACCCAAGGATAATGGGGGCCACCATACCAAAGCTCGCATGGGACATCCTCTACTCTGAATTTCAAGGATCAGAGAAGGTAATCTCAATCAAGCTACAACTTCAATGGAAGCTGTTTGAGAACATCTCCATGAAAGAAATTGAAACAGTCAGAGTTTATAACAAGATTAATGGGGATAGTAAATCAGATAAGGAGTCTTGGGGAAAAATTAAAAGATAAGAAGATTGCCCCCAAAATATTGAGGTGTTTGCCTCCAAAATTCAACCCCATAGTCACCACAATTGAAGAAACCAAAGATCTTAACACACTTTCAATCTCAGAGCTAATGGGATCTCTCCAAGCTCATAAGGAAAGAATGAAAGGCCCTTGTGGTGACTTAGAGCAAGCTTTCCATGCAAAAGAAAAAAATTCTTCTGAAAAAGGTCCCTCCAAAAATTCAAAACCACAAAGAGGTAGAGGGAGATAGATATTAACTTTTTTACTCCAAAAATTCAACTTTTTTCCTTCCCCCCTCTGTGTAAAGGGTTTTTACTCCCTTCAAAAGTAATTTCTGGTTGTGAGGTCACCCTATCAAAAGACTTCAAGTTGGTTTTCCGGCACCTGATCAAAAGCCAGAAGGATTGCAATATCTCCCTTGAAATAGATATTATTTAGTGGCAGTCACCTGATCAAAAACCTGAGAGTGATTCCTACCAGGGTGGTAGAAGAGTGGATGTACACAGATTTGGGGAACCACTATAATTTCTTGTGTCGTCTGGTTGCACCGTTTCTTATTGCTCTTGATAATTCCTGTGATATTTAGAATAGTTCTCTAGTTTTCCTTCTACTTAATATTTATTGGTATCACCTATTTTTGTACTCTGATAGAATAGATTAAAACAGCCTAAAGTTTTTTAAATACTGTATTCACCCCCCCCCCTCTAGAGTAGATATGAATAACTCCCTCCTTTCAATTGGTATCAGACGATTGTGGTTCTTTGGTTGTACAAGCTAACACTTGAATCAAGATCCCTTCTTATTAGAATTTTCTTTTCCTTAGCTATTCATTTATCACATGGCACAAAACAAGGATTATGCAAGCACCAGACCTCCAGTCTGTAACTTAAATAAGTTCAGTATCTAGAAGGCAAGAATAAGACTTTACATGAACTCAATTGATGAAGATATTTTTAACTCAATTTTGACAGGTCCCCCTCAACCAACTAAAGCTACTTCTACATCTACTGACACTCATGCAGTATCACCACCAACTTGGACTTATGCTCAAAAGAAAGCAAAAATTGTAGATGCTAAGGCCATGAACATACTGGCCCAGACTATGTAAGATGACATTTTCCAAAAGGTTGCTGACTGCACATCAGCAAAGGCCATATGGGATTATTTGAACCAAATGGTGGCAGGTTCAGTGGAAGAAAGAAAAGACAGAACATCCCTTCTTATCTCTAAGTATGAGAACTTCAGAAAAGAAGATGCTGAATCAGTTGAAGAGATGTATGACAGACTGAGTGCCATCATCAGTGAACTAAGAACATTGGACAAGGATATTTCACTGATAGAGATCAATGATAAAATATTGATGTGTTTTCCCAGTTCTTGGGACACAAGAATCTGGCTTATCAAAGATGCCAAGAATATTTCAGAAATTTCAACAAAAACACTTCTGGAAAAGCACAAATTTTTTGAGCACTTGACAAAGACTAGGGAGGCAGAGCTGAAGGTCTCTACTCCAGTCAGGAAAGAGTAGAACATTGCTTTTAAGTCTATAGAGTAAACAACAGCTCCTACTGTTGATGAAGAGTTCTTGAGTCTCTTAGCAAAGAGATTCTATAAGATGGGAAAAAGAGACTTCAGGGAGAAGTCATCCAGACAAGAAGATAAACCCAAGTATGACAAAACACCAACTAAAGAGGTTGTTTGTTTTGGTTGCAGGAAACCTGGACACTACATCTCTGAGTGTCTAGAGAGTCAAAATAAGTAGAAGAGAAAGGACAAGGACTCCAGAAGACAGAAATACAGCAAGCCTTCCTCAAGCAAGCATAAGAGGAAAGAGAAAGGCTTTATAGCAGAAACCTGGAGTGATACTGAAGAGGATTCCTCATCCTCTAGCTCCAGTGATGAAGATGAGGAGGAAGCAAAGTCAAAGGAAGTTTGCCTAATGGCAATTGATGCTTTCAGCACTCATTCAGGATAAGATTCATTAGATGATGAACAACCACTTTCAGAAGTGGATCAGGTACTCTCTTCTTTTGACTTTAATTCTAAAAATTTTGTACATGAATTCAAAACTATGTGCATGGACCTAATTAGTTTGGAAAAGGAATTTAAACAACTTAGAGAGCAATTGAATGATCAAAGTAGTTTAGTTGCAGAAAATCATAAATTAAAAGATGAAATTACTCTTGCAAATGAACAAATAATTAAACTGAAAACAGAACTAGCTGAGGCAAGGCAACTTGAAGAATCTCTTAATGGGAGAAGCCTCAAGCTGATGGACATTACAAGCACTATTAATGCCAGACTCACTGGCAAACTGGGCTTGGGTGCTTTATCAAACCAACCCCCACTGGTCCAGAAAAATGCACTAAGGACCCCAGTAAAATTCATCTCTGAAAAAGGTAAAGAACTAATCTATGAGAAACCCTCAACTGCAAATAAGAAAAACATAACAAACAGAAAAATAGAAATAGGCAAAATCAAAACAAAAACAATGTTCAACAGTTTTCGTCGAACTCCGATCGACAAAATGTGAACAAATCGTCGAACCCAGGTCGACGATCTTTGAACGAAAATGTCTACTATAATCAATCGTCTTACTGCGATCGACGATTTCTATATGGATCATCGAGCAGAGATTGACGAATGTGGGGGCACAGAGAATGAATATTATCCTTCTCTGAGCAGAGATCGACAATCTCAACCCATGTCGTCGAACTCAGATCGACGATCTCACTTCCAATCGTCGAACCCACTGAGAATTAATAAAACCTTTAACTATAACAGAAACCCTAATCAGAAAAGACAAACAATCAATCCTTTCACCCTTTTGGAAATTCCACCCAGGAGATACCATCCACTAGGCTATAAATCTCAGCCAACCATATCTGTTATCTTAAGTTTTTCTTATCAAGAAAACAAAGGACCCAAAGTAACCTGGGTCAAGAACAATTAATCTTTTGATTGTTGCAGGTGAAGAACTGTCCACCATAAAACCAGCAATGGTATCTGGACAGTGGGTGCTCAAAGAACATGACAGGATGGAAGGACAACTTATCCAACTATAAGTCAAAGCTAGGACCTAAGGTTATTTTTGGTGACTCCAACTTTGGCCAGACTGAAGGCTATGGAGAAATCAGGATAGGTGATGTCATATTCAGGAAGGTTGCATATGTAAGTGGATTGAAGCATAACTTGATCTCCATTAGTCAACTTTGTGATGAAGGATTTCAGGTAACTTTTAATCAGTCCCCTTGCATTATTTCTTCAGCAGACGTCATAGTAGTTTTATCTGGTTCTAGAGTAAGTAACATTTATATTGTTAACTTCAATTCAGCCATAAATGAAATTTGTTTATTTAACCAATCATGTAATCAAAATGAATTATCGCATAGGAGACTAGGACATGTAAACATAAAATACATTACTAGGCTATCTAAGGACAACCTTGTAAGAGGATTGCCTTCTTACCCCTATAAGAAGGAAAGCCTGTGTAGGGCTTGTTAACTAGACAAGCAAACTAAAAATAGTTTCAAATCTATTAATAAGAGTGACTCACCTAGGATTTTGTATTTGCTTTACATGGATCTTTTTGGACCCATTGTTGTACAAAGCCTAGGAGGGAAGTCTTACATATTAGTTATTGTAGATGACTTCTCCAGGTTCACTTGGGTGTTCTTCTTGAAAAATAAGTCAGATAACTTCAAGGTTCTTACAAATTTTCTCAAGTGCATACAGAGTGAGTTCTCTACTCAAGTTGTATTGATCAGAATTGATCATGGTACTGAGTTTGAGTCTCTTCTTATGCAAGAGTTCTGTTAGAAGGAAGGTATCAGGCAATGTTTTTCTTCTCCTAGAACTCCTCAACAAAATGGGGTAGCTGAAAGGAAAAAACAGAACCTTGATTGAAGCTGCAGGTACATTGCTTGCTGATGCATTCTTGCCCCTTTCCTTTTGGGCAGAGGCAGTAAGCACAGCTAACCATGTCCTGAATAGAAGTTTAATACATAATCTAAAGGCTAAGACCTCCTATGAGCTACTCAAAGGGAAGAAACCTAAAGTAGACTATTTAGAGTATTAGGTTGTGTTTGTTACATTTATATTAACAACAGAAAATACACTAGAAAGTTTGAAGCCAAGTCTGAAATGAGAATTTTTCTAGGATATTCCCAAGTAAGCATGGCTTATAGGGTCTATAACAAATCTACCTTGAAAATAGAAGAGTCTGTACATGTATCCTTTCATGAAACTAATATGTTTTATAAGGAGAAGAATACTTCTACCAGTCAAAACTTGCGGGTACCTACTTTGTGTTAGAATTTGGATGCTGTGACACTCTCTCCTGAGGTTGTTACACCATCATCTCCACAAATAGCTGAAGATAGTGATGAAGATATCAGTGAGCCAACTGATAGTGTCCCAGCAACTGAAATAATTCCACAAGAGGAATTAGCTCCACCGGCTATTGAGCAACCAACTCCTCCTTCTAATTTAGTCACACTTAGAGATCATCATGTATCTCAAGTGATTGGAGACATATCAGTAGGTGTGTAGACTAGACATAAGCTCCACCAGGATTTGATGCATGCTTGCTTCATTTCTCAAGTTGAACCTCAATCCATTCAAGATGTAGAGCAAGATCCCCACCTGATCCTTGCAATGCAAGAGGAGCTCAACCAATTTGAGCGGTGTAGAGTTTGGGATTTGGTCTCAAGACCAGAGAACTACCCAGTAATTGGAACAAAATGGGTGTTCAAAAACAAGATGGATGCACAAGGAGTAATCATAAGGAACAAGGCTAGGCTTGTTGCTTAAGGGTATAGGCAGGAAGAAGGCATTGATTATGATCAGACCTTTACTCCAGTGGCAAGGTTAGAGGCAATCAGGATCTTCTTGGCCTATGCTGCTTCTTAAAAATTTAAAGTCTATCAAATGGATGTTAAAAGTGCTTTTCTGAATGGAGAACTGAAAGAAGAAGTCTATGTTGAACAACCACCAGGTTTAATCTCTCCAACTCAACCTTCTTTTGTTTATAGGTTGCATAAAGCTCTTTATGGTCTTAAGCAAGCTCCAAGAGCTTGGTATGAGACCCTAGCTAGCTTCTTGTTAGAACATAGTTTCTCTAGAGGCATAGTAGATAGGACTTTATTTGTTAAACATCATCATGATAAAATATTGTTAGTACAAATATATGTAGATGATATTATATTTGGTTCTACTGATCCCAAACTATGCAAAAGGTTTTCCAACCTTATGCATTCAAAGTTTGAGATGAGCAGTATGGGTGAGCTCTCCTACTTCCTTGGTCCCCAAGTCAAGCAGACACCTGATGGCATTTTCCTATCCCAATCCAAGTATGCTAATGAGCTGATCAAAAGGTTGGGGATGGCTAGTGCCTCGGCTAAGAAAACACCCATGGATGCCAATGTTGTGATTGATTCTGATGAGCATGGGAAACCTGTTGATCAGAAATTATATAGGGCCATTATTGGGTCCCGGTTATATCACACAACAAGTAGGCCAGATATAATGTTTGTCACATGTCTTTGTGCTAGGTTCCAGGTGAATCCTAAAGAATCCCACCTTATTTTATTAAAAAGGATTTGAGATATATAAAGAGTTGCCCAAATCTAGGACTCTGGTGTCCTGCTTAGTCAGAATTTGAGTTGACTGGATACTCAGATGCTGACTTTGCTGGATGTAGAGTAGACAGAAAAAGTACCTCTAGAACATGTCAGTTCCTGGGTGCTAGGCTTGTCTCTTGGTTTTGTAAAAAGCAAACATCTGTGTCTACATCAACTGCAGAAGCTGAGTACATAGCAGCTGGCAGTTGCTGTTCTCAAATGCTATGGATACAAAATCAGCTACTAGACTATGGATACAACTTAAATAATTAAACTATATTTTGTGATAGTACTAGTGTTATTTCTATAACACAGAATCAAGTCCATCATTCTAGGACTAAGCATATAGATGTAAGACATCATTTCATTAGGGAGTGTGTAGACAAAAACAAAATCAATCTCACCTTCATTCCTACTGATTTGCAAAGGGCAGATATTTTCACCAAACCCTTGGATGAAAAGAAACATCTATTCTTCATTAATCAGCTAGGTATGATTAATGGAGATGAGATTATTTGACTTTCTGTCTGAGCTCGACGATTTGTTGGCAGATCGTCGAACGGAGATCGACGATCTATTAAATTCTCGTGAAGTTGAACGTTGAACGGAGATCGACGATCGCTTCTTAGTGAAACAATTGTCGCCGAACAGAGATCGACGATTTTTTGTTCAGAGAATTTATCGTCGAACTGAGATCGACGATTTATTCATTCTCTTTGATCTGAGGTTACCAAACTTATTTTATATTAAAATACTTCGCCAACCTTGGTTTTGAAGTTGTTTTTAGTAGTTAATACGCTTGGCTAACCCCATCTCTTCGTTTTCTTAAACCATATAAACTAGGGTTTAGACGGAAATAGTCCCGCGCTTTCCATTTCCCTTCTGCACTTGATCTTCGTTTTCTCTGCAGGAACTCTCAAATGGCAATTCCAGCAGCGATTGTGTCTAGCATGAAGTTCGATTCAGGCTTTGATATTGATCTGGATTCATTCAAGCATAGTGATTAGATGTTTCAGGACGTGTTGAAGTTATTTGATGCACCGAAGTTACAGAAGTTTCTGACGACCAGGATGAAGTTACCAGTATCAGAAATTAAAGAATGGGCTTATACCTCTTCTTCAGACGGACAGACGAGGATAGGAACTATTTCTGGACAGGAGGTACATCTAACCCCTGTCGTTCTTACAGAAATTTTTGGCTTTATTAATGGAGAAGATGATATTGATTTGGATAAAGAGGATTTTGCTGCCATGCTTTCCAAAATGGGTCATGCTGAGGCAAACCCTAGCAAGCTTCTGAAAAAGAACTTGTCTCCTTAATACAAGTTCTTGGCAGATATTGTGGGAAAAGTGCTGCTTGGGAAGCACACTATCCATGATAATATATCCAGGCACCAGTTTCTTTTGATGAGTGCCTTGGTTAACCAGAAATCAGTGAATTGGGTTGAAGTTTTGTTTGAGTTGATCAGGAAGAAAGCAAACAAGAGAGAGGTCTCTCTTGGCAGAATTTTAGGGATTTTTCTCACTGAAAAATGCCCTGAGTTGTTGACATCCCCAACAACATTCATCAATGCTTCCAAGAGGCTGACCCCGGCTCTCTTTGGAAAGTGGGAGAGGACTATCTCAAAGCCCTCCAGGGCTCCCTCCACCCACAGGGTTTCTGAGGACACAAGGACTGCTCCAGTCACTCCTCACCCTAGAGAAGATGAGCCAGAGATTCCCCCTTCCCCATCTAGACAAACTTCCCCTTTGCCTCATCAACCAACTCCACCTCAAAGCCCTCCTCCAGGAACTCCTACTCCTGTGTCTCCTCTACCACATTATCTAGAAGAGATCCCCTCCATCAACATCTCAATCCAAACCTCACCAACTTTTGATCTTCATTTCTCTTCACCAACTCCTTCACCAACTCATTTACCTTCTCATGAACCCTCACCTCATATTTCCCCCCCATCCAGCACAAGTGTCTATCCCTGAATCCACCACTCAATCTACCATCTTCAACATCTGCACAGCTTGTGGTCATTCCACTTCCTCTCTTCCATCTATATCATCCTCTCCATCTACTCTCATTGCCCTTCTCACCCCTACCATCAAAGCCATTGTAGAGGATGCCATTGCCCCTCTACTAGCTTCTCTTAATTCCCTTGTTGCCTCTTTTTCTGGCTCTTCTTCATCTAGGGGCCTGACAGTAGAAATTACTACTACCAGGCAGGGGAGATGTCCAGTGAAGAAGTCCCTCCTCCTCCAATAGTTGCAACAGCAGAGGCAGACACAGTTTTGGCAGAGGTAGACACAAATTTGACAGTTGTAGATACAGAGATTGTAGATATAGTTTTGGTAGATATAGAGAATGTAGATATTGATATTCTGATGCAGAAGTTATTGCATTTTTGGAAGATTGTTGGAACCAGCAAAGCCGACTCCACCTAAAGCTCGGAACTACTGAGGCAGCTCGTGCTTACTCCCTTGGGATCACTCTCCAGGCGAAGAACTAGACCGGAGGCTTCAGTGAGGAGGTCCCACCTCTTACCCGGAAGAGACTAGAACTAGAGCTCTTCCCCTCCCTAGCCAAAACTGAGCTAGGTGCCTTAGGAAAGATAAGAGGAGTCCAGAGTCTCTTCTCTAAGGCACCTTACCGGTCTATTTATAGGCCTCTGAACTGGGACTGCTGATAACCAAACTATGCTGCTGTGAAAATACCAGAATACCCTTGGCTGGGTCTGCCAACAGCTAAACTCCGCTGTCTTAAAAGACTAAATGCAGCCCACGCAGGGTAAAAGAGTAAAAACACCTCCGGGGCCCAGAAGGTGGGCCCGACCTTACCTGAACCGGCCATGGAACCAAGACGACCCTTCTCTCGAGGCACCTCTCACTGGGGTCCTCTCGCCACGCCGAATCCTCTCGACTCGCCTGGGTCCTCTCGCCACGGAGCTTCTCTTCTGAGTCCTTTCGACTCTCCTAGGCCCTCTCGCCAGGGAGCTTCTCTTCTGAGTCCTCTCGACTCGCCTAGGCCCTCTCTACTCTCGCCTGGGTCCCTCTCGCCGGGCTGAACCCTCTTTCCTCTCGCCTGGGGCCCTCTTCCCGGACTGAACCCTCTTTCCTCTCGCCTGGGGCCCTCTTCCCGGGCTGAACCCTCTTTCCTCTCGCCTGGGCCCACTCCTACCGGGCTAAACCCTCTTTCCTCTCGCCTGGGCCCCCTCCTACCGGGCTGAACCCTCTTTCCTCTCGCCTGGGCCCCCTCCTACCGGGCTGCGAGCCCAAGGTTGTACACAATCCCCGCTCTTTTTGAGGTTGGCACAAGCTCGGAAAGATAGTCCAACCGAGGCTTGCGATGGTACAGCCCATTTATTGAGGGAATCTTTTGGTGGGCCCCTGGCCTGACCTATAAATATAGAACCTCCCTCCCCTCAAGGGGGTGCTTCCTCTCTCTCCCTCCTTAACGCTTGTCCATGTCTCTCAGCCAAAGTGTTCGGGACCGCAACGCGGCCGTGCGCCAGCGGAATAAGGCGACGGCGGCGGGTCTGAACAAGATCCCTGCCCGTGCTCCTCCCTCGCTACCGCTATCCGCATCTCCTCCTAAGAAGACGAAAACTCTTGAGCCTCATATTCTGGCTGAGGAACCCTCTCGCACCTATCCAAGGGGGTCGACGCCCCCGGCCCCTGCTAGCCTCAAGGGAAAAGAGGTACGTTCTTCCAACCCCTCCTGGTTTCTTGTCACTGCCCATTCTTTATTTGTTGTCTATTCTCAGAGATCTTTGGAGGCCTCTCAACGTCCCGAGACCATTCGTATAAACATTTCCGAACTCCCTTCTCAGCGCCTCTCGCCCCAGGACTCCCCTCCTTCTACGCCGGTGATGAAGAGGGATGACCCTTCTACCGCCTCGGACCGCACTCGCCGATTTGGTAAGAGATCTTACCACTGACTTGTTCCATCCTTGTTATTCCTTCCGCCACTCTCAGCCAATATTGGTCTTCTGGTCTTCTGGCAGGTGCGAGTGGGAGGCCTGCCGAGAGCACTCTGGCCGCCGACTCGCCGACTGAGGGTTATTCTGGGCGAGAAGCCTTCTCGCCTCCTCCGCCAGTAGACGACATTGACGATTATCTGGGCGATCCCGCGGACCCCATAGAGATGAAGCGAAAGGTGGCCGAAATGCTACGAAAACATGCGTTGCTCATCCAAGCACTGGAAAAAGGAAAGCAGGCCGCGGACCACCGAATTGATTGGCTCGAGATGGAATGTGTTCGCCTGTCGAATGAGATTGATATCGACACGGAGGTGGACCAGACTGATCCTCTAGCGATTCTGAACGATGTCGATCAACAGCTTCGTTTCGCCCGGCGCGGTGTTGCGGCTGCTCGCGCCTTCCACTTCCCCCATCGCCCCCCCCCCCCCCCCTGCGTGAGAGGCCGTGGAGGACGATGGAGGTGGGACAAGAACTGACGGAGCCCACGCGTTCTTTCCTCCTGCAGTCGCCTCTCGCTTCTCGCCTTCCGCCCAATAATTCTCTTTTCTTATCCTGTAATAAGATTGACTGGTATAGCGCCTGCTGTGCGCTCTTTGAACTCGCCACCCGCCATGTGCGGGATTAATTAATTTCATAATTTGTCGGTTTTTAATCGTCACTACTGCTTCTTATTGGATATTAATTAATTTTTATTCACCATTATTGACTTTCATTATTAGCTGTCTGCCCCCGCTGTCTTTTCACCGCTCTTTTCTCGAGAAGGCCGCTCACCCGGCGTTCCGCTGCCCGAGGCCCGGAGGGAGAAGGGTCGGCCGACTCTTCCCCTCCCCTGACGCAACCCCTTTGCCCGTACTTCCCCGCTGGGGAAGGTTATAAATACTCCCCCCCCCTACCGGGGCAAGAGGTACGCTTTCTTTAGACTTCCACTCGCGAGTAACCTTCTTCCTGTGGCTCGCCTCGCGCTCCAGATCCTCCAGCTTCTTGCGCTAACTCGCTCGTCTCTCACTCGCCAGCCACCTCCCTTTCTTCTCGTCCTGCGCTCATAATGGTAAAGAAGAGGTCCGAAGAGAGTGAGGGGCGCAGCCGCTGCGGGAAGCGATTCACCGATCATGACTTCCCCCCCGGTCGCCTCCCTGCCGACGATTATAAGACCTTTCGGAGTGATTATCTGCCAGAAGTCTTCGAGTCGCGCCCTCCCCGGGTCGGCGAGAGCATCAACACTTTCTACCCGGGAGAACTCGCCTTCCCAATTTCCCACTTTGAGGCTGGGTTCCGGCTTCCCTTTTGGCCAGAGGTAAAACAGGTCCTGAAGTACTTCGGCGTTGTACCCGCTCAATTGAACCCGAATGCCATCTCCGTCATCATTGCATTCGCCTGCTATATGCGGAGGGAAAGGATAGAGTTTAGCCTTACCGTCTTCCGTAAGATGTTCGTGTACCACGCCAATCAGGACGGAGTGTCCTTCTTCACTGGGCTGAACCTGAAGGTGTGCGAGACCCCCAACAAGAACCACCACTGGCTCACCCGCTTTGTATTCATTCGCGGGAATCTAGGCGGAGTTCCTCTCACGCCGGTGTCTCCTGCTGAAATCTTCTACACCTCCCCTCAGGTGGGCGGCACGGACAGACTTCTCTGCGAATACATTGCAGGGAAGAATTTTGAAGTCCGGTATCTGAGGAGAGGGCTCGCCTCTCTACCCCCCGTGCTCCCTGGAGAAGGTACACTTCGAACTTCTCTTTTCATTATCCCTCGCCTCTTTCTCTCGCGAGAGCTTGTCTTCTGATGTTAGTTCTCTCTTTTCCTCTCAGGAGAGAGGATCGTGCCAATGCATCCCCCCTATCGAAGCACTATTAAGCCTTCCCCTGATGTGGCTCTCGCCACTATGGCGGCCGAGGCGGCCAGAGAATCGCTGGCCCCTCCCTCCCAAAAGAGGGTGGCCGAGGATTCCGCGCCGCTCCGCCTTAGCCCCTCGAAGAAGAAGATGAAGATGAAGACCAAGAAGACCGTCTCCTTCCCCTCTGGGAAGGGCAAAGCTCCTGCCGATCTCGCGGGGACGCCGGGATCACTGAGCCCAATTTTCGTGGGGTCTCTGTCTCCCCACTCGCCTCCTCTAACTTCTCCACGTAAAGCGGTCTTGCTCCCCGAGGGGGCAGCCCCCTTCGCTCCCCCGGCGAGTTCATCCTACCCTACCCCTCGATCCCCCTCTCGCGAGGGGACTTCTCAGATTCCTCCGCCGTCCAGTCACCTCAACTTCGACCTGGGGCCGGCGGTCCCTGACGGCAACAATGACCCCTCTCTGATCTGGGACAAGGGGTCCTACCGAGTCTCCATCTCCACCCTCCTGCCCTCCTGGAGAGAGCAGGCTGAGCCCAGTGCTCACGCTTTCTCCTTGGGCTTCGGCCTATATGGAGGCCTTACTCCCGATCCACTCGACGCGGCCACTACGCGAGACCTGGTCCTGAGGACGGCACACTCGCAGCTGCGCACTTTAGAGCTATCGCACCGCCTCTCGCGGCGCCTGATTTTCAACACCAAGAGCTGGAAAGAGATACACGCCAAGCTGGAGGCCGAGTGTGAAAAGTCAAGGGATCTCGCCCAGCGGCTAAAGGTGTCCGAAAGCCTTCTGGCGAAAGCTAGCGGCGGAGTGGTAAGTTGATACCCCGCCAATGTTCTACGGGCACTTGCCCCAGTACCCCCTTTCTTTTTTCCTCTTTTACACCTCTTCCTTTCTCTCGTAGGATGCTGAGACGGCCGATCGACTACGTTCGCGGGTGGAAGAGCTGGAGGCCGAGGTAAGAGAGCTGAAGGCGGAGAATGCTAGGCTTAAGGAAGCTCCCCTTCCCCGTTCGCAGGCCTCCCCACCTCCTCTCGCGCGCTACACCCACGATGATGTGGAAGAGTTCTGTAAGGATGCTAACATAAGGACCGCCGAGCTCATTCTCAAGATGATGCGAGAGCTAGGTGTTGTAAAAGACGGCTGCGAGGACATCACTACTCGAGACCTCGTGCCCGAGATCTATGACGAGGACGAGGATCCCTCAGCGAGTGAGAGGGGCTAGGGCCTTCTTTTTTCTTTCTTTTGCTAAGATTGTAATACTTCATATTCCATAGTCGCAGGGTGTTAGACGCTGTTATGACTACGTTTAAGTTCTTACTTTTTTGCTCGCCTCTCGCTTATCTCTTATCTTGTGAATGCGTTGTCTCAAAACGTTGATATGACTCATGTGCATGTATATATATATATATATTTTTGCTCGTGCCTTTTTAAGGCCAGCCCTTTCTTTTATATCGGGATTGCTCGAGGGTTCCTCGAGATTGTTGATAGGCGAGAGAAAACTGCCTTTCCACTCGCCTAACTATTGCATGTGGGCTTGGCTCCTGGGGTGAGTTGGTGAGCCTCCATGGTTTTCTATGAGCGAGAGGAGTATTTCCTCGCTCTCGGCTCGCGGGATGGCTCCTCTCGACGCGAGTGGACAGGGAGGGTCTGCTATCCTCCCTCTCTCCCCTTTTCTCCTTCCTCTTTTTTTTCTTTATGCAATGACTTCCCCCGAAGCATCCCTTTTTTGCTAAGGGGAATAGATTTTCCTGATTAGCCGACCTCCGTCGCTGCTGGCGGACATTAACACGAAAGCACAAACCCTTGTTTGCGGAGGGCCCGAGAGCGTTGAGTCCCTCCTCTTCTCTCTCCTCCAACCACCGAGTGAGCCTACAGCCCTGCCAGCTTGATGGGAGCCTGGTCAGCGGGTCTGCTCGGGGTCTCCTCTCCTCTTTCTCCTCCAACCACCGAGTGAGCCTACAGCCCTGCCAGCTTGATGGGAGCCTGGTCAGCGGGTCTGCTCGGGGTCTCCTCTCCTCTTTCTCCTCCCACCACCGAGTGAGCCTACAGCCCTTCCAGCTTGATGGGAGCCTGGTCAGCGGGTCTGCTCGGGGTCTCCTCTCCTCTTTCTCCTCCAACCACCGAGTGAGCCTACAGCCCTGCCAGCTTGATGGGAGCCTGGTCAGCGGGTCTGCTCGGGGTCTCCTCTCCTCTTTCTCCTCCAACCACCGAGTGAGCCTACAGCCCTGCCAGCTTGATGGGAGCCTGGTCAGCGGGTCTGCTCGGGGTCTCCTCTCCTCTTTCTCCTCCAACCACCGAGTGAGCCTACAGCCCTGCCAGCTTGATGGGAGCCTGGTCAGCGGGTCTGCTCGGAGGTCTCCTCTCCTCTTTCTCCTCCAACCACCGAGTGAGCCTACAGCCCTGCCAGCTTGATGGGAGCCTGGTCAGCGGGTCTGTCTCCTCTCCTCTTTCTCCTCCAACCACCGGGCCTACAGTCTCCTCAGCGGGTCTGCTCGGGGTCTCCTCTCCTCTTTCTCCTCCAACCACCGAGTGAGCCTACAGCCCTGCCAGCTTGATGGGAGCCTGGTCAGTGGGTCTGCTCGGGGTCTCCTCTCCCTCTTTCTCCTCCAACCACCGAGTGAGCCTACAGCCCTGCCAGCTTGATGGGAGCCTGGTCAGCGGGTCTGCTCGGGGTCTCCTCTCCTCTTTCTCCTCCAACCACCGAGTGAGCCTACAGCCCTGCCAGCTTGATGGGAGCCTGGTCAGCGGGTCTGCTCGGGGTCTCCTCTCCTCTTTCTCCTCCAACCACCGAGTGAGCCTACCGCCCTGCCAGCTTGATGGGAGCCTGGTCAGCGGGTCTGCTCGGGGTCTCCTCTCCTCTTTCTCCTCCAACCACCGAGTGAGCCTACAGCCCTGCCTTGATGGGAGCTTGAGCGGGTCTGCTCGGGGTCTCCTCTCCTCTTTCTCCTCCAACCACCGAGTGGCCTACAGCGGGTCTGCTCGGGGTCTCCTCTCCTCTTTCTCCTGCCAGCTGGTCAGCCTGGTCAGCGGGTCTGCTCGGGGTCTCCTCTCCCCTTTCTCCTCCAACCACCGAGTGAGCCTACAGCCCTGCCAGCTTGATGGGAGCCTGGTCAGCGGGTCTGCTCGGGGTCTCCTCTCCTCTTTCTCCTCCAACCACCGAGTGAGCCTACAGCCCTGCCAGCTTGATGGGAGCCTGGTCAGCGGGTCTGCTCGGGGTCTCCTCTCCTCTTTCTCCTCCAACCACCGAGTGAGCCTACAGCCCTGCCAGCTTGATGGGAGCCTGGTCAGCGGGTCTGCTCGGGGTCTCCTCTCCTCTTTCTCCTTGAGCCTACAGCCCTGCCAGCTTGATCCAACCACCGAGTGAGCCTACAGCCCTGCCAGCTTGATGGGAGCCTGGTCAGCGGGTCTGCTCAGCGGGTCTGCTCTCTCTCCCCTTTCTCCTCCAACCACCGAGTGAGCCTACAGCCCGAGCCCAGTCTCCTCTCCTCTTTCTCCTGATGGCCCTGCCAGCTTGATGGGAGCCTGGTCAGCGGGTCTGCTCGGGGTCTCCTCTCCTCTTTCTCCTCCAACCACCGAGTGAGCCTACAGCCCTGCCAGCTTGATGGGAGCCTGGTCAGCTCGGGGTCTCCTCTCCTCTTTCTCCTCCAACCACCGAGTGAGCCTACAGCCCTGCCAGCTTGATGGGAGCCGAGTGAGCCTACAGCCCTGCCAGCTTGATCTGCCTGGTCACCACTCTCCTCTTTCTCCTGAGTGAGCCTACAGCCCTGCCCTAGCCTGGTCAACCACCGAGTGAGCCTACAGCCCTGCCAGCTTGATGAGCCTGGTCAGCGGGTCTGCTCGGGGTCTCCAACCACCTGAGCCTACAGCCCCCCTTGATGGAGCCTTCTCCTCGGGGTCAACCACCGAGTGAGCCTACAGCCCTGCCAGCTTGATGGGAGCCTGGTCAGCGGGTCTGCTCGGGGTCTTCTCTCCCCTTTCTCCTCCAACCACCGAGTGAGCCTACAGCCCTGCCAGCTTGATGGGAGCCTGGTCAGCGGGTCTGCTCGGGGTCTTCTCTCCCCTTTCTCCTCCAACCACCGAGTGAGCCTACAGCCCTGCCAGCTTGATGGGAGCCTGGTCAGCGGGTCTGCTCGGGGTCTCCTCTCCTCTTTCTCCTCCAACCACCGAGTGAGCCTACAGCCCTGCCAGCTTGATGGGAGCCTGGTCAGCGGGTCTGCTCGGGGTCTCCTCTCCTCTTTCTCCTCCAACCACCGAGTGAGCCTACAGCCCTGCCAGCTTGATGGGAGCCTGGTCAGCGGGTCTGCTCGGGGTCTCCTCTCCCCTTTCTCCTCCAACCACCGAGTGAGCCTACAGCCCTGCCAGCTTGATGGGAGCCTGGTCAGCGGGTCTGCTCGGGGTCTACTCTCCTCTTTCTCCTCCAACCACCGAGTGAGCCTACAGCCCTGCCAGCTTGATGGGAGCCTGGTCAGCGGGTCTGCTCGGGGTCTCCTCTCCTCTTTCTCCTCCCACCACTGAGTGAGCCTACAGCCCTGCCAGCTTGATGGGAGCCTGGTCAGCGGGTCTGCTCGGGGTCTCCTCTCCCCTTTCTCCTCCAACCACCGAGTGAGCCTACAGCCCTGCCAGCTTGATGGGAGCCTGGTCAGCGGGTCTGCTCGGGGTCTTCTCTCCCCTTTCTCCTCCAACCACCGAGTGAGCCTACAGCCCTGCCAGCTTGATGGGAGCCTGGTCAGCGGGTCTGCTCGGGGTCTCCTCTCCTCTTTCTCCTCCAACCACCAAGTGAGCCTACAGCCCTGCCAGCTTGATGGGAGCCTGGTCAGCGGGTCCGCTCGGGGTCTCCTCTCCTCTTTCTCCTCCAACCACCGCTCTCATCCTCTGAAGGAGGGCGTCCTGAGGTATAGTGTTAGCATATTCAAAAGAGGGAGGGTTATTAACGATATGCTTAAGTAAATTCAAAGGACTTTTATTACTATGGGTAAAAACGTTTCAGATCATCGCCACTGCGGGCGCAGTCCAGGGGTATCCCGTCCACATCCTAGAGGTGATACCCCCTGACTTTAAGACTTCTTTCACTATGAAAGGACCTTCCCAATTGGGGTTGAGCTTCCCCACCGAGGCTCCCCTTCCTGCAGCATCTACCTTCTTGAGGACCAAATCCCCTTTTTGAAACTGCTTGATTCAGATGTGCTTATCGAAGTACCGGGACATCCGGCGCTTGACCTCCTCCTGCCGGACTGTTGCTAGCTCTCTGAGCTCTTCCACGAGGTCGAGAGAAAGCCTCTGCTCCTCTCCATTATCGAACTGCCACCTTTCCTCTCCTTCTCTGGCTGCTGTGACCCTGGGCGATTCAACTTCAAATTCCACAGGTATGACGGCCTCGGAGCCATGAGAGAGCTTGAAGGGCGTTTCTCCTGTGGCCGTATTAGGTGTAGTTCGCAGAGCCCACAGGACAGAGGGGAGATGTTCCACCCAGCTCCCCCTCAAGTTCTCTACTTTCTTCTTCAGGAGGTTCACTATAATCTTGTTTGCTGCCTCGACCTGTCCGTTGCTTCGTGGATGGTAGACCGAGGCGAACCGAAGGTCTATGCCGAGCTGTGCACAAAAATCCACAAACTCTCTGCTAGCAAATTGCGGCCCGTTATCGGTGACTATGGCTAAAGGAAGCCCGTGCCGGCAAATAATCTCCCCCCATACGAAATTCCTCACCACCTGTGAGGTTACCTTTGCCAGGGCCTTAACTTCTAACCACTTTGAGAAGTAATCCACCATGACCAGTAGGAACCTCCTCTGACCACTGGCTTGAGGAAACGGTCCTACCAGATCCAATCCCCATATGGCGAAGGGCCAAGGAGAGGTGATCGTTCGCAGCCTTTGCGCTGGAAGGAGCTGCAAGGGAGCAAACTCTTGGCACTTTCTACACCTTTTGGCGAGCTCTTCTGCATCTTTTCGTAGGGTAGGCCAAAAATAGCCTTGCCTTAGCACTCTCCCTTCCAAGGTTCGACTTCCCGAATGGCTCCCGCACTCTCCCGAATGGACCTCTTCTAGCACCCTTGGTGCTTCCTTCTCGGATACGCATCGGGCTAACAGTCCAGACAGCGTTTTTCGATAAAGTACTCCTTCCTTCAACAAATAGTATGCAGACTTGTATCAGATCCGTTTCTTCTCGAGATCCCCCTCAGGCAGTCATCCCGACGCTAGGAAAGTCACAAAGGGATCCATCCAAGACCTCTCCTGGTCGATCTCCATCACCTCCCCCTCTTCTATGGAGGGTCTGAAGAGCTCGGTCATGGTCCCTCTGGCCTGAGGGCCATGCTTCGCGAGCAGGTCTGCCCGAGCATTCTCCTCTCGAGGAACATGCTGAATGGAGAAGCTGTGGAACTGTCCAACTATGCCTTTTATCTTCACTAGGTACAACTGGAGAGTCGGCTCCCTCACCTTGAACTCTCCGCTGATATGTCGCGCCACCACCAAGGAGTCCGTGAAGACCCTGATATCCTGTATACCCAACTCCCTGGCCAACCGAAGTCCGGCGATGATGGCCTCATACTCCGCCTGATGATATGTGAGGGTGAAGTGTATTTTCAAAGCTTGCTCAATCCTAGTCCCCTCAGGACTCACCAGGATGACCCCTCCCCCGAAAGAATTCCTACCAGAAGCTCCGTCTACCAGCATCTTCCATGCTGCTACGGGAGGTACCTCCATTTCTTCGGCCTCCAGTACGTAGTCCACCAAGAAATCCGCCACCACTTGTGCTTTAATAGCTTCTCGAGGAACGTAGGAGAGGTCGAATTCACTGAGCTCTATCGACCACTTGGCTAACCTCCCCGAGTGTTCGACCCCTTCGAGGATACGGCGAAGGGGGTGATCCGTCACAACCTGGATGGCATGGGCTTGGAAATAGGGTCTGAGCTTCCGGGCCGATACAATGAGAGCGAAGGCCAACTTTTCAAGGATGGGGTACTTCAGCTCTGCCTTCTTGAGGACTCTGCTTACATAATAGATTGGGAACTGCCTCTTCCCTTCTTCGCGGACGAGGACTGAGCTGACCTCCCCCGTCCCTACCCCGAGGTAGAGGAACAAGTTCTCCCCTTCCCTCGGCCCCTGAAGTAGCTGCGTCTGAGTGAGTTGCTGCTTTAGAGCCGCGAAGGCTTTCTCACACTCAATGGTCCATTCGAACTCCTTCCCTCCCCTTAGGGTTCGAAAGAAAGAAGAGCACCTCTCTCCCGCTCTAGAGAGGAACCTGCTCAAACCGGCTAGCTTACTAGTGAGATGTTGGACTTCTTTGACATTCCTAGGAGATCCCAGCTCCAGTATCGCCCTCACCTTGTCAGGGTTGGGCTCCACCCCTTCAGGGGTGAGGAGATGTCCTAAAAACTTCCCTCGGCTGGCCCCGAACACACATTTCAGAGGGTTAAGCCTCATCTTATACTTTCTAACGGTTGCAAAAGTCTCCTGTAGGTCTAGGACATGAGACTCAAGGTCCCGACTCTTTACCATCAAGTCGTCCACGTAGACCTCGAGGTTCCGCCCCTTCTGCTCCCGGAAGATCCGATCCATCATCCTTTGGTAGGTTGCTCCCGCGTTTTTTAGCCCAAAGGGCATCATGTTATAGCTGAAGCAACCATCCTCCGTGACGAAGGTGACATCCTTGACGTCTGGAGGGTGCATGCGTATCTGATGGTACCCTGAAAAAGCATCTAAAAAACTCATTAGCGAGAAACCGACGGCTGAGTCAACCAGCGCGTCGATCCGAGGCAGGGGGTAACAATCCTTAGGTCAAGCTTTATTTAAGAGAGAGAAATCGATACACATCCTCCACTTGCCCTCCCCCTTTTTCACCATTACAACGTTGCTCACCCATCCCGGATACCTGTTAGCCGATATGAATCCCGCCCGGAGCAGCTTCTCTACCTCTTCTCTGATGGGCCCAGCCATCTTGGAGGCGATGGCTCTCTTCTTCTGCTGGATGGGGCGAACCCCGGGGTCGAGGTTGAGACGATGGCACGCCACATCCGCGTCGACCCCCGGCATGTCTGCTGCGCTCCAGGCGAAGACATCAATGTTTTCTTCTACACACTTCCGAATTTCTTCCTGCTCCTGCGGAGTGAGCTCGCCGCTGATCTTTATCTTCTCTTTTCTCCCATCTTTGGTGAGGATCTCGACCTCCAGAATTTCTACCGCCGCTCTCAACCTTGAGGGTTCTTCCTCCTCCTGCTCTCTCGGCTCTTCCTCTAGATCCTTCGACCCGCACCCCACTCCTGAGACTTCCACAGCAGCCACCCTCTCCTGGGCCTTTCCTTCTTCTCCCTTCTCCAACCCCTCTCCTTCAACCATCCCCTCCTCCACTACCAGACTTCCTTCCACTCCCGCTCCTGCTCTTCCCAGCTCCTCTCCTCCAGCCACCTGCTCTCCAGCCATCACTGGCTCCACCGCAATGCCCCTCTCCACTACTATCTCCAACTCCTCTCCTTCAGCCATCTCTTCTTCCGCTACCAGATCTTCCTCCACTCCTGCTCCCACTCTTCCCAGCTCCTCTCTCTCCATCCTTGCTCCCAGCTCCTCCGCATCCTCCATCCACGAGATGGTGTTGACCGTCATTACGTAACACTCCCGAGCCGCTTTCGGGTCCCCTCTCACCCTGATCTGGGTTCCTCCCGAATTGAACTTCAGGCACTGATGAAAAGAGGACGGAACGCATCTAAAGGCACTGATAAGAGGGCGCCCAAAGATCGCGTTGTAACTGCTGGGAGCGTCCACTATCACGAAACGACAATTCCTGGACAACCCCCCCCCCCCCCCCAAGGTCACCTGAAGTCCTACTCCTCCCTCAACCTCCTTCCTTTCTCCTGAAAAACCAAACAACGGCCCATCCGCCGCCAACACCCTTCGAGACTCCACCCTCATCTCGCTGAAAGCCTTCTTGAAGATTACATTAACGGAACTCCCATTGTCCACCAGAATGCGGGATACCGTGAAGTTCTCGATGGCAGTCCTGATCACCAGCGCGTCACAGAAAGGGTCCTCATGGTCAGGTAGGTCCCTTCTGGAAAACGTGATTTTCTCATCCGGGGGTGGGGTTTGCGACATCGAGGCAACGCTCCAACGATACATAGTGTGAAGACTGGCCTTGCGGGTGGCCTCGATCCCCACCCCCCCATGAATCACTCCAATCCCCCCTCGATCTCCTGTATCTGAACGGTCTACACACCGATCTTCCTCCCCAGCTCCCGGCACATCTACTATCCGCACTGCCGGTTGTCGGTCTTCTCCTCCTTTTCCTCTCTTCAACTCCAAGAACTCGGGACATGTTGCCGTCGCGTGACCCTCCTCCTCGTGGAAGTCACAATAGGGCAAAACTCCCTCCCCACGTCTCTCTTCTGGGGAATTCCTCCTCCTCCCTGCTCCCGCTCTCCCACGGTCTCTTCCTCTTCCTCTCCCTCTGCCTATGGCCATAGCTTGCTGAGGTGGGGGTGGGAGCGGCCTCGGACCATGCCCCCATCCTAGCGGGTGAAACCTTCCTGGTCCTTGATAAAAGTTTCTTCCCCCCTGCGGAGGACCTCTCCCAGGTCCCTGAACCGGGCCTCCTGGTTGTCTCCACCCCGGCTCCGGGTGCACGGGCCCTCTTAGTTCCTCTCTCCTCCTTCCTTCTGGCTGTCTTCCCCCTCCAGGCTCCCTCTGCTCCACTTCTGTCAACCTTGCCAACTTCCTTGCGAATGCGGGGTTTGCCGCCTCCATGGCTATTTCTTTCGCGGCCTTCTCCATCAACCCTTCGAAGGACAGCGGTGCCTTCCTGATGAGGCTCATCTTGAAGAAGCCTTCCCTTAGCCCCACGGTGAAAGCCATCTGGAGGGCGAAGCCAGGCACCTCCTGAATGTCCAACATCTCCTCCTGGAAGCGGTCTACATACTGAGCCAAAGACTCGTCTGCCCTCTGCTTGATCAGGAAGATGGACTCCGGGTTTCTCTTCCTCTTTTTGGAGGTTGAGAACCGCAGCTGGAAACTTCTGCTCAGGTCCTCGAAGCAATAAATAGAACCAGTTGGGAGTTGGTGGAACCAATCCCTAGCCTTATCTTTCAAAGTGATGGCGAAGAGGCGGCACTTGAAGGCGTCTGTCATGGGTCTGATGGAAACTGCGTCTTCAAACCACTGCAAGTGTTGGAGGGGGTCATCCTTCCCCACGTAGTAGTTCATTTCCGGCTCACGGAACCCTTCTGGAACGGATGCCGAGAGGACCAACTCGCAAAAAGGAGATCCTCTCGCCAGTGACTTCGCCTGGTCCACTCGCGCCACGAGGTCCACCGGCGCGGCACTCGCCGGACTAGGGAAGAGCTCCCTTCCTTCCACCTCTCACTGACATCCTTCCTCCATTACCTCTTTTCCTGGCCGCCTCCCAGGTGCATCTTCACCTATCCTCGTCGAGTCGGCCCCTCCCCTGGGCGCGAGATCTGGCACTTGAGGAGAGGGGGTCTCGCACTCGCCTCTTTGTGCGAGTTGTTTGAGGAGATCCATGATCCCTCCAATGGACGACATGAACTCTGTCCTCCCAACATACTCCTCCTGGCTGGGGGACCTCTCGCCTCCTCCTCCCGCATCTCCCGCCATGAGATAACCCCTCGTTCTTCCGCACAGGCTGCAGCTCCACGCTCACCGCACCAAAAATGTTGGAACCAGCAAAGCCGACTCCACCTAAAGCTCGGAACTACTGAGGCAGCTCGTGCTTACTCCCTTGGGATCACTCTCCAGGCGAAGAACTAGACCGGAGGCTTCAGTGAGGAGGTCCCACCTCTTACCCGGAAGAGACTAGAACTAGAGCTCTTCCCCTCCCTAGCCAAAACTGAGCTAGGTGCCTTAGGAAAGATAAGAGGAGTCCAGAGTCTCTTCTCTAAGGCACCTTACCGGTCTATTTATAGGCCTCTGAACTGGGACTGCTGATAACCAAACTATGTTGCTGTGAAAATACCAGAATACCCTTGGCTGGGTCTGCCAACAGCTAAACTCCGCTGTCTTAAAAGACTAAATGCAGCCCACGCAGGGTAAAAGAGTAAAAACACCTCCGGGGCCCAGAAGGTGGGCCCGACCTTACCTGAACCGGCCCTGGAACCAAGACGACCCTTCTCTCGAGGCACCTCTCACTGGGGTCCTCTCGCCACGCCGAATCCTCTCGACTCGCCTGGGTCCTCTCGCCACGGAGCTTCTCTTCTAAGTCCTTTCGACTCGCCTAGGCCCTCTCGCCAGGGAGCTTCTCTTCTAAGTCCTCTCGACTCGCCTAGGCCCTCTCTACTCTCGCCTGGGTCCCTCTCGCCGGGCTGAACCCTCTTTCCTCTCGCCTGGGGCCCTCTTCCCGGACTGAACCCTCTTTCCTCTCGCCTGGGGCCCTCTTCCCGGGCTGAACCCTCTTTCCTCTCGCCTGGGCCCACTCCTACCGGGTTGAACCCTCTTTCCTCTCCCATGGGCCCCCTCCTACCGGGCTGAACCCTCTTTCCTCTCGCCTGGGCCCCCTCCTACCGGGCTGCGAGCCCGAGGTTGTACAAAGATGACATTGAAATCCCTGAAGAATCCTTGGACATTCTTAATGGAGATTGTTTCATCTATCCATCTTTTGAACTGACTTCAGTTCTAAGCTCTTTTGATCTTTTGTATAGAGATTGTTCCCCCCTGCTGCTTTTCAATTTTGTTCAGATATAGTATGTTATACTGCTCCTATGAGCAAAGATCTTCTATTTCAGCTTCTTCAATGTTTTGCTGTTCTAGTGCCTGAGCTCTTGGCAGCTCCTTAGCCCGAGCCTTCTGTAGCTCCTTCTTCAGTTCAAGTGTCTGGGCTCTTGGTAGCTCCTGAGCCTGAGCCTTCTACTGCTCCTTCTGCAGTTCCAGTGCATGAGCTGATAATTATGCCAGAGGTTGAGAGTCTAGTGCCCAAGGCCTTCTCTCCTCCAATATATGCTTGTTCTACTTCTCCAATCCCAGACTTGGATGAAATTATGGCTGCTGATGCAGCTGAAGAACTTTCAGTTATCAAAGAGATTGATGATTTGTATGGTAATCCACCAGGCTCATCTGATAATGATCCAGATTCAGATTCAGACTCAGATCCAGATGTCAGCAAGAAGAAGAAAGTGACCAAGAAAAGAAAAGCTCCAGTGAAGGAAGTTCCTATGTCTAATCCTCAAGATGACATTCCTTACTTCATCGGGCATAATATTACTCTCACATCAACTACTCCTCACTGGATGAGATTTTCCAAGAATGAGATGATGGCTCAGAAGAAAAGGAGAAAGACTGGCTCCTCTCCTGTCAAAGTTTTTAGGAAGGATCCACCACATCCTCCTCCTCCTTTAGCAGGTGCTAGTGGAAATGTTGCTTCTAGGGATGCTACCTCCTCCCATTAGCAGACTTATTATGCTCCTCACTCTCACAGCAGACCATCCAGGTCTTATTCAAGGGGCTATTCAAGAAGGAGAGATAGACAGAATGATCAGGCTGACAGAGAAGATATTTCAGATTCTAGCAGGAGATTCAGAATTCCTGAAAAATTTAGTCAAGTCAAACCTCCTCCAAACCTTCATGACAGTCATTCTCAACATACAGCAACAGAAACAAAATTCCAAGATCAATTAATCAAGCACAGGAAGTTTCAGAAGACCTCTCATGGCTCTAAAGAAGAATCATCTCAGTATGAACCTGAGCTTGATCCTAACTTTCGGATGGCTAGGTTTCATGAGTTGATTGGTCTCTCCCAAATAAACAAAGCTAGAAAAGAAGGAACTGATCCTTCTCAATTCTCGACTATGTCTAAGTATAGGGAGAAAGAGCTGGAATAATTTGATATTAATAAGAATATCTTTGATGTTAATGCTTATATGCAGGTACATCCTGAGGCAGTTGTTCCCAGAGCAGCTACAATTAAAGTTCTTGGTGAAGCAAACTTAAAAATGATAGGACAGCAAGCAGTAGATCCAAAAAGAAGAATTGAATTTACTAATCCAGCTTCAAACAAGTCTTAGTAACTATTTTCTTTTTGTGTTTATATTTATCATTGTAAATATCTGTTGAACTTTTCTTATATTTCATGACAGATATAGTTAACAATTTTCCTATTGTTTTCTTTTATTGTTGTTTAGTGACCTCACCCAAATAGGGGGATATTATTGGATCCCTAGATTGGATTTGGGCTAGGTTCACTAATCTAGGCTAAGTCAGACCCACATTGTATAGCAAGGGTCTAGTCTAGTGTCTTAGGTGTCAGCCAGGTCAGCAACTCAGTGAGACAAGACCAAGACATCAGAGACTTAGAAGACAGCTGAGACTGAACAAGGCAGAAATTTTTAGTAAAAAGTCGTTTGACCATCTCTGAAGAGAGCTCGACGATCTTCGTTCTGCGGCAGACGATCTCAGAGTTAAATCTCTAAATGATGAGATCGACGATTGTTGAACTCAGGTCGACGATCTCTGATCTACTTTCAGGATTGAGATCGACGTTCAACCATCTCAGTTCGACGATCGTGCAGCCTAGTTTGGAAAGCAGATTTTCAGGTCAACGATCATAGGGCTCAGCTCGACGATAGAGGATGTTTGAGCTCGACGATCTCAGGACCAGATCGACGATTTCTGCCAGATCAACATTTTATTCCCTGCAGTTATTGTTTTCCTTATTGGCTGTTTATTCTTTTGCTTATATGACTCTGAGTGATTAATGCATATATTCTCTGAATATAGCCCTTGGCAAGCATTAATTGCTGGTTTTCACAGAGTTATTATACAGCTTTTCTCGGGATAGTTAAGGAAATGAGTTAATTTTCTTATAGTCGTTGCACAAGTTCCCGAGATTCCGAAAGTCAATCAATGTTGACCATTTCAAATTCAGTTTGGAATTTTTCAAAAAAAGGGACTCAGAGAATAAAAGACTTAGAGAATTATTATTCAGTACCACCTCTTGATGAAGTCGACGGACTTTTGAAAAGAAATCTCAAGGATGCAAGAAAAATAAGAAGAACAGCTCTCAATTTCAAAAACAACAAGTCAATCAGGAAGCTTGTGGAGACAATCATCCTCAATTAGTCTCAGCTTTCTGGATTTCAAGTCCTACACCCTGTACAAGGCTCTGATCTCCTGAACCATTCAAATCAAAGGACAAGCCTTGACTCCATCAGGATCACTCTCAAGTCTTCTCTCATTTGATTGAGAAAAGAGAAGACAACTCAACTTTTTCCTTCCCCCCTCTGTATAAAGGGTTTTTACTCCCTTCAAAAGAAATTCCTAGTTGTGAGGTCACCTGATCAAAAGACTTCAAGTTGGTTTTCCGACACCTGATCAAAAGCCATAAGGGTTGCAATATCTCCCTTGAAATAAATATTATTTGGTGGCATTCACCTGATAAAAAACCTGAGAGTGATTCCTACTAGAGTGGTAGAAGAGTGGATGTACCCAAATTTGAGGAACCACTATAATTTCTTGTATCGTTTGGTTGCACCTTTTCTTATTGCTCTTGCTAATTCCTGTGATATTTAGAATAGTTCTCTAGTTTTCCTTCTGCTTAATATTTATTAGTATCACCTATTTTTGTACTCTAATAGAATAGATTAAAACAACCTAAAGTTTTTTAAACACTCTTTTCACCCCCCCCCCCTCTAGAGTAGATATGAATAACTCCCTCCTTTCACACCCGCAGACCAATGGTCAGACAGAGCGAGTTAATTAGATAGTGGAGGACATGATCAGATGCTACATTTTAGACCACGGAGAAGCGTGGGATGAGCGTTTGAGGCTTATGAAGTTTGCTTATAATAACAGTTATCAAGAAAGCTTGCAAATGGCTCCTTTCGAAGCTCTGTATGGGAGATGCTGCAGAACTCCCCTCTTTTGTACTAAGGTTGGCGAGAGATCTTTATTGGGTCCGGATGCGCTTGAAGAAATGGAAGTTGCTGTGAAACTTATTCGAGAGTAGCTTCAGATAACTCAAGAACGATATGAGAAGAACGCCAACTGGCGTATATCTGATTTGGAGTTTGCTGTAGGGGACTTGGTATTTCTTAAAGTTTCCCTGATGGTTGGAATCAAGAGGTTTGGTAAGAACCGGAAGTTAGATCTAAGGTTTGTGGACCGTTTAAGATCGATGAGCGGATTGGTGTTGCAGCTTATAGGCTGTATTTGCCCGCGAACTTTCCTTGCGTGCACGATGTTTTTCATGTTAGCCAACTACGGAAGTGTGTGCTAAGCGACAGACAAGTTTTGAATTATGTGTTTCAGTTAGAGGAAAATCTTTCTTATGTGGAGATGTCTGTCCGCATTCTGGATGCTCAAGATCGAGTGCTGCGGAGGAAATAAATTCCAATGGTTAAAGTTTTGTGGAGAAATCAGGGCGTGGAAAATGCGACTTGGGAATTGGAGTCGGCTATGAGGGAGGCTCACCCTCATCTGTTTCCCTGATTTTGCTTGGTATGTATTCTTCTTTATAAATCTTGGTTTGTTATTTCCCTTCTATTGTAGAAGTGTTGTGCGTAAAGTTTTGGGGCAAAACTTTCTTTTATGGGGAGTGACTGTAATGCCCCCGATTTTTCTGTGATTTATATAATCCTTGTTTGGCGTTACAATGATGCGTTGTCGGCCTTTGTCGTTGTTAAAGCGTGGTCTTAGCTCTTTTAGGCTCTCCGAGCGACTTGTTTGTAGCCTGTTTGCAAGGTTCCCTAGCTAGCCGGAGTCTGTTTTGGTGACTAGGCGGAGCCTCTTCGGGAATGCTTGTGTTTTGGATTTGGAAGATGTTAGCCCGAGTTTTGATCATCAAATGTTGATTTTAACTTCGCAGTTGTTTTCGTAGCATGGGTGTTTAGCTACGGTGCGAGTTTTGTCGAATTCCGAGAGCGTTGTTTTCGCGTCATTTTGGCGTTTTATTTATTTTAGCTGGTGATGTGTTACCTAGCTATTGTTGTTGCTCTATTTTGCTAAGAGGCAGAGCTTAGTTATGCATGTGGCTTGATTGTTTGGCTTGTTTTGTGGCTATGTGTAGATAGCTAGATTTATGTTTATATATATATATATAAAAGCTATATATATATATAGGGGGCACTGTATTTCCGCGCAGCGCTTTTTGGACAAAAAAACGCGCTCTTCGGAAAAATGAAAAAAAACACCCCCTAAACAGCATTTTTAGAAAAAGTGGTCAACATGAAAGTTGTAGATCTCGACGAGATCTACAACTTTCATGTTGACCACTTTTTTTAAAAATGCTGTTTAGGGGGTCTATTTTCAAAAGGCGCGAAGGGAGGTCCGCGCAAAAAAAAAAATCGTAATATTTACCGGGCGGAACCCCCTTCGCGTCTTTTGAAAATAGACCCCCTAAACAGCATTTTTAGAAAAAGTGGTCAACATGAAAGTTGTAGATCTCGTCGAGATATACAACTTTCATGTTGACCACTTTTTCTAAAAATGCTGTTTAGTGGGTGCTTTTTCCGTATTTCCGGGGAGCGCGTTTTTTAGAGCAAAACGCGCTGCGCGTTTTTGCATTAATCTGATATATATATATATATATATATATATATATATATATATATATATATATATGTATTTTAGCTAGCTGTGTTGTTATATATTTAAGTGGCTGATTTTTTTGTATCAGGTTTTATATATAAGCTATTCATATATGTATATTTAGCTTGTTTTTGTTTATATAAACATATATATTCTATATATATAAACATATATATTCTATATATATATATATATATATATATATATATATATATATATATATATATATATATGTATGTGTGGTGGCCGGTTTTGATAACTTGAGTGGCTGGTTACCTTTTCAGCTAGTGGCCAAGCCTTTCAAGGCTTTAGAATATTTTATTAGCTTACCTAGCTGAGTGGAGTGTGGGATTATTTTATTAAGCTATGGCCGAGTGAGTGGGGAGGGTAGATAAATAGGGTCGGCTGGGTTTTCTTCTCCTCATTTTTCTTTTCCCAAGCCATCTGCTAGCTTCCAGTAGAAGGCATCGGGCAACGCCGGTGTTGGAGCTCAAGCCGGCGATTGCTGGAGGTTTAGAGCTCGTTTTTCTCGGGTAGTGGCAGATTTGGACTGCTCTCACCCGGATCTTCCTCCCTAGGTAAGTATTTCTTGTTTTAGGGTTATCTTTGTTAGCAAGGGTTTTTAGGGTTTGTTCTTCTTCCTCTAAAAGCTTCAGATTTTCTCTTAGGTGGCTGATCTTGCCGCCGGTGCCGAGTGAGAATTTTTGGCTGCTGTTCCCCGGAGGTAGAGACAAGTGATGCTCTTTGCCCTTGCCAAGCTTGATCTTATTAGTTTTATCTGTTTTTTGTTTGTTTGGAGTAGCTTTACTTTTCTCTCCTATAAGCTAGGGCTGCTGCAGTCTTTGTCTAGAGCAAGTTCAATATCAATCTTGTCCAGATTTAAGTTATTCTCTCTCCTTAGTTGTTGTTTGTTGTCCAAGTCAGTTGCTAGAGGTAGAATCTTAGCTGGTTGGTTTAGGCCAAGAGTGTGTGGTAGCTGTAGCCGGGTAGGAGGGGTAGAAATTATTTTGTTGCTAACTCTCTGTGAGCAGGCGTTGAGTGTTAGCTTAGGGCAGAAGTTCATTTTATAGGCTAAGGGTAAAAGCGTTGAGTGTGGTGGATACACTCAACGCCTAGCTATTAGGTCTGGAGTCTAAGTCCTAAATCGTTGACAGCGTTGAGTGAGGTGAGCTCACTCAACGTCGTCTGTCTTTGGCGTTAAGTGAGTTGAGCTTACTCAATGTCGTCTGCCTTTGGCGTTGAGTAAGTTGAGCTCACTCAACGCCGTCTTCGTTTGGCGTTGAGTGAGTTGAGCTCACTCAACGCCGTCTTGCCAGACTTTTGGCGTTGAGTGAGTTGAGCTCACTCAATGCCATCTAGTCAGGTATTGTTTCTTTTTTCTCTAAGTCTTTTGGCGTTGAGTGAGTCGAGCTCTCTCAACACCGTCTAGTTCGACGATGTTTTTCTTCTAAGTCAAAATCATTGAGTGTGGTGAAGTCACTTAACGTCATCGGTTGTTTAGCGTTAACAGCGTTGAGTGAGCTGAACTCACTCAACGCCGTCGTCCAGTGAAATTTTGCGGCTAAGTATTTTGGCGTTGAGTGAGTGGAGCTCACTTAATGCGGCGTCGAGTAAACTCGACGCCTTCCCTGCTTAGATTTTGGCGTTGAGTGAATGGTACTCACTCAACGCGGCGTCAAGTGGACTTGACGCCTTCTCTGCTTAGTGTTTGGCATTGAGTGAGTGGTACTCACTCAACGCGGCGTCGAGTGGACTCAACGCTTTTTCCTTAGGCATGTGTTTTTTCTCCCGAGTTGGTTAGTGTGGGTTTTATTTCGGTTTGGTGATGTCTTTCGGCTGGTATTGAAGGCCGAATCGTTAATTATGGCAGGTGGTTTTGTTTGGTGGCTCTGTAAGGGGTGGTTTGGGTGTAGAGTCGTGGCCACCACCATTTTGGCCCCGATTTTGGCTGGTTGTGTTGGTGTGTTGGACCCTAGGGATGCCACCGTTGTACCCTTGAGAATTTTGGATCTGGTTGTTTGTATGAGGACTATTTTTGGTCACCAACCCAGATTCATGGTTTTACCACTACTAATGATTCACAAGTTAGGACTGTTAGTTCCTTTCCCTTTTAAATTGCTATTTTGCCATATGTTTGTCTTGCTGCTGTTGTAGGTTTTTAGCAGGGCATGTTGCTAATTTCTCGCACTTGGTGCACTTTGATTATTCCTTGGACAGTGTTTTTCTTTTGCTGTCTCGTTTATTTCCTTTTGCTAAGTTTGATAGCATTCTACTGTAAGGGTTTAGTAAACCCCTTCCTTTTTATTGCTTATGACCTAATGCTCAATTTCTATTTGATTATATTCTTGCTGTGGTATTCTTTCTTTGAATGCCTCAGGTTCAGAGCAGTAGCCGGTTGAGCAACTAGTTTTCTTTTGGGGGCTGCTAGTGATCTCCTGGGTTGTTGAGATTCCCCTTTCTCAGCTCGTGAGGTAGATCTTTTCTTGTTTCCTTCTGTATAGACATGCATACTCACCAGTGGGTTCGTGTCAGGTTGTTGACGCCCACTGGTGGTTTTCCTTGTGATGCTAAGTATGTGACTTAAACTGCTATTTTGCCTATTTGGGGGTTGTTTACTTACTCTCTGGGAAGGATTTATGCTAGGCTGCATGTTAGGTATTTTAACTCGTAAAAGCATTACTATATGAACTTCATACATGCCATATTTCTAAACCTAAAGTACTATTTTCCAAAGTAACGTAAAGACTATTTTCATATTATACAAAATTTAGAGTCCTGCATTTCATGAGTTATCCTTTGAAGACGTTTACACTCATGTAGGATGTCAAATCACCTTAACCAAGGTATTTTTTGCAGCATATAAATATATATTTTTACTTATAGACTAGTTGATCCACTGTGCCGAGGGATACGACCATCCATCTAATTTGAAAGAAGTTCCTCGCAATAACTTATGATTTCGGTATAACTTGTTTAGGTTGGTGCCTTGCATGAACGTCTGCAGTTATCCCCTGCATGGCGTGGCATCACGACACGTATTTTCTCTTACTCTGATAAAATTTTGTTGCTGAAAAAATGTGGGTCGTGACAACCGGGGTCCGTCTGGGTGGAGGTGGCGAAGAACCTTTGTTCGTTCGCACCTCTAGAAAACCGGGGTTCTCCCAAGTGGAGGTGGCGAAGAACCTTTGTCTGTTCACGCCTCAGGAGGACAGGGGTATGTTCGGGTGAAGGTGACGAAGAACATTTGTTCATTCGCTCCTTTGGAGAATCGGGGTTCGTCCAGGTGGAGGTGGAAAAGAACCTTTATTCATCCGCACCTCATGAGGACCTGGGTCCTTTCGGGTGGAGGTGGTGAAGAAACTTTGTTCGTTCGCGCCTCAGGAGAACCGAGGTTTGTCCAAGTAAAGCTGCAGATAAACCTTTTTCCATCTCGCTTGGGGAGACTGGGGTCCGTCCGGGTGGTGGCAAACAACCTTTGTTCGTTCGTGCCTCAGGAGAACTGAGGTTCGTCCAAGTGAAGCTGCAGATGAACCTTTATCCATCTCGCCTGAGAGGTGCAGACGGACATTTGTCCGTCTCACCTGAGGTGCAGAAAGGCTTTCACCAATCTTGTCTGAGGTGCAGAAAGGCTTTCGCCAATCTCGTCTGAGAGGTGCAAAAAGGCTTTCGTCAATCTCATTTGGGAGGTGTAGAAAGTCTTTCGCCGGTCTCGGTTGGGAGGTGCAGAAAGGCTTTCGCCAGTCTCGACTAGGAGGTGCAGAAATACTTTCGCCATTCTCACCTTTCGATGACCCATTTGTGGTAGAAGAAAAAAACATAATCTACATTGCTGAAAGGAAGATACAAGTGATAACGAGTTCATTCCCCCGACTTATTCGATGGAAGGGGGCGCAAATAGATAACGCAGTGAGCGCTCCATCCGACCCCCTGAGACTGGTCTGAGCTTTGCATGGTCCCTCGCATTTCAGCGAAGGATAACTTGGTCGCGACATGGCTGAGGCGGACGGGGTCACCGTCTCTTTTCCCTTGGGATAGTTTAAGTAGACCAGTGCATATAATTCGTCCGAGTTCCTCTTTCAAGCGTATGCAGTCTTCCGTGGCGTTCCCTCGTCCTTGATGATTGTAGCAGTACTTGGATTGGTTTCCGGAGTTCGGTGTGAGAGCCCTTGGCTTCCGAAGGGTTCTATTGGCGTAGAAAGAGAGCAAAACTTTTGCTTGTGATGTGCTAGGGTAGGTCTGGTGCTGGCAATGCCCCCCACCTCGGCGAGGGATGACGCAGTGATCGCCGCTCCCTCTTGGATTCGGCGGTGACTCGTGATTCTTCTTCCTTTTTGAGTCTCCTTCGGTCGGTGGTCGATGTTCCTCAGCTGCCGCCTCTATTGTGATTTGTGCCTCGATTTGGCGTACAAGGCTAATGTAGCTAGGCCACACTTCAGTTCTTAGCATTGCGTGGAGCTTTCCAGGATGGAGTACCTTGAGGAAAAGACTCGATAGAATCTCAGGGTTAACTTTTGGGACCTGTTGTACCTCTGCAGCGAAGCCGTGAAAGAAATCCTTGAGCGGCTCTCTCCGAGCCTGTTGGATCTTTACGAGGCGTACGAGTCATCGGTTAACAACGAATCAATTTGTGAAAAGCTGAACAAGCTTCGTGAAGTTCTTGATTTCCCCTTCTTTCAAGGAGTGAAACCAGACAAGAGAATCTCCTCTTAGAGTCGTCAGGAATAAACAATATAGATGCAGGTTCGTGGTATTGTAAATTATCATGGCGGTCGTAAAGTACTGGACATGTGCTACAGGGTCATCTGTCTCATCGAAAGTATCGAGGTGGGAGAGTTCTAACCTAGGCGGAATGGGATGCATCATGATTCACGGGGATAGAGGTGGGGCAAGGTGAACGGGGTGTTTCGTGTCCGAGTCGCGGTGCCCCCAGTGTCCACGCTCTTCCTCAACCATGTGTCTTGCTCCCTCTTGCGCGAGCTTCCTATCAGTTGAAGTGGCGGTTCTTATCATTGCACGACTTCTTCCCGGCGCGTTCCTAGGAAGGCCATCAGGAATGGCGAGGCAAGCCGAGTAGTTGGCGTCAGATGACTCGCCCCTGACGAAGTCCTCAGGGCTGACGATGCTTTTAGGAACAATTTGGTTTGGGATCAACAACAGCTGGCCTCCTAGGGCAATGACCATGTTGGTGGCTTGCTTTACGACGAAACCTTTCATGCGAGTGAACGGGATGAAGCACATGCCGTGCAGTTGTCCTTTAGTTATTGGAGGGCTACTGGGGCGTCTGCCTCCCTCTCTAGTTGTCGGCTCGGACTCCACTTCTTCCTTTTTGGATCCCTTTATTCTGGCTGGAGGAGCGCTCCCAGGGGTAAGGTGCTGTCGTCGATCTGTGTGTGAAACACGATGCGAGCGGCTTTGTCGAGAGAGTGGCAGGCTGAAGGGGGCGATCCCTGGCTTATGAGCGTGGGAGGTGCCCCTAGGGGCATAAGAGTCTTTGGGCTTCTTAATAGGGTGAGCGTTCGAGCTTGATGCTCCTCCATCTGACTCATCCACTCCTCCATTGATGATGCCAGCACGATAAAAATCTCCTCGAGAAGTGGTCTGGGGCTAGCGTATAAGCCATTGGATGCTTGATCACTAAGCTCTTTGTAAGGTGGTTGGACGACGGGGTGCACACTTCCCTTTGTCATTGCTGCGAACTGGAGGAATGCTGAGACTTGTCAGATCTTCTGGGAACAACTTCCCACAGACGACGCAAAACTGTTGCGGGTCGCCCGAGTTTTTCCCCGGTCCAGAGAATCGGACCGCCTTAGCTCAGAGTCGAACTGGGCGCACAAATAGGTAAAGAAAACCGCAACAAATGACAAGAAGGATTTTTGACGTGGAAATCCGAAAATGGTGAAAAACCACGTGGCATGATCTGTGCTGAGCCAAATTTCACTAGATCTCGTGTGTTTACAAAGGTTGGAGTTTAATCTCAGAAGGCGACAGACCGCTGCCTCATTACAAGCATAGAGAATAAAATGCAACGAGGAGGAAATGACTAAGTCCTCGGAGGCTCGATAAAAACGCTCCGTCCTTGAGATGTTGTTTAACTCACGGAACCTCAATGGAAGAGTTCCGGCTGGAAAATCTTCTAAGTCCACAGAGCTTCTGGAGGGAGAACTCTTGTCGATGCGACGAAGGTGGTTGACATCACTTAAGGTGTGAGGAAACCATGGCGGAGTGAATTCCTGAGCGGAGAATCGATCTAAGTTCACGATCTCGCCGAAAAGCCTCAGCGCTCTCTCTTGCCTCTGGATTTGCTTGTCTTCAAATGAAGGCTTGTGAGCCTATTTATAGTTTTTTATAGGGTTATGATGATAATTGTGTCGGGGAGTGATTTTTGCAGGCGTATGGTGTTGGGTACATTGGAAAATGTGTACCTGATTTGAAGAAGCCTAACTTAGCTCAATGATATACATCAAGGTGTATTTGATGTTATTTTGAGTTGACATGTGCAGGTTAAGAATGTACTAAAAAGCAGGAAAATTATTCTAAGTCCATGTGTCGACACCAGAAGAAGCTGTGTCGACAATTCAGAATAATTGTGTCGACACTTGAAAAAGGCTGTGTCGACACAGAGAAAAAGAGTCGACACCAGAAGGCTGTGTCGACACACTAAGGCAGAGTCGACTACATTGGTGTCGACACCAGGAGACTGAGTCGACACATATAGGCAGAGTAGACAATAGCTGTGTCGACATCTAAAGGCAAGTGTCGACACATACTATGTTCTGAATCTACATCAACTGTGTCGACACACAGGACTTGTGTCGACACACTACAAAGTCTAGACCAAGTCATTTGCTGAAGAATGATGAAGTGTTTGAGTCGACACAAATACTCAGTGTCGACTCATTCTCAAGATGCAGTATGAAGAAGCTGAGTCGACTTAAAGGCAAACATGTCGACATCATCAAAGGCTGTGTCGACACCAAAGTTACTTGTGTTGACACATATTGACAGATGGTCTCAACACTTTTTGACAGAGTCTGGACACTTTGCTGACCAAGACAAAGGAACAAGATCTGTTTGAAGACTTGACAGCTGTGAGTTACAACAGGTTAACTGAAGCTGTCAGACTTGTCAGAAGTTAGTTAGAAACCGGATCAGCCGGTTACCATGAAGAAGGTCTATAAATAGACAGATTCAGAAGTAGAATATAACGACGATATTTTTTGATTAAGAAGCAACACACATAGAAACTGATTGAGTAATCAAATCAAGAAAGTGCAAGGCACGGAAGAAGATCTTCATCAGAAGATCTAAGAAGACATTCTGAAGGGTACAACCTCTCAGGATCTGTCTAAGTAGAATTCGTCCGAGAATTCTGAAGTATTATCAAAGGTATTGGATAGAGAGAGATCCAGCCATTTGAAGATCAAGAAGGAAGCTGTCACGGGTTTCTCAAGAAGCTGTCAGGAAATCAACTCAGCTAAGTTCAGATTCAAGAAGCTTTGAAGAAAGCTAAGATTCAGTTGATTTCATCCATCAGCTGATCAAGTGCTGTCTTGTCCCTTCTCTCTTAACAAAGGCAAGATATAGTAAAACTCTTTTCAAATTCTGTAGGATCTATTAATATAGATCTGAGTTGTAAGCCTATGTTATAAAGGCTGAGTGTAGGAGATTTGATCTCTGAGTGGTAGGCCTTGTGTCAAGGCTGAGGTAGGGCTGATTAGCCTGAGTTGTAGGAACCTTTCCAGGTTCTGAGCTGTAGGATCTGAGGATCTGAGTTAAAGAAGGAAGTTAGGCCGAATCTACCACACTGCTAGATAGGTGAATGGGGAAAGTGGATGTACCCAGAACTTGGGGAACCACTATAAATCTGTGTGCATTCCGTGGTGTGTGAATATCTGTGATTGCTGTGCTGTATTTACTGAAGTATATTCTGCATTCTATTTTATTCAGTAGTTATATTCTGCCTAAAGTGAAAACAAGCATTAGAATATATTCACCCCCCCCCCTCTAGGTGTTTAGGTAGTCTTGAAAGTAAAACTATCAAGTGGTATCAGAGGGAGGTTGCTCAAATAAGGACTTAACAGTCTGAGTTAGATCCCTAAAGGCAGAATCAAGAATCAAGAAAATGGGTTCTAGAGAGAATCACAAGGAACTAGGGTCAATGAAATTACCCATTTGCAGAAAAGAAATCTTTGGAATCTGGAAAGAAAGGGTTAGGTTGTTTATGGAGGCTTCCGACCCAAGGATATACATCACAGTACAGGAAATCATATTGGCAACTATGGATAAGAGAGCTCAGAATATCATAGTGAGTGTCATAGATGATTCTACATTCCAAAATCTGATTCACTGTAAAACCTCCAAGGAAATGTGGGACACTTTGATTGTCTACATGGAGGGGTCTGAAGAAGTTAAACAGGATAGGAAGTCTATGCTCAATCAAGAGTATGAGAGTTTCAGACAAGGGAAGTCTGATAGCATAACTGAATGCTACAAGAAATTCTACAGGATAGTAAATGAATTGATGTCCTATGGAAGGGTCTTCAGTACCTATGAACTGAATGACAAATTCCTAAGGTCCTTGACAAAGGATTGGGACACCAAGATTTGTGTCATAAGAGAAGTGGCTAAACTGGCAGAGATTTCTCCTCCAACCTTATTTGGAAAGTTGCTATCATATGAAATGCAACTAATGGCTAGGAAGGAGGAAGAAAAGAATTCAAAAGGAGAGCATAGAGAGAAGTCAGTGGCCTTCAAGGCAGAAGCCACTAGAAAGAATAGGAGGATATCTCCAACACCTCCTAAGGAAGTTGCTGAAGTTAACTCAGAAATTTCAGACAATCAGATTTCAGAAAGCAGTGATTCAGATACAGATTTTGCTGCTTTTACAAGGCAGTTTCAGAGGTTCTTAAAGAAGAAGCAGTGGAAGTCAAGGCCCTCCACATCACAGCCAGCTGATGATTACTATCAGAAGAGAAAATCATCAAGACAGGAGAAGAGCAGAACTAAGCCCAACAAAGCTACAACTTCAAAGATTGTTTGCTATTGCTGTAACAGGCCAGGACATATAGTGGTTGAATGTCCTGATAAGAGGAAGGAGTCAACAGACAGAAAGAAGACTCATCAAAAGGGCAAAAAGGAGAAATCTTTTGTTGCTAAGAAGGAGAAGAGCCTTACAGATCAATCTACTTCAGAGTCAGAATCTGAAGCTGAAGCATACATTGGGCTGTATGCAGCCAATGAAGAAGAGGAGTTTATGCAATTGCTGAACTCCATCAATGATCAAGAAGACCATCAGTGCATGGGACTGATGGCTTGATCAGAAGAAGACATGTGCCAGAATCAATCTGGTCCCAGTAAGGTACATTGTCCTTCTATAAAATCAGTTTGTAGTACTAGTGCAGAATCAGCTACATCTGCATCAAGTGATGTAGATGGATCTGAATCTGAAGGTGATGTTTATCAGTTGATAGATAAGTATTGGGACTTATTGCAGGCTCTTAAGAAAAGCAAGAACCTAATCAAAACTCAAGCTCAGGAAATTGATGATCTTAAGGTGGCTGCAACTGAGTTTGAAAAAGTAATGGATCAAAAGTTAAATGAGATTGCCAAACTGAAAAATATAACCATTATTTAGATGGGCACAATCAAATATAACAATGATCAAGTTAAGAGTCTGGAGGCCAGACTAAGAATAGAGAAAGATTTAGTGGCTAGTTACTCTAAGCCAAAATCTGTCTTACCTTTAATAGATGAGTTTGTGGCTCAAAAGGGTAAGGCAGGATTAGGCTTCAAAGGTAACCCCAGGGCTGCCCAATTCAAGAGAAAAGGCAAAGCTCCTGTCCAGCCACTAAACCTTTCAGTCCCTGTTATGTTTAGAAAGGTGCAACTGCCTTCTAACAAATATGATCTTGAGAATATTCATGATCATATTAAGACTAATGTTCTGATAAACAAGGGTGTAAATGCCAATAGGTCTACCCATGTTCATAAACCCCATGGTTATGAGAAATCTGTGGGTGAAGCTGCAGCAGCACCAGCACTGGACAGAAATTCTTCTGTCAAGGTGTATCAAGACCTAGATACAATAAGTTTTAATGTTGGTGTTGTGGCAAGAGAGGCCATTTTGCCTTAGACTGCTGGCATAACACAAATGTAAGGAAGAACAATAGTCTACCAGTTAGAAGAGCTGCTGGTAGTCTTAATATGAATGGTGCTAACCTGAACCAAGGACCCAAGACTTACTTGGGTTCTAAGGGAAAGTATTTCTGTATTGCAGGAAAGTCCAAGTTGCCATGCCCCTATATGGTACTTGAACAGTGGATGTTCCAGGCACATGACTGGAACAAAGGGGCTGCTGAAGGAGTACACATCTGTCAAAGATGGACCTAAAGTAATCTTTGGTGGATCTGAAAGAGGAATCTTCAAAGGGTTTGGTAACATTTCTTCAAACCTAATTACCATCACCCAAGTGGCTTATGTAAAAGGTTTGAAACATAATCTGATAAGCATAAGTCAGTTGAGTGATCTTGGATATGACATTTCATTTGTTAAGGATGGATGTCATATCAAAAGGTCAAGTGATCAAAAGATCATATTGATTGGGTATAGAAAGAGAAATGTTTATTGTCTTAATTTTGTATGTGAGAACAAGGTTTCTCCCATCTGTCTTGTAGGTGATGATAATGCATCTCTTTGTGTCAAGTGGCACAAGAGGTTGGCTCATCTTAACTACAAGACAATTGGCCAACTCTTTAGCAAAGAGTTAGTGAGGAATGGTCCTCAAGTTAAGTGTATAAAGGAAGGGATATGTTCAGCTTGTCAAAAGGGCAAGCAGACAAAATCCTCCTTTCATAGCCTTGAAAACAAGGATTCTGTGAGGTGCTTATATCTCTTACATATGGATCTTTTTGGTCCTATGCCAGTTCATAGTCTAGGTAGGAAGTTCTACACTTTTGTGGTTGTAGATGACTATTCTAGATATACATGAGTATTCTTTCTGAGTCAAAAATCAGAAACCTCAAGTGTCTTACTTAGTTTTGTGAAACAAATTCAGAATGAACTAAACAGTACAGTGGTCAAAATCAGAAGTGACCATGGCACTGAATTTCAATCTGAAAGTATGACAAAATTATGTGAAGACTTTGGGATTTTCCAAGAGTTCTCCTCACCTAGAACACCTCAGCAAAATGGTATTGCTGAAAGAAAGAATAGGACATTGATTGAAGCTGGTAGAACTCTATTGAGTGACACCTCTCTTCCAGAATATTTCTGGGCTGAGGCAGTAAACACTGTATGTCATGTGATCAATAGGGCTTCTATCACCAAGTGCCACAAAAAGACTCCCTATGAAATTATGAAAGGTAGAAAACCAAATCTATCCTACTTTAGGATCTTTAGTTGCAAGTGCTATATACTTAACAATAGCAAGTCAAATCTAACTAAGTTTGCTGCTAAATCCCAAGATGGGATATTTGTTGGGTACAACATAAATAGTAAGGCCTATAGAGTCTTCAACTTGACTACTCAAGTTGTAGAAGAATCTGTACATGTTGTATTTGATGAAACAAGATTAATCAACAGTGAGTTGCCTTGTAGATCAAATAATTCAACAGGTATAAGCAAAAGGATGGACAAGCTTTCCATTGCAGAAGCATCAAATGCAGATGAAGCATTGGAAAATGAAGGCTACTGTCCAGGGGGAGTACAAGACTCTATAGAAGCTGATGACAACCAAGAGGTACAACATGATGAAGGAGCTGGAGATGTTCAATCGGAAGGAAATTTACCTCCAGCCATAAGACTTCTAAAATATCATTCAGCTAATCAAATAATAGGTGATCCAAGATAAGGAGTGCAGACTAGAAGCAGAAATCTGAGCACAATCCTGCACTCAAGTTTCCTATCTCAAATGGAGCCTAAAAAATTTGAAGAAGCCATCCAAGACCAACACTGGATTAATGCTATGCAAGAGGAGCTTAATCAATTCAGAAGGTGCAAGGTCTGGAAGTTAGTTCCTAAACCAAGAGACCACAACATAATTGGCACAAAGTGGATCTATAGGAACAAGTTGGATGAGAGTGGTGTAATTGTGAAGAATAAAGCAAGATTGGTTGCTAAAGGATACAGGCAGGAAGAAGGGATTGACTTTGATCAAACATTTGCCCCAGTAGAAAGACTGGAGGCAATCAGAATGTTCCTTGCCTATGCAGCTTATCAAGGATTCAAAGTATACCAAATGGATGTGAAATCAGCATTTCTGAATGGTGATCTAAAAGAAGAAGTTTATGTAGAGCAGCCATCAGGTTTTGTAGATTCTCTTAAACCTGGTTATGTATATAGACTTAGGAAAGCATTGTATGGGTTAAAGCAAGCCCCAAGGGCTTGGTATGAAACCCTGTCTACTTTCCTTATTGAGAACAAATTCTCAAGAGGTAAAATAGACAAAACTCTATTCCTTAGGGAATCTAAAGGTAAGATCATCTTAGTTCAGATCTATATAGATGACATAATCTTTGGGTCTACAGAGAACAACCTTTGCAAAAAGTTTGCCAAACTTATGCAAGAGAAGTTTGAAATGAGCAGTATGTGGGAACTTAAGTTCTTCTTGGGACTCCAAGTAAGACAGACTGAAGATGGCTTGTCCATATCTCAGTCTAAGTTCACCAAGGAATTAATTAAGAAGTATGGTATGGAGTCATCCTCCACCATAAGAACTCCTATGGGAACAAGTATGCCTATATGCAAAGATGATGCAGGTAAACCTGTTGATGAGTCTTTGTATAGAGGAATAGTTGGCTCTCTATTATATCTCACTGCTAGTAGACCAGATATTATGTATGTTATATGTGTCTATGCTAGGTACCAGGCTTGCCCTAAAGAATCTCATTATACTGCAGTCAAAAGAATCTTGAGATATCTTAAGGGCACACCTAATCTAGGCCTTTGGTACCCTAGGAATGGAGATTTTCTACTAACAGGTTATTCAGATGCAGATTTTGCAGGCTGTAGAGAAGATAGAAAGAGTACAACAGGGACATGTCAGTTTTTGGGAGGAAGACTGATATCCTGGAGCAGTAAGAAGCAGACCAGTGTGGCAATATCCACATCTGAGTCTGAATATGTTGCAGCTGGAAGTTGTTGTGCACAGCTATTGTGGATTCAGCACCAGCTAAAGGACTATGGTATTCAAGTAAGTAGAACACATTTATTATGTGATTCTAAGAGTGCAATTTCTATTGCAAACAATCCTGTTTCACATAGTAGAACTAAGCATATAGAAATTAAATACCATTTTCTTAGAGAACATCTCATTGGAATTTGTTAAAACAGATTTTCAAATTGCAGATGTATTTGCTAAGCCACTGGATGAAACTAAATTCAATAGATTTAAAATTGAATTAGGAATGCTGACCATAGGTTAGCTTATCTAGTGGTTTCCAAAAACCAAATTTTGGCTAAGTCTAATGGTGTCGACACATTCAGAAATAAAGTGTCGACACAGAGAAGTCATGTCGACTAGTCAGAGAAATTGTGTCGACACAGAGAATATGTGTCGACACTTAAGGGTCAAATAGTCGACTCATCCAGAAATGTAGTGTCGACTTCACCAGAATAATGGTGTCGACACTTACAGATTTTGTGTCGACACTTGTACTAAGAGTCGACACAGAATTTCTGATGCACTACTATGTCTCTCACGTGTCGACTTATCCTCAATGGGTGTCGACACAAAGTAGTCAGCATTGATGTCGAGACAATAGAAGTTTGTGTCAACACATTTCATCTGTGTCAACACATTTAGACTGTTTTGCCCGACTTTTGACCTTTTTTCTTTAGAGGGTATTAATAGGTCAAGAACGTATTCTGTCGACATGCTCACAAGGTTTTCGAGACTAAAACCCTGTGTTGACAATCTCTCTTCTCTTCTCTCAAGATTTCTCATCTTTCCAATGGCGCCCAAAGTTGAAGACAATGTTAACGAAGGGTACGAGTTGGTGCACAATTCTTTTGAGGATGCACCGACAGATATACAAAGGGTTATCACTCTAATTTCCGAGTCTGGATTAGAGTTTCTTATTTCTGAACCAACAAAAATCTGGAAGAAAGAGGTAATTGAATTTTATACTTCTGCAACATTGGACTCTTCGGGGCTCAAGATCAAATCCACTATTCATGGGACAACAGTGAAACTTACTCCAAGAAGTTTAAGAAAGTTTCTTCAACTACCTAGCATACAAGATGAAGAAGAGGTCCCAGCCTCTAAGACAAGGGAGGCTCTCCAATGGTGTGGATTGGATCCAACCATAAAGATTGGAGCAGCCATCAACCGAAAAGGAATGAATCAATAGGGCAAATTTCTATCTGAAGTAGTACGAAAAGTAATTTTGTGTAAACCAGGAGGCCATGATAGGATTTCGGCCTTAATGTTTAATCTCATGACAAGGATAATCTTCAGGATTAACACAGACTGGTCAGGAGTTGTGTTTGATAAAATCAAGGAAGGTATTAAGAAGCCAAATTTGGCTAGGATTTTGAGTTTATACCTGGCTGGGGTCATTCCAGAAGTCATGCAACAGATACCAGGGTCCAAAATCAATCACATGAGAAAAATGGATATGAGATTATTCTCAAGGTGGGATAGAGTTCTGTCCAAAGAGATGTCTGCTGTGGACAGGCAGGACATAACTGAGATGTCACCTGGCCATGAACAAGGCACTGAACAACATCAAGAAGAACAAGTTAGAGAACCAACTGAGGACCAGACAGGGTCTACTCATGCCCAGGAAGAAAATACTCCTGCACAGGTGCAGGGGGAGCCAGTTCATTCTCCTGCCCAGAACATTTCTAATCCTGAACAATTGCCGGGAGAGACCATTGTGGAAACAGTACAAGTGGAAGAAGGAATCAACTTATCAGAATATTTAAACTCTGCAGATATTGATGTATCATCTCCTGCACCAGCACAAAAGGAATTCACTCTGGAAGAGTTGTTTCCTGATGATGGCATTGCTTCTGATAGGGTTGAGGAGGTAAAAGGTGCAGTTGAGGGGGAAGCAAGTGAATGTTGAGAAAGAACAACATTTCACTGAGACAGAAATTCCTACTTCACCTCCTGAAAGAGCACAGATTGAAAGTTCCTCAGACTCAGAGATAGAAGAAGCCAGAGAGGCTAAGAAAAGGAAGCTCATGGTCTTCAAGAGATGAAGCCATAGCTATAAGCAGGCTCTACAGACTTCAACTCATCAATCTTCTTCTGCTTTTGATTACAATAAGTTCATGGTAGATTTGCTGATAAAGATGGATGAGCAGAGATTAGCTTTGAAGAGATATGTTGATGAGAGTAATAAATCACTTCAATTTGATTTGGCTCAAGACATTAAGTCCATCAGATTTGAAGTAAATCTGAATAAAAAGAAAATGACAGATTGCTTCCACAAGGGAGATAATGTTGTGGTCTACCTTGCTAAGCAACAGCAGACTATTCTTACTAAAGTGGATGATATTGCATTGAAACAAGGATATGTTCTTGAAAATCAGCTAAAAATGAATGAAAATCTTACAGACTCTCACAATGCAATTCTCAATAAGTTAAAAGATACTGCTACCAGCCTGACTGCTGCAAGGGCTACAGACATGGAAGTTTATGATCAGAAGCTCAAGGCTGCCCTAGATTCAGTTCACACTGCTATCACCACCTCATAGAAAGAAATATCTGACAAGCTTCTTAAATTAAAACCATTCTTTAAAGAGTGTGTGAATTTTCTTGATGATCAAATAAGGTTTCAAAAGGATGATCTTAGGGATCATGTTGCCAGAGAAGTCCTAAAGGGGGAGAGGGTACTTATTCATGCTGGCTCAGAACATGCCAAGTGGGTAACCAACAGTTTAAGAGCCACATTGGGTTATCCACCATTATGTGATGATGATATTGTTGCTGAGTCAGGCATTCACCAAGGTCTACTTGAAGGCAATCAACCTGAGGTTGCCCAAGTCATTTACCCCCTGCTGATTTTGATATGATTCAACAGCAAATGCAGGCCATGTACAGTCCTCCAAAGGAGGTTACAAAGGTTGTTATTGAAAAAGTTGATAAGCCTGAAGCAAGTTTGAAAGAACAACAAGATGCTCAATTGTCCAAGAAGAGATTTAGAGAGCAAGCTGAACTTAGACCTGATTTTGAGCAGTGGAGCCCCACTTCAAGAAACATTATACTAACTGCCTGGAAGGCTGTGAAGGATCAAGTCCATGAAAGAGGAAAATGTTATAATGAAATTGAATGGCAAAAGTATGAGGCTAGGCAGGAGGCCATAGTTCAGTTCAGAAGGAAAGCTAAGATGGGGAGGCTACCACCAGATGCTCAGGAGCCCAGCAAATATTTTCCCAAGCCCTTTCATTACTTTGAAAGGCAAAGGCTCAAGGAGGAAACTCAGAAGAAAGCTGAACTGAAAGGCAAGATACCTGCTGATGTTGCTGAACCTACTGTGAAGGCTCAAATTCAACCAGGCAAAAGAATTATCATAAGGGAGCCTGATCAGTCTTAGATTAAGCTTATCAGTTCTTTCAAATATTTTGTAGTGATTTGTTTGTTTTACCAATCAATGTAAACAAGCTGTAACAAACATTTCTAAATGTATAAACAAAACTTTGTTCTGTAATCATTTCTTCATGTTCATCTTTATTCTGTGATGAATCTGTTTCTTAATGTTTTATTTTTTAAATGTTTCATGTTATGTCATGCTTATATACATCATCATGTTAAATTTTTATAAATGGTGTATATCATTAGCTAAAAGGGTTATGACTTCTCCAAATAGGGGGAGATTGTTGGGTACATTGGAAAATGTGTACCTGATTTGAAGAAGCCTAACTTAGCTCAATGATATACATCAAGGTGTATTTGATGTTATTTTGAGTTGACATGTGCAGGTTAAGAATGTACTAAAAAGTAAGAAAATTATTCTAAGTCCATGTGTCGACACCAGAAGAAGCTGTGTCGACACTTCAGAATAATTGTGTCGACACTTGAAGAAGGCTGTGTCGACACAGAGAAAAAGAGTCGACACCAGAAGGCTGTGTCGACACACTGAGGCAGAGTCGACTACATTGGTGTCGACACCAGGAGACTGAGTCGACACATATAGGCAGAGTAGACAACAGCTGTGTCGACATCTAAAGGCAAGTGTCGACACATACTATGTTCTGAATCTACATCAACTGTGTCGACACACAAGACTTGTGTCGACACACAAGACTTGTGTCGACACACTGCAAAGTCTAGACCAAGTCATTTGCTGAAGAATGATGAAATGTTTGAGTCGACACAAATACTCAGTGTCGACTCATTCTCAAGATGCAGTATGAAGAAGCTGAGTCGACTTAAAGGCAAACATGTCGACATCATCAAAGGCTGTGTCGACACCAAAGTTACTTGTGTCGACACATATTGACAGATGGTCTCAACACTTTCTGACAGAGTCTGGACACTTTGCTGACCAAGACAAATGCACAAGATCTGTTTGAAGACTTGACAGCTGTGAGTTACAACAGGTTAACTGAAGCTGTCAGACTTGTCAGAAGTTAGTTAGAAACCGGATCAGCCGGTTACCATGAAGAAGGCCTATAAATAGACAGATTCAGAAGTAGAATATAACGACGATATTTTTTGATTAAGAAGCAACACACATAGAAACTGATTGAGTAATCAAATCAAGAAAGTGCAAGGCCCGGAAGAAGATCTTCATCAGAAGATTTAAGAAGACATTCTGAAGGGTACAACCTCTCAGTATCTGTCTAAGTAGAATTCGTCCAAGAATTCTGAAGTATTATCAAAGGTATTGGATAGAGAGAGATCCAGCCATTTGAAGATCAAGAAGGAAGCTGTCACAGGTTTCTCAAGAAGCTGTCAGGAAATCAACTCAGCTAAGTTCAGATTCAAGAAGCTTTGAAGAAAGCTAAGATTCAGTTGATTTCATCCATCAGCTGATCAAGTGCTGTCGTATCCCTTCTCTCTCAACAAAGGCAAGATATAATAAAACTCTTTTCAAATTCTGTAGGATCTATTAATATAGATCTGAGTTGTAAGCCTATGTTATAAAGGCTGAGTGTAGGAGATTTGATCTCTGAGTGGTAGGGCTGTGTATGCCTGAGTGTAGGAGAAGGTATTTCTCTGAGTTGTAGGCCTTGTGTCAAGGTTGAGGTAGGGCTGATTAGCCTGAGTTGTAGGAACCTTTCCAGGTTCTGAGCTGTAGGATCTGAGGATCTGAGTTAAAGAAGGAAGTTAGGCCGAATCTAGCACACTGCTAAATAGGTGAAGGGGGAAAGTGGATGTACCCAGACCTTGGGGAACCACTATAAATCTATGTGCATTCTGTGATGTGTGAATATCTGTGATTGATGTGCTGTGTTTGCTGAAGTATATTCTGCATTCTATTTTATTCAGTAGTTATATTCTGCCTAAAGTGAAAACAAGCATTAGAACCTATTCACCCCCCCTCTAGGTGTTTAGGTAATCTTGAAAGTAAAACTATCATATGGCATCCCTCAGTTCTGATCACCTAGGTCACCATTTTTCCTAAAATGACGGGTGCCCCTTCCCCCCAGTCAGTTTGGACAGCCCGGGCAAGGTGTCCAGAGGTGGCGGTGGCGGCCGTAGGTGGCCTACGACAAAGGAGGGAGTCGGGGATGGCGAGGGTCTCTAGCGGCGGCGACCCTCCGCTGGCTCCCGCTCGAGAGGGAGCGCTGCTCGCGCGTCGGGGCGTGGTCGCCGCCGTGCGCGGGGGCGCGACCCCGTGGTCGCGCGGGCTGGGGGCGCCTGCACGTGCTTGGTACTTCCTTGGGGGCTCTCGAGGCTTGCGGTTCTACCGCACATAGTCGGTCTGGTCGGGCTTGCACGTACTTGGTCAGAATCTTGCCGATTTTACTTAGAAAATTCAGGGGGAACCCCATCAATATTATATGTAGTTGAGCCTTTGTTTTCTTGAGATCAATGATGATGATTGTTTTTATGGCAGTATATATATACATATATATAAAGATATTTACCCCTCCTACAGTGCGTCATGTCAATCGCGTGGGTGAGGTTTTTTTAAGAAATTCATTCCCGTCGTCGGCCTGCCCAGCTCCCACTAGCGGGTTCGCCGGACCCCGACGGAGCCGTCGGGAGTCTTCCGGCGACCAGCGGGTAGGTCCACCGTTATCGGTGGCCCTGCCCGTGAGACACATAATCTGGGTCTCACGGGCAGGGCCACCGCTAGTGGTGGCCCTGCCCACTGGCCGCCGGAAGAATCCCGACGGGTTTGCCGGGGTCCGGCGAACCCGCCGGTGGGGGCCGGACAGGCCGTCGGTGCTTCGTCGTCGGCGGCGTACCCTTCACGGGCATGCAAAAGAGGGTGGCGGGATGCTGGCGGAGAGGGCAACAGGATGCAGGAGGCGAGATACAGGTGGAGCAGTAAATTAATATCAATACTTTAGACCATAGGCACATGATTTAATATAATTTTAAATTAATTCAAATAAATTTAAAAATCTTTATAATAATTAAAAAAAACAGAATAATTAATATATATATATATATATATATATATATAATAATTTAAAATATATTAACAGGTCAAAGCCCGCCGGGGGAGGGTCGGGGGGCGTCGGGATGAGACCATTATTGAATACTTGTGTGAGGGGATGTGTGATCATGATGACGGTCCTTTATGCTTAGGGAGAGAACCGGTTCTCTCTCATATATATATATATAACACTTATAAAGATTAATGAAATGGTTTTTAAAATCATGCTTTTAAAATCCCTTGAAGTCATCATGACAGTCAGATCTGTCCTGTTATTTAAGGAGCCGTCTGATCAACCGTTACCTCTCTCTCTACTTTTTTATAAGTCTCCTAAACCTATAGGGCTGTCCTAAAGCTAAACGCTCCTTTAGAAATAATAAATTCAAAAAAATGTTTAATGGGTCGGGCCGCAACTGAGAGAGGTTCGGCCGAGCTGCATCTGAAAATACCCGGCGGGCGAGAACCGCGACAATGAAAGTCATAGATCTCCTCCTTTACATTGGCCAATAAATGTGTTTTTTTCAAACAAGTATATGCTTTCTTTAATTTATACTAGAACATATCTCCCTAACACATGATGTGGGACTAATTTGCGCAGGAATTATAAAAAATCAAAAATCAAAAAAATGTTACAAAGCTTTATCCATTAGAACACCAAGGATTTTATGCTAAGCTGAGCACATTACTTTTTTTTAAACTTCAAATCGCTGGAATGTTTTCTCTCTCATAATACCTCCAGCTAAATCCTTTTATTTCAATAATTTGTGGTTTAATTTTCTATGTCTGTTGCAACATTTTAGTAAGCGCAAATAAAATTTTGTATGCCCGTTGCACCTATCGTCGTTAATTCTCGCCCCCCGGCGGGGGCGGGCGAAGCCCGCCGGGGGACACGAGGACCAGAGACCCCCGCCGTCATTAGCCAGATACTGTCGCACGGGGCACGAGGGCCGGAGGCCCGTGCCTGTCACTCGTATACATATATATATATGGGTTTAGCGGACTGCTAAAAGTGCAGAAAATGCAAATACGGTTTAGGAGATTTTAGCGGGTTGCTAAAACTGCAGAAAACGCAAGCAGAGCGTAATACCGAAAATACACTTAGTAAAATGCATTTTTAGAAAAAATGGTCAACATGAAAGTCGAGATCATGTTGACCATTTTTTCTAAAAATGCATTTTACTAAGTGTATTTTCGGTATTACGCTCTGCTTGCGTTTTCTGCAGTTTTAGCAACCCGCTAAAATCCCCTAAACCGTGTATATATATAATGACACACACACACACGAGTGCCCGACACGGGGATCCGCCCCTATGGCCAAGCGCGACAGTAACCGACCAGCGACAGTGGGCTTCGCCCTCCCCTTTGACAGTTATAATTATGAAAACAATAATTTAATTGTCGAATGTTTATTAAAAATGTGTTTAACAATATAATTTAACGTCGAATGTATTAAATAAAATCTGCATCGAGAGTTTAATGCAAAAGCTTTCATGACGTAATGGTTAAGACGCGTGTCTTTCGAACAGGAGGTCAGTGGTTCGATTCTCAATGTGTGCGCCTTTTTTATATTTTTATTTTTAATAGTCTCACACCGCCTATTTAGTTTGTAATTTTAAGTATATAAAGCATACCCGGCTCAGCTTGTTGAAGTGTTGTTGTTATCGGGTGAGCCCGAACAGGTAGCGGGCATGCTGCGAGCTGTGGCTAACCCAAGCTTGAAGTATTTTATGCATTATATAGGGAAAAATCATAATTTTACATAGGTTTAGGACATCCTAATAATAGGTTTAAGAGACCTAGTAAAATATGAAGAGAGGGTGATGTTTGATTGAGCTCGATCAGACGGCGGCAGAATTATCAATCCATGATCAGGCGACTGTTTTAATTTCGAACTCATGAGTTTATATTTTCTTTATAGTGGTAAATATATATATATATATATATATATATATATATATATATATATATATATATATATGTATATATATATTAGAAAAAATGTATAGAAGATTTAAGGCTCACAACGTACGTCTTTTTTCTATTTGATTTTCTTCTCGATATGGAACAGCCTGGTGTTTTATCGCAGCTCAAAAATTTGCGGGCTGAAACCCAGAGTGAGCTCTGGTTTATCGCGTTTAGAGAGGCCTAAGCACTAGGGCATCTGGTATCACTACCTCCGCCTAGAGTATTGTCGTGTCCCTTCCCGTACTTTTTTTTGTTTGCCCGCAGAACATTTTTAGGTCTGCCGGCGGCGGAGGACCTGTACTTTTTTGGCCACCTACAGAACATTTTTAGGTTTGCCGGCGGTGGCGGAGCCGCCGACGGCCTTCCCGGAGCCCACAGGGAGGGGGGGGGGGGGGTTCGCCTGACCCCGACGAACCTATCGGGGTTATCCGGACAGCGCTCCGGCAGGGCCACCGCCGGCGGTGGCAGGGCAGTGGCCCTGCCAAAGCACCACCGGACTACCCCCGACGGGTTCTGTGGGGTCAGACAATCCCGCCGACGATGGTGGTGCCGAGAGGAGGTAGGGCAGAGGCACGACAGAGCCTTAAATTTTCTGTGTTAAACACACGAGGAGGACCGTGGGGAAAATACAAATTTCTCCTGTCTTCTATTTTTTCACAAAATAAATCACGAAATATTGAACTATGCATTTTTACGCTCATTTTAAGTGCTCATATGACTATATTTTGGAGTGAAAATCCAACTGTAAAAAAATATTTTTTTAAACTAAAAATCCAGTCCATTTTTCGAACTAAAATTCAACTGGATTTTACAATCAATGAAAATCCAACTGTATTTTTGAACTAAAAAAAGGTCCCACACAATTCTCTCGTGCGTTGCACGCACAGAAAATTCTCTCCACGACGAAGATGGGACAGAGGCACAGTGGAGGCAGTATATAAACAGTAAAAATTATATACTCTTAAGGTATACAGTATAAATAGTAAATTGTATTAATAAAATAATAAAAAATATATATTATTTAAACAATTTATTATTATATTTATATTAGGAAAAAATAATTAAAATGTATGTAATAAAAAATATTTTATAATAAAAAATATTTTAAAAAAAACAAGCGCTGTTTTGTAAAACGATTCTCTGTTCTGAACAGCTCTGCAAACACATACTATATAAACAGAGCTTCATTTTCAACAGCCAGTTTCTAACATCTCCATTTACAAACATGAATTTACAACAACTTTTTTACAACCGTAACCACTCTCCCAAATAAAACCCTATTCTTAGTATAAAATTCTGTTAATTCATTATGCGTAATTACTCAATGGAAAGGCAGAAAGCTTATTTTTTAATTCTAAGCATTGTACAAAATTAAATTTATTCATATCCAAGATTTGACCCGTCTCTCTATGACTGGATGACATTGAGAGAGATTGAAACTTTTTAATGCATTTTCTACGTTCAAACATAATGAAAAATAAATCTAAACATTGCAAAATTTTGGATACAAAAATTAAATTCAAAAAACATCACACAAATTAATTTGTATGGCAAAGAACGGATTTTTCATCCTAAATGGAAGACTCTTATATTCTCTTATAATATATTACATGATAAGTTCTAACATGATATTAATCATAAGCTAGACTCAAAGATCTTGTCACCCAATTTAAAATAAGTCAGATGTTAGAGATTGAAGACCGTAAACATGAGGGAAAGTGATAAAAATCGCCTCACATCGAGAAACTCATGTAGGCACCGTGCACTGTACATCCAACAGCCATGGTTCTACATCTGCATGAGAGTGAGCGTTATTCTTGTTTAAACTCAAGCATCTAACCTCCTAAAATCAATTGGTTGCAAGTGAATGATCCCAAAATCAATAGTAAGCGCACAAAATTATATTGGTTTCACAAAGCAGGGCGATTCTGAACATACAACCCCCTCAAGTGCAGGATTTTGGCCACTAACATGCTTACTACTTTTTCATTAAGGTGAATTGAGAGTGGGTTATTAAGCCTAGATTGTTTTGATACCATGTTTGAATTCAAGCATTCAATCAAAAATTAATTGGTTGTAGGTAGACAGGCCCAATATCTATATTAGATGCACAAAGTTACATTAGTTTCCCAATATGGGAATATTCTCAACACATCTTCTCATATGTTGGGTCTTTGACCTCTAACACATAAATTGCTTTGTTTTAATAGTGGGATGTGGGTATTAGGCAAAATATACCATGTTTGAACTCAAGCATCATACATAAAACCAATTGTTTATAGGTGTAGAGTCACAAGATATATATTAAGTGCACAAGGTTATATTATATACCTGATGTGGAACTATTCTCAACACACCCTTATGGTAGAATAAATATATAATACATCAAATTAAAGAGTATGTGAAGGAGAATTCACCATTCATCCTGGTACTGAATTACAGGCTCTATTCAGGATGCCATTTTATGCTACAGCCAACACTGAGAAATAATATCAGAAAACAACATAAATAAGAAAGCAAAATCAGTCTACTTCTGTGAAATAGAATTAAAAAGGATAACATAGAAGGAAAAGAAAGAGGAACCTCGGCTTTTGAACTGATTTCAACTGCTGCGCACTTAGTGCAGAGTCTATTGCGAGGCTCAAGTCTCTAAATGGATAGGGTTATCATAATTAAATCATACAATTAGGATACAAAAATAATTTTTAAAAAATTATTGAGACCATCAATAGAATACCTTCCTGTGACTGGGATGCCATTGTTAGGTCGTGAGTCATCAAACTGCCCATGGTAGAACAGCTCAAATGGCCTCCGCCCGTCCTGTTGTCTTGACAGGAGTTGGAATTAAATATGAATATTATGAAAATTTATGTAAACTATGGCCCTGTTTTGGACTAGTGGTGGTAGCGAACGAAGTTATGAAAAAGGCAAATACTACTTAGGTAGGAGTCACGAACATTATTTTCCCAAAGTGACGTTTTGTGTCAAAACACCATCATAGTCATGATGGTGCCGTTAAGCTTTAGCGTTTGTTAACCGCAAAAATACAAGTGGAATTTGGGCAAAACATTTGTCATAAAAAATCTAAAACACAGCTGTTTTACTTCTTAAATACAACAGTTTCACACCATCACCGCTCAAACGACATAGATGTCCCAAACAGATCCTACGCTTTCAATCTAACAATTATATAATACTGTTGTATATATGTACTTATGGTCAATCTTACAATCGTACAACTTTGCTTTCCTTAAAAAGAATACTGGTAAAAGAATAAGAGTGAAAACAATAGAAGTAGAAAGGAGAAAATAAGCATATAAGAGGTGTTGAATCTCCAAATCTGATGAAAATTAGTAGGATCATGGGCCAACTAAGCTTATGAGAATAGGGATTTGACTAAGGGGAAGAATATGTGGCTTTGTATTGATCTAGCACATCGAAATTATAAGGATAAATGATGGCATATAAGTTGGAAAATCAAGGAACTAAAAAATGGCCATTCATAGGGCTGTAGATCTCTCTTTCTCAAGGTAGACTTGGAAGGTGGCTCTTCTGGAGCTCGCTCACAAATCATAAACTTAAAGATTACAAAGATCTCATAAGTTCTCCAAGGTTGGATAATTATACTCACATGTCAATATCAGAAGAAAAACATCAAAGATCCAAGATACTCCAAGTTATCACACAATCCTCCTATTAAATGCATTGATCATCAATACTATCGATTTTGAACTAATTTATGCAGCTCTGTTTGTTCTGTTGATGTTCCTATAGTAGATGTGTCGCCTTGCTTCAAGACCGCTTCTTTATGAAGGGCAGTCCATCCTTGATGGGTACTCTCAATGAGTATAGTTGGGCTGTACTCCTTGTGATTAGCTTTGGACGGTTTCTAATAGATTACTTTTTGGATCACTATTCATGGGTGGCTTGTCATGGGAAACACGTCACCTCCAAACTGTGTCTCGCCTAGGCCGGAGAGAAGACTCAATCCAATCAAGTAACGGCAAAATAACTTTAACGACCCTTGAAAAAAAGTTCACAATTACAAATTACCCTAAAAAGTGTAAGTTAAACTTGAGAGAATATCATACAAGATTGAATGCAAGAAATATGAATCACCTTTCTATAAAGCAAAAACTCTGGCGTACAAACAGCTCCAAATGCTCGTGCAACATTTTGTGACTGCATGACAATGAGAAAGATATTTACAAAAAGGTGAAATTTTACTGTAGATAAAGACAAACATAAGAAGAAAAGAGAAACTAAAATTGGTTCTGACTAACATAAGAAGAACAGGCGGCCGTGGAAAGGTTGGTTGAAATTTTGATTTCCTCAACAATCAAATGTTCTATAAAATATTAATACGTTAGGCCAAAGCACTTTCATTTCTCCTTGTATGTAAGTTCAAAAAACTAAATATTCACTAATATATTTCAATTTTTCACAAAGTCCAATGAGGCTTTGAAATCACCTTTTCATCATAAATGTAAATCAGGTCAAATGACATGCAAAATTCAATATTAACCACACTTTCTTGGAACATGCGAGTTCTGAAAATAATTTTCCTTAACTAGTGAATAGTGATCACATGATATAAAATACAATACCCGTTCGGATAGATGGAATTTGAATTGGGAATTGGAAATAGGGCAGCGGAATTTCAAATTCAGTGTTTGGATGCAAGGAATTCCCACGGAATTGAAATTGGTCAAATTCCATGTAATTTAGTTTTATACTATGACCAATTCTTAGGTGTAAAAGCAAATAATGCCCATTTTCAATTGAAAGTCCTGCCCCAATATTTCCTCGCGTCACGCAAGCTCTCGATCTTGTCGTCACCCTATCTCATCGTTGGCTCCTGATCTCGCCATCGTCGCCCGACCTCACCGTTGGTAACTCAGTATTCTTTCTCTTCTTCCTCTTCCTCCCGGTGTTCCTATCAACTTTTGAATGAATGGGAGAGGGGAGACAATAATATTGTCGCTAACAAAGTTGTCACCGTTGAACTCATCTTTGTTATGCCCTAACTAGGAGAGAAACTAAGAGAAGATGTAGAGGAAGCTAGAGAAAGAGATTAGGGTTAGGGTTGAGAGAAGAGGAAGAACCTGAATATATTCTTGCATGACATCCAAAGAGAGGGGTCCGGATATTTATAGCCCCGGACCCAAGACCGGCCGGCCAAGGGGGCCGGCCGGCCCAATGGGGCTGAACCCGGCGTGGTTCAGCCCCCCCCCCCCCCCCCCCCGAGCCATATATTTAAGAAGAGGGGGCTGAACCCATTGGTTCAGCCCCAATAACGCCACGTCCGTGCCGCCGCCGCTTGTAATGTTGTCCAAACAACCGAGCCTCGTCCGGGGGCGTAACATTCCCTGCCCCATCAAAAGTCAACTTGTCCCCAAGGTGATAGTCCGGGTAAAGCTCCTGGAACTCCAGTAAATCGACCCAAGTATTGTGCTCTGCCGAGAGATCCTTCCACTTAACCAATAGCTCTGGACAGTACGCCGTGCCACGGCGTTTCCACTTAACCAACAGAACATCCTCCGGAAGCGGGCGAAGCTCGCCACCACTAGTAGCCTCGGGCAACACGGGGAAGACCGGAACAGCAGGCCCCAACTTCCGCTTCAGCAAGGAGACATGAAAGGTAGGATGAATCCGGGAGCTCGCCGGTAAGGCTAAGGTATACGCCACCGGCCCGACACGCCGCGTGATCCGAAATGGTCCATAGTAGCGGGGTGCCAGTTTCTGATTTGTCCGCTGGGCCACCGACAACTGGCGATAAGGACGAAGTTTGAGGAAAACTTCATCCCCCACCTGAAACTCCCGCTCGGTACGATGACGATCGGCCTGAATCTTCATACGATCCTGTGCTGCTCGAAGGTTCTCCCGTAGGGTGGTGAGAGTCCGATCACGATCACGGAGCGCCCGATCAACTGCTGCCACGGCCGTACTCCCGGGCTCATAACTGCTCAAGGTAGGAGGTGGACGCCCATAGACGACCTCAAACGGCGTGAGTTTACTGGCCGAGTGATAAGAAGTGTTGAAACAGTACTCCGCCCAATGTAGCCAACTAGTCCAGGTCCGCGGCTCATCCATGACAAAACAGCGAAGGTAAGTCTCGACGCCCCGATTTAAGACCTCGGTCTGGCCGTCAGTCTGGGGATGATGAGCCGTGCTGAAACGTAAGGAAGTCCCCTGCAAGCGGAATAGCTCTGTCCAAAATCGGCCTACGAAGGTCGGATCACGGTCGGAAATGATCGCGCGGGGAACACCATGCAAACGAACAACCTCCCGCACAAATAAGGTCGCAACAGACTCCGCGGTGTAGGGATGGCTCAGAGCAAGGAAGTGCCCATACTTGGACAACTTGTCCACCACTACCAAGATCACTGTTTTCCCCTGCGACTTAGGTAGCCCATCGATGAAGTCCATAGAAACCGTGTCCCAGATCTGATGTGGAATCTCCAAGGGAGTGAGGAGGCCGGCCGGAGAAGTAGTCTCATATTTTTGTCGTTGGCACACCTCACACGTCTGTACGAACTCCTGAATGTCGCGGCGCATGCCCTTCCAAAACACGTTGGCCCGAGCCCGCTGAAGGGTGCGAAGAACGCCGGCGTGGCCGCCTGTCGGCGACGAGTGAAACTCATGCATCATCACTGTGCGCCAAGCAGAATGAGCAGGAATGACCACCCGCCCGTGATAGAAGAGTCGGTCATTCTGTAAATGGTAGCCTGGAGCTGTCGCATGACCTTGCTGCAAGTCCTCCACAATAGCCCGTAACTCGGGGTCGCGCTGCACCGCGTCTTGAATTTCATCCATCGACTCCAACTGCGGCCCGGAAATGTGTGCCAAACCCCCTTCGGGTAAGCGAGAGAGGGCGTCAGCCACCCGATTATCCTTCCCCGGTCGATATTCGATCGCATAATCATAGCCCAACAGCTTGGTGACCCACTTTTGTTGCAGGGGGGAAGAGATCCTTTGCTCCAAGAAATGCTTCAAACTCTGGTGATCGGTCCGGATCGTAAAATGACGCCCAAGTAGGTAGGGCCGCCAGAGAGCCACCGCATGAATCACCGCCAGCATCTCCTTTTCATACACTGAGAGACCCAGAGTCCGGGGAGGCAAAGCCTTACTGTAAAAGGCGATCGGCCGCCCCTCCTGCATCAAAACCGCCCCCACACCCACGCCAGAAGCATCTGTCTCGACCACGAACCGTTTGGTAAAGTCCGGGAGTGCCAACACTGGAGTCGTCGTCATAGCTCGCTTGAGCGCCTGGAAGGCGGTCTCGGCCTCAGCGTGCCACTCAAAAGCATCCTTCTGTAGCAGCTGTGTAAGTGGCCTAGCAATCTTCCCGTAGTCCCGTACAAAGCGTCGGTAGTACCCAGTGAGGCCTAAGAACCCCCGCAGTGCCCGAATGGTCAACGGTCGGGGCCACGACAGCATATTCTCGATCTTCCGTGGGTCTGCCTTCACCCCTTCAACAGAAACTAGATGCCCCAAATATTCCACCTCAGGTTGTCCGAAAGAACACTTAGACCGCTTAGCATATAACTGGTGTTGCCGAAGAGTAGAGAAGACCTGAGCCACATGAAGTAGATGATCCTCCCAAGTAGCACTGTAAATCAGGATGTCGTCGAAAAAAATCAGGACGAAGCGTCGCAGGAAGGAACGAAAAATCTCATTCATATTGGCCTGAAAGGTAGACGGCCCCCCAGTCAATCCATTGGCCATCACTAAGAACTCATAGTGACCGTCATGAGTTCTGAAGGCAGTCTTATGCACATCCTCCTCTTTCATCAGGATCTGATAGTAGCCGGACCGCAGATCCAGCTTGGTGAACAGGGTCGCCCCATGCAACTCATCCAAGAGCTCCTCGATCACGGGAATCGGAAACTTGTCCTTCACAGTTACACTGTTCAAGGCCCGGTAGTCCACGCAAAAACGCCATGATCCGTCTTTCTTCTTAACCAAAATAATCGGTGCGAAAAAAGAACTGGTACTAGGCCGTATGATACCTGCATCAAGCATTTCCTTCACACTGCGTTCAATCTCGGCCTTCTGGATGTAGGGATACCTGTACGGGCGGATGTTGGGCGGTTCCGCCCCAGTCTGTAACACAATCTGATGATCACGGAAACGTGACGGTGGAAGGGTACTCGGCTCCTGGAAGATGTCATCATACTCCTCTACAAGCGGCCGCAACTGATCTGGCACCTGTGTTAATCCCTCCTCGTCCGACCGCACCCCCAGCAGGATTGCCATCAAGCTACTAGACTCCTCCAGCTGCTGCAAACTGCGAAGGGAAATCTCCTTAACGGGAGACGATCTGAGCCCCGTCAAACAGAACTGTCGTCCGCCTTGCATGAATTCCATCGTCATCTGATCCCAATCAAAAGTAACCCGCCTCAGCTGCTGTAACCACTGCACTCCCAAAACCATGTCTGAGCCTCGGATCGGTAAGAGGTAGACGTCCGTGCACCCCACATATTCCTGCATCCGAAGCTCTACCGCCTTCAACATCCCTTGGCACTGTAACTTGCTGCCGTCTGCAACCATGACCTGAAAGGCTGCACCCGTGTCGATCTGTTGCCCCACCTTCCTTGCTACATCAGGATGAATAAAGTTGTGGGTGCTCCCACTGTCGACCAAAATCGTCACCCTCTCACGCCGAACCCGTCCAACCAACCGCATCGTAAGCGGGGGGGGGGGGGATTGCATCCCTCCATGGCATGTAGGGAAACGCCCAACTCCGTCAGGTCTAGGTCTCCCCCAAACTCCACCTCCTCCTCTGGTAATACGTCCTCCTCGAGCTGCTCCTCCAGCTGCAACATGAAAACCTGGACCTTCTGGCACTTGTGACCGGGGACGAACTTCTCATCACAATTAAAGCATAAACCCTTCTCCTTCCGAGCCGCCAACTCGCTCCAAGACAACCGAGTCACCGTTGGCTTGGTACCCGTGGGGGGCTCCCGTCGTGCTGCCATCGTCGGGCCCAAAGCTGGTCTACTCGTGTTACGTGCCCGTTGCCTGTTGAACCTCTCCTCCTGAATACGTGCCAACGTAATGGCATGGTTCAAGGAACGGGGCATGAGTGCCTGAACCTCATCCCGAATATGCTCCTTAAGACCGGATATAAAACAGCTGTAAAGCGTCCTCTCTGGCCACTGAACCCGATTCGCCAACTTCTCGAACTCGGTCCGATACTCCATAACCGACCCCTTCTGACGAAGCTTCTGAAGGAGTGCCTCAAAGTTCTCATACTCCAGTGGCCCAAACCGGGCCGTAAATCCATCCACGAACTCCCCCCAAGGCACGTACTCCCGTCCCCGCAAGAACCACTGTGTCCATTGGAAGGCATCATCCTTCAGATGGAAGGACGCTAGCTGCACCCACTGGCCTTCAGGCACCTCCTGGTACTGGAAGAATAATTCGGCCTTGTGAATCCATTCCAGGGCGTCGCCGCCCTCGAACTCTGGAAAGTACATACGCGTTAACTCGGGGGTCAACCGTTGTGCTCCTGGACCTCCGTCCCTCCTTGCGTGTTCCCCATGCTCAAAACCCCCGTACCCGTGCGGCTGTCCCGCTCCCCAAGGCGGAGGCTGCGGGTGCTGCGGCTGGCCGCCCCACCCTGGGCCAAATCCGACCCCTCCTGGTGGCCCAAACCCGCGTGGAGGAGGAAGGAGCCCCCCCCTTTGCTGTCCCACCATGTCGGGTGGCCGCCGGAGCCCCAAAAGCTCCTCCCCGCCTCGGCGCCACTCTTCCGGGGCCGATCCCAGTCCTCTGAAGCCTGCTGCAGTGAATCCGGGCGGAAACAGCCCCGCCGGACCCCCGTAACCCGCTCCCGAAGCCGCAGGAGCCCCGTATCCCGCCGATCCCGTGCCGCCGACCCCTCCGTGCCACGCCGCGCCGGCCGGAGCCCCTCCCGCAGGCCGCACGCCCCCGACGCCTTCCGCAGCCCGCGTAGAGACGGAGCCGGCTGGATCGGCTCCCGATCCGGCCGAATCCTCGTTGGCCGGGCCTTTCCCCTTCAGTAGGGTCTTCAACTCCTCCAAACGGGTCTCCAGACGCACTTCCAACGCCGCCATGGAATCGGTGAGGCCAACAACATTCTCCTCTAGGGTTTCAATCCGCGAGGATTCCTCTTGATTGCGAGTATTCACCATTGCCGCGAGAATCGACTCCTCTGATACCAATTGTTATGCCCTAACTAGGAGAGAAACTAAGAGAAGATGTAGAGGAAGCTAGAGAAAGAGATTAGGGTTAGGGTTGAGAGAAGAGGAAGAACCTGAATATATTCTTGCATGACATCCAAAGAGAGGGGTCCGGATATTTATACCCCCGGACCCAAGACCGGCCGGCCAAGGGGGCCGGCCGGCCCAATGGGGCTGAACCCGGCGTGGTTCAGCCCCCCCCCCCCCCCCCCCCGAGCCATATATTTAAGAAGAGGGGGCTGAACCCATTGGTTCAGCCCCAATAACGCCACGTCCGTGCCGCCGCCGCTTGTAATGTTGTCCAAACAACCGAGCCTCGTCCGGGGGCGTAACAATCTTCCACGAATGAAAATGTGTGGGAGCCGCGCATGGCCGCATGTGATGAACATGTTATGTTCGGTGGTCGGGACAAGATAAAGTCTCCAAGTTCTCGGAAAAGGGGATGAGTTCTCAGGATATGACGACACTCTCTGGTGCGCACACAATCTGTCAGTCACAATGCCAGCTCTTCCACTCCCACATCTGCAATGACAACAACTGGCAACGCTCGACGTGCAGACACCTGATCCTGCAGCCATGGGAAAAAAGAGCAATTACAGGTCATTCCAATTGTAAAAAATCATCCTACAACCGAACAACAACATTGGAATTCAGACTAATTTAATTCCTGCAAGACTTGGAATTGGATGAATTCCAATTCCTGCGATCCGAAAGGACCCTGATAGATCCACAAGTTACTAAAATAAATAATGAAATTTCATGTATCTTAAAGATGTAACAACCCATATATATATATATATATATATCTTTACCATATATAAAGAAATATCAAATTCATGAATTATAAATTCATTGAATGGATATGGACCGTGAGATCTGAATGCTTTATTTATAAGGCGTACATTATTTTCTCAATTAAAAAACGACATCTCACTAGCTCTCCTAAGGCTATAGCTGGGTGAGGGATGAGAGAGAGAGAGGGAGAGAGAGAAGGGGAGAAGAGAGAGAGGGGGCGGTGAGAGAGAGAGGGGGGGGGGGGGAAGAGGGCGGCGGAGAGGAAGAGTATATTATATTATATTATATAATATATATATATTATATATAATATATAATATATATATTATATATAATATATAATATAGATGATAGATAAAGAGAGGGGAGAGAGAGAAAAAGAGAGAGGGGGGGGGGGGAAGAGTGCGGGGAGAGAGAGAGAAAGAGAGGGGGAGAGAGAGAAAAAGAAAAAAAATATATATACGTATATATGGATATTTTTTTACAAAATAAATATTATAATGGTGATGTATATTTTATTACGGTCATTTTGAGTACTCATATGCATATGTTGCGGGCGAAGCCAGCAGAGGGAGGGTGAAGTCCGCCGTTGCCGGCCGGATACTGTGGCGCGTGGCCATCGGGCCGTGCCTGTCACTTGTGTATATATATATATATATATATATATATATATATATATATACTAGCATCTTCGAACGGGCTTCGCCCGTTCTCGATGCGTCGCTCCTGGCTTCGCCCGCTTGGCATTCAAGCGGCTACGCCCGCCCACCGACAATAATCGTGTATTTGCAATTTATTACAATTTATTAGAATTGTATTTAAAGAAATAATTAAATAATTTTTTTTAATAATACCATTTCAATCCCCATTTCAATCCCCATTTAAAGAAACAATTAAATAAATTTTTTTTAATAATACTGTTTCAACTTTCAACCCCCATTTAAATAAATAATTAAACAATTTTTTTTTTAATAATACTGTTTCACCCCCCCCCCCCCTCCGCAAAAATCATTCACGCACGGCTGCCCATGCCGCCGCCGGTGGCCTGCCCGGCGCCCACCGGCAGGTTCGCAGGCCTCTGGCGAACCCGCCGGGGGTTGCCCGCTCGCCGGCAGACATCTACCGGCGAACTCGCCGGTGGTCACCGGTCAGGCCGCCGGCGGCGGGAATAGGCGCTGGCAGTTCTCTTTGGAAATAGGCGCGGGCAGTTATCGGGATTTTGGGGAGATGAACAATGTACGTTTTGGAGGAAATGCTATAGGCAGTTCTCTTCTTTTGTATCCAACGGCCCATATTTGCAGATGCTTGATCGGGCAGTTCCTGTTCATTTCTTGGTGTGCTTTAAGATGTCTATTGTTTTATATGATAAAGATATATATATATATATATATATATATATATATATATATATATATATATACTAGCATCTTCGAACGGGCTTCACCCGTTCTCGATGCGTAGCTGTGGGCTTCGTCCGTAACCAAGCGGGTTTCTCCCGCTTGGCAACAACATTGGTCGTGGGCGGCAACATGTGTCGTGGCCGGCGATATTGATCGTGGAGGCAACATTGGTCGTGGGTGGCGACATTAGTCGTGGTCGTCGACATTGTTCGTGGACGGCGACATTGTTCGTGGACGACGACATTGTTCATGGACGGCGACATTGTTCATGGACGGCGACATTGTTCGTGGACGGCGACATTGTTCGTGGACGGCGACATTGTTCGTGGACGGCGACATTGTTCGGAGGTTTGTGCTACTTTCAAAATCTCATGAGTTTTGTGCTCGATGCGTCGCTGCGGGCTGCGCCCGCATCAAAGGGTTATAACTGATATAAACATCAAGTGTAAAGGAAATTCCCTGCCAAGAAATATAACCTCAAAAAATCATATTTTGCAGAGGCTAAATCTTGCAAATATGTCCAAAACAACTTTGCAGAGGCTAAATCTTGCAAAAAAAACTTTGTGTGCAGTGCAACCAAAGAATTTTATAATTGGTATAAAAATCAAAGGGTAAAGCAAATTCCTTGGCAAAGAATATACACTAAAAATCATAATCTTGAATAAAAGCTTGCAAATATACTTTAACTATTTTGTGCCAGTGCTTCTCCGTCATTATAATAACCCCACAAAAATACAACTTCAAACAGTCATTAGTGCCAACAAAGTTGGCTTTTTTATTCCTACTTCTCCAAAAAGAAGCTAGTAGTGCAGTTTCCCTCTTCACAAAGTAGGCATTCCAGAATAAGTATTACTCATCAACTAAAGAACAGATTAAATAGGAAGATAAAGACTTAAATTGAGGAAAGGAGTCTAAATTTGGATTAAGTGCACAAATTGGAAGCAGAATAAGGAACCTTAAACCTGGACTATATGCATTCATTCTCCAGAAACAAAAAAAAATCACAAAAATGAGAAAAAAACGATTGAGCGGGCTGCGCATGTATAACTTCCTTATACCGAACACCCATAATCACAGTCGTCGCCGTCCTCCATCCTCGGTATCATGTACTCCCTTTCCTGAACCAATTCAGGAACATCCCAAGATTAAAAAACCCTAGCTCCAGCACCTTGGACAGCAGATAATAAAGATAGTATATGATCGAAACCCATTACCTGTTCTTGAAGGGATCGAGCAAGGGCGAGGTCAACGTCAACGTGGGTAAGACTGGAAAAGGGTGTTCTGCTCGGCATATGAGGGGGCATCTCTGGAGCAGATCCGTCATCAGCCAAAACCGCGGAGAGGAGGCTGGAGTTAGAGCGAGGATTTTCAACGGGAGCTTTATCTCTGGCGCCGCTCTCCTTCGCTTTCTCCATCTAGAGAGGCAAAAGAGAACGCAGCGTGTTATGGGCCTAACTCGGAGATGGTCGGAGGAGTGGTCAATGGTGGAGATGCGAGGTAACGGAGATACTACGGAGCCATGACCGCGGCTGCCTAAGCAGGGCTTGCTCGTTAGAGGAGAGAGCTACCAAGACCTCATACTCAAAGACGGGAATTAGATTCTTTCATTCCTCCCTTCTCCTTACAAGACTAAGGGTCTATTTATAGGACCCCGGGTGGCACACCCGTAATTACATGAAAACATTAAAATATTAAAATACTACTTGACTTGACTCGATGCAATATGACGCGACATATAAGTTGACTTGAATGCATATAATAATAAAATAGATAACCAGTGGTTGAGTTGTAACCGATCTGTAACATCTCATCCGCCCTTGAATTCGAACTTGCCCTCAAGCTCGAACTCCACGTGGTGACCAGATCATCTGGCAACTTGATCTCCCGCCAGAACAATACGGCAGCGGTGAGTGTCGGCGGCGCTGTTGGAAAGACGAGCGGCGTAATTAATGGCTTTGACAAGGTCGGTGGAGTTACGAGGAGCAGCAGTAGCAAGTAGGTCGGGGAAGCGACGGCCGGCAGAAGGAACGGATCTGTAAGCGGTGAGGTGACCATCGGGGTCGGCGGAGCGGGGGTCGGCGGAGCGGGGGCCGGCGGAGCAAGTGCTGGCGGAAAGGCGGCCATGATGTCTGACGAAGGTGACCCAAGGTGGGACGACACTACCACGACAGGTGATGGTGGAAGGGAAATTATCGCTAAGAGGGGTGGCACGTCAATGGCCGGTGCAGATAGCGATTGCACGAAGAGAGGCGGCGGTGGAAGTGGCAGGGACACGGGTTGCGGCAGAAAGACGACTGCCGGATTCTTAATGTGGTGGAGGAGTGCGTCTGCATTCCGGAGGAGAGTGTCCATAGAGCTCATCATTCCTTGTAGTGTCGATTGGATGACGGCGACATCCACGACAGTCAACTTGGTGGCCGCCATGATAACACTTGATGACTTAATTAATTCTTTGGAAGGGGCGGCAGCTCATTTAATAGGCAGTGGAGCAAACAAAACGAAGAATAAATGAGGTGTGGGTTGCTGGGGCCGACATGCAGGCTGGTGCATGTTAAAGAGGAAAGAGGATTGGAGGAGGGTTTTAAATTAAATAAACAAATAAAGCTGCCAGCTGTGGTAATGAAGAAAAATAATACTTGACGTGGGGCCCATTGGAACAGCAATAGGTTTAATAAAATAGAAAAGTTGTGGGGTTCGAGCGATGAAAAGGAGAGCAGGAGCTGAGGCACATGGGGCTCGAAATGAGCTAAGGCGGGGCGGCGTGCGGGAAGGTGGAGTATACTGGCGCAGGGCTCGAGACACGGGGAAAGGGCTCGATGAAGCGCGGCTGTGCGGGGATCGATGAAGCCGCGGTCCGCGACGACGATGCAAGGGAGGGTGCTCGAACCTGTTGCGGCGTGTGACTTGGGAATGGAGAAGACGGAAGAAGGCGACGCCTTGCTGTTCCCGACTGCGCAGTACTGTGGGAGATTTCTGCACAGGATTGTTGTTCTCTCGACAAAGGAGGCGTCCCGTAGGGGCTTGTCATCGGGGATGGAGGATGTCGTGAAAGCCAGAGGGAGGAGCAGTTGTGGTGTTGGCGGCACGCGTCGTTGGCGACGCAGAGAGGATCGGTCGGAGTTGAGGAAGATGTAGGGCGCTGAGGAAGGTGGGAGACGCGGAGGTTGAAGGATGTTGGCGTCGGATCTGCTGCGGCCAGCAGAGGAGGGGTTTCGAGGGAGGTGGAATGTTATGCGTACGCGGAAGAGGACCGAGGCCTCTGATACTAAGTTGTTATGGGCCTAACTCGGACGTGGCCGGAGGAGTGGTCAAAGGTGGAGATGCGGGGTAACAGAGATACTACGAAGCCATGACCGTGGCTTCCTAAGAGGGGCTTGCTCGTTAGAGGAGAGAGCTACCAAGATCTCACACTCAAAGACGGGAGTTAGATTCTTTCATTCCTCCCTTCTCCTTACAAGACTAAGGGTCTATTTATAGGACCCCGGGTGGCACACCCGTAATTACATGGAAAAATTAAAATATTAAAACACTACTTGACTTGACTCGATGTAACATGAAACGACATATAAGTTGACTTGAATGCATAAAATATTAAAATAGATAACCAGTGGTTGAGTTATAACCAATCTGTAACACAGCGGTAGGAGAGGACAGTTAGACACGAAGGAGACGACGGGCGGGATTTGATTTTGCCGTAGCAGGGGGCGGGATTTGCTGAAGCAGAAGAATCACAGTTGAGAATTTATTTGTTTGGCACAAATCCGACGGCGACAAATCTGTGTATCATTTTTATCGTGTGGTCCAAATCAGAAACTTGGTGCGGTTGGTAGATATGTATATTGTTTTATATAATAAAGATATATATATATATATATACCTAGAAAAAAGATCTTTAATCTAAGGGCAATTTTTTTAAAAAAAAACTAATTAAGTTTTCACTTTTAAGCCTAGCCGCAACCCCCCCCCCCCCCTCTGGTTCACTCATTACTCTCAGCACAGCTCTCCCGATTCCGCACATTTCCCGATCCCGCAAGCTGCGCGAAGCCCCGCTCTCATGCCTCCCAATTTCCGTCTGGTGCTTCCTCTCCCCCCTCCCCCAAGCTGGCGTCTCCTTTTGCTTCCCCTCCTCCTGCTCCTCTTCATTTCTTATGGCCGACAACTCCAAGAACCGGTGATCCGAGGACCGACAACCTCCCTTCCTGAGACCGACAACTCCTCCTCGGGTCGGCAGCAGAAACCCCATTTCCTTCACCCCCAAGTGTCGGCAGCCCCTCCATCCTTCTTCCTCTTTGATTTGGTTGGTGGATTGCAAGATGGTCACCTAGGGTTTGCTCGAATCCCCCTCAACTCGGATTTCTGGGCTCGAATTTGGTTTCCTTGGTAAGATTCTCCCTCCAATCTACTTTATTCGGACTTCCTTGATTTTTTTTTACAAATTTAGCGCTTCAAATTACGTTTATTTTGTGATCCAAGCTTGTGCCCCTCTTGTAATCGTCTAATCTCATTGTATTTGTGATTTCCGGCGCCGCCCATCGAACTAATTGACGGTATTGCTCAAAGCCCTCCCCGATTTAGGGTTTATCAAGCCAAAGCGCCGCCAATTTCAATTTATGCACGTTAATCTCCTATCCCCTCACCTTTGATGATGGTAAATTCATTAACTCCCTCATGCTTAGATTATGTAAAATAAATTGTCGGTCCTGGCGTATGGATTTCTGTTATATCAAATATCAATTGCGTTGTTATTGAATAGGTAAATATGGATTCTAAATTTTGTTTGTGTCGCTTAGCCGTCGCCGTCAGTTTCGGTTTTACATAAGGGCAAGTAGAGAAATCTCTCTCACTTGCAAACATTGAATTTAATTTCATGCACTCCTTATGTTCATGAATTATACTATTAAATACCTGAATCATTAAATAAGTAGCATGTCTTAATACACTAGAAATCACAACTATGAATCATTAAATTAATTAATATCATAAACAATCATTGAAAAAAGTGTTTACTTGATGCAACTCTTTAACTTGAGCTCCCGCTTGACTCCGTAGCAGGAACAAATGAATGGTCATAGCAAGCACAACTTTTGGGATAAGTCTTGCATTTGAACTTGAATATGAATTATTTTCATCAAATAAAAATACCTACATATTTCATTTGTTACAGATTATGTCATTACATGAACGAATATGTGCTATACTCCGGAGTAGGCTAATAATTTTAGTTATTTCTGTTTGACTCATTTACTTGTCTGTCTTACTAGGTTTGTCTCATAAAAATTAGTACATGTACAATTCTGATTTCATTGCTCGTATTGTATTTTACTTTGTTAACTTTTTGTTTCAATGTTCTGAGCCTTTTTCCTTCTTGTTTTGGAATTTACCTTAGCGTCTGTGAATGCGCTGCCTACTACCTGAGTCCGATTTACGTCAAGTTCTTGTGTTCGTGAAGGTTTATCTTATTTATTGTTGTATCAGGTTCTATGCTGTATTTTCTTTACTGTTAAATTTTGCTTATTATATAATAGTTGTGATCCGTCATTTTCTTTATATCATGGATAACTGTTGGGCTATAAATCAAGTGCTGAAATTTGGTATTAATACATATTCATTTCCTTTGGAATTTTTATTGCATAAAACTTGTACCAGTACTATATGCCTTGAGTTTTATTAAAATACATGTGCATCTAACTTTTCACAACTACACTCTAAAGATTCAGCATAAAAACAATTATTTTCCTCCAAATTAATTCTTTTAAATCAAATAACGCTAAATCAATTCCCTCCTAAAGGTGCAAATTTAGCCCAGACCCGGTGGCCCGACCCGAATTTACCCGGGTCTGAGCTTGATTAGGTCTAGGCCTAGCTAGTCGTGTTCAAAAAGACCAGGCCCATAAAAACTGTCTGGGCCAGGCCCGAAAAAATCCCGGGTAGGCCCAGCTCGGGAAAAGCCCATCCCGAGCCTAGGTAGGGCTTCAGACCCTTACAGAACCCCAATATTAATTCGGTGCCTGGCACGGGCCGGGCCCGAATAAACTCGGGCATCGAGCCTAGCTTGGGCCCGGTGCCTAGCGGGATTTCCTCGAAAATACCGTTAGCAGGCGGGATTTCCTCGAAAATCATGCCAGCATGCGTGATTTCCTGATGGCGGGATTTCCTCCAAATATGCGAGATTAATCCCGCCTAATAGGTGGGATTACCGCATATTTAGGCGGGAATAATCTCTCCTAAATAGGCGGGATTAAAATCCCGCCTATTAAAATCAAATCAGGTAGGCCCGGGCCCGACCCGGCCTTGCGGGCCTTAGCAGGCCACCTCCTCGAGAGGGGGCCCGAGCCCGACCCGAGCCCATCTCAAGTCGGGCCCGGGCTGAGCCCTGTTGGCATAAAACCCGGGTCCGATCGGCCCGATTCCAACCCGACCCGATCGGGTTTTTTGGACACGACTAGGCCCGGGCCAGGCCTAATGGACTCACCATACCCCATTATTTAGGCAGAGCCCGACCTAGTGCCCGGGTCGGGCTACATATAGGTCCTATAAGGCCCAAGGCCCGATTAATATTGTTCTTGTTGGGGCCTCCCCAACATTAAATTGCTGGTGCGTGATGGCCCCAAGCTGGACGGCCAGCTTCTTTGGCCGCCCCGCTTGCTATTTGTAGCAGCTAGCTATTATTTGGCAGTTCGTTAGCTGCCAAGTGGCGGCTAGCCATTGACATTTGGGCCAACATGGGCTAGATTTTGTGGGATCAGTATGCCCCCTTATTTTGCAATGGTCTGGGCCTAGCCCCAGGATCCCGGACCCGGTCTGGGCCCGGGCCCGTCCTAGGCCCAACAACAAAAAAACCCGAGCCCATGGGGTCTAGGCCCGACTTGGGTGTGGCATACCTTATTTTCACGCCTACTCTCGTCTAACAGACAAGGAATTTCTTTCACCCATGTATGTGGATAAAGTAAATTATTATTTTCACATATTTTGAATTTCAATATAAAAATATCTATGCATGCATCATTTCTTCACTGGGCTTGTTATTTTCTATTATTCTCGGCTGAAGAACTTACACTACACTCATAAGCATGAGTAGTATGCACACAAATATTAAGAGGTTATAGGAAAACTTAACATTTATGTGCATAAGAATTTCCACTAGAATATACACCGCTTGCGAATATTAAATGGATTTTGGCAATTTAATATTTTCAAGTGTGATGACATTATAATCATAATATACATGACATGTTAAGCGATATGAACACTTAACATGACATGTGTATCCATTCATGAACATTCTTAGGAATGAATTCTAGGCACAATTACATTGCATACATAGCATAGTTCATTGCACAAGTGTTAAGCTAAGAACAACAGATGACAATTGCATACACATGGATTTACAAATTATTTGTCATTGCACGTGATTTCATTATCGCATTTGAATGATAATTACTTATAGTTGTCCAACGAAAATGTTGTAATTATTACATGGTTTACGTATCCGATAATATTAAGGTGTTAGAACCTCTAGTTTCAATCTTTTCTATTCAGTTTGACTGTTTCTCTTACCTGATTCACTCGTATCTCTTTCTAGACGGCTCCTAAGCGGTCACAACGCAAACAGGTTATCTCTTCTGCAAGGTAAACTTCTAGAGATACAACTGCTCAGCTTCTGAGGCAGATTTTGGATCGTCTCACTCACCTAGAAGAGGATCGCCAAACTCTTGATCCAACCTCAGTTTTCGGCCGCATAGGGACAGCTAGAGCAACTATCACTACTGCCCCTCCTTAAGCCACTCCTCATACATCTGATTTCGGAACTGGATCCTCTATCGTCACCATGGAGACCGAAGTTATCAAAGGCACAATGCACACCGAAGCACAAAGGGGTCCTGGAGCTTAGGCGCAAGGCGCAAACGCGCACCTGAGATAAGAGAGGCACACAAATTGGGGAAAAAGGGAAATTGAGCGAATTGGACGCCCAATTCGTTGAATTGAGCGAATTGGGCGCCCAATTCGCTGAAATTGAGCGAATTGGCCGCCCAATTCGCTGAAATTGAGCGAATTGGCCGCCCAATTCGCTGAAATTGAGCGAAATGGCCGCCCAATTCGCAGAAATTGAGTACAATGTACATATAATGAGTACATCCATTTTCAGCTATTAAATAATTTTACAACGAAAATAATGAGTACAATGTACATATAAGTATATAACAAGATAATTAGTGTAAATCTTGAATTGGGCTTCCAATTCACGGTTTTACAGTGAACTGGAAGCCCAGTTCACTGTAAAACAGGAACTGGAAGCATTAATGAACTGTTTTGATGAGTACAAACCTATATTGAAGCCAAAACATTAATGAACTGTAGCTTGTAGGTAATTTCGTAATTGACATTCTTAATTACTAAGATGAATGTGTATCTTTTAGGCCTCATATAATAATACTAAGATGAATGTATGGAAATACTAGGAAACATGAATTAATGAATGATTATATGAGAGGAATAATGATAGTGATATCGATCAAGATATTCAAAATATACTTAGATGATTTAAACATGCACGGGGAGACGGGAGAACAAACAGCGGCTCCAGAAATAAGAGCGGCGAGTTGATGGCGGTGGTGAGTACAAGACGAGTTGATGTCTTGATGTTTCCTTTTGCAGTTCTGCGTCTCCGGCGAGTTCATGGCGGCGGTGGCTCTGGCGAGAACAACCGAGGACAAGGGGAGTCGGGAGGAGAACAAACTGCGGCTCTGGATAGAAAAAGGGGCCGAATGACAGGATTCTTAGCTAATGCCCTAAAATGGGTGCGGGAAAATAAACCGATTTTAAAGATTTAGCCCTAAACCGGTCCTGGGTTTGAGGCGTGCCTGAGTTGCGCCTAGACGCGCCCGAGGCACAGCGCCCTCCTTGGCCTTGACAGGGCGCGGCTGCTTGCACCTCGTGCGCCAGGCGCCTCAGGTGCGCCTTTCAAAACATAGCTGGATACCACGCCCGTGTCTAATCCGACTACTACTCCTGTAGCGATGGCAGATACTCTGGCATTCAAGAGGCTAAATCTGTCATCCTACAGTGGTGATCGTGACTACTTCGTCATCTCTGACTGGCTCTTCCAGATGGAGAAGCACTTCGAGTATGTTGGAGTTCCGGAAGCTTAGAAGGTTCTTCTTGCAGCCTACCAGCTGATCGAGGATACTTACACCTGGTGGTTTCAGTGCAACAATCTCCTCAATTTTGCCTCCTGGGCCTGAGGTCAATTCAAGGAATCTATCTTGGAGAAGTTTCTCTTATCTGTGGAGTGAAACAAGCTAGCTGAGAAGTTCTTGTACATTCAGCGGCCCGACAGGACAGCGACCGAGTACAAAAAGGAATTCTCTCGTCTTTCCCTCCTTGTCGCATAGTTTGTGCCAGACCAAGAAGATCAGTTGTTTCGTGAAGAGACTTCGTCATGATTTCTGTCAGCATGTGATAGCTCATGGTGCTGCCACCTATGCTGAGACTGTGGAAGCCACCTTGCAAGTGGAAGTTATTGACTTGGACCATACTGCCAAGAAGGTCTAGTATGGTACAAGAAATGCCACCTCTGAGCACAAACACAAGGGTTCTCCAACTCAGAAGCAAGACCTCAAGTCCAAATAGGTATGCGTCATTTGCTACAAGCTGGGTCATGTCGCCCAAGTCTGTCGCACCATCCTGAAGAAGCAAAAGATGGTTGTTCATGCACAGAATCCTCAGTTGACGCTTACCTCTGCCTCGACCATCTGTTCTTACTACAAGAAGTCGGGTCACCTACTGAAGGACTGTCGCCATAAGCAGAATGCCTGTTACAGATATGGGTAAGTTTAGCATCATATTCAAGACTGTCCTATAAAGGAAAGCTCAATTCCCACTCAGCCTCTGCAAGCTATTTCTGGAGCTCAAGAGAAGGGCAAAGCTGTGTTGAATGTCATCACTCAGGGCGAGGTGCTCGCTTCTACCGATGTCATCTCCGGTATGTAATATATAGTTTTAAACTTTTTGCATTTTAATTTATTTGTCTTATTATCTAACGATCATGAATTGCGTCTGTAATTTCTATTCCTAGGGAGATTTATGATAAAAAATAAGTGCATGTAGATTCTCTTTGATTCTGGTGCATCTCATTCATTCATTGCGCTTCAGATTGTGGATCTTCATTGTTGGACTACTTCGCCACTTGAGGTCCCATATGAGATCTTTGTACCTGGTCATTTGCACTTTTCGAATAGGGGAATTCTCAATTGTTCGATCATGTTTGGTAAATTGCGAGTTTCAACCGATCTTATAGTTCGGGATATGACAGAGTTCAATATAATCTTGGGCATGAATTAGTTGTTTCGTATAGTGCAAAATTGGACTGTGTAATAAAGATGATCAATCTCAGCATCGATGACACGGACTTCAGCGTTCATGTTAAGACCCACAATCACATGAAGGTAATTTCGGCAGTGCGCGTCACACGCCTTCTTAGTCAAGGATATTCTGCTTGTTTTGTATATGCTTCGCTTACGTATTCTGCCCCTTCGCAACTCGAATATATTCTAACTGTTTTTGAGTTTCTTGATATTTTTCCTGTTGAATTGCCTGAAATGTCTCATGATCGAGATGTGGAGTTCTTCATTGACATAGAGCCTGGAACGCGTCCCATATCTAAAGCTCTGTATCGTATGGCCCCACGCGAACTATAGGAGCTTAGATCGCAATTGGATGAACTGCTTGAGCGAGGATACATACGTCTTAGCTCTTCACCTTGGAGAGCCCCGATTCTGTTCGTGAAAAAGAAGGATGGCTCCATGAGCCTGTGCATTGATTATTGGGATCTGAATAAGGTAATAATCAAGAATAAGTATCCTCTTTTGCGCGTGGATGATCTCTTTCATCAGCTCAAGGGTAGTACAGTCTTTTCCAAGATAGATCTCATATTCGGTTACCATCAGCTGAAGATCAAGAAATCTGATATTCCCCGAACTGCATTCAGAACTCGGTATGAGCATTTCGAATTCTTAGTGATGTCATTTGGTTTGACTAACACATCTTCTGTTTTTATGAATATGATGAGCTGTGTCTTCCGTGTATATCTGGATAAGTTCATCATCATTTTCATGGATGATATTTTGGTCTTTTCCGAGACTCGTGAGGAGAATGCTACACATCTTAGACTCACTCTCTCAACTTTCCGTCAGCATCAACTCTATGCCAAGTTGGCGAAATGTAAGTTCTGGCTGGATCGTGTTGCCTTCTTGGGGCATGTTATTTCTGGAGATGGACTTTTCGTTAATCCTGTCAAAATTTTCGCAGTTATGCACAGGAAGCAACCTTCTTGCCCTACTGAAATTCGCAGTTTTCTTGGATTGGATGGTATTACCGACATTTCATCAAGATTTGTTCCTCTCTTGCTGCTCCTCTGACACAGCCAACTCAAAAGCATGTTAGATTCGAGTGGTCAGATAAGTATGAGCAAGCCTTCTTCAAATTGAAGCAATACCTGTATTCGTCACCAGTTTTAGCTCTCCCTTCAGAGGGGACAAACTTTTCAGTTTATTTTGTGATCCAAGTTTGTGCCCCTCTTGTAATCGTTTAACCCCGTGGTAATTGTGACTTCCTGCGCCGGCCATCAAACTATTAACGAGATCGCTCAAAACCCTCTCCAATTAAGGATTTATCCAGCCAAAGAGCCACCAATTTTGATTTATGTGTGACAATCTCCTCTCCCCTCACCTTTGAGAAAGTTAAATTCTTCAACCCCCTCATATTTAGATTGTAAAATAAATTGTTGGTGCTAACATATGAATTTTTGTTATGTCAAATATCAATTATGTTGTTCTTGAACAGGTAAATAGGGTTTCTAAATTTTCCTCACGTCGCTTAGCCGTCACCGTCAGTTTCATCTTTACTTAAGACAAGTAAAGAAATCTCTATCGCTTGCAAATATTGAATTCAATTTCATGCACTTCTTCTAATACTCATGAATTCTACTCTTGAATACCTGAATCATTAAATTAGGCTTCATTTGGGAAAGAGTTTTGGTCCAGTGCATTTTGCCTAAATGAAAAGCTGTCTCAAAATTCCATTTGTTTATCCGCCTAAATTTCGAACCGCGCCTAAAAGCCCCGTATTCATTTTTCGGCGTCTACAAACTGGAGCAAAGCGCTCCAGTTTTCTGCGTTTCAAGGTCACGGGAGGGCTCGCGGCTCTTCTCCGGCGGTATCGGGATCACGGATATTCTCTGGCAGCATCGGGCTCGCGTCTCTTCTCTGAAGGCGGCGTCGGCCTTGCGGTTCTTCTCCGGCAAAGGCAGCTCTTCTCCGGCACGGTGGTGGCGATCGTGAACAGCTCCGCCTCCTCCAAGCTCACGTCCGCCGGCTTTAATCGAGATGTCAGAATCGAGCTCCTCCAAGCTCCGCCTAAAGACGTCGGTGGTGACATCAAAAATAGAAATCGCCTAAAGACGCTGGTGGTGACATCAAAAATAGAAATCGCCTCCTCCAAGCTCCGCCTCCTCCAAACTCCAGCCGCCTCCGCCGCCTCCGCCGCCTCCGCCTCCTCCAAGCTCCGCCTCCTCCAAACTCGAGCCGCCTCCTCCAAGCTCCGCCTCCTCCAAACTCCAGCCGCATCCGCCTCCTCCAAGCTCCGCCTCCGCCTCCAAGCTCCAGCCGCCACCTCCTCCAAGTAGTAAAATTAAAATATATGATATAGTATATAGTATAAACAGTAACATTAAATTAATAAAAATAATTATAATTTATAAATATATATTTTTTTCAATTATTTATTAATATATATATATATGAAAAAATAATTAAAAAAATATAAAAAAAATATTTTATAATAAAAATTATTTATAAAACGTCACCGCTATTTTGCCAAACGCTTTTCTGTTCTGAACAGCTTTGCAAACACAGACTTCCAAACAGACCTCCATTTCCAACAACCATTTTCCAACAGCTCTATGTACAAACATGCATTTACAACAACTCCTTTTACAACCGCAATCGCTCTCCCAAATGAAGCCTTGGTAGCATGTCCTGATACGCTAGAAATCACTAAAGTATGAATCATTTAATTAATTAACATCATAAGCAATCATTGAAAAGTAGTTTTAATTGATGTAACTCCTTGACTTAAGCTCCCGCTTGACTCCGTAGCGGGACAAATGAATGGTCATAGCAAACACAAAATTCTGATAAGCCTTGCATCTGAACTTGAATATGAATCATGTGCATCAAATAAAAACACATACACATTTCATTGGTTACAACTTATGTCATTACTTGAACGAATATATTGATGTAAACTCAAATTTAGAACTTTGGAAAACAATTAATTTTGGATTTTAAAAGAAAATACTTTTTAATGAAAAAAAGAAAGTTAGGGTAGAACTCGGGGGCCGAGCGGCCAAATCGAATTTTCGGGAGCGTGATTTCAAATTCGTCGCTCTGAGCCTTGAAAAGATCGTTAATTTCGTCGAGTGGAACTCCTACGCGTTTTAGGGTTCCAAGTCCTCTGCGAAATCTACACGTCCACAAGCCGAATTGCAAGCATAATAATTTTATGAAATAAACGGTATTAGTAGCAGAAAAACGCAACGACAAGCCCAAATTATTTTAAGTAAAGCATAAACTTATACTAATGCATGGAGCGGAGGATATACCCAAGTATTCGGCAGCGGAAACTGACCCCACCTAATCCTTCAACACGGGTCAGAGCACTTCTGGACTGGAACTGTCGGGTTCAAACCGGGGAAGACGTTGACGGTATTGAACGAGACCGGGACGCCGGAGAGGATTGTCGAGGTCGACGGCGCCCGGCGAGATCGTGGATGTCGGAGGCGACAATACTGTAGCGGGCTTGAGGAGGCAGCATCGTCGGTAGCAGGATGGGAAGCAATGATCGGCAGGCCCGTCGGTGCTATTTGGAACGAACTGGAGTAGGCTTCGGCGAGCGCGGACTGTTGCGGCAGCTGGAGTGGCTCCGGCGGTGGAGAGGTATAGTCGAAGGATGGCGGTGTGTCCAGTAAGGGCAGAGAACGTGCAGTCGTCGTTCTTTGTATTTTCCATCCAGCCCCTTTTAGGTTTGGGATGGGCCTATTTAAAAGGCAAATTACAATATTTTTGTTTTGGGAATAAAATCCTCCTTCCTTTTGAGAAATACAGAAATTATTACTTCATTGCCTCCAATTTAAAATTTGAAGTTTAAATTTATATTTACTAAAAAGGACTTGGGCTTGTTGTTATCGTTCTACTTCTAAAATACCGGACCATTTTATTCAGGGTCTCAATGGCCGGTCAAACCACGGAGCCAACAAACGAGCATTTGAAAAAATAACGAGTACAGGAAATAAAATGCGCAGGGAAAAAACAATAATAAAATACAGAAAATACTTTGATGCGCTAGAGTGTTTTGCGGGATGCATCAATTCCCCCGGGGTTGAAAGGACTCTACCCCAACAGGAATTCACAAAAACTAGCAATAGAGAGATCTGGGCGACGGTGTGGTAGCTCATCAGTGCTGAACCAAGAACTGTCTGTGATGTCTCGTCCTTGCCATGAGACCAAATAACGTTGCTATGTCCCGTGGCGAGTGCAAAACTCTCGTACATCCAGAACCTGGTCATCTCCTCAGTAGTGGGTGTCGGCACTGGAATTAAGTCTGGTGGGATCTCTGGAGCTGTCGTCGGTGGAACTAGGTGGATCTCCATAGAAAGGTGTCAGATCTGTCATGTTAAATATCGGCGAAGTACCGACGGGCAAATCTGTGAGATAGACATTCTCCCCGATGCGCTTTCGGACTCGGAAAGGGCCAAACTTCCTCTGATGTAACTTGTGATATGTACCCGGAGTGAATCTCTGCTTCCTGAAATAAGCAAAAACTTAATTTCTTTCTGAAAAGTATAATTCCCGACGATGTCGATCGGCCATGGTTTTATATTTTTCACAAGTCACTCGCAATTTATTAGTAATAGATTTATGAATTTCTTTAAATAATCAACATGGCTTGCACATCAAAGGAAATACGTTCATGAATCGGGAGGGAGTGACGATCAAGTAAATGTGGTATAGGGAATCCGTAAACAATCTCGAAAGGAGATTTAGTAGTGGAGCGATTAGTATAGTTATTAAATGTAAATTCAGATTATGGCAGTATAAGATTTCATTGTTTCGGATTCTCCCCCGTCAAACACCTAAGTTCCCCCAAACTCCTATTAACGACCTCAATCTGCCCATCGGTCAGAAGGTGATATGCGCTGGTAAATTCGAGTTTGGTACCTAGTCGGGCCCATAGTGTCTTCCAAAAATACCCCTATAAAACGAGTGTCCCTATCAGAAGTGATCGACCAACGAATTCCGTGCAGTCTAACGATTTCTTTTAAAAAAAGATCGGCGACGTGTACAGCACTAGAAGTTTTTCTACAAGGAATGAAATATGCCATCTTCGAAAATCGGTCAACGACTACAAAAATAAAATCGACTTTCCTCTGAGTGCGAGGAAGTCCTACGACGAAGTCCATCGAGAAGTCATCTCATGGCCGCTCAGGTATCAGCAAGGGGGTGTATAATCCAGTGTTTTCCGAGACTCGTGAGGAGCATGCTACACATCTTAGGCTCACTCTCCCAACTTTTCGTCAGCATCAACTCTATATCAAGTTGGCGAAATGTAAGTTCTAGCTGGATCGTGTTGCCTTCTTGGGGCATGTTATTTCTGGAGAAGGACTTTTCGTTGATCCGGTCAAAATTTTCTCAGTTATGCACTGGAAGCGGCCTTCTTGCCCTACTGAAATTCGCAGTTTTCTTGGATTGGTTGGTATTTTCGACATTTCATCAATTGTTTTTACTCTCTTGTTGCTCCTCTGACACAGCTAACTCAAAAGCATGTTAGATTTGAGTGGTCAGATAAGTATGAGCAAGCCTTCTTCAAATTTAAACAATACCTGTATTCGTCACCAGTTTTAGCTCTCCCTTCAGAGGGGACAAACTTTTCAGTTTATTTTGTAATCCAAGTTTGTGCCCCTCTTGTAATCGTTTAACCCTGTGGTATTTGTGATTTCCTGCGCCGCCCATCGAACTACTGACGGAATCGCTCAAAACCCTCTCCGATTTAGGATTTATACAGTCAAAGCGCCGCCAATTTTGATTTCTGTGTGACAATCTCCTCTCCCCTCACCTTTGAGGAAGTTAAATTCTTAAACCCCCCCTCATATTTAGATTATGTAAAATAAATTGTTGGTGCTAACATATGAATTTTTGTTATGTTAAATATCAATTATATTGTTCTTGAACAGGTAAATAGGGTTTCTAAATTTTCCTCACGTCGCTTAGCCGTTACCGTCAGTTTCATCTTTACTTAAGGCAAGTAAAGAAATCTCTATCGCTTGCAAATATTGAATTTAATTTCATGCACCTCTTCTAATACTCATGAATTCTACTCTTGAATACCTGAATCGTTAAATTAGGCTTCATTTGAGAATGAGTTTTGGTCCAGTGCGTTTTGCCTAAATGAAAGCTGCCTCAAAATTCCATTTGTTTATCCGCTTAAATTTCGAACCGCGCCTAAATGCCCCGTATTCATTTTTCGGCGTCTCCAAACTGGAGAAAAGCGCTCCAGTTTTTCGCGTTTCAAGGTCACGCAAGGGCTCGCGGCTCTTCTCCGGCAGCATCGGGATCACGGATCTTCTCCGGCGGCATCGGGCTCGCGTCTCTTCTCTGAAGGCGGCGTCGGCCTCGCGGTTCTTCTCCAGCAAAGGCAACTCTTCTCCGGCACGGTGGTGGCGATCGTGAATAGCTCCGCCTCCTCCAAGCTCACGTCCGCCGGCTTTAATCGAGATGTCGGAATCGAGCTCCTCCAAGCTCCGCCTAAAGACGCCGGTGGTGACATCAAAAATAGAAATCGCCTAAAGACGTCGGTGGTGACATCAAAAATAGAAATCGCCTCCTCCAAACTCCAGCCGCCTCCGCCTCCTCCAAGCTCCGCCTCCTCCATACTCTAGCCTCCTCCTCAAAGCTCGGCCTCCTCCAAACTCCAGCCGCATCCGCCTCCTCCAAGCTCCGCCTCCGCCTCCAAGCTCCAGCCGCCGCCGCCTCCAAGTAGTAAAATTAAAATATATGATATAGTATATAGTATAAACAGTAACATTAAATTAATAAAAATAATTATAATTTATAAATATATATTTTTTTCAATTATTTATTAATATATATATATATGAAAAAATAATTAAAAAAATATAAAAAAAATATTTTATAATAAAAATTATTTATAAAACATCACCGCTGTTTTGCCAAACCCTTTTCTGTTCTGAACAGCTTTGCAAACACAGACTTCCAAACAGACCTCCATTTCCAACAACCATTTTCCAACAGCTCTATGTACAAACATGCATTTACAACAACTCGTTTTACAACCGCAATCGCTCTCCCAAATGAAGCCTTGGTAGCATGTCCTGATATGCTAGAAATCACTAAAGTATGAATCATTTAATTAATTAACATCATAAGCAATCATTGAAAAGTAGTTTTAATTGATGTAACTCCTTGACTTAAGCTCCCGCTTGACTCCGTAGCGGGACAAATGAATGGTCGTCATAGTAAGCACAAAAATCTGATAAGCCTTGCATCTGAACTTGAATATGAATCATGCACATAAAAAAAATACCTACACATTTCATTGGTTACAACTTATGTCATTACTTGAACAAATATATTGATGTAGACTCAAATTTAGGACTGTGGAGAACAATTAATTTTGGATTTTAAAAGAAAATACTTTTTAATGAAAAAAAGAAAGTTAGGGTTTGAATTTTAAAAGAGCTCGAGGGCCGAACGGCCAAATCAAATTTTTGCGAGCGTGATTTCAAAGTCGTTGCTCTGAGCCTTGAGAAGATCGTTAATTTCGTCGAGTGGAACTCCTACGCGTTTTAGGGTTCCAAGTCCTCCGCGAAATCTACATGTCCACAAGCCGAATTTTAGGTATAATAATTTAATGAAATAAACGGTATTAGTAGCAGAAAAACGCAACGACAAGCCCAAATTATTTTAAGTAAAGCATAAACTTATACTAATGCATCGAGCGGAGGATATACCCAAGTATTCAGCAGCAGAAACAGACCCCACCTAATCCTTCAACATGGGTCGGAGCTCTTCTGGACTGGAACAGTCGGGTTCAAACCGGGGAAGACGTCGACGGTATTGAACGAGACCGGGACACCGGAGAGGATTGCCGAGGTCGACAGCACCCGGCAAGATCGTGGACTTCGGAGGCGGCGATGCTGGAGCGGGCTTGAGGAGGCAGCGTCATTGGTATCAGCGCAGGAAGAAATGATCGGCAGGCCCGTCGGTGCTATTTGGAACGAACTGGAGTAGGCTTCGGCGAGCGCGGACTATTGCGGCAGCTGGAGTGGCTCCGGCGGTGGCGAGGTATGGTCGAGGGATGGCGGTGTGTCCAGTAAGGGCAGAGAACGCGCAGTCGTCGTTCTTTGTCTTTTCCATCCAGCCCCTTTTAGGTTTGGGATGGGCCTATTTAAAAGGCAAATTACAATATTTTTATTTTGGGAATAAAATCCTCCTTCCTTTTGAGAAATACAGAAATTATTACTTCATTGCCTCCAATTTAAAATTTGAAGTTTAAATTTATGTTTACTTAAAAGGACTTGGGCTTGCCATTATCATCATACTTCTAAAATACTGGACCATTTTATTCAGGGTCTCAATGGCCGGTCAAACAACGGAGCCAACAAACGAGCATTTGAAAAAATAACGAGTACAAGAAATAAAATGCGCAGGAAAAAAACAATAATAAAATACAGAAAATACTTTGATGCGCTAGAGTGCTTTGCGGGATGGATCAATTCCCCCGGGGTTGAAAGGACTCTACCCCGACGAGAATTCGCAAAGACTGGCAATAGAGAGATCTGGGCGGCGGTGTCGTAGCTCGTCAGTGCTGATCCAAAAACTGTCTGTGATGTCTCGTCCTTGCCATGAGACCAAATAACGTTGGTATGTCCCGTGGCGAGTGCAAAACTCTCGTACATCCAGAACCTGGTCTATCTCCTCAGTAGTGGGTGTCGGCACTGGAGCTAAGTCTGGTGGGATCTCTGGAGCTGTCGTCGGTGGACTCGGGCTGAAACTAGGTGGATCTCCATAGAAAAGTGTCAGATCTGGCACGTTAAATATCAGCGAAGTACCGAATTCGGCAGGCAAATCTAGGAGATAAGCATTCTCCCCGATGCGCTTTCGGACTCAGAAAGGGCCAAACTTCCTCTGATGTAACTTGTGATATGTACGCAGAGTGAATCTCTGCTTCCTGAAATAAGCAAAAACTCAATCTCTTTCTGAAAAGTATAACTCCCGGCGATGTCGATCGGTCATGGTATTATATTTTTCAGTAGTCGCTCGCAATTTATTAGTAATAGATTTATGCAATTTCTTTAAATAATCAGCATGGGCTTGCGCATCAAAGGAAATACGTTCATGAATCGGGAGGGAGTGGCGATCAAGTAAATGTGGTATAGGGAATCCGTAAACAATCCTGAAAGGAGATTTAGTAGTGGAGCGATTAGTAGAGTTATTAAATGCAAATTCAGCTTATGGCAGTATAAGATCCCATTGTTTCGGATTCTCTCCCGTTAAAAACCTAAGGTCCCCCAAACTCCTATTAACAATCTCAATCTGCCCATCGGTCAGAGGCTGATATGTGCTGGTAAATTCGAGTTTGGTACCTAGTCGGGCCCACAGTGTCTTCCAAAAATACCCCATAAAACGAGTGTCCCTATCAGAAGTGATTGACCTAGGAATTCCGTGCAGTCTAACGATTTCTGTAAAAAAAAAGTTCGGCAATATGTACAGCACTAGAAGTTTTTCTACAAGGAATGAAATATGCCATCTTCGAAAATTGGTCAACGACTACAAAAATAGAATCGACTTTCCTCTGAGTGCGAGGAAGTCCTACGACGAAGTCCATCGAGATGTCATCCCATGACCGCTCAGGTATCGGCAAGTGGGTGTATAATCCAGTGTTTTGTGAGTTTTATATTTGGCCAATAATAACGTGCGTTTGCAAGATCTAATAATTTAGACGGGCCTACGTGTCCACCTAACCAAGACAAGTGGAGCTCTCTAAGTAGTCTCTCGAAGAGGTCCTTCGCAAATGCAAAGGCGAGTGCACCTAAACAAATAACCCTCACTCACGACGTACTGTGTGGTGGGATCTGTTCCACTATGCTGACATGAAATCCAAATGTCGCGGAAAAAAGGATTAGTGGAGTATAAGTCTCGCTGTTAGTCTAAGTCAGTGATGCATGGCTGCAGCGTGACTAGCAGATGAGTGCGTCAGCAACTTGATTTGTGACACCGGGTTTGTGCTTTAAGTGAAACGTGAACTCCTGCAGGTAAGCATCCCACTTGGCATGACGTCTGATCTCCTTCTGGGAGTTCAGATGCTTCAGAGCCTCATGATCAGTGTATAGTACAAACTCGCGTTGGATCAGGTAGTGTCTCCAATGTCGGAGAGCCTGAACAAAACCGTAAAACTCTAAGTCGTAGGTGGAATATCTGGTCTTCGCCTCGTTCAACTTCTCACTAAAGAATACGATGGGAAAACCCTCCCGACTCAAAACTGCGCAAATGCCTACGATCAATGCGTCACAATCAACCTCAAAATTTTTCTAAAAATCAGGTAGCGCTAACACAGGTGCACTCGTGAGTCTCTCTTTAACAAAAAAAAACGCTCGCTCGGCTTCCTCGGTCGAAATAAACACTCCTTTCTTCAAGCAATCAGTCACTGGTGCTATAATGGTGCTAAAGTTTCGAATAAGCCGTCGATAAAAAATGCTAGCCCATGAAATCCTCGAGCCTTAGTAATCGTCCTAGGGCTAGGTTATGATTCTATCACCTTGACATTCTCTCCATCAACTCTAATGCCCTTAGAAGAAACGATATATCCTAAGAAGGTCGGGCTATCCGTCAGAAACGTGCATTTCTTCAAATTTACATATAGTTTATTTTTTCGAAGGATCTCTAAGAGTTGTTTAAGATGAATCATGTGCTGATCTTGATCAAGCCTATAAATCAAAATATCGATAAAGTACACCACTACGCAAAATCCTATGAGTGGCCTAAGCACTTGATTCATCACACGCATAAATGTGCTAGGAGCATTGGAGACCCCAAAAGGCATCACCAGCCACAAGTATAATCCTTTTGTACAACCCGTATTCGTCGAGGGTGGACCCCTCCAGAGCCAGGTGATCAAAAGTCAAAGTCAATAAGTCAAGACAGAGGTCAGAGTCAACGCGACAAGCAACAGAAGGCCTGGGCGAGTATGGCGAGCTCCCCTCGCATACTCGCTAGGTAGGCGATTAGGCATGATACTCGCCGAGCCGTGCGAGTTCCTCCAAAAAGTCGCCTAGTCGCCGAGGGGTGGGGCTATAAAAAAGACCCCCCTCCCGATGGATTTCCCTATAAATAGGACCCCAGGGGTACGAGGAGAGACACTTCGAAATCTCGCCAAGAGCTCGCAAGTTCTCCTTCTTGGACGTCAGCTGAGCCTTTGAATTCCTTTTTCTCATAGACCAGGTCGCGACCTAGCGACTATCCTTTTTTAGTCGCCGCGAATTAGTTACCAGTTAGTCTCCCTCGTACCCCGCTCGACCATTTTTGGTCGTGGAGGGGTTGCTTCTTCCAAGCTTCCGGGTACGTGGTGGGACCTCCCCGCCGATGCACCTGGGGTCCTGTTTGTTGTTCGGTGATCTCCGTGCTTTAGCCCGCTAGCCGTCAAGCCTACCCGTTGGGCCGGTAACCTTAGGCTGCCTTGATCCGATTTTTGGAGTAGGGAATTTTCCCGGCTTCAACACTTGGTGCGGTGAGCGTGGATCGCAGCCAAGGAAGTAAAGCCTCGGTGATAGGCGAGATGGTAAGTGCAGACGAACAGGGCGAGTTAGTCGACAACTCGGTGGGAGTTGGTAACTCGGCGCGAGGAGACGAGTTTGTGACGATAGCTGCGTTCGAGGAGTTTGCGTGGAGGATCGAGAGGACCATTCTCTCAGGGCTTCCTCGTCGCCCGATGTCACGACGACCTCCCCCCATCGCGTGACACCGTCGGATGAGGAAGCGCCACCGAGGCGACCTGGGAAGGAGCAAGCTTGGAGAGAGAGGATCAGCCGATGCAGTCGCGGCACTACCCGACGAGCAGCCAAGGGATCAGGTTCCGAGATCCAGAGCCGCCAGCGAGGTATCGAGATACTCGCCAGTGGAGTGAGTATGAGGATGAAAATAGCAAGGATGAAACTCGTCACCGTCAGGGAGGGAGGAGCCCCTTCTGTGACGAGATCCTTGTTGCCTCAGTTCCCGAGGGGTTCAGAGAGCCCGTCCTCACCTACTACTCGGGCAGAGATGACTCGGTCAGGCATCTCCAGTAGTTTGAGGACGTGGTGTCCATCCGCAACATGTAAGACGCCTTCAAGTGCAGGTTCTTCTCGATCACCTTCAAGGGTAATGCGAGAGATTAGTTCCACCAGTTGTCAGCCGGTTTCATCTAATGCTTCGCGGATCTGCGTCGGGGCCTTATGGCGAGGTTCGCGACATCCAAGAAGAGGAAGAAGGCGACAACTACCCTTTTCAACATCGTTCAAGGGCAGCACGAGAGTCTTGTACACTACATCGACCGTTTCTAGGAGGAGATCTTGGAAGTAGAGGAGGTGGACAGCTTCACTCTGATGTTGGCCCTGAAGTTTGATCTGAAGCAGGGCCTCTTCAGCATGGAGATGGGTTCCAAACCCTCGAGGTCCTTTGAGGAGATGGTGGAGAGGGAGAATACGTTCGTCCAAGGGGAGGAGAAGAACAAGGACTTCTTAGCGCGGCTGGATTAAGATGAACCTTTAGGAAGGGGAAGAGGAGGACCTTCGGAGGTGAGAGATGGAAGGCTGTCGGAGAGGCAGGTTGAGAGGAGAAGGGAAGAGCCGAGGAGGAGAGAGGAGCAGAGGAAGAGAGAAGAGCCCATGAGGGAGGAGGAGGCAGGAGAGGCCTCGAAGGCAGGAAGAGAGGAGGCCTGTGGAGGTTCAGGGGAGGAAAGGAGAAGAGAGACGATTCCAGTACCCTGTGAATCGGCCTCAGTGGAGGCAGCCTGCTAGGCCGCGTTTCCAGCAGCAGGAGAGGAACGATCGCCGGCAGGGAGGAGGCCGGAGAGGAGCTGGAGGAGAGGCGATGGCCATTGTCCGACAGGGCAATAAACGTCATCGTAGGGAGCAGCAGGCTAGGCGCCAGGAGGCGGAGATTCCCCTCTACTGTGACCTGCATCGAGTAGAGTGGCACGGGACGATGGCCAGCCCAGAGTTTTGGGAGGCAAGGAGGAGGATAGAAGATGGAGCTGCAGAGAGGGACCAGCCCAGGAAGGAAGCGCCCGCTGGACCGGTAGCGTTCCAAGCTCCGGTGAGGAGGAATGAGGACCTGATCGACCAAGGAGGTCGCAGAGAGGTGATCCACGACGCAAGAGGTGGGCAGGTTGGGGTGATTAACGGCGGGGCTGGACTCGGAGCTTCCCGCAAGGGGAGCCTCCATCAGATCTACTGGAAGAGCGTCGCCTCTACCTCTCAGAGCGTCGCTTCGATTTCTCAGGTTCCGTCGCCGTTGGATGAGATCACCTTCTCCGAGGAGGACATGTTAGGGAATGAGAACTGTAACAACCTCATATCAAAATAATAATGAATAATAATAATAGTAAAAAAGGAAAAATAATATAAACAAAGACTTAAAAACATCTTATAACCCGATGCCCCCCCCCGGTCCAAATCCCGCAACCCGCATCCCGCACGAGCTTCCTTCCGATCTCGCTCCTTCGCTCCGTCGGCCCCGCCTCCGTCTCCCGAGCGCCCAACAGCCCTCTCCTCCGCCTCCAGTGGGCGGCGAACCACCCCTCCAGGCCCGACGCCTCTTTCTCTTGTTTCCTCGTCGTCTCCGATGCTCCCCTTGGCCGGCAAATCCCGCAGCAGCTCCTCCTCTCTTGGCCGGCTGCATCCAAGGGAGGGGCCGACTACTTTCTCCCTTCCTCTTCTCCTTCTCCGACCAGTGAGGGAAAGGGCATCATTTCTTCTCCGACAACCCTAGCCCTCCTCGTTCCAGCCGGTGGATTTCGTGAGGGACTCCTAGAGTTTCGCTCGAAACCCCTCTTCATGGATTTCAGAGCCCCGATCTGGTCTCCTTGGGTAAGGAATTCCAACAATTTATTGTTTTCAATTTTGCCATAATTTTGTTACGATAATTATCGCTCTCCGATTGATGCATTTACGTTGATCCCTCATGAGGTTGTCGTGTACCCTTCTAATCTCGATGTTTTGCCTGTTTTCCGGTGCCGCTCTTCGGGTCTAGGTGGTGGAATCACTCCAAGACCTCTCCGAATTAGGGTTTTTCGCATCCAAACGCCGCCAAAATCCCCGATCCCTCGCGGTAGACTCTTCTCCCCTCACTCTCGAGGGAGGTAAATTCCTAAACCCCTCTCCTTTTGTGTGGAGTGATTATCAAACGCATGTGCTGGCATAAGAAACGTGTTAATTCAATTTGGAATGCATTTTCGATCTCGAACAGGTATAGCTAGAGCTTTTAACCTCGTTTGCGCCACTTAGCTGTCGCGAGCATTTTCGACATCACTTTAAGACAAGTAGAGAATCTCTTCTCACTTGCAAAATTTTAGATTTAATCTGATTACCTGTTCTTTTACAAATATTTTTTTTACAAAATTCTGAACTCTCATAATGTTGACATAACATAACATGATAGGTAATCACCTAAGTACGAAACATAAACACAAATCCGCAGTTGTAAGCAAATCCTTGAATTGTAGCGTCTAACTGGGCATCTGTCTGCTGACATAGTCACGGCAAGCAGGATTACTTTTCCGATAAGACTTGCACATAGATTTGATCGTGAGTCATGTGCGCCCGTTATAGTACCTACACACTTCATCGATCATGACTTACAACATATTACATAAATAAATTCGCTATACTCCGGAGTAGGCTAATCTTTCAGAAATATCTGTTTGACCTAGTTTTTGATATGTTTGGTAGCTTTGTACAAGATAAATCAGTACTCGAATAAATCTGTTTGTTTTTGCTCACATTTTAATTAATTAACTTGCTCATGTTTAAATCTTAAGTTCTAAGACATTTTCCTTCTGTTTTGAATCTGCCTTAGGGTTCGTGACTGCGTCGCCTGCTCCCTGAGCTACTTCTCGTTCAGCTGCAGCTTTGCTTGGAGGTTTTTCCTTTGTAGTTGCTTGCATCAGGTTTTATGTATTTGAATCTTTTACTGTCTGTTCGTTTATCATGTACTAGTTATGGTAAGACATTTTCTTTTGTATCATGGACAACTCCTAAGATGTTTCTGATGTACTAGATCATTTTATTTATGACATTTTCATTACTGTTGTTATTGCATTTACTTTTGTTTCAGCACTGTGTGTAGCATTGAATTTTTTAAGGAAATACATGTGCATTAATTCTCTCTGTTTTAAAACTTTAAACGTTTCCGTACATTTATACTCAATAAATTGTTCAAACCAAATAACTATTTTCTAAAACTATTTTCAGTATCATTGCATCCGACTTAGCAGGCATGGTTCCTTTCCGCCCATGCTTGTGGCATCACGGCCCGCCCGAAACGCACTTTCACCTTTGTCGAGATGGGTCGTGACAGTTGGTATCAGAGGGAGGTTAGCTCTAAAAAAAAGTATTTTGAAATTATCAAGTATTTTAAATTCTATTATGTAAATACAGGTACATGCATCATATCTCACTCACCCTGTCATTATTTGTTGTTCGCGGCTGAAACATTGCATGCACTCACTCATAATCATGAGTAGTATGCACACGAATGTTAAGGGGTTATGGGCAAACTTAACATTTTTGTGCATATGAATTTTCAATAGTCTATACACCGCTTGCGAATATTAAATTGTATGGACTATTTAATATTTTCAAATGCGTTTGTATTAGAATCATAATATGCATGACATGTTAAGTGATATGAACGTTTAACATGACATGTGTATCCATTCATGAACATTCATAGGAATGCATTTTAAACATAATTGCATTACATGCATAACATAACTCATTACACAAATGTTAAGCCAAGAATAACAGATGATGATTGTACATACATGGATTTATAAATTGTTTGACATTGCATGTGATTCATTGTCATTTTAACATGAGCATTACCTAGAGTTGTCCAATGAAAATGCTGTAACTAATATATGATTTATGTATTCGACAATATCAAAATGCTAGAACCTGTTGTTCCTTAATCTTCAATGATTAACGTAAGTGTCTCTCTTACTTGTTTTCTTTATGTTCCTATCTAGATGACCCCTAAGCGATCTCAGCGCAAGAAGGCTACCCCTCCCGTCGGGCCAGCTCCTGGAGACGCCACTGTCAAGCTGTTGAGGCAGATTCTCGAGCGTCTCACTCGCTTAGAGGAAGATCATCAAACTCCTGACACAGCTCCTGATTCTGGCAGCGCAGGGACAGCTGGGGTCACTGCTACCGCCGCTCTTGGAACCACCCCTCTTGCACCTGGTTCAGGAACTGGCTTGCTTGCTGACACCCTGGTGGTCCCGCTCGTGCCAGGTCTGGTTGCTCCTCCTGTAGCGATGATAGATACGCTGATGTTCAAAAGGCTGAATCCGCCGTCCTTCAATGGCAGTCGTGATTTCTTCGTCATTTCAGAGTGGATCTCCCAGATGGAAAAGCACTTCGAGTATGTCGGTGTTCCTGAGGCACAAAAGGATCATCTTGCGTCCTACCAGCTAACCGAGGATGCATACACCTTGTGGCTTCAGCGCCTCAGTCTCCCCAACTCTTCCTCTATGACCTGGGAGCAGTTCAAGAATGCGCTCATGGAGAAGTTCCTCTCATCTGTGGAGCGCGACAAGTTAGCTGAAAGATTCATGTCCCTTCAGCAGCCAAGCAGGACCGTGACTGAATATGAAATAGAGTTCTCTCACCTATCTCTCATTGTCGCAGAGTTCGTGTCTGATGAGTCTAAGAAGATCAGTCGATTCGTGAAGGGCCTTCGACAAGACTTACAACAGCATGTGGTAGCCCATGGCGCCACCACTTACGCTGAGACTGTTGGGGCCGCCTTGAAGGTTGAGGCTATTGAGCTGGATCGCAATGCCAAGAAAGTTCAGCATGGTACAAGCAATGTCGCTGCACCTGACCACAAGCGTAAGAGTGCTCCACCTCAAGAGAAAGGTCCCAAGTCCCAGGAGGTGTGTGCCTATTGCCACAAAGTTGGTCATACCGTCCTAGTCTGTCGTTCCCTCCTAAAGAAGAAGAAGATGGTTGTGCCCGCATAACAGCCCAGGTTACGCTTGCCTCTGCCTCCGTCGTCTCTGTTTACTGCAAGAAATCGGGCCACTTGGTGAGAGATTGTCGCCGCAAGCTGAATACCTGCTTAAGATGTGGGCAGTTTGGACATCAGATTAAAGATTGCCCCGTGAAGGAAAATCCGGTCCTCGCTCAGCCTCTGCAGGTTATTTCTGGTGCCCAAAATAAGGGCAAGGCTGTGCTGAACGTCACCACTCAGGGTGAGGCGTTCGCTTCTACCTCTGTCATCTCTGTTATGTTTTACGTAAAGTTTTTTCTAATTTCCTGCATCTTTTCATTACCTTCCTTAGTGTCAAATAATCTTGAATGTGCATGTAATGTTCATTTCTAGGGAGTTTTAGGGTCAAGAACAAGTGGATGCAAATCCTATTCGATTCTGGGGCATCTCACTCTTTTATAGCGCGCCATATCATGGATCTCCATAGTTGGCCTACTTCGCCACTCGAAGTCCCTTTCGAGATTTCTGTGCCCGGTCATCTGCACTTGTCAACTAGAGGCATTCTCAATTGTCCGATACTGCTTGGTGAATTGCAAGTCATCGCCGATCTCATAGTCCTGGATATGACAGAATTCGACGTAATCTTGGGTATGAACTGACTGGTCGCGTATCGAGCAAAACAAGACTGTGTGGCAAAGAGGGTCAATCTCAGTATCGATGGCAAAGACTACAGCGTCCATGTTAAGACCACCCGCAGCCACCTGCAGGTAATTTCTGCTGTGCGCGCCTCTCGACTTCTTAGCCAGGGATGTTTTGCTTGCTTTGCTTATGCTTCACATTCAGATGTTATCATACCGCAACTTGAGTCTATCCCGATTGCTTCCGAGTTCCCTGACGTGTTCCCCGCCAAGTTGCCTGGAATGCCTCCTAATCGTGAAGTAGAGTTCTTCATCGATGTAGAGCCTGGAACGCGCCCCATATCTAAAGCTTCATACTGTATGACACCGCGAGAACTGGAGGAGCTTAGGTCGCAATTGGATGAGTTGCTTGAGCGTGGGTACATTCGTCCCAGCTCTTCTCCTTAGGGAGCCCCCGTTCTCTTCGTTAAAAAGAAAGACAGATCCATGAGATTGTGCATCGACTACCGGGACCTGAACAAGGTAACCATCAAAAATAAGTACCCCCTCCCGCGCGTGGATGACCTATTTGACCAGCTCAAAGGCAGTACCGTCTTCTCCAAGATAGATCTCAGGTCGGGTTACCATCGGTTGAAGATCAAGGAATCCGACATCCCCAAGACAGCCTTCCGGACTCGGTATGGACACTTTGAATTTTTTTTGACGTCTTTTGGGTTGACTAACGCCCCTTCTGCTTTCATGGATATGATGAACCGTGTCTTCCGCGACTACCTGGATAAGTTCATCATTGTTTTCTTTGATAATATCTTGGTCTACTCCAAGACTCGTGAGGATCATGCAACCCATCTTAAACTCACTTTCTTCACTCTTCGTCAGCACCAGCTCTATGCCAAATTGGCGAAATGTGAGTTCTGGCTAGATCGTGTTGCCTTTCTGGGGCATGTCATTTCAGGCGATGGACTTTCCGTTGATCCTGCCAAGGTCTCCGCTGTTATGGACTGGAAGCAGCCTTCAACCCCTACTGAGATTCGCTATTTCCTTGGTTTGGCGGGCTATTACCAGCGTTTTGTCAAGGATTTCTCCTCTCTTGCTGCTCCCCGACACAACTAACCCAAAAACATGTCAAGTTTGAGTGGTCAGATCAGTGTGAGCAGGCTTTTTCTGAATTGAAGCAACGTTTGTGTTCAGCATCAGTTTTAGCTCTTTCTTCAGAGAGGTTGGACTTTACAGTTTATACCGATGCTTCCGGAGTGGGCTTGGGCTGTGTCCTGATGCAAGAAGATCGTGTTATTGCTTATGGGTCGAGGCAGTTGAAGACTCATGAACGCAACTACCCCACTCATGATCTGGAGTTCGCTGCGGTGGTGTTTGCTTTGAAGCTTTGGCGTCACTACCTCTATGGCATGAAGTGTCACTTCTTCACTGACCATCAGAGTTTGAAGTATATTTTCATTCAGAAAGATCTCAATTTTCGTCAGAGGTGATGGCTAGAATTCATCGCAGATTATGACCTGCAGCTCACTTATGTGCGCGGGAAAGCCAATTCAGTGGCGGATGCTTTGAGTCGTCAGGCTTTAGTTGCCGCCTGTGCACCCATGTCAGCTTCTCTCGCGGCCCTGATTGATGACCTCGAGAGGATGGACATATCCTTCTCACCTGAAGGTCAAGGAGAAGTCTCTGGTCCGTTATGGGTAGAACAGGTGAAAAATCTGCAAACATCTGATCCCGCACTCCAGCGCATTCGCCGACAGGTTGAACTTGGTACTCTTCCAGATTTCTCTATCTCTGATGATGTTCTACGTTTCCGAGGTCGCCTATGTATTCCCGATGTCCCTGAGTTGCTAGATAGTATTTGTCGAGAAGCTCACGAGTCCCACACCTTTGGTCATCCTGGAAACAACAAGATGTATCATGACCTGAAGCAGATCGTGTGGTGGCCTGACATGAAGAACTATATTGCACGCTTCATCTCTCGATGTCTGACGTGCTAGAAGGTGAAAGCTCAGCGTCAGCGTCATGGTGGACTTTTGCAGCCTCTGTCTTACCTAAATGGAAGTGGGAAGATATCTCTATGGACTTCATCACTGGATTGCCTCACACTCCAAGAGGGCATGATGCGATTTGGGTTATTGTGGATCGCTTGACTAAAGTGGCTCATTTTATTCCGTATAAGGAGGGTCATTCCACCGAGAAGATGACCCGAATTTATGTTTCTGAGATTGTTAGGCTCCATGGGATTCCTCTGCGGATTGTTTCTGATCGTGACTCGAGATTTGTATCGCACTTCTGGAAGGGATTTCAACAAGCTTTGGGCACTGATCTCAACCTGAGTACCGCTTACCATCCGACGAACGATGGCCAGACCGAGAGAGTTAATCAGATTCTTGAAGATATGCTACGTTGTTATATTTTAGACTACAAGGGAGCTTGGGATGAACATCTATCCTTGGTCGAATTCGCCTACAACAACAGCTATCAAGAGAGCCTCAAGATGACCCCCTTCGAAGCACTGTATGGGCGTCGCTGTAGAACCCCGCTCTACTGGTCAGAGGTTGGTGAGAAGGTGGTGTTGGGCACAAAGTTACTTCAGGAAATGGAAGAAGCCACCAAGAAGACTCATCTTTAGTTCAGTCGTGCCATTGAGAGACAGAGAAAGTATGCAAATCAGCGCCACCGTCCGTTAGAATTTGTCGTGGGTGATCAAGTGTTTCTGAAGGTTTCTCCTACTCCTGGGGTGAAACGGTTCGGTCGCCATCATAAGCTCAGCCCGAGGTTCGTGGGACCGTACGCCATCTCAGAACGTATTGGGGGATCTGCCTATCGTCTGGAGCTACCTGCTTCTTTGGGAGGTGTCCATGACGTCTTTCATGTTAGTCAGCTTAGGAAATATATCCACGATCCTAATCGTGTTCTTGAAGAAGTTCCAGTGATTCCTGAAGTCAATCTGTCTTATCCGATCGAGCCTTCGAAGATCGTCGAATATCAAGAACGCAAGCTTCGCAAGAGAACCATTCTGATGGTGAAGGTACTTTGGTTGTATGACAAGTCTGAGGAGTACACTTGGGAACTTGAGTCTGACATGCGCAGCAAGTACCCACAACTCTTCTCTTGATTTTTGGCACGTCTCTAAGTCTGACTTCCTTGTTATTTCAGTATCTTTCATGGTTAGCTTTCATGCGTTAATCTGCAAACTTCTGTTTGTAGTGCATGTCATCTGAATCTTCGCTGTTTTTAGTCTCATTCAAAGAATTCTCAGGAAAGTTTCGGGATGAAACTTCCTAAGTAGGGGAGAATGTAACAACCACATATCAAAATAATAATGAATAATAATAATAATAGTAAAAAAGGAGAAATAATATAAACAAAGACTTAAAAACATCTTATAACCCGATGCCCCCCGGTCCAAATCCCGCAACCCGCATCCCGCACGAGCTTCCTCCCGATCCCGCTCCTTCGCTCCGTCGGCCCCGCCTCCGTCTCCCGAGCGCTCGACAGCCCTCTCCTCCGCCTCCAGTGGGCGGCGAACACCCCCTCCAGGCCCAGCGCCTCTTCCTCTTGCTTCCTCATCGTCTCTGACGCTCCCCTTGGCCGGCAAATCCCGCAGCAGCCCCTCCTCTCTTGGTTGGCTGCATCCAAGGGAGGGGCCAACTACTTTCTCCCTTCCTCTTCTCCTTCTCCGGCCAGTGAGGGCAAAAGCATCCTTTCTTCTCCGACAACCCTAGCTCCTCCTCATTCCGGCCGGTGGATTTCGTAAGGGACTCCTATTTTTAGGTTTCGCTCGAAACCCCTCTTCGTGGATTTCGGAGCCCCGATCTGGTCTCCTTGGGTAAGGAATTCCATCAATTTCTTGTTTTCAATTTCTCCCTAATTTTGTTACGATAATTATCGCTCTCCGATTGATGCATTTACGTCGATCCCTCTTGGGGTTGTCGTGTACCCTTCTAATCTCGATGTTTTGCTTGTTTTTCGGTGCCGCTCTTCGGGTCTAGGTGGTGGAATCACTCCAAGACCTCTCCGAATTAGGGTTTTTCGCATCCAAACGCCGCCAAAATCCCCGATCCCTCGCGGTAGACTTTTCTCCCCTCACTCTCGAGGGAGGTAAATTCTTAAACCCCACTCCTTTTCTGTGGAGCGATTATCAAACGCATGTGCTTACATAATAAACGTGTTAATTCAATTTGGAATGCATTTTCGATCTCGAACAGGTATAGCTAGAGCTTTTAACCTCGCTTGCGCCACTTAGCTGTCGCGAGCATGTTCGACGTCACTTTAAGGCAAGTAGAGAACATCCTCTCACTTGCAAAACTTTAGATTTAATCTGGTTACTTGTTCTTTTGCAAATGTTTTTTGTAACAAAATTCTGAACTCTCATAATGTCGATATAACATAACATAAAAGGTAATCACCTAAGTACGAAACATAAAGACAAATCCGTAGTTGTAAGCAAATCCTTGAATTGTAGCGTCTAACTGGGCATCTGTCTGCAGACATGATCACAACAAGCAGGATTACTTTTCCGATAAGACTTATACATAGATCTGATCGTGAGCCATGTGCGCTCGCTATAGTACCTACACACTTCATCGATCACGACTTACAACATATTACATAAATAAATTTGTTATACTCCGGAGTAGGCTAATCTTTCAGAAATGTCTATTTGACCTAGTTTTTGGTATGTTTGGTAGCTTCATACAAGATAGATCAGTACTCGAATATGTCTGTTTGTTTTTGCTCAAAATTTAATTAATTAACTTGCTCATGTTTAAATCTTAAGTTCTAAGGCATTTTCCTTCTGTCTTGAATCTGCCTTAGGGTTCGTGACTGCGCCGCCTGCTCCCTGAGCTATTTCTCGTTCAGCTGCAGCTTTGCTTGGAGGTTTTTCCTTTGTAGTTGTTTGCATCAGGTTTTATGTATTTGAATCTTTTACTGTCTGTTCGTTTATCATGTACTAGTTATGATAAGACATTTTCTTTTGTATCATGGGCAACTCCTAGGATGTTTCTGATGTACTAGATCATTTTATTTATGATATTTTCATTACTGTTGTTATTGCAATTACTTCTGTTTCAACACTGTGTGTAGCATTGAATTTTTTAAGGAAATACATGTGCATTAATTCTCTCTGTTTTAAAACTTTAAACGTTTCCGTACATTTATACTCAATAAATTGTTCAAACCAAATAACTATTTTCTAAAACTATTTTCAGTATCATTGCATCCGCCTTAGCAGGCATGGTTCCTTTCCGCACATGCTTGTGGCATCACGGCCCGCCCGAAGCACACTTTCACCTTTGTCGAGACGGGTCGTGACAAGAACCCCTTCCATGATGCCCTAGTCATCCAAGCTGTCATCGAGGACTTCACCGTCGACCAAATCCTTGTGGACACCGGGAGTTCGGTGAACGTGATTTTCAAAAGAACCTTCGTCGGGCTGCAGGTGGAAGCGTCCAGAGTCCAAGCTGCGAACGAGCCCCTCTTTGGCTTCTCAAGAGAGAAGAAAGAGGTGGAAGGAGGAGTGGACCTTCTGGTCACCCTCGGTGGCACCTCTATCCGATGTCGTGTTGTCATCGTCGACGTGCCGAGCTGCTACAACGCCATCTTTGGGCGTCCCCTCATCAACTACTTCGAGACGGTTCCATCGACATACCATCAATGCCTGAAGTACTCCCGGGGAGATGTCCAAGTGAGGATCAGAGGCAATCCAAGAGCTGCTAGGGAGTTATACCTGAACGCCGCCAGTACCATCAGCTGGATGGAGGATGCAGAGAGGTTGGAGAAGCTGCTGGAGAGAGAGGAAGGCCTGAGGGCTGCTGAGAAGCTGGAAGTGATCTCCCGGAGGGGAGAGTCGGGGCTGCTGGAGGTCGGAGGATCTATGACGACGGGAGGGAAGCTGGAGATGGACGCGTGGCTGCAAGAGAACGTGGTCATCTTCGCCTGGAGCGCTGCAGAGATGTCAGGGATTGATGTCGATGTTGCCTGCCATCGCATCAACCTGGATCCTAAGATTTCTCCCATCCGTCAGAAGAAGAGGAAGAGCGCCACCGTGCTGGTCGGTTCGATCAGAGAGGAGGTGGCGAAGCTGCTGGAGGCAGGGTTCGTTTCGGAGATCCAGTATCCAGGCTGGGTCTCCAATGTTGTAATGGTGAAGAATTCCGAAGGGGGCTGGCGTTTATGTATCGATTTTTCAATGTTAAATAAAGCTTGCCCGAAGGATTGCTACCCCTTGCCTCAAATTGACGCGCTAGTTGATTCAGTCATCGGGTTTCCTGTAATGAGTTTCCTTGATGCATTTTCAGGGTATCACCAGATCCAAATGCACCCCCCTGACTGCCGCAACGTCTCTTTCATCACCAGTGATGGCTGCTATAACTATAAGATGATGCACTTTAGGCTAAAGAATGTGGGCGCAACTTACCCGAGGATGATGGATCAAGTCTTCAAGCAGCAGAAGGGGCAGAATCTGGAGGTGTATGTGGATGATCTCCTTGTCAAGAGCAGGAACATCGCGGAGCACATAAAGGATCTAGCGGAGACCTTCGCCACCCTAAGGAAGTACAAGATGCGGCTCAACCCGACTAAGTGTGTTTTCAGAGCAGGAAGGAGAAAGTTCTTAGGTCACCTCCTTACTTTGAGGGGGGTGGAGCCTAACCACGATAACGTCAAGGCCATTCTGGAGATGGCGTCCCCGAAGGATCCCAAGGAAGTGCAGAGGTTAACCGAGAGGCTGGCAGGCCTAAGCCGTTTTCTCTCCAAAGCAGAAGAGAAGTGTTCTCCGTTCTTCAAGGATCTTCGAGGCAACCAGAAGTTCGAGTGGATCACGGAGTGTGAGGAGGCTTTTGGAAAGCTCAAGCAGCAATTAACTCAAGTTCCTCTCCTCCAAGGCCCACAGGGAAGCGAAGAACTCCTCCTCTATCTTGGAATGGGAGCGGAAGCGGTCAGTTCCGTGTTGGTCAGAGAGGAAGGCAAGAAGCAGCTCCTCATCTACTATGTGAGTAGAGTGTTGCGGCAGGCAGAGACGAGGTATCCTATCCTGGAGAAGTTAGTTTTCGCCTTGGTAGTTTCGGTTCGGTGGCTCCGCCCGTATTTTCAGGCTCACTCCATCAAGGTCGTCTCTGATCATCCACTCTGTAGTATCTTGGATGGAGTGGAGCATTCTGGCAGGTTGGCCAAGTGGGCGGTGCAACTCAGTGAGTTTGACATTTCCTACTCTCAGAGGGTGGCGATCAAGGCTCAGGCAGTGGCAGACTTCCTCGCCGACTTCTCAGCCGAGGTAGGAGGAGACGAAGGCTCTTCCAGCCCCGTCTCTTGCAGGATGTTCGTGGACGGTGCTTCAGGCAAGTATTCTGTTGGAGCCATAGTAGTGCTAGTGAGCCCGCAGGGAACCAGGATCGAGAAAGCTGTAGAGATCCTCTTCCCTGTCACGAACAATCAGGAAGAGTACGAAGTCATGGTAGCAGGCTTGCGTCTCACCAAGGAGTTAGGGATCCAGGATCTCAGGGCCTTCACCGACTCAATGGTAGTCGCGTCGCAGATCAGAGGAGAGTTTGAGGTGTGCGATCCCACCCTGCAGAAGTACTAGGTAAAAGTCAAAGGGTTGATCAGAGGTTTTTAGTCCTTCGTCAAGCATGTACCCCGGGAGGGGAATTCAGAGGCAGACTATCTTGCCAAGTACGACCCCCGGGCCGGGGGGGACAGTGACCGAGTTGTTTAGACTGTCCATCGAGGAAGGGGAGATGATGGATATCGAGCAAAGAGCTTCTTGGAAGGACCCGTTTGTTACGTTCTTAACAACAGGTCGGCTTCCTGCCAGTGAAGGAGATCAGAGGAAATTTTGGTTCAAGGTTGTCTACTATCTGCTGTAGGAAGGAGAGCTTTATCGCAAGACCATTTCGGGCCCTCTGGCCATATGCCTGTCAGAGGGTGAAATCTCTCGAGTTTTGGAAGAAATCCATTCAGGAGAGTGTGACAGCCACTCAGGGACTCGTACTCTCGAGCAGAGGATTCTAAGGCACGGCTACTTCTGGTCGACAATCCGGAGGGATGCCGAGGCTTTCTCGAAAAAGTTTTCAAAGTGTCAGCTCTTCGCGCCCCTTCAGTTGCAACCAGCTTAGCATCTTCGTTCAATCACCGCCCCTTGGCCCTTTGCCATCTGGGGAATGGATCAGATCGACACTTTTCCCCAAGCCAGCGGACAGAGGAAGTTCGTCCTCGTCATGATCGACTACTTCCCCAAGTGGATCGAGGCAAAGGCCCTTGTCAAGACCACTTCTTAGATCGTTAAGAATTTATCTGGGGGGAAGATCGCTTGCAGGTTCGGGATCCCTCTCGCCATCGTCACCGACAACGGTCCGCAGTTTGCAAGTTTGGAGCTGGAGGACTTCTGCAAGCAGCTAGGGATGGTTCTTTGATTTGCCTCTGTACATCATCCTCGAAGCAATGGACATGTGGAAGCCGTCAACAAGTTGATCATCAACCTCCTGAAAAAGAAAGTTACCAACCTGAAGGGCAATTGGCCAGAGCAACTCCCCTCGGTCTTATGGGCACTGAGAACAACTCCTAACTCGGCCACGGGGGAAACACCCTTCAAGTTATCCAACGGGTCTGAGGCGCTCTGGAGTTCGAGGTGCGGAGCCCGAGGGTGGTAGCAGCAAGAGAAGGCAGCGAGGAGTGGCGCTTGGAAAATGAAGATGCTCAGAGGCTCTTGCTAGACTACATCGAAGAGCTTCGCGACTTAGCCTCCATCCGTCAGGAGGAAATCAAAAGGCGCATGGCAAAACACTTCGACAAGAACGTCCGCCTCAAACATTTACTCACAGGAGACCTGGTCATGAAGAAGGTGGACGTCGCGGGAAGAGGAACTGTCGTTGGCAAGTTGCATCCCAACTGGGAAGGACCTTTCATCATCCAGAAAGCCCTAGCCTCTGTTGTCTATCGTCTGCAACATCAGGAAGGAGAGCAACTAGGAAGTACTTGGAGCGGGGATGACCTGAAAAGGTTTTACCCTTACCTGTAACTTGTAATTAATCTTGTAAATCACCTTTCAATGTATACATTTCCTCACCCCCGGAGCTACGGGTGATTGTGAGTTGTCTTCTTTGTGTTGATTCATCTCCAGTTATCTAGAGACAGTGAAGTCCATCTCCTCGATCGATTTAGGAAACCTGTGTTCGAACTGTTTCTCATATAAAGCCCAGGGCGGAGGATGGGACGATGCCTTAGGATTTAAGCGTCCTTGTAAGACCGAGCCCCTGCATTGACGGCCGAGATCAGCTCCCCCCTTGCATGTCGGCCTAGCTACCCCTGATTGCATCTCTCCTCCGACTAGAGGAACTATCAGGAACAGGTCTGAACGCTAACCTCCTAAACTCGATGAAGGAAGGCCCACTCTTAGCAACTGTTAGTCCTGCGAAGCAGGACGCGTCTCTGTTATTACCGAAGCAGGATGACCTACTGAGCTCTAAAAAATGCAAGTTCGCGGAAGGATGGTGGACTCAAGTGTGTATGTCCTGTAGGACCCCCCGAGGGTCATTTCCCTTCGCTTGTATGTTGACCTTCGCAGCCGAGAGACAGAGCAGGAAACGATTTCCATGGCCGGATTGGGACGCGAGCCTTCGACCTGTTTCTCCTAAATAGCCCAGGACGGACGATGGGACGATGCCTCGGGATTTAAGCGTCCTTGTAAGACCGAGCTCCTGCATTGACGGTCGAAATCAGCTCCACCTTGCATGTCGGCCTAGCTACCCCCGATTACATCTCTCCTCCGACTGGAGGAACTATCAGAAACAGGCCTGGACACCGACCTCCCAACATTATAAAGAAGATTGTCAGCTTTTTGCAATTTCCTAAAGTTCTCGTAAATATTGGTGCATTTAATTCTTTTGGTCACCCCTAAGCAGCAGGTCGAATTACTTTAGCACTGATGCAAGTTCTCGAGCCGAGGAGTTACCGTAGTCCGAGTCCATGCACGAGCTCCTCTCTTGCAGGACGACTACTTGTTTCACGAGTTAGCCCCCACTACGAAGTGCAGTGCGAGCATTAACGTGCGAGCAAGAGACTACGATCGTACAGGTGCGAGCAACAATGTGCGAGTATGCGGTGGAGCGACTATGTATGCGCAAGCAACAGTGGCGCGAGTATGAACGACATCAACGCGCGAGTAAGTGTATGAACGACGTCAACACGCGAGTAAGTGCATGCCAAGCTCACAATCTCTCCGCGCCTATGAGCCTAGCGAACATCAACAAACAGGCGAATATACACATAGAAGCGAGCAACAGAAAATTTTTATATATTTCTTGAAACGATCATTACATATTCATTGTTTCCTGTTTACAAAAAAATGTACAAGTATGGCCGCAGGAGGTCGCCGACCGACTACGACTCATCGTCGCCGGTATCAGGCATGTACTCATCGTCCCCAATGATGACATCTTCCTCGTCCTCAGCATTGTCCTCGCCGTCATCCTCGTCGTCACTGTTGTCGCTGCTATCTCCGTTGCTGCTGTCACTGTCGCTGGAGCTAGAAGCCGAGGATAGGACGCGATCAGGCGAGTTCGACTCCTCGGCAAGAAGGAACGGGATGAGGTCCATAACCGTCAAGTGGTCGGCCTCAGCGCCGAGGAAGCCGCCCATCCTCAGCTTGGCGAGAACGGCTTCCCCAGATGCTCGCACTATCCCGCAACGGATAGCGGGCATCTCGTCCCCATGCATGCGGATCTTCTTGCCCATCCCATGCAAGGACGCCGCCTCCTACGACTCAGATGGGCGAGCACCGAAAGGACCCGGGCGATCTTCGACGGCGACCAGGCGAGTTTCCAACTCGGCAGCCCGGATTTGAGAAGCCTTCAGCTCGGCCTTGGTGTTGGCGAGTTCTTGCTCGAGCTCGGAGAACTTTGCCATCTCGATCTCGACGGCCTGCAAGGATCAATCAGCCAGCAGTCAGAGAATTTTCCAAGAACAAAAGCGATTAAGTCACGCCGAGGTGGCAACTTACCTCATACTCCTTCCAGCGGACGGACTGCATCCCGAGGTCGATCGCCTTCTGCGAAACGGCTCCGCAATAAGGAAATTCGAATGGTTAAGGTCCGTTGGGATAACTGCGAACGTGAGGAGCTTTCTTGGGAGCGAGAGCAGTCTATGTTGGAGGAATATCCCACTATTCAACTCAGGTAATATTTAAATTGTTTTGTGTACCCTTTTTCTTAATTTCGTGGACGAAATTCTTTAAGGGGAGGAGATTTGTAACACCCCGAAATTTAGAGTTGAAACGGGCGGTGTTTGTACCAAGTTTGGATCTTGGTAGGGTGAACACGGCCTGTGACACGGGCGTGTCACACGACCGTGTCATGCTCGGGTCATCCAGTGAAGGACACGGCCTGGGACACGGGCGTGTCCCAGGGCGTGTCAGTGCACACGGCATGGGACACGGGCGTGTCACATGGCCGTGTACTCCTCTAGAATATTTTGGGTTTTGTGTCGACTGTCGGACACGGCCGTTTACTGGTTGACACGGGCGTGTCAAATTCGACACGGGCGTGTCGTCACCCGTGTCCACCAAACGACGTGACGGTTGGCGTGGCGGTTATTGGTGACACGGCCCCTAGTCACGGGCGTGTCGATGACCCGACACGGGCGTGTTAGGTTGGGACACGGGCGTGTCCCAACCCGTGTCCTTTTCTGTGCTCGATTTGTGTGACTGGATCGAGGCACGCGGCCTGGAACACGGCCGTGTGCAAAGCCGTGTTCGGCCCAGGATTAAAGATTTCAGGCTAATCTGAGCCGTTCGTTTTCTTTAAATAAGATCCAATGGCCCAGATGAGTTCCTGCTTGTGTTTAGCCCGGGATTAGAGGTTTAATTCCTCATTCCATCCTTAACTCCCTCTTTCTAAGAAGTTAGAGAGAGAAGAGATCAAGGAAGAAGGAAGGGAGGAATCCGGCTGCCGGCGGAGCATCGGAGCACGAAAGTGAGAACCGAGACCAGATCCGTGGAGAGAATTCCCTTGCGAAGCTTTCTATCCGACTAGTTTTTCATGGCGCCGAAGCGGACTTCAAGGGTAACGATTTTCAACTTGAGCACTTGAAACTTTTCTTCCTTTGTATGGGAAAACCCGCTCCCGCGAGTGTGCGGTGAGTGCGCGGTGTTCCTTGGGGTAGATATGTGAAGTACCCTTGTTAGAGTCCGGAATTGAAGTACGGGCATAAGCATTGTGTGTGAAGCCTACCCAGACGTATTTGTCTGGATCGGTGATGTTGCATTGCATGAATAGCCGGAGAAGACTCCGTGCGTTGTTTTCGGGTTTCTACGCGGTAGATTGCGGCAGGGATCCTTGGAGATTAACTCCAAGGTGCACCCGAAAAACTGGGCGAAAACGTAATTCTGCCAACTTGGCGGCCGGGGAGTCAGCCTTGAACATAACTGAGTTATGTGTTGTTTGGTAATGATTTAGGATCCGGGTGAAGCTTGGCCCGCGCGTACGTCTTAATGTGACTAGGCGGCGTGAGCAACGGGCGGGTGGATACGGACCTGGGCTATGTGGTTCGGTGCTAGAGGCCCTAAAGTGGAACTGGCCGTTGGCATAGTCGGGAGTCTTGGACTACGGTCAGAAGGAATCAAAAATGCTCACATAGCTTGCCATCCTAAGGATGGTGGTGAAGCCACTGAATGGACCGGATTCACCGTGAATGTGCCGAGCGAGCCTACACCTGTGACGAAAGTCTTTATATGCACTTTATTATTTAGTTGGGCTAACGTTATGCAGGGAAGGAGCACTGCAGCCCGAATAAAGGGGCGGGGTCGTTATATTTTGGTCAGCTTTAGCTGACCGTTGCTCTGTTTGCCACCATGCGGTGGAATGATTGCTTGCAGGTGCTGCGGAACCAAGCGCCAAGTAGCGGGTTGAAGCCTAAGCTGCTGTGCAGGCCCTCGAAGGCCGAAGTGAACTGCTATTTTTATTTTCTGTCATGTATGGCCGGCCTGCGAGCCGATGTTTGTAAGACATTACCTTGTTAAGAGAAACTTTGTAAGGCCATAAGGCCATATACTCTTTTGTGTATTCATTTTATTTCATTCCTATTTTGGTTGGTGGACATTCATGTCATGCTTGTGCAAATTTTGGGTTCTATTAACGGTTTAAAAGCTTCCGCTAGAATGCACTGTGTTAGGACGAATAGTTGAGTATTTGGTATTATTCTGTAACCCTTCCGACTGTCCGTGATATATGACGTCGGGTTCAGGCTGGACCTTCTGTTATATATCATACGACGGATAAGAGCGTTACAGCTTAACTGGACTTGTTTTCAAATCCGGGTTATTGTGGATACAATACCCAACAATCTCCCCTATTTGAAGAAGTCGGAACCATATAAGGTAAGGTGAATTGTTCATAACAAACAATAAAACATTAAGACTCGAAAAGATAAATGAAATAAAAAAAACACGCATTCCCAGTCAACATAGAAATTATATATATATATATATATATATATATATATATATATATATATATATATATATATATCAAGAAAATTCATCGTTTGGGAAGGAAGGCAACCCACAACACTCAAAATAAAACACATATGACTATCATGTATGTTTGCTCTGCCTCTTCAATCTCTGCCTGTAAAAATATGCCCTTGGCTTTGGAAAGTACTTTGGAGGGGCTGGAGGCATAGGATCAGCATTCTGGTTATTTCTGAAGTGTATTCTTCTCTTTGTGCAAGTCAGCTTATACTTGTTCCACTCTTCTTGGTCATAGTAGAGTTCACGTTTTTCACCACCAAGATCGACCAAGGAGAAGGTGTCCAAGATAATCCCTCTGGAAATAGGACTCCACACCTCCTTCATCTCTCTGTTGGGCTCTAACCTGACTGCCGAAGGGTCTTCCCCATATCTTCTTCTCTTATAAACAAGATGAGGTAAGTCTTCAGTCACCTGGGTTTCTGGAATTACAGTAGCAGCAGCAGCACCAACCTAGGAAAAATCTTGTGTATCTGACCAATACAGAGAATAATCCTGAGCAGGATGAGTCTCATCATGTGCTGGTACAGGCACAACAGGTACTTGATATCCTGTCAACTGACTGTGAAGCCACACACAGTTGTCATAACTGTAGTCATTTACTCTTTTGAAGTTTGCTAACATCGCTTCCTCAAGCGCATTTACCTTTGCTACCACCTTAGCTATCATGGTCTCCTCCCCCTTTCTGACTTCTTTAGCCAAAGCATTTGCATAAGCTTCCATGCTGGTGTCATAATGTGTCATCGAATTATTGTGAGCTCCAATCATGATTTTGACATTTGTATCAACATTGTAAAGAACATCCTGATTGCTCTTTAATCCTTTCATAACAAAATCAACTTCTTTTCCACCTTGTGTAAACCAAGAGTCTAACTTGACATCTAGCTTGTCAAATCTGACATTAACCTTTGTTAGGCCGTTGCTCAGAACTTTTTTTGTTTCCTTAACCTTTTTCAGCACTCTCTGCATGGAGGAATCAAAATATGCCTTATGCTTGGCCAGCATCGCTTTTATGCTCTGTAGGATTGAATTATAAGCACTAGAACTTGGGATATCGGGAACAGGAGTGCTAGGCATATCCTCACTGGAAGACTCATCTATCAGAGATAAACGAGCTTTAGAAGTTGTAGCACAGTCTTCAGCAGCAGTCAGAACAAGAGTCTGCTCCTCCACATCTCCCTCCTCATTTGAAAGAACCACAACCTCCTCTGCAGCAGCAGGAGGTGCATCTGGCATCTTGCCTATCCTTTTCTCAAGGTTGCGCATGAGCCTATCAACCTCAGTAGAAACTGATACTGAGGGCCTAGTCACCTCCCCCTCAGAAGATGAAGCAGAAACAATTTCTGGGAGAGGGACAATCAGGTTCTCCATTACCATTAGCTCACCAGCAGCAACAACATCAGCAGCAGCAGTAGAGGTCATACCAGCAGCATTCTCAATTTCATAATCCTCCACAGTAAGTTCATCAGCAGCAACACCATCATTATCCAAGTCATCTTCAACATCAGCACCATCATCCAGGCTATCAGCAGCCTTTTGCTCAGATGGAGCTGAAACCTCTTCCACGACAGTCTCTTCCCTAGCAGCACCAGGCACAAGCACTGAGACAGCTGCAAGGCCTATGGCAACCACCTCAGAGAGCAGAACCACTGTCTCTACCTCTGTAACTGGAGCATCTGGGATTAACACTAACTTTGGAGCTGGAATAACAGTATCTGGAGCTTCTGTCACAGTTTTTGAAGGCACACTCAAGGGCACTATGCTAGTAGCCACTTGTGGTTCTGCTGCCTCCCCCTCAATTCCTGCACTCGAGCTATCAAGAATCTCACTGGGATAATCCTGACATCAGGAGCATGTTCTACCTCCTCCACAGCCAAATCTGGGGCTCCCCCTTTCCTAATTATCCTCCTATCCCACATGAAAAATATGGATGAGTCTATTTTCTTCAAGTGATGAATAGGCACACCTTTGGTCATATCAAACTTGTCATCATCCAGTTGATTCAGGTACAAGCTGATAATCCTCCCAAAGTTGGGAGTGTGGATGTTGTCTTTGATTTTCTCAAACAGCACGACACCCCAGTCCAATCTCTTCCTGCAGATAATTGTTACTAGGGTGTTGAACATCTCAGTAGAAAGGTTATCATGGGAACCGGTTTTGCACAACAACATTTTACCAATGATGTCTAATATAAGCTTTCCTTCCTCGTTCATTCCTTTCTGCTTTACAGCTTTGGTTCATCGGGGCAGTCCACAGAACAATAATGCTCTAGAAAAATCATACTCGTCGAGGTAGTCGGCTTCTTCACAGGTAGGAAGCCTCAAGTACCTAGTGAGGAGTGAAGCTTTAACTCTGACTTTAGTCCGCAGAACTCTGCTTTTGATGACGGTGTCCTCACGTCGCAGCTTGGCATGCTGAAAGAATTCAAGAACTTCCTTGTCCAGTACCTTGCAAGGGTGTTCTAGGACAAAGGAAAGACCTGCAGTCTCCAGCATTAGGATCACATTACGAAATTCATCAGAGGCAGAGGCAAACCCCGTTCGGACTAATTCTCCACCTCCCATCAAACCACTAGTGCTTCGAGGGGCCATAGAGATTCAAAGAACGAAGGAGAGCTTGCTGGACTGCTGTCGGTTGAAGAAATTACTGTCACTGTCTCTGTCGGAACGCCGAGAAACCACTATTGGATCGGTGAGAGCAGGCTATCGGGATTTATAATAGATAGTATAGACAGCGGTTTTTACAACAACCTCTGTCTATTTTAGGGTTCAGGATAGAATAGACAACGGTTTATATATTAACTGTTGTCTATTCTAAGGATCAGGAATAGACATCGGTTTATATATAAACCGGTGTCTATTGTAGAATAGACAGTGGTTTTTATATTAACCGTTGTCTATTCTATGGATCAAGAATAGACAGTCGTTAATATATAAACCGCTGTCTATTACTCGAGGAATCGACATCGGTTATTATATTAACCGCTGTCTATTCTATGGAACAAGAATAGACAGCGGTTAATATATAAACCGTTGTCTATTCTTGAGGAATAGGCAGTGGTTTATATATTAATCGCTGTCTATTCCCATAGTTAAAAAAAATAAGGCGCCCACCGCCTTGTTTATAATCGGGCGTCGGGACACCTAGACGCCGCCTAGGCGACGCCATGACAAGAATGGCGGAGGACGGCCTCGAAGTGTCGGATGGGCAACACTACTCAGTCATCGAAGAAAGAATTAATTCGTTCAACACTACGTGGTATCCTCGCACGAAAACCCTCCTCGGTAGGCGCGAAGAAGCAGTCTTTGAAGTCGTCAAGGTCGGCGGAATCGGTGATGGATTTCTTGAAATTGGCAGCAGTGAAGTTCGCAACGTGATTGACTTTGCGAGCATGAGAATCCTCGACTGAAACCATTTTGGGAGCGAGAAGCGAGAACCGGGCTCACAGAAGCAGGCAGCGACAGGCGAGCAAAAGCAAGGGTTCCGAAAAAGCAGCGTCATCTGACCCCCCCCCCCCCCCCCCCCCCCGCCCTCCTATTTATAGAGTTCGGCCAATAGTAGGGGCGACAGAGCTCGGCATTGAATACTCAACCAACGTCAGGAGCGACCTGCATACTCTCAATAATACAGAAAAGCATCTACATCAACAACGAACCTAGCGACCTATCTATCGATACTCGCCAACACAGAAGGAAAATCGTCATCTATGAATAAGACAAAAATCAAGAGATGATCACTAATCAAAATACTCGGCAGAAGCGAGTTCCTCAAATAAATGTCCATACAATCCAGCAAGAATAAATAGAAATATTATTACAGCACCAATAACAAATCCACAGAATAAAGAAAAAGAAGAGAAGATAGCTAAGGAGCATGCAAGTTCCTCGGACGATCAGTCGGTTGAGCATGTCGCGAGCATGTCGCGAGCATGTCGCCCAGCCCAGGCTCGATCTTGTAGTCGCCGCATGTACTCATTCGCCTGATTCAGTAGCTCCTCGCATCGCAGGACATCGTCATCCACCCTCGCTAATCGCCCCACCGACCCGATGCATGTACGAATCGCGAGGAGTTCGTTGTGAAGCAACTCCTGCTGATGTTCCACCATCACGAGGCGCTGCTCCATGAAGTTGATTGTACCATAGCAAGACTCCGCAAGGTTCATGCGTTCCTCAACTTCTTCCAGCTTGGCTACGCGAGTTTCCAGCGAGCCCAGTCGTCGGCGAGGTTCGCAGATCGCCAGTTGATCGAATTTTATCTCCAAGTCGAGGTAGGCGGCGGTCGCCTTCTCTTGATACTCGCGCAGGGGAAGCCCGATGGCGTCTATCAACGCTCCCCTAAGGGAAGGGGGGTGACCTACATGAAGAACTCGTAATTTCTAATACAAGCGCCGAGCAATGGCAAGCAGAGAAATGCGACTATCGTTACCAGCACGCAGAGTTGTTGGTCGAAATTCGCGCTGAGGTGGAGTCCGCCGAGGAGAGCCCCGCACCCGCTGAGGGGATGGACTTCGATGGTATGGGTCCCTGTGCCCAGCAAGGCGACCACTGCGTTGATCCTTGGAGCTCCAAAAGTTGCGAGGCGGCGAGGAGGCGGGAGCAGGTGTTCTATCCAGGCCTTTCCCCCGAAGGTCCAGATGGTGACGATCAACAGGAGGAGGCGGCCCGGAAGGCTTCCCTCTCCCATTCCTGCCAGGACGAGATGTCGACGAAGACGCCACATTCCCAGCAACCCCCTGAGAAGGTAGAGCGCCCAAGCGAGGAGGCGATGTGGGCAGGTCCTCGGTAAGGTTATCAGCAGGCCGATCATGAGTCAGCCAACCGAAACCAAGATGAAGAAGCATAGTGTGAGGTCGCGAGGAGTTGGGCGAAAGGTCTTGAGGTACTAGCCCACTACTCGGGCGGGCGGGTTCCACCAGAGACATGCTACCTACAGTTCCATCGAAACTCATCAGGAACACCAGCAGGTAACGCAAGATCACGAAGGGCGAGGTCAAACTTCTACGAATACTTACCGTACCAGTTTGAGTAGTCGCCACACCGGAAGGGTGACAAACCTCAGAAGGCGCAAAAGAAGAGGTGGGCACCTCGACAGCAGAGGCGGGCACCTTGACAGCAGGGGCGGCATCAGCAACATCAGGCGGGGTGGCCAGCACCTCGCTGGGTTATGTCACCTTGTTTTGCACCGGAGGTGTATCCGCAGGAGTATTCGTCTGGCCTTCAAGGCGAGCAGAGTCATCCCCCGAAGGATCGGTGTCCTTTCCCAATCTCATCTTATTCAGCAGATCCCTAGTGGGATCCGGAGCAGGAATAGAGTCTACGGGGTCGGCAAGCTCGGCGCTTGGTGCAGCGAGCTCCATTTCTTGGAGGGCGGCAGCAGGCTCCTGTTCGACAGGAGGATTTTTCTTTGACTTCTTTTTCTTTCTTCGACAGTCACCTTCCTCGTTGTGACCTTCTCGTTCGCGCTTGTTTGTAGGATATAGAGGCCGAGTACCTAGAAAGGCCTCCAAGGTGTCAAGCCTCTTTTGCGACTTCTTCAGTGGAGTAAACCATCTCGCAGCAGTCAGAAAGCGGCTTCCGAGGGTCATCCCCTCCCCCTCTATTTATAGAGGTCAGAGGGGGGTGTCCGCCGAGCATCGTAGGGTTGAGAGCTCGCCAAAAGCCTTGCCGAATAAGGGATTGGATGTTTCTTTCTGAGCTCCTAGGTCGCTCGAAAAGAGCGGGGATTGTGTACAACCCCTATTCGTCAAGGGTCAGCGGTCAACAATAAATAGTCAACAAGTCAACAGTCAACGAGCATCACCAGTACATGAAGATCTGATTCGTATTCAATGGCCAGTAGACGAGGCAATGAGACCTTTAGACGCAAGCGAGAATCATACTCGCCAGACGGCGCGACCACCAAGCAGCGCGGGCAAGCTTCAGAAACCTTTTTCGTATAGGCGAGCTCCGAGCAATACTAGTGGCGAGCAACAACAATACTCTCCTAGCAGGTGACTTCCAACCAACATCGCAGATAATCGCCAACCAATACTCGTCAGTAGCCGAGCCAGTTCGTCAGAAGGCAATAGCCGATGATCGGAGGATTGGGTCTTCTCGCCTAGAGACCCACCCTCCCTTTAGATTTGCATATAAATAGGACCACAGAGGTACAAGAATATGAACTTCGAAATCTTGAAAAAGATTTTGACCACTTCATTCCCTGGACTAATCCTTTCTCCGAAGAGTCGAGTTCCCAACTAGCGTCCCCCTTGTACCCTGTTTGGCTATCTTTGGTTGTGGAGGGGAAACTTCTTATAAGTATCTGGGTACGTGGTGGGACCTCCCTGGAACAGCACCGGGGGTCCTTTTTGTTGTCCCTATTACTGCGTTCTAGCCCGCTAAGCCGTCGAGCCCGCCCGCTGGACTAGTAACCTTAGGTTGCCTTGATCTGAATTTTGGAATAGGGAATTTCCTGGCTTCAACAATACTATCACACATCTTTAAGTTAGATTCGTATCTAAAGGTTCACTCAGCAATTTGGGATTTATTATATGGACACATTCTCACCATTTACCAAATCATCTATTGTATGTGTCCTCCTGTCAACCATAGTTTCTAAAGGATCACGTCATCATCAACTAGATGTGAAAAATTCATTTCTCCGTGGTGATCTATCTGAAACCATTTACATGCAGTAACCTCCTGGCTTTGAACATCGGAAAGAGTATTCACTCTGTCTATTAAAGAAGTCCCTTTGTTGTCTGAAACAATCACTGTGCATGGTTTGACAAATTCAATATTGTGCAACACCAAATTGGCTTTGTCAGAAGTGGCTTTGACACATCCCTCTTCATTCATAAGAGATCTCAAGGGATTGTCATTTTACTTATTTATGTGGATGACATATCATCATCACTGGAGAAGATACTGCAGACATCTCCAAGGTTAAAACATGTCATAAGATTCATATAACGAACCACGGGCATCTCCACTATTTATTAAGTATTGAAGTACTAGGAAACCATGAACAATTACAATTATCTCAGGGAAAGTACACCCATGATCTGTTTAACGAAACTGGCTATCTTAGGTGCAAACCTGTGGATACACCAATGGATACTAACATCAAGCTTTTTTGACAAGAATCCTCTTCTGATTCACCTCTATCTGATCCAAGACAGTATAGATGATTAGTTGAGAAACTCATCTATCTCACTGTTACACGACCTAATATAGTATTTGAAGTCAAAAGTGTGATTCAACAAATCCAAACTCCTTTGACCTCTCATATGAATGTTTTAAACAGAATCCTATGTTACCGAAAAGGAACTCCGAGGCAAAAACTTTTTTATAGATCATCACTAAATTTGTCGCCACGGTTATGTAAATTTTGTTGGGTCGATTAATGGTCCAAGATCAACGAGCAGCTACATGATATTCTTGGGGGATAATCGAATGATCTTGTGCAGTAAGAAACCAAAAAGTGATAGACTGCTCCTCTGCTGAAACTGAATAAAGAGCCATGACATAAACCATCCCTGAGTTGGTATGGCTTAGCTCTCTCTTTATGAAATGTAGAGTTGGGACACGTCAAATTACTCTTTACTGCGACAGCAAGGTTGTAATTCATATAGCTGGAAATCCAGTCTTCCATGGAAGGACAACATATTGAACTTGATTGTCAATTCATTAGGGACAGAGTAAAACAAAAGGAAGTTCTCCTTTAACATGTAACATCTACAAAACAACTCGTAGACAATCTTACAAAGCCGCTTTCCCGAAGTCTCTTCATATGTTTTACATCCCAGCTAGGAATGATAAATATCTATGCTCTAGCTTGTTGAAGAGAGTTGAAGCCCAATGAAGAAGGCATATCCTGAAGGCTCACTAATGTTTTATTCTTTTATATAGATTTGTCTCATATTGTGTATTCTCCAAAATAAAACATGTGAAATTACCATTAATACAGAGTAAGAAACATAACATAGTTCCCAAAATCAATGCTGAAGCGTTCAATAGCCCACAAAATTTGTGAAGTAATTTGGACAAAATGATTACTCACAAAATTAAAGATTTTAAGTCATTCACTAGTAAAAGTATACAGTGATAATAAATTTGTGATCTCTATTAAAGCATGCGAAAGTAGACATTCATTTCATCAGGATTTTTTTTATAATTAAATAATTTATATGCATTCAAATAATTGATCAAGTTGCTAACATTCTCGTAAAGGGTTTGTACAAGAATTAGTTTGAGAAATTCATAAGCAAGCTTTCCATGAAAAATTTCTCCAAACGAGCTAGAAGGAGAGTGCGGAAAAGAAGAATAAATTTGTTCAATTTTGAACTAAGTAGTCAAGGATATTTTTTGTAGAGACAGATGTCAGTGAGAGAAAATCACCCAGATTTTTATTAATTATCAAATACATGAGTACATACACTTATATAGAGAGGAAGAGAGGGAGTCTTTTACATCTACAATGTGGGACTAAATAGAGTATACATGGGCTTGCACATGGGCTTCTTTTAATGGGATTTTTCCATTATATCTTAACACTCTCCCGCAAGCTGGAGCGTACAAGTCGTAGGCACCAAGCTTGAATAAGAACTGATGATATAATGTCCGAGAGAGAGCTTTGGTAAATATATCAGCAACTTGCCCTGAAGCAGAGACATGCTTTAACCCCAACTTCTTTGATTGAACTTTTTCCCGAATGAAGTGACAATCAACTTCAATATGCTTTGTCCGCTCATGAAATAAAGGATTCCTGGCGATATGTATGGCGACTTGACTGTCACAGAACAGGGTTGTTGGAGAAGAGAGTTTGAGGCTCAAATCATTGAATAGACTCTCCAGCCAGGTGAGCTCAGATACAACCGCAGCCATGGCACAGTACTCAGCCTCAGCAGATGAGCGAGCCACAATCGACTGTTTCTTGCTACGCCATGTAATAAGGTGTCCACCAAGGTAGGTGCAAAAACTAGTCGTGGAGCGTCTATCATCAAGGGAACCTCCGTAGTCAGCATCAGAATATGCAACAAGAGATAGAGAGGAGGATGGTTTATAAACGAGTCCATGTCCTGGAGCAGAATTCAAGTATCTGAGAATCCGTTCGACCACTTGGAGATGGGATGTCCGAGGAGCATGCATAAATCGTCTTACAACACCAATAACAAATGAAATATCGGGTCGTGTAACCGTGAGATAGATTAGTTTCCTTACCTATCGGCGGTAATACTCTGGATTTGTAAGAACGGAATCAGTTCCAGAGTCATGTGAAGACAATATGTGATTTACATCCATCGGAGTGTCCGCAGGTTTGCATCCTGAGTAGTCTGCATCCTGCAGAAGATCAATACAGTACTTCCATTGGGACAGAACAAGACCATCTGGTCTCCTTGCAACCTCGAGCCCAAGGAAGTATCGAAGATTGCCCAGGTCTTTGGTCTGAAATGCTGAGTTTAAATGTTTCTTGATGTTTTGGATCTCGGAAATATCGTCGCCCGTTATTAGGATATCATCAACATATACAAGAAGAATCACAGTGTTTGTTACTTGATGACGTGTAAAGAGAGAGAAATCAGCAGAGCTACGTGTGAAACCCACCTCGAGAATAACTTTGCTGAATTTGTCAAACCAAGTGTGAGGGGACTGTTTGAGACCATATATAGACTTCTGCAAATGGCATACACAAGACTCCCCCGTGGTCTCAAACCTAGGAGGCTGGTGCGTATACACAGTCTACATTTGTGATGTCTAGCTGATATAGAGGTCACTGTCGATGCACAGCAAGGGATATCAAGACTCGAACAGTGTTCAGCTTAGCGACCGGAGAGAACATTTCATCGCAATCAATGTCATGTTGCTGGGTGAAGCCCCTGGCCACAAGGCGGGCTTTGAGACGGTCAACAGTGTCATCCAGAGCATGTTTGATAGCAAAGACCCATTTGCAGCTAACACAAGACTGGCCGGGAGGTAGAGGGACAAGGTCCCAAGTCTGGTTATCCCATAGAGCTGTCATTTCTTCGTCCATGGCCGCACGCCACCCCGGGTGTTGGAGAGCTTCCTGCAAGGAGTTAGGAATGGAGATGGTGGAGAGAGAGGACAAATTGGAGAAGAGGCGGGGAAAGGCGATGCAAGGAGACATAATTCGTCATTGGATGAGTCGTAGATGATGTTGCCTGATCGTCAATCTGCGGGATAGCATCAGTATAAGGGAGCTGTTGGTGGGCATTTATCCGGGATGAGCGACAGGTATAGACACGGAGAAGAGGAGGGGGTTGAGGGAATGCCAGCACTGGGAGTGGAGTAGGAGGACTGCAGTGTAACGTTGTGACGGGAACACCCGGATGCGCAATAGTGGAAGGTGGAGGCAGTACGGATGAGGTGGGGTAGAAGGGCTGATCTTCAAGAAAGGTGACATCAGTAGAGACGAACACCCTTTCATTTTCAGGAGAGTGGCAAACATATCCATTCCGAGTGCGGGAGTAGCTCACAAACATATATTTTGTGGCCCGAGGGACAAACTTGTCATTCGGCGGGCCAAGAGAGTGGACATAGTAGGTACAACCAAATACACGGGGCGTGAGAGAGAATGGAGACTTGGTAGCAAAGAGGAGGACAAACGGAGAGGCGAAGTCAAGCACGGAGGAGGGCATGCGATTGATGAGATGACAAGCAGTAAAGACAGAAAAATTCCAATATTTCGTGGGTACCTGCATTTGAAGCATGAGGGACCGAGTGACATCAAGAAGATGTCGATTTTTCCGCTCGGCCACAGCGTTCTGCTGGGGGTATAAGCATATGATGTCTGATAAATAATCTCAAACTCATTACATAGATTTGAGAAAGTGTGACTAGTATATTCCCGAGCATTATCAGTGCGGATTATTTTTAAGGTAACAAAGAATTGCGTGCGCGTCTCAGTAATAAAAGTGTGGAAAACAGATGTTATTTCAGTACGATCACGAAGTAGATACAGTCATATAAGACGTGAATAATCATCAATAAAGGTAACAAATTACTGATAACCAAAAACTTTGGGGACTTTATAGGGGCCCCAAATATCAGAATGTACTATAGAAAATGGAGAAGAACTCCGAGTACAAGTAAGCGAAAAAGAAGCACGATGTTGTTTGCCAAAAATCATGCAGGGAGACATCCAAAAGAGACTTCTTGACAATCGGGAGGGGAGCATGGTCAAGACGACGATGCCAATTGACGGAGGGGACTGCAGAGAGGATAGTAGGGGAGACATCCAAGAGATAAAGCTCATTTGACAGCCGTCATTTATCAATGATAGTCCGCGTTCGACGATCCTGCACAACAAAAGAGGAAGGAGAGAAGATTAGGCAGCAATCAAGGTCCTGCGTAAGCCTACTCACAGAAAGTAGATTGAAGGGGGATCCCGGAACATGAAGGACCGAGGATAATGAGAGATTAGGAGTGAGGCGCAGGTCAGCAGCTCCAGACACCAGAGTTGTGTCGTCATTTGCCACAGTGATGAACTTGGGATATTCAGAGTGCATGTACTGAGGTAGCTTCTGGGAGGTAATGTGGTGAGTAGCACCCGAGTCGACAATTATGTGAGAGCTATGAGAGAGGCGGGATATACCTTCGGTAGAGAAAGAAGCAACTGAACCAGAGGAGCGATTAACAATGCCTTGGAGTTGCTAAAGCTGTAGGCGAAGGTCGTTAATATCTTGGTTTGTAGGGGCTGTGGGGGGGCAACAATAGTTGTAGCCGTAAGATGAGGAGGCAGTCCATGCATGCGGTAGCAGGTGGTTTCAAGATGACCATCCCGACTACAGTGGGTACACTTGAGGGTAGAGCGTCCGACACGGCCACATCCTCGAGACATGAAGCGACCGGCCCGAATAGAAGAGTTTTGAGCCGGAGGAGCCGGAGTAGGTAAGAGGGGCTGCTGGAGTAGAGCCGGATAAAAACTGGCGGGGGCCTCGGATGATGGTGTGACCTTGAGCACCATGGAGTAAACATCAGATAAGGAGGGCGTAGCGGAAGAGGAAAGGATTTGAGCCTTGACACTGTGAAGATGACTGGGAGCCCGGGCCATCATCATCGCGATCCCAACAGCTTCTTTATGTGCCCGCTGAATAACAAGATCGGTGGAGGGGGTTGATGTTGTATCCAGGCTTCTACCAGAGATTTAGCCTTCGCGACAAAGGAATTTAAGTCACCGTGGGGCCAGGGTCCAGGGATTAAAGGGCGGAGATAAAATCAAACAAGTGTTGTAAGCTGTCTTTTCCATAGTAGATAGAATGCAGCTCATCCCACATTCCTTAGCTGTTTCATAATACATGGTCATTCGATAGGGCTCGGTATTTATGGAGTTAAGCATCCATGATTGGACCCGACCGTCATCACGGAGCCAGTCATAAGTGGGCTCAGCAGTTTTTGCCCGAGTGAGATGGTGGAGAAGACCCTTGGTATGTAGAACACGGCGGACCGAATGTACCCATTCAACAAAATTAGCCTTCCCGCTGAGAGAGATGGTGGTTATACGAAGCTCATCACGAACCTCAGAAGGTGGGGCAGCACGTGTGGGAAGGGAGGGAGCTGCAGTGTCCATGGCGGCTAGGACAGGAGTCCGCGCAAGAGAAGGCCGTAGAGAAGAGGTCTCCGCGGCTAGGGACGGGAGGTCGTCGCGACTTGAAAGAATCTTGCAAGGTCAGATCGCTCAACCAGAGGAGAGGTCGCAGCGGCAAACCCCGACAACCAACACAGGTCGCGCGGACACAGTCAGCGAACAGGGAGCAGCGGGTAGCAGACAGAGGAGAAGATATCTGCAACGGCAAAGGCACAGGTCGCAGCGGCAAGGCACAGGTCACAGCAGACGGAGAAAACAATCCGCGACGAGAAGAGAAGGTCGTCCGCGGTGAATAGAGAAGAAGCAAGCAGGCTGCGGCGAGCAGGAACCCAGTCCGCAACGAACAGAGAAGGCAATCCGCGACAAACAGAAGACGCAAGTCGCGGAGAACAGGAACCTAGTCCGCAATAACCAGTGAAGGCAATCTGCGGCGAACAGAGAGAACAGTCCGCGAAAAGCAGTGAAGATGGTCTGCGGCGAGTAGAAGCAGGTCGCGGCGAGCAGGGAACCAAGTCCGCAACGAACAGAAGGCAGTTTGCGGCGAACAGAGAGAACAGTCCGCGACAAGCAGAGAAGATGGTCCGCAGCGAGTAGAAGCAGGTCGCGGCGAGCAAGAACACAGTCTGCGACGATCAGAGTGGAAAGACCGGTGGTTAGAAAAAAAACACTATCCGCTGGGAGCAGACAAAAACAAGATCGATACCTCTGATATCATGTAGAGACAGATGTGAGAGAGAAAATCACCCAGAATTTTATTAATTATCAAATACATGAGTACATACACTTATATAGAGAGGAAGAGAGGAAGAGAGGGAGAGTCTTTTACATCTACAATGTGAGACTAAATAGACTATACATGAGCTTGTACATGAGCTTCTTTTAATGGGTTTTTTCCATTATAACTTAACAGTTTTGTAAATATTGTGTTCTTACACACACATTAGTGGGCCGAGCATGGGTCACCATTATTTACCCGTAATTTTGCGGCTACCTCCTCCAAGGAAGAATTGGTCTAAAAATGCTTTCTTCTTCAGTGGGTGACTTGCCTCAAAATGTTTGCGCAGACCCGCTCTCTAGTCACAACTCGTGTGAGTACCATACCAGCAGTTCGCACGGCCTGCAGTTTATTATGACGGCTTCTTTGACTTTTATAGCTCTTTCTCTGTTGCATGCCCATTTATCTTGTACTTGGGTAGTTTTCTCTTGAGCTGACCCGCTTGGGCCTACCAGTATAAATAGGGGTGTACATTATTATGAAGGACACCAAAAAAATCCTACTGAATTGTCTGTAGTTCCTGGAAACCTCAATTTTTTACCCTCTATAGTAGAGTGATTGCGGAAGCCAAACATGAAAAACCACAAAGAGAAAATCAAGTGTAAAACATGTGAAACAATGTATGGTGATGAGTAATGTGAGTGAACACAAACATTGGTGAATTCATGCAGTTATATCATAATTATATACACCAGTGAAATTAATTAGAATCATTGACGGTCCAATTCTCATGAGAATTGGACCGTCCAAGGTGGTCAACCTCACAATGTTTATTAAGACTTATCAGGATGGTGAGTAGTGCTTACTGGAGGTTCCTAGTCAGCCCAATTTTTTTTATTTTTTTTGTTGTATTATATATTTTCTTTTGTATTTTGCATAAGAAGAATAAACTACTGCTTGTAGGCTTGACATAGGACTCCAAATTCACTTGTGTGACAATATATGATAAGCAAATATGAATTGTGCAAAAAAAATAAGGATAAAACAATAGTTTTATCATGACTTTTCAATGGTTATAGTAGAACACTCATAATTCACATAGACAGTAATAATAAATACATATGAAAAATTTCACAATTGTGTGTGAGAGAGCATTATCATAACTAAAATATTTATCATATTAGAGGCATGCGAAAATAATTTATCAAGTAAAATACACTAGTTGAGTTGTATATCAAAAATGATAATACAAGTTTGAATATGACAATATTTGAGCAACTTCATATAAGTGAATATACATTGTACAATGTCTAAACACGAGAAAAAAGACTATGATGCAGTCATAGGAATATCAGGACAAAAAAATAACACAATAGTAAATCTGGGATATCGCCAGGCGATATCGGATATCGCCGATCGGCGATAGCGCAGAATTATAAATACCGCCAGATCCGGAGTCAAAGCATCGTTTGGAACATTTTTTTTCCTGAAGCCCTTGAGCGAAACCCTGTCCCAACGCCAGCGAACTCTCCAAACTAAGGTATGAGTGGGAATTTTTGTTTCCATTCTTTAGGATTTGATGAGTAAAATGTTTGGAGAAATGTTTTCATGAAATTTTAGGGAGAAAAATTTCAGTTCTTAGGTTGTTTTGCTAGGATTAGGGATAAACCTAAAAGTTGAATTTTTGAGAGAATAGATCTTAGATCCAAGGGATTGATGAAGTGCAAACATAGATCTAGGAGTGTGAAGTGCACCAAAGCATAAATCTAGGTTTGTAAGAAGAGATTTCCAAAAATAATTGAACTTTTGAGGAAGAACATGATGAATAGTTGTGAATTTTTTTAAAAAAATTTGTTAAGGTAAATCGGATTTAAAAAGATATACGTGCGAGATTTTGTAAGTAGGGGCGTTGAAATATAGAATAGCACGGTGAAATCGTAAATTTTTCAATTTTTGCTATCGTCCGACGACAGTGAGTATCGTCTGGCGATATTAACAATTTCTATAAAAAAATGTGTTTTACTATTTGAAGATATGGCTTCCAGTTCTAAGGCCAGGAGAAGCACAGGCAGTGATACTCATACTGCGTACCAAACATTTCCGGGGATTGAAAATGTAAAGATCGATGTGGGTAAAGTGATTGAATTTGATCAAGTCCGGCACGCACATATCCACGACCTACTAGCTATGGCAGGTATAATGTCAGTCATATTGCCGGATATGTTTTCTTCAGTATTAATTAGAGAATTTTACGATTACCTAAGGGATCCAAAATTTACTAAACTGAACGGGGGAGTAAGATCTAAAATTCAAGGACAGACTTTTGAAATCACTCACCATGACTTAAGAGATGAGTTTGGTTTGATTGAACGTGATTATGTGCTAGATGTTGTGGAAAACTACCAGAAAGATAGGGATTGAACACTTTTGAATATGGTTTTGCATGGTAATTTCATGAAAAACCTAATCCAATCCACAGTCACACTCACTCCCGATGCACGTTTAATGCAGAATATCTTGAGACATACGATTATGCTTAAGTCCGGGGACACTAGAAAGATAACGACTCAACTGAGTTATGTTACTTACATGATTTTGGAGAGGGAGCCGTTTGACGTGGCGGACTTAATTTTATCCATTATTCGGTACACGTATAGACTTAAGAATCCTGTGGAAGAAATTGAATACTCTGACTATGGGTGCTATCATCAACGTATCTTATACAAGAAATACAGTTGAATTGACCAGGAATTCTACTTTGATGATTGTGTACCTACGGTATTTTATACGGGCACCACTCATACTAGTGCACGTGGGTCACGAGCTGGATCCATGTGGAGTAGTGAACCCTCTTCAAGCATTAGAAATCCCCCACTCTCAAGAGGTGGATCACTGCGAGAAGGACTGGATGACTTGCGAGAGTCATTCGAGGAACATAAGAGGGAAGTGAAAAAACATCACACGGGAATGCAAAAATTTATTAAATTTCTGACAAAGAGCCTTAAACTGAAACCAACTCCGGCAGAGGCGGCAGAGTGGGAGAACCCAGGCGTAGAGCCTCCACGACAGTCTATGCGATGACCTCGTCGGACACGGAGCAGCGGTCAAAGCTCTACTGAAGAACATGAGGATACCAGTGTTGGGGATAGCAGAGATTTCTGAGGTTCGGACAGAAAATGGCTTCTGGGGATATCGCCAGGCGACAGCTAATAACGTCGGGCGATAGTGAATTATATGTTATTTCCTGTTTCTGTATTCAGTGATGAACAAGTAGAATCTGGAAGTGGTTTTGAAAAAATATCCGCAAGTTGTGAATCTGTGCTTATAAAATTAACTTTTACTGAATTTTGCTTTATATTGTCTCTAATGAAATGATGACGAACATCTATATGTTTAGACTTAAAATGATGAACCAGATTATTAGTTAAATCAATTGCACTTTTATTGTCACACCTTAATTTTATAGTTTCTTGATGTATTCCAAAGTCTTCTAAGATTTGTTTCAACCAAAAAACTTGTGCACAACAACTACCTAGTGCAATGTATTCTGCCTCGGTAGTGAATTGGGCAACAGAATTCTGTTTCCTACCTGACCATGAAATAAGTGATGGGCCTAGAAAGTGACAAGTGTCACTAGTGCTCTTACGATCTAATGAACATGCAGTATAATCGGAATCAGAATAACCATGCAAAATGAAAATGTCATTATGTAGATATCACAAACCTATTTTAGAAGTACCAATAAGATATCTAAAAATATGTTTAACCGTTTTTAAATATGATTCTTTGGGATTAGCCTAAAATCTAGAATATAAGCAAACTGCAAACATAATATCAGGTCTAGATGCGGTTAAATAAAAAGTGATCCTATCATTCCTTTATATAATATCTGATCTACAGATATTTCACTTTAATCTTTTTCTAGTTTCAAAGAAACACTCATAGGAGTATTTGCTTGATTTAGATTTTCAAATACAAATCTTTTCAAAACATCATGAATATATTTAGATTGACAAATAAAAATACTATCATGTCTTTGTGTAATTTGAAAATCAAGAAAATAAGTAAGTTCTCCTATCATGCTCATTTCAAATTCATTTTTCATAATTTTTACTACATTATCACATAACTCTTCATTAATGGCTCCAAAAATAATATCATCAATATAAATTTGCAAAACTATTAAATCATCATGAACATGCTCAATGAAGAGTGTACAATCAGCACTACCTATTTTGTAATCATTTTTTAATAAATATAAAGTCAATCTATCATACCATGTTCGGGGTGTTTGCTTTAAACCATAAAGAGCATTTTTAATTAATATACATAATCAAGAAATTTTTCATTCCTTTATATAATGTCTGATCTACAGATATTTCACTTTCATCTTTTCCTAGTTTCAAAGAAACACTCATAGGAGTATTTGCTTGCTTTAGATTTTCAAATACAAATCTTTTCAAAACATCATGAATATATTTAGATTGACAAATAAAAATACCATCATGTCTTTGTGTAATTTGAAAATCAAGAAAATAAGTAAGTTATCCTATCATGCTCATTTCAAATTCATTTTTCATAATTTTTACTACATTATCACATAACTCTTCATTAGTGGCTCCAAAAATAATATCATCAACATAAATTTGCAAAACTATTAAATCATTATGAACATGCTTAATGAAGAGTGTACAATCAGCACTACCTATTTTGTAATCATTTTTTAATAAATATAAAGTCAATCTATCATACCATGCTCGGGGTGTTTGCTTTAAACCATAAAGGACATTTTTAATTTATATACATAATCAAGAAATTTTTCATTCCTTTATATAATGTCTGATCTACAAATATTTCACTTTCATTTTTTCCTAGTTTCAAAGAAACACTCATAGGAGTATTTACTTGCTTTAGATTTTCAAATACAAATCTTTTCAAAACATCATGAATATATTTAGATTGACAAATAAAAATACCATCATGTCTTTGTGTAATTTGAAAATCAAGAAAATAAGTAAGTTCTCCTATCGTGCTCATTTCAAATTCATTTTTCATAATTTTTACTACATTATCACATAACTCTTCATTAGTGGCTCCAAAAATAATATCATTAACATAAATTTGCAAAACTATTAAATCATCATGAACATGTTTAATGAAGAGTGTACAATCAACACTACCTATTTTGTAATCATTTTTTAATAAATATAAAGTCAATCTATCATACCATGCTCGGGGTGTTTGCTTTAAACCATAAAGGGCATTTTTAATTTATATACATAATCAGGAAATTTTTCATTAACAAAGTCTGGAGGTTGTTCTACATAAATCTCTTTCTTAATATACCCGTTAAGAAAAGCAGTTTTTATATCCATTTGAAACAATTTAAATCTTTTAAAGCTAGCAAATGCAAGAAAAATTCTAACTGCTTCTAAACGTGCTACGAGTGTAAAAGTTTCATCAAAATCTATCCCCTCAATTTGAGAATATCCTTTTGCTACAAGTCTAGCTTTGTTTCTAGTAACCCTATATTCACTATCCATTTTATTTTTAAAAATCCACTTTACACCTACAACAGGATGATTTGAAGGCCTTTCTACAAATTTTCAAACTTTATTACGTTCAAATTGACTAAGTTCTTCATTCCTAGCTAAAAACCAAGAATCATCATTTAAAGCGGTTTGCACATCATTTGGTTCTATATCAGATATAAAACAAAGGTTTGAGAATAAATAATGTAAGGACGAACGAGTACTTACCCCACTTGATGATTCTCCAATAACCAAATCTTGCGGATGATCTTTTGAAAATTTCAGTTCACTTGGAGGCACATAATTTTCCGCTTCTACTTCTTCTTTATCTTCTTCATCGTCTTCTTTATCTTCAAGTATTCATCATCATCCGACCATAGTGGGGGAAAAGATTCTTCATCATTACCTGCAGGGTTAGTTTCTACACAAGAGGAAAGTTCATCAAATTTAACGTGAATTGATTCTTCAACTATTTTTGTTCTCATATTAAAAATTCTATAAGCTTTACTAATCGAAAAATAACTAATAAATATGTCTTCATCAAATTTTTCATCAAATTTTCTTAATGTGTCTTTAGTACTCAAAATGAAACATTTAAAACAAAAAACTTTAAAATAAAATATATTCGATTTCTTTTGAAAATATAATCCATAAGGTATTAATTTTAAAAATGTTCGAAGTATAACACGATTAATAATATAACATGCAGTATTTATGACTTCGGCCCAAAATGATTTAGGTAATTTGTATTCAAATAACATAGTGCGAGCTAGTTCTTAAATAGTCCAATTTTTTTTTCTACTACATCATTTTGTTGCGGTGTGCGAGAAGCGGAATATTCATATTTAATTTCTAACTCATTACAAAAAGAAACAAATCTATCATTATCAAATTCACCTCAATAGCCTGAACAAATGCATTTTATTTTTAAATCAAGTTCATTTTAAATACGTAGACATAATTTTGTAAATTCTAAAAATGCATCAGATTTTGATGTTAAGAAAATTGTCCAATAATAACGTGAATAATCATCAATTAAAACAAAAGTATATTTTCTACCTCCTAAACTTTGTGTAGTAATTGGACCAAACAAATCCATGTGAATCAATTGTAAAAGTCTAGTAGTAGAAATAACATTTTTGTTTTTGAATGAGGACTTTGAAAATTTACCTTTTTGACATGACGAGCATAAAGAAAATAAACTTCGTAAAATTGGTAAACCCTTAATTAGTTTATCTTTTAATAATTTTAAAATTAACTTGACACTAGAGTGTCCAAGTCGTTTATGCTATAAGTCTAACTTCTCATTTTTGCACATAAAACACTTTAAAGATGAATGTGATAAATCATGAAATTTAATCATATAAATATTTTGAGACCTAGGTGCAGTAAGAATAATAGTGTTTGTTTTAGAATCAAATTTTGCAAAGGTTTGTAGACGAGTCAAATAAAACATTTAGATCAATATCACATAACTGACTTATAGAAATTAAATTATGTTTTAAACCTCTAACATACAAAACATTTGATATAGTAAAAGAATTGTTACCTACCACTCCAATGTCAATGATCTTTCCTTTACTGTTGTCGCCAAAAGTAACTACTCCTTTTTTTCATTTCTAGGCTAAGGAACTTTGACTTATTACCCGTCATGTGCTTGGAACATCCTGAGTCCAAGTACCACACATCTTCCTTGTCCTTAGCCTGTCAACACACCTAGAAAGTGGATGAGAGTAAAGATCTGGTAACCCAAGTGGTGCCTCCCATAGAATAGAATAGGTGGACGCCTTAGGAACCCAGATTTGTTTAACAATACAGTAACCTGTCTTCTACAGATATGAGTGATGTGTCTAAGCTTATTACATTTGACACACGTGATAAAAGATGTTGAGAGATTTTTCAAAACATTTTGAGACTTGCTGGAAGTAGCAGTAACTGTGGATTTTGTGTTTTTATCTGAAAACGACGTTTTTTTGAACTTTTCGCTATCGTCGGCAATAGTGGTTATCGTCGCGCGATAGCTTCCATAAGTGTATCCGAGCCCGAATTTTGTCGAACCATAACATTGATTCACCAAAATCATATCCAGTGATTTTCAGCCCACTCCAAACTTTTTAATGGTCATTTCTAAATCACGAACTCAGGCTTTCAAGACAGCGTTTTCAGCGACTAATGTACCACACCGATTTGCAAAAGCCTTTTTACTACTTTCTACTTGAGTTTGAGAAAATTTTAGAGATCTTACTAACTCCCCTTTTTTTCCTTTGTAAGTGAATCAACACGATATCAGGACTTAGCAAGATCTTTTTTTACTTCTAGTATCATTGTCAAAGATTGACAGCCCTCTTGACAAGTCATTTTCTCTTTCCCAAGTACTTTTAATTCAGTGGTTAGTTTTTTATTTTCTTTTAACAAAACATTTATTTCAAATTTAAGCAATTTAAATTCATTTAAGCTTTTATCCAAATATTTACAAGTTCTTAAAAACTTAGAATATAAATCATCATATGTTTCAGGAGTTACCTCGGTGTCGCTCTGGACACTGCTCACATCATCAGATGATGAAATGATGTTTCTCATCAAGCACATGTTGACCTCCTCGTCAGTTTCTGAACTTGATCCGCTTGACTCCTCAGAAATGTCATCATCCCAGGTTTTAGCCTTAAGAACTTTCTTCTTATCCTTCTTCTTGTGTGATGCGGAGCAGAGACGAGGACGCGTTTTGGGCCCGTTCGGGGCTGATTTGGCAACTTTCCATATATAGCATTCCCGGATCGACGATCGGGCTCCGCGATTGCGTCCGGAGCATCGCCGCGAGTCAAAGCGCTATATTGCTTTATATTTTTTGAGTTTATTTTGATGTATTTTAAGGGATAACCCACCGGACAATCATAGCCGTTGATGGGGATGCCCTAGTTTGTGTTTTCTTATAAATAGGATGCTAGGGGGCTGATTTGAGACCATTGTTGGATTTGGAGAAAGAGTTTCCCGGATTCCTGCGATCCCTCCCCGGTGCCGACGCCGTGGAACCCTAGGTGACGACTCCTAGGCCGTCAAACTTCCCCCCAAGGTAACCTCTACCCCCACCTTCATTTTCCCCCTCCCCTCCTTCATATCCAGCCACCAAATCTCCAGAAAATCCCCTCCCTACAGCCCCTCCAAATAAACAGCATTGTTCATTCAGCACTATTCATTTATGAAATCTACTGTTCATCCAATATAGTTTTTTCCCCCCTTGTTTCCCTGTTCCGCTGCCCTCTTGCCCATAAGTGGCCGTCGGCCTGCTGCCAGCCTCCAGCCTCCCCCACCGCCCCTCTCCTCCTCAAAACAGACCACCCTAAGGCCCGGCCTGCCCTAGCCGGCCACTCCTCCCCCTTCCCCTTCGTGGATCCACTTCCCACATCTCCGAAAACCCTATATCACATTGATCTAGCACTACCCTTCCCCGATCTACCGTCCACTTACATATTTTCACTCCCGCAGCCCGGATCCGCCCTAAAATTAGCGGATCTACCCACCGACACCCCGATCCATTCGCTAGTGGCCGGATCTCGCCGCTTCCGGCCCGTATCTCCTCTTTCCACCGTGGGCATCCACCGTGACGTCACTGTGCCACAGTGTACGCCTCCGATCGCCCGTTTTGCATCCGGTCCCTCAACTTCTCCACCGCCTCGGATCAGCCCACTGCATTGTGAGTATCTCGTGGTATTATGTTTAGTACTTGACATTTGCACTTGGTTGTTTATCTATATTTGTGTTGTGATCATAGTTTGGTAGTTGTTGTACTTTGCGCTAATATTTGTTGTGGAATTAATCGCCGCCGCTTGCTTAGACTCTCCGTGCGGAGGAAGCCGTTGCCGAATCGCCAAAATTATTTGATTGCTTCTTTATTTCAATTAACTGTGTGGTGTTGTTAATACTCATTGCTGAAATTAATTGTCGTTGCTATCCGACTATTTCATTGCATATAGCATCACATTCGCATATCCCCTCACACGTGCACGTAGAATCCTAGTTTCCGAGCACCACTAGCCTACCCCTACATCAAATTGGTATCAGAGGTCAAGGTTAGGCCATTTGCATGTTTTGTAGTGGTATGCCATATAGAGTCTTTAGGTTTATCCATGATTAATTATCGGCGTCGCTCCTCTCCCCTCTTGAGAGATTCGGAGTCCGCCTATACTCAATCTCATAGAGCGACTTCAGAGAAATCCTCACGTTATCACGATGATTATTATCGTCTGCGGCACACCACTTTCCGAGATCGTGTCAACCCACCGACACAACCTCACTATGCCAGAGACGATCAGTATGATAATTGTCGTCGCTCATATACTTGCACGCGAGCGGATCGTGTTGATCCTTCGACTCGACCCGATTACCTTAGGGATGACTATTTTGAGGATCCTCACTTTGAGAGAGATCTTGAGAGTCAATTTCGTACTATTTCCCCTTCCTTTGACGGTTCATCGAGTCCCGAGTTTTTCAGTTATTGACTCGTGGATATTGAGTATTATCTCGATTATTTTGAATTATTCGGTGAGCGTCGCATCAAGTTTGCGAAACTTAGGCTTTTAGATCAGGCGAGAGCATATTGGTCTAGCGTAGAGAGGACTCGCGAGCGAGATCGTCTTCATCGTGTCACGAGTTGGGTGGGCATGAAGCGTATTTTGTGCCAGAGGTATCTGCCTTCATCATATCGGAGTCGCTTGCTCGACCAATTATTTTCCCTTCAGCAAGAACCTATGTCTGTTGCTGAGTATAGGGATCGTTTTGATGAGTTGGTTGTGAGAAGAGATATCCGAGAGGACCCAGCAATGACCACCACCCGATTTCGGTCTGGACTTCGATCTGATATACGTACTGAGGTGGCTTATCACAGTCCGAAGTCCCTCGAGCAGACATATCAGCTCGCCCTCCGCTATGAACAATCCTTGAGATCCGCAAGAGCTGGTCGATGGGATTCTCTCCTTGACCTCCGCAGTACGAGTCCCTCCCCTATTGAGGACACCACGATGCCTGGTGCGGATTGCTCCCACCCCAGTGAGGTGCTTAGCCCAGTGAGTGACCTACCTTTGGTTTCTGACGCTCCTCTAGTGACACTGACTGAGAGTGAGCCTGAGCGACCTATTGAGTCTGTAGTGTTGTGCCCCTCACCCACACCTCCACTTTTGGCATGTCCGGGTTTGATTAACACTCATACCCTAGACTCATGTCTTGACAGCGCACCCGCAGACCCAGTCTTGAGCGTAGGTTCATGTCACTTTTCCCTTGGCATTACCCTGAGCCACGTTACGATCGAGAGCTCAGAGTTTGGTGTTGATTTCGTAGTGACTATGTCACCCATGCACAGGGGCACTACCCCTTTCGATGGTACACATCGGGAGGACCTTGACCTTAGTGACGAGCCCTATGACGAGCCCCCTGTTGAGCCTCCTGATGATCCGCCCCATCTTGGTGAGGTTGAGACTCGGGTGAGCCACTCAGGTATGACGCCTCTTTCATCATCAACTCTGGCCTTGCCCCAGAGAAGGGACCTTGAGTGGAGCATGACATATGTAGGGCTTACCTTGAGTCCATTTGAGCATACTCATATTGTGAGGATCTACCTTATGACACCTCACACACTGGATGAGTTTTGGGACACGCCACCCGCTGAGCCACCCGATGAGTTCTTTCTTGTCTGGGACGCTCACCACATTTTAGAGTCACGACTCCTAGTCAATGCACACGATTTTCACTCAGATGATCGTCTCCTTCGTGATGACTTTTCTTACACACCTCCTGGGGACCCCCCTGATGCGTCATGTTCCCCGAGAGACATTTGGCTCTTTACGAGCTCGTATTTGAGTATAGTTGTCTCTCACGGTCATCTGAGCACTCGTCACACACGGGATGAGTTTGTTTACACCCCACCGAAAGAACCTCCTGATAGGCCACCACATTTGAGAGACATTTCAGGAATTATTAGATTTTCTTATAAGGAGTGTACCGTATCTGTCATGTTGTCTTTGCATCATTTGCATTACCTGCATGAGTCTGCTGAGTCATTTACACAGCATTTGCATGATTTGCATGAGTCGGTCCGCCGACGAATAATAGCAAGCAATGAAAATTACAAAGCCCATGCAGATAAGCGAAGGCGAGAGTAAATACTTAATGTAGGCGATAAGGTAATGGTGCGAGTCCGCCCTGAGAGGCTCCCTTCGGGGCCTGCCAAGAAGTTAAGCGTGAGGCAAATGGGTCCGTACTCAATTATTAGTCGTATTGGGACCAACGCCTACCGACTTGACATCCCGGCCAGTATGGGAATTCGCCCTGTGTTTAATGTTGAAAATCTGACTCCGTACTATGAACCTCATGAGTATGTGGACCCGAGCAATGGAGATACCCAGCCACCCCCATCCCCACTGTCGTTACCATATCACCCTCATACGTCCTCACCCATTGTTGACCTCTACCCACCTGGGGACTCGCCTTCTTTGGTTTCACCACAGGCACCACCGATCGCACAGGGATCCACCACTCGTGAGTTGAGCGTTGAGAGCTTCATGGAGACCAGACTCCACCAGTGCATTTCCACTGCAGACGTTGGTGACTCTTGGGTACTTGCAGCAGAGCTTGATCGATTCGCCCATGGACTTCGACTTCAGCACGTCCGTTTCCATTCACCGGAGATGACATCTTTTCAGTCAGGGGGAGTTGATCGGCGAGAACACTTTCTAGCGACGACACTTGGGCGACCTCTGGTGGACTTCTTCAAGTTTTACCCGACATGCAGCAAGAAAATTTTGATCCCTATTCATCGGGAGATGAATTCTTTCAAGCTGGGGAGATTGATGCGGAGCAGAGACGAGGACGCGTTTTGAGCCCGTTCGGGGATGATTTGGCAACTTTCCATATATGACATGCCCGGATCGACGATCGGGCTCCGCGATTGCGTCCGGAGCATCGCCGCGAGTCAAAACGCTATATTGCTTTATATTTTTTGAGTTTATTATGATGTATTTTAAGGGATAACCCACCGGCCAATCATAGTCGTTGATGGGGATGCCCTAGTTTGTGTTTTCTTATAAATAGGATGCTAGGGGGCTGATTTGAGACCATTGTTGGATTTGGAGAAAGAGTTTCCCGGATTCCTGCGATCTCTCCCCGGTGCCGACGCCGTGGAACCCTAGGTGACGACTCCTAGGCTGCCAAACTTCCCCCCAAGGTAACCCCTACCCCCACCTTCATTTTCCCCCTCCCCTCCTCCATATCCAGCCACCAAATCCCCAGAAAATCCCCTCCCTACAGCCCCTCCAAATAAACAGCACTGTTCATTCAGCACTATTCATTTATGAAATCTACTGTTCATCCAATATAGTTTTTTTCCCCCCTTGTTTCCCTGTTCCGCTGCCCTCTTGCCCAGAAGTGGCCGTCGGCCTGCTGCCAGCCTCCAGCCTCCCCCACCGCCCCTCTCCTCCTCAAAACAGACCACCCTAAGGCCTGGCCTGCCCTAGCCGGCCACTCCTCCCCCTTCCCCTTCGTGGATCCACTTCCCACCTCTCCGAAAACCCTAGATCTAATTGATCTAGCACTACCCTTCCCCGATCTACCGTCCACTTACATATTTTCACTCCCGCAGCCCGGATCCGCCCTAAAATTAGCGGATCTACCCACCGACACCCCGATCCATTCGCTAGTGGTCGGATCTCGCCGCTTCCGGCCCGTATCTCCTCTTTCCACCGTGGGCATCCACCGTGACGTCACTGTGCCACCGTGTACGCCTCCGATTGGTCGTTTTGCATCCGGTCCCTCAACTTCTCCACCGCCTCGGATCAGCCCACTGCATCGTGAGTATCTCATGGTATTATGTTTAGTACTTGACATTTGCACTTGGTTGTTTATCTATATTTGTGTTGTGATCATAGTTTGGTAGTTGTTGTACTTTGCGCTAATATTTGTTGTGGAATTAATCGCCGCCGCTTGCTTAGGCTCTCCGTGCGGAGGAAGCCGTTGCCGAATCGCCAAAATTATTTGATTGCTTCTTTATTTCAATTAACTGTGTGGTGTTGTTAATCCTCATTGCTGAAATTAATTGTCGTTGCTATCCGACTATTTCATTGCATGTAGCATCGCATTCGCATATCCCCTCACACGTGCATGTAGAATCCTAGTTTCCGAGCACCACTAGCCTACCCCTACATCATTGTGCCTCTTCTCCTTCAGCTCTTTTAGATATTTCGGGCACTTGCTCCTGATATGTTTGATTCTTCTATGAAAGTGTGAAGTTGTCAACCTAAATCACCTAGAGGGGGGGGGGGTGAATTGGTGAATCGTGCGTCTATTTGCGGAATAAGAATTTTAACGATCTAGCACAAGAAATCAAGCAATCACAGAAAGACAAGAAGATTTATAGTGGTTCCCCAATCTTGGGTACGTCCACTTTACCTCACCGATCTAGCAAATCACTAGACTCGGCTACTCCACTATCTCGGATTGAAAACAATCTTATGCCTCGGAACTAAGTTCCTACAAACTCGATCCAAAATGATCTACACTCGGAAGATAAAAACTTCCTACAAACTCGGAGAACAACGCTCCTACACTCGGAGAAAATCTCCTACAATAATAGTAAAGAAATTTTGAATTACAAACAGAATAACTTTCTCAGATCTGGAAAAGTGAATATCTGAATTTTCTTCTTGAACTTTGCGGTTTTTTCAAAAATGTTGAAGAAGATGAGTAGATCTGATCCGAGAAATCTTTGACCAACTCGATCAAGGAGAAGATGAGAATCTTTGAACAGCAAGTCTTCTTGATCGACAACAGAAGAGTCGATCTGATCGTGAGCGGCGACGGCAGCTTCAGAGATCTGAAATTAGAGATGGCCGACGAGAAGGATTTCGAGTGAACGGACAGCCGCTTCTTGCAAAAGATAATTGTTAGGGTTAGGTCTTAATGAAAAGACCTTATATAGGATTACTCCTAACGGTTAAAAAAGACATTAATGACGACACGTGAACCAATCACGTCAAGTCATTCAAAAATCCGGCCGATCTTGACTTAAACAAATTTCAGAAAAATTTAGTCTGCAGTTCTCGAGAAGTAGCATTAGCTCTCGAGAACTGATTGAATTTCTCGAGAACTAAACTGTCTGGAATTTAACTTAGTTTTCGAGACTTCAGGATCAATACTTCTCGAAAATAATATGAACTTCTCGAGAACTATAGCCTGACTTCTCGAGAACTATGAAGCTGAGTTTCTCGAGAACTGAGGACTTCTCGAGAACTAATCTGGACTTCTCGAGAACTAAGACTTAGAAAAAAATTTCTTGAAACTTTCTGAACTTCCCGAGAACTACTCTGGGACTTCTCGAGAACTAAGAGTCGAGCTTCTCGAGAACTGAAAGGACTTCTCGAGAACTAAGAGATACTTCTCGAGAGTCATACTTAGAAAATTTTTCTGAACTGAAACAGCTAAACTTCTTGAGAACTAAACTCTTGTTTCTCGAGAACTTCTAACTCTACTTCTCGAGAACTGAAAGGACTTCTCGAGAAGTGGACTTGGAAAATTTTTGAACTTTTTAGAAAAAAAAAATTTCTTCTCTTCAAGGGTCCAATCTTCATTCCATGGTCCAAGTGTTTGAATATGAAGTGTATTCCAATAGAGAGGCTACACATGAGTCAACATCTTGGATCACACAGTGAGGGATTACACTGTATGGTCCTGTTTTCATGACCCACTGTAGACTGACATTGGTCTACACTTAGTAATGATGATCTGCAAACACACAACTTAAACAAGATATCAAATACAACTTAATTCATCTTAGTTCAAGGGTGACTTCATGCAAATCTGGGTTATTGTGGATGCAATGCCCAACAATCTCCCCCTATTTGTAGAAGTCAGAACCCTCTACACTAAGGTGAATTATGACAATTAAGAAAAAACTGGAAATGAAAAATATAAACTAAGGCAGTAAGAGATTAATTGAACACAATTAGACAAAACTGGAAATTGTATATAAGTAATATTTTAGATTTCTTAATCAACAACCATTTCAACAAAATTCTCAAGAATAACTTAACAAAAGTACATTCTTTGCTCTAAGGTTGTCTGTCCTGCTTTTCCTGCTTCCTTCTCTGATAGCTGAATGGTTTGGGATAATACCTTGGAGACTTTGGAGGAGCTTTAAGATTATTCTTTCCATATTCCCTATCATATATCCTCCTTTTGGTCATGGACTTTTCATATAATTCCCACTCAACTGAGCTGTAGTGGAGATTTCTATTCTCATTATAGTCCATTACCAACTTAAGAGTATCAAGAATTAAGTTCTTAGAAGTGGGGCTCCAAACTTCAGCAAACTCCTTTACTTTCCTTTTCTCTGCATCTGACTGGGGAACAGACTTGCTTGCAGAAGGACCTTCTCCATACTTTCTCTTCTTAGAGGTGTGAATCTCTGGTAAATCCTTAGGAATAATGTCATCCCATACCTGGTCATAAGAGGCTGGAGGAGGATCCTGATCTTCTGGCCTAGGAGAGAAGCAGGGCATTTGAGGTTATTGCATTTGAGCTGGCACCTGACTGGGCTGTCCTTCAACAAGAGGATTCAGATGATGAGGAATAATATTGGGATCAGCCTGAAAGTCAGGGAAAATCTGATTGTGCATCCAAACTGTGGTGTCATAAGTATAGAACTTCACTGACTGGATTTGAGCTAAAACATTCTTATTGATTTCAGAAATCTTCTCAGCCCAGAGAGTGTTTGCATCTGCAGAAAACTTATCCACAAGTTTGATTACATGTTCTTTCACCAGGCTCTCCCCCTTTCTGAATTCTACAAGGAGTTTTTCTATGGCTTCTTCCTTGAAAGTACCAACTTCCTCACAAACCTTCATCACATGTTTTTGAGCATTCTTTTATAATTCAATCTGATTATTAGCAAGAGTCAGAGATTGTTCCATAACCTGACCAACACTAGTAATAGTGTGATCTATGGCTTTGCCACCAATCTGAAATAAGCTCTTGAGAGAGTTAGTGTTGTGTTGGATCTCAGCAAATCCTCGACTCATTTCTGTTTCCAAGGCAGTCACTTGTCTTGCATCACTTTCAGAGAATCGTCAAAGTGTTTCCTTTGATCAGAGAGCATTTGGCCTATCTGGATAAGAAGTTCTGAGTTGGACGGGGTAGCAGCAGTAGCAAAAACATTAGAAGAGGTAGAGGCAGAGGCAGAAGCAGTAATAGTAGCAGGAGGAGGGGCTTTCCATAGAGGTATCTCTTCAAGAATCACTGAGCTTACAGCTCTGGTAGTCTGAACAAGGGTAATATCAGTCTGGTCAATGAATGTGGGGATGGAGAAATCTAACTTCCTCAAGGGAAGATCAGCAGGCTCAGGAGAGATTCTGTCTTCATCAGAAAGAAGAACAGTCTCAGGGATATCTTGCTTGGCAGAAAGGGATTGAGCAGGAGGAGATTCCGGTAATCTGATAGGAGAAGGAGAGGGAGCTGGAGAAGGATCTTTTAGATGTTCTTCAGCTGGTTCCTTGTAGAGGGGAGGAACATCTGAGGTGAGTTCTTCCACCATTCTGTTAATGGCTTTTGCAGTGTTTTGGAGGGTTTCTTGGAATTGAGCATCTGGAATGGTATCTTCTGGAGAGAGTGCCACTGGGGACTTTGCTGGAGAGCTGACATGACTTCTGATGGGAGATCTGCTTGCTGATCTTGCTGGAGAGGGAGGAGGTCCGACAACAGAAACAGAGGCTGCAGGCTCCCCCTGAGTTGCTGCACCAGATGGTTCAGCAATATGATGATAGGAGGGAGATGGGGTCCTGACCTCAGAGGGAGAAGCTGCAATTTCTTTAGCTAACTGCTTTGGATTTTTCAGCTTGAGTTCCCATCTTTGGATGGAGGCCAATGAGATCTTTTTCAAGTGATGAATTTGAGTACCTTTAGAAGATTTGAAAGTGACTGGATCAATCTCACTCAGCAATAAAAAGATTATCCTAGCAAATTTGAGATCCCGAATGCTGTCCCTGATCATCTCAAATATCATCATGCCAAATTGAAATTTCTTTCTACAGATTACAGCTGTCATTACTCCAAATAGATCATTTGTTATGAAACTAATCGACCCTGTTTTGCACCACAAGATTTTTTCAATTATGTCTGCCAGAAGTTTTCCTACATCATTGAAAAGATTTCTCCTTAAGGAGTTGAATTCCTCAGAAACTCCACAGAAGGAGTAGGTCCTGTCATAATCTTCCAGAGTTAGGTCATCCTCTTTATCCACAATGGGCATCTTCAGAAGCTTTGAAACTTTGTTTTTATCCAACTTGATTTTGATCCCTCTTACTTTTGTTTTCAAAATCTTACCATTCCTCCTTACCTTTGCATTTCTGAAGAATTCTTCGACATCTGGAAAGATAATCCTGCAGGGTTCTGATAGAACGAACATCAGTCCGGCCGTGTCCAGGAGAAGAAGCAAGTTCTGGAAATCATCTGAAATGTCTGCAATTCCTTTGACGACTAGTTCACTGCCGATTCCTATCTTCGAACTGTGCGCCATGGACGCTGACGGCGACGACGGACGGAGTGCAGGACGATGGTTGCGACGAAGCTGTCTGTCGGCGGAAGACGAAGAGTTTTCGAGAAGAGGGAATTTGAAATGTCGGTTGATTTGGGATTTCTAAAGTATTATATATATATATATATATATATATATATATATATATATAATCCTAGTAATGTCAATTAAGTGTCTAATTAATCTAGGATTATGGCTTAAATCATCGGGTTTTTGAAATAGAAGAAATTAATTAGAAGTAGACAAGGCAATGAGCATTTCTCGAGAAGTCGGGTATAGTTCTCGAGAACTGTCAGGGGACTTCTCGAGAAGTAATATACTGGTTCTCGAGAACGGAAGAGACTTTTCGAGAGACAATTCAAGGTTCTCGAGAACTGAGAAAACTTTTCGAGAGATAAGTCAAGTTCTCGAGAAGGAGTCTGAGTTTTCGAGAATGAATATGTTACTTTTCGAGAAGTAGACAGAGTTCTCGAGAACTACCTTCCTCTTGAGAAATTTCTGACCTGTTTGAAGTATCCTCGATTCTTGAGCTTTGAACTGATCTCCTGTGACTTATCCTTCTTTGTTCAGCATCCCAAGTTCAGTTTTGAAGAAATTGAACTTGGTCTCGTCCAGCTGCTTCATGAAAATATCTGCAACTTGCTGATCTGTTGGCACGTACTGCAGGTCTATATCCTTTTGCTCCACATGCTCCTGGATCAAGTGATATCTGAGCTCGATGTGCTTTGTCCGGCTGTGCGAGACTGGGTTGTTTGCGATTGCGATTGCGCTGGAGGAGTCGCAGAACAATGGAATGTCTTTGATCTTCATATTGTAATCCTCTAGCTGGTTCTTTAGCCAAAGCAACTGTGCACAACAACTACCGGCAGAAATGTATTCAGACTCGGTCGTTGAGATTGCGACACAGTTTTGTTTTTTGCTGCTCCATGAAATAAGCCTTCTTCCAAGGAACTGACACGTCCCGGAAGTGCTTTCCCTGTCATCTTTGCTACCTGCAAACTCTGTATCTGAGAAACAAATTAGTTCGCTGTCATTACTTCTTGGGTACCATAAGCCAAGATTCGGTGTACCTTTAAGGTATCTCAAGATCCGCTTTGCAGCAGCATAGTGAGATTCCTTACAGTTCACTTGGAATCTAGCACAGACACATGTGGAGAACATTATGTCTGGTTTACTGGCAGTAAGGTAGAGCAAGGATCCAACTATGCTTCTGTATTTGGTTTCATCAAAAGGTTTCCCTTTCTCATCCTTGTCCAGAGACATAGCTGAGCCCATTGGAGTCCTCATAGAGGTTGCATTCTTCATTCCAAATTTCTTAATCAACTCTTTGGTGAACTTTGTCTTTGAGATGAAAATTCCATCTTCAGATTGTTTCACCTGAAGTCCTAAGAAATACTTCAGCTCGCTCATACTACTCATTTCAAACTTCCCTTACATAAGTTTAGAGAACTTTTTGCAGAGGTTGTCGTCTGTAGAGCCAAAATAATGTCGTCGACATAGATTTGCACTAGCAAAATCTTGCCTTTAATTTCCCTAAGAAATAATGTCTTGTCTATCTTTCCCCTTGTGAACTTGTTCTCGAGGAGAAAGGTAGATAGCGTTTCGTACCAAGCTCGAGGAGCTTGTTTCAAACCGTACAGTGCTTTTGATAATAAATAAATATACTCAGGAAAATTATGATCAACGAAACCTGGGGTTTGTACCACGTACACCTCTTCCTTTATGTCACCATTTAGGAAGGCGGACTTCACGTCCATTTGGTAGGCAGTGAATCCCTTCAGTGCAGCATAAGCCAGGAACAGTCTGATGGACTCCAGTCTTGCCACTGGAGCGTATGTCTGGTCGAAGTTGATCCCTTCTTCTTGACGATATCCTTTGGCGACGAGTCTGGCCTTGTTCTTGATGATTATCCCATTCTCATCCAACTTGTTCCTGTAGACCCATTTCGTTCCGATGATATTCTTACCTTTGGGTCTTGGAACAAGCGTCTAAACTTTGCAGCGCTTGAACTGATTCAATTCTTCTTCCATGGCCAAGATCCACGATGTGTCTAAGTTTGCTTCCTCAAACTTCTTTGGTTCAACCTGCGAGAGAAAACTTAGATAGATATTCTTGTTAGTTGTACCTCGACGAGTTCTGACACCATCCCGGGGATCTCCTATGATTTGGTCCACTGGGTGATCCTTCAGATGTCTGAGCTCTAGGTTCCTCGCATCTGGAACTTCTTCAGCCACTGGAGTGACTTCATCAACTTGGACAGTATTTTCATCTTGATCCTCTACCTCTCCAATAGGGGTTGGAGAGGTGATCTTGATGAACTTTTCATATTTACCTTCGGTCGATTCATCTAAGCTGATCTCTTTAAGCCTTGTACCTGCAGCTTCAACAAGCACACTAGACGATTTGTTTTGCAGCAAGCTCGTCTCATCAAATACAACATGTATGGATTCCTCTACAACCAGAGTTTTTCTATTGAAAACCCTGTATGTCTTACTATGGCTACTATATCCTACAAAAATACCTTCAAAACTTTTCTCACTAAACTTAGTAGTATGATACTTACCATTGTTAAGTACGAAGCATTTGCAGCCAAAAATTCTAAAATATGAAACTGTTGGTTTCCTGCCTTTTAGAAGTTCATAAAGTGTCTTATCATGATTCTTGTTTATGAGGGCTCGATTTTGCACGTGGCATGCAGTGTTGACGGCTTCAGCCCAGAAGTACTCCGGTAGTGAAGCATCACTCAACATGGTCTTGCAGGCCTCTATGAGTGTTCTATTACTTCTCTCAGCTACTCCATTTTGCTGTGGAGTATAAGGAGAGGAAAACTCATGAAAGATACCTAGGCTTTCACAAAATTCTGTCATGGCCCCAGATTTGAACTCCGTTCCATTGCCACTTCTGATCTTGACTACGGAACAGTTGTATTCATTCTGGACCTGCCTGGCAAAATTTATAAAGATATCAAAGGTATCTGACTTGTGTTTCAGAAATAACACTCACGCAAAACGCGAGTAGTCATCAACAATTACCAACGTATAATCCTTACCTCCTAAATTTCTAACTTGCAGTGGACCGAACAAGTCCATATGAAGTAGGTGTAAACACCTATTAGAGTTTTTGCTTATAATGCTTTTAAATGTAGCTCTTGTTTGCTTGCCTTTTACGCATGCATGACAAGGTCTCTCTTTGACATGCTTGACATTTGGAGCATCACGTACTAAGTTCTGTGAGAATAATTTATTAATAGTTTTAAAATTAATATGTGTTAGCCTCTTGTGTCATTGGTCACCAAGAGACGCAATATCTTTTGCCAAAAAACACACTGGTGTAGAAGAATCTATACAAATGAAATTTAAACAAAATATCTTCCTGCTTCGAGTGTCTGATAGAATTGTTTCCATATTGTCAACAGACTTTATCAAGCACTTGTCAGCGTGGAACTCAACTATGTATCCTTTGTCGCATAGTTGATTTATGCTTATGAGATCGTGTTCCAATCCCTCCACATAAGCTACATCCGAAAAGGATGCATTACCGTTAGTGATCATACTGTAGCCTTTAGTTATCCCTCAGTCTGAACCTCCAAAGATGACCTTTGGTCCGTTGCAGACTGGAGTGAAATTCTGGAGTATGCTTCTTGTCCCGGTCATGTGCTGAGAGCATCCACTGTCCAAGTACCAGATTGGCATTTTGGTGGCCTTTGGACATACCTGCATTCATGATCACTTTGCCTTAGGAACCCAAACATATTTGGGTCCTTGGTCTCGGGTTAGAACACTCCCCCTACGAAGATTAGCATTCTAAGTGGTCAATCTCATGTTGCCAACTTGAGGAGTAGTAACCTTCCTGGTATTAAACCAACAATCGATGGCAAAATGACCAATTTTGCCACAGCACCAACAGTCAAACATGTTGTATCTTTGCCTTACGTACTCCTACTTGACCTCTTGAGATGGTGGTCTAGCAGGGGTAGCACTCTTGGAGGAGGAGGCTTCATGATGATGACAATCACATGACTTCTTCTCCTTCGGAGGCCTTTCCTCAACGGGCTTTACTTTAGGTGCTTTTTTGAAATTGTGGCCATGATTATAAGGACCATAGCCCTGACGAATCACTTCTTCATAAGGTGCCTTAAAGACACTCTCACCAAAGTTCCGAGGGCGAGTCCATACTTGGTACCGATACTTTGGATCTACATAAGTAGGCCTAGTCAAGTGACCATAGGACGAGTCCAGATCACTTATTTGTTGGAAAGATGACTTTCTTAAATACAGTCTGATCTAGAGGGGCATTCCCCTTTTCTTTGGCCAAGGCCTTCTTGGCGACCTTATTCTTCCGTTGAGCCTTATTTCTCCTAGAAGATTTACTAGGAGCGGCAACATGGCATAGTCCAGCTCTTTTGGCCTTAGCTGAGAATTCAGCAACGAGTGGAAGAACTGTCTTACGCTTAGAGAAACTTTCAACAAGTTTCTTCTAAGCCACGAGTTGTTTTTCCAACTCTTTGATGATTTTATCTTTAAGGTCGAGGTGCTTAAGAGCTTGATTGTATTCTTCCATAGCAAAATTGAAGTTCTCTTGAAGAGAGTCAGTCTTAGCGACTTCTTCTCTCAAGTTGCTCTCAATAGCCTTTAGAGACTTAATCTCTTTAGCCTGAGTTTTCACGACTCGGCGACATTTGTCGTAAGTTATGATCAACTCCTTGTACTGGGCCATAAGTTCCGACTCATCGTCAGAAGAGCTGTCCTCATGATCATGCTCAGAACTTTCAGATTCAGAGAGAGAAGTGTGAGATTTTACCTCCCCAGTAAACTGGGGCTCTTGTTCGTCATCTGAATGAGCCATGAGCCCAAAGTAGGCTTCCTCTTCTTCACTCGACTCAAAAGAGTAAGAGTCGGAGTCGCTGAGAGTTTTGCCCTTCTTGGCCAACAGGCTCTTCTCTGTCCTCTTCTTGTGGTATGAGGACTTCTTTTCCTCTTTTCTGCCACCCTCTTTCTTCTTGTGGGGGCAGTCAGCTATGACGTGACCAGGTTTGTTGCAACAGTAGCAAACGATGTCAGTAGAAATCTGTTTGTTTTGTTTAGAGTTATACCTGTCATGGCTACCCGAGCCTTTCTTTCGCTGATCACCGTCGTGTCGTGATCTTCTGAATGAGGCATCCTTGCCTCTCCACTGCTACTTCTTGTTCAAGAATTTCTTGAACTGTCGTGAGAGCAAAGAGAACTCTCCTTCAAATAGTTCTGAGCCTGGGGTGTTTGGCTCGGAGCTTTCCTCTTCACTTACTTCTTGAGCTGGTGCTGGTGAGGCAACTTTGCCCTTCCTTGAAATGTCAGCCTTTAATGCAACAGACTTCTCTTTTGAGGAGAAGCGACTTTTCTCTTCTTCAGCTTTTCTGGAATTGATCTGCAGTTCATAGGACATCAGCTTGCCAAATATATTCTGTGGGTCTGTCTCAGCTAGTCTGCCAAACTCCCGGATGGCACAGACTTTGTTGTCTCATTCCTTTGTGAGAGACCTCAGAAACTTATCATTCAGCTCTCCATTGGTGAAGACTCGCTCATACACTCTTAGGCCAAAACTCCTCTGTTCAAACCCGAATCAAACCCCAAATGATTTTAATGTTACACATGTGATATCTGCACATTATAAATACCGTATGATCAAATACAAACGAGATTTGTTATTAACAAAGCAAGAAGCGTGAAACGCATGCTCCAACACGAACAAACTATATTTTATTTAGCATTTCCGAATGCATACGTTGGAACCATAAATTTAATAAATAAAATCACGCACCACTAACGGTCCCCGTTGTGCGACACCTAACCTCACCGTCATCAACGGACTTCTCTGGTTTGTGCATTCGTAACCCGGAGTATCTCCCAACGTGTGCAATATGTGGCGGCAGTAGCACTCCCAGTGGTTGTTCAGTGCCCCTATGTAAAATTATTTTTTTACTGCACACTATACAAGTGGTGAGCAACAATTGGAGAACAGTTGCTGCAACGTACTGTGCACGTTTCACTAGTTATACTTTATTTTGTATTGATTATAGATAAAATATTGAACTATTAGATGAGTGGAACTACACCAAAGCTAAGTTTCAGCATGCATATCAGAACAATAATGGCATTGTTATAGAAATTATTTTTAAGATACTAATAAGAAATTTCAAACCTCGTCAAAAAGATATGGAAAAGGATAGCCAAACAATTTTGCTTCTTCTGCCATAAATTTGGGGCCATCCTATAAAAATAACAATAATTGTGACTGCCGATATAGATAAATGGAAGTATTGTAGATAGCATTAAGAACTATTTTTATGTTTATAATTCAAAATTGTATATTGAATAAGCAAAAGAATTACCTGCATAGTTTTTTAGCTATTCAAAGTTGGCGTTAACCAGAAAATAAACCCATTACATTTGGGTTTGCTTTTAGGATTAGCAGTTCAATTCATGCTTCCAGTTTACTGACATATCTACATTTCTCAATGCTGCTAACAGTCTCTCTACGTTCTTTACATAAATTACTCAACTTTTCTATTTCTTGCTCGGAGTACATCCACTATTAAGCACATGAAAAGTGGATCCAAGATATATTCAATAAAATTCTATTATATGGATATGATTACATATAGTATGCCAGATGGAAAAAAAGTTATTTCCATTGGACATAATAGGCCAGTATTTATAATATATGTAGAAAGAGAAAATGAATATAGGCAAAAAAAAATAAAAAGCAATATGCAGCACATGAATAAGAATACAAATATTACAAAAAATTCATATCAAAAAAGTTTGTCGTTAAGGAAGAGATGGAGATTACCCCCAAAATCAAGATTAATTGATTTGATCAATTTGCCACGAGTCAAAATAAGTCGACCAACACCAAAAATTAATGAGAATTAGTCCAGCCAGCTTCAAGAACTTGATCAGGGTCCAATTACCAATGCTAAATCCTTCAATTATGGGAGCCAAAATTGGACTCAATGCGAGAATTGGGTCCACATTGGGATTGGTCAACCTGTGTAGGATTTGCTTAAAGTTTGGGTAAATCTTAAGATAACAGTATAAATTAGATCAAGTTTTGGTCAAGTTCAGGTCAACCAAGAAATCCAAATACAACACATTTAATGTGTAGATTTTTCTCTTCTCCTAAGGCTGCATCAACAATAGCAATTTTAAATTTTTCTAAGTTGGAGTGTCGAAATTGTGCCGTCTTGCTTATTTTGTGTCGTGTTGACACTAACATGATATAGTTCAACTACTTCTCATGTTGTGTAGGGACAGTTTGGTTAGTTTGAGTCTTTCATGGGTCTCGGGCGGCGGACCTAGTTATCTTTATTGTTGTCTTTTATTAGTGGTTTATCATTGTTTTTTGTATTGTCTTTTATTATTGTTGTCTTGTCTTTTGCTGTTGTCTTTATTTAGTAGTTGGGGATTACAAGTTAGGGGCTTCATTTGAATCACGACTTCTGCTGCATTAATCAAGGGGCTTCATGAGGAAAGGATTAATACAAATTGATTTTTGATTCTAGCCGTTGGAGGAGAATTCCATAATCATATTCTCTAGCTGTTGGCATATTTCCTTATTAACAACACAGAACTCTGCCGACTAAGTCAACTATAAAAAGGGCTTGAAGAATTGAAGAAATATAAATACAGAGATATATTTTTACACAAAGATTTTGCGAGTGCTCAAGCTTTCAATTCTTCTCCAAATCCTCAATAGTGGCAAACCCTAGAGAGAAATCCTCCCAGTACCCAACAGAGCTAAAATCGTTCTGAAGATTACTCTCACAGCCAGAAGAATTCCTGATTCAGTCCAATCTATTCCAAGAAGATATATTCAAGTGTTGATCAAGGAAGAAGAACCCACTGCAGTGTTTCAACAGAAGACTCAAGAAATTTTGTTTGAGTCAAGTGTCTTGTAATTGTATTGTACTCATACTCTGAATTTGTAAGACCCTTTTGGATTTGAGTTTGTTGTAGGGTTCCAGTGGTAATCTGAGTGTAAGATCATTGTGATCTGAGGTAGGATCTTTGGCAAAGATCTAAGTGTAGATCTCTAGTTGCAGGGATTGAGGTAGGGCTTTGATAGCCTGAGTGTAGGACCTTGCGTTAGAGCCTTAGAGGTCTGAGGTGTAAGATCCAGTTTGCGGATCTGAAATAGGGGATTGTTTGTGTTATTGAGTTGTAGGAGTCAAGGACTCAGTGTAAGATCATTGATCTGAGAAAATTAGAGAAGTTGGTTGAGTCTAGCACGCTACTAGATAGGTGAAGGCGGAAAGTTGATGTACCTAAAATTGGAAAATCACTATAAATTTTGGTGTGCTCTCTGTGATTGTGATTTATTGTTCTTTGATGTGCTTAAGGTCAAGAAAATCTAAAAAGAACTAAAACTCTTAAAACACTTGTTCACCCCCCTCTAGGTGATTAAACTATAAAGTAGAGGCCCTGATCCCCTATCGTAGTAGGTGACAATACTGTGGTCGGTAACAGATGGGAAAGTTGTTGTCGACGTTACCAGCGATTGGGGAAAGCTCGAACTGGTTGCAGGAAAACAGGCCTTCGAAGAAACGCAGCAGCGGAGCTTTCGTTTGACAGAAATGGCGCACGCGACAGGGACGCATTAAACAAACAGGGGTGATGCTCTGTCAGAAGGCGATGACGAGGCAGGGGTGGCAATAACGTCTGGAAAGGGATCACGTCGAAGATATTGTCGACTGGAACTAGGCCGCAAGTGTGGGTTGCGGAAAGAGAGGATTTCAATCGGCAACTCAGAGAAACAATCGAGTGTTTCTTTGAAATCCAGATCTGCCTTTTCCTTCACTGTGAGGGCATTTCGTGGAGCTTTCTTTATTCTTTTCACTCTGATTGTTGGCCGGTAATATTTTCCAAATGTTTTCTCAATAACTTTTTAAAAACTCTCTTGTGCTTCATTTGGGAATATGGTTGTCTAAGATTGGAATTTCTTTTATGGTGGATATTTGGAAATCTCATGAATTTGGGATTTGTCCTAATTAATCTATGCATCCCCTAAATATTTTAAGCTTGCCTTTAATATTCTACAACTATAATTACCGGACCATTTTATTCAGGATCTCATCGGGTGGTCAAACCGACGAGTCAAACAACTTTAAATAAAAGCAGGTGTGCGAAAAAGAAATACATGATAATAAATAAATGTGAAATAATAAAAGATCCACAACGCATGATGACGTAATGTATCTTTGGATGCGATGGAGGATGCATCATGCGTGCTCCATGCATTCCGACAAAGGGGTCTGCTTGAGCAAATGTGTGAGCGTAATATTATATTGCCCTTGAAAATCGACCTGGCCCCAGAAGTCGAGTATTGAAAATTTGTCAGGATCTTGAAAAAGTTCGAGATGAGACGAGGCTGCAATGGGTAAGATATTGAGGGAAAATGAGGATTGTGAAAGAACGCAGGGAGATAGGGAGTTTAAGCGGGAAGTAAAATGATTTGATGGGAATGTAAGTGGGGACTGCTGGTGGGTGCAAGAAAATTTGAACAATGGCTATGAGAGTGGGGAGGGGATGAGGGTAAAAAGTAATGCGAGTAAAGCGGAGGAAAAGTGTGTATGATGGCAGTAAATGTGATGGGGTAAAATGGGTGGGTGTGAGGACAAGAAGATTGGCATACAAACAGGGAACAAGCGGGGAATAAGGCATGACATGGTTTTCACGGACGGAAACAATAAATCTGATAGGATGATGGCGTGGGTAGGGCTCGAGAGGGGAAAGAATCGTTGGCCTGGGACAGAGGATGTCGGGGACGAGCAGAGATAGTCGAGCAGTGTGCGGCTCGAGGTCAGGGACTCTCGAACGGTGAAGCGGGCATACCAAGGGGCCGACGGGGTGAGGAAGTCGACTCGCACAAGATCGAGGACGCTGGAGGCAGTTGGGTTGGTCGTTGAGGCAAGGTTTTGAGCACTGTTGTGTTGGGCGGGACGAGAGAAGGGCGGCTTGGGTCGACAATATGGAAATTGAGGAGGCACGTCGATTGAAGTATCGAGTTTCTATTTCTCGCGGTAGTAATGACGGAGGAACCCTGCACGACGGGTCGGACAACAACTGAGCTATAGAACTGATAGGTTCTGTCCTGCTAGTCGCCCAAGGATGTGAGTGTGCGGGTGATGGATTGGATGCGGGACGCCTGCGCCGGAGGCTGTGGCAGTACGGTGCTAGCTGCGACTGTTGAGAAGCCCCTAGCCCGAGTGCTTGAGATTGAGTTGGTGGTTGATGAAGGTGAGGGTAGCAAACTAACGAGATGCATCTCTGCAGGGATGCAATCAAGCCCGTCAAGTTGACCAAGTTTGTCTATGAGAGGTTATGGAAAGGAGGTTTGTGAGCATAACGTTTTGACAATCGAGGCTCTCATGAATGGATGCGATGGTAAAAGAAATGGTCGGAGAGGATGCTGTCCAACTGGCGGCCGACGAGAGTGCTGGGGAAAATTCCAACAACGAAAGCCGCGACCAGAAAATAACATGACAAACGATTTTTACGAACAAGAATCTTCATGAGCATCCACTCAATATGGTGCATGGGAGAGAGATTATGTGACTCAAAATGATGAACATTGCATTGCATTCGTAAGACAAATACGAGAGATAGAGGAGTCTCAAGAGGGAGAGAGATCTCATACACTTATGATCCACCCAGATACCAAAAGCTCAAGCCTCTCACCCTTATATATATATGAGGGAGGGCATACATAATACTCATTAATTAATATTAAGTAATTAATTACAACTTATTATATGAGTTTATCACAGCGACTTCCATATGCACGCTCCATGCATTCCAACGAGGGCACACTTAAGCAAATGTGAGAGCATAAGATACATGTGTTTGAACTCCTAAAACATATGACGTCCCGGTCATAGATCTAGTACCTTCCCAGTAATACATGTGAGGACCAAGCACCTCTGAGTAACCTAAATGGAAGTCATATCAACCCAGGTTACTCTATAGGGGTGTGAACATGGCTCGAAGGTGACCTTTAAGCGCTCTAAGCCCTTCTGGGCTACAAAGTTCACACAACTACCATTATTGATAGTGATCTTGCAGGGACCACCAGCACTAGAGTAGTATGTGTAAAATATGGTCGTGCGTCACCAGTCCTTATCGGTATGAGGATTATGGAGAAGGCGCCAAATAACTCCCATCGCTAATGCTCTCTCTACGTCACTCTCCCATCCTTCGACTATGGTTACCACAACATCCTGCTCAGGGGTATCATTTACAACTGCGCCCGAGTCTGTCTCCTCCTCAATGAGTAGATTCCTCGAGGGACATTGTGCCACCACATAGCCTCTATCTTAACACCTAAAACATTGAATCCCGCCAGGCTTGGCGTTTAAAGGAATGGTCGCTTTCCCTTTCATTTCGATGGGCATGAGAAGGGGTGGGAGCAGCCAAAGTCGAGGATGTAGGCTTCCTAAAGGTCGGGCCATTAGGTCAAAATGCAACCTGACTAGGGGTGGATGAGTGAAGATACTGCTTCGTACTCCAAATGCATATGATAAACCTGCTCAACCATTTATAATCTATGGAGAATCAGCTCAGAGCGGATGTCCGCCCTCAAACCAAGCCTAAAATACGAGGTGGTGGCAATGGCCTCCTCGTTCAAGTTGATCCTCACAACGAGCTCACTGAATCGCGACATATACTCTGCTAAAGAGTGGATTCCTTGTCGTACAGTGTATAATTGATCAAGGAACTGATTCCTATATTTCTCTTTCAGACTTTGTTTCATGCCAGCCCATTTTGTGATTGGGTAGTACCCCTCTCGCTCTATAGACGCTCTTCGCTTGTCTTCGGAGTCACATCCTCGTGAATCTAACGTGATGCTCATCGGTCATTTCGAACCAGTCGAAGTAGTGATCCAAGTCTAACAACCAGTAGCTAAAAGCTCTATGATCTAACTGACCGTCAAATGTGGGGGCATCGGTGGACATGGATGGTGATATCGTCCTCAACTGGGGGTTCCGATGGGTAGTCCCCATACTCATCATAGTCATACCGAGCTTGAAAGGAAATCATCTCAAAGTGGTTGGGGTTGTTGTTATCGATACTCATCTTGAGGGTGAAGTGGCCTAATTGGTGTCATTCGGGAATGTTGATCGTAGGTGTGTTTAGGGTTCCGCCTCGCTGGAGAATTCAGATCTATAGCCTGCAAATCTCTTTCAAATCATTCGGACAGAGTGGGAGCATCCATGTCCAAATGATCGTGTTCCTAAACCTAGCCTCCTCATTTGGCCTCGAGGTGGATTGACCCGATGCCCTGGGGTTTTCTAAGGTATAGTAGTCAAAGTGGCAAGCTCGTCTCTTAGGTTATCGAATCTAATATCGATCCTATCAAATCGGTCTAGTGGGAATTTTGAACGTCTATTGTGGCCATGTCCGCGTTTGATCTAGCCACTTGATCAGTTATGACGTTTGTGCCTAACATGGAAAATCCATAAGCCTACTGCTACAAAGCATAAAACAACCCAATCTTGTGATATGATACCAAATGATGAAGGGTAGTCTTGGTGTGGACACGAGAACTTAAGGATGCAATACCTAACGAAGATTAATGTGCGAGTCAAACTCGAGGCTGATGTGTGCGGTCTGAAATTAAACACATGCAACTTTGAATATTCCATAGACAAATTAGGAAATAATAATGAACTAATAAGTATTTAGCAAAATTCACAGCAGTTTGCAGCTAGAGAGAAAACAAACAAGTTTTGTTCTTCTCCAATTGGAGTGCACAAGCAAGAACCCACAGCAAATAAATCCAACAATCTATATTAATTAATTTGAAAGACAAACAATTAAGAGTCAAGTTTCACTACATAATGCATTACCTACAATAAAGAAAAAATGCAACCAAACTACAAACAATATGAGTGTTAGGGCTTCCTTGAGATGCTTGGTGGATGCAAAGAGCCAACCAATTGTTGTTGGGTGGAGCCGGAGGGAGAATAGAACTGATGCATGGAGGGCGGGGTAGGGATGCAAGGTTGTTCGGTTGGGGGATTGGTGTGAATCAACGGAGCAGGAATAGGCACAAGTGAGGAGTTGAGGATGGAGGATGGAGAAGCTGGGAAGGCTTAGCAGGAGTGGTGGAGGCAGGGGAATAACTAGTGTGGAGCGGCAGAGGATGGGGGAGTAACTGACGAAAGAGGTGGAGGCTAGGGGGGTAACTGGAGGGATCGACCAAGGATGATGTAGGGTCGGCGTGGGTCGGTGAGCAGGGATTGGGCGTCGGTGTAGAGTTGAGGATGAAGGGGCTGGTACGGTGGGGGGTTTGTTGGGGAGATCCAAAACAGAACGGGGGATATCGTATGAAGGAACGTGACTGTTGGGGATCGGACGGTTGAAATAAATAGGGGATGAAACAAGAGGACTTACCCAAGGAGTAAGCACCAATGAAGCGGAATCGGCATCGTTGTGATCCACCGTCTTGGAGGAAGAAGAGCTCCAAAACTTGAATGTCTTTTTGTGTAGCCTTGACACTCGTATATATAGAGTTGGAGGGTTAGGGCATTCATTATGAACGGCTATGATCGTTTTTTGCTAATGGGTCCTAAACCATCTAATTAGACACTAATAAAATATAATAAAAATCCAAAAAGTAAAAAATAGCAAGCCTGGCGCAGTTGCGGCCTCAGAATGGTAAAAAGGAAACTCTGATCAACGCCTTCGGTGTGTATATACTCCAGTAGGCTTCAGTGGAACACGATATGAGTGGCGATCCCCATCAATAATCCATCTTTATTAAAAACGCATCGTGTTCGAACAACAAACTCATGCATGTTTTTGAAAGGTTATCCTTAGTAGATTGCTAGATTTTAAAACACGAAAACTTGACTTAAAAATAGGTTCCATATGCTCCTTAATTAGTTCACTAAAACTTCTAAGTAGATCTCACAAGCGGGAATTTAGTGTCAAAGGTAGATGAGACATACACAAAAGATCATAGTTCAAAAGATAAAAAAACATAGCCTATAATTATATGGGAAATTTTGGGAGGGTCACTGCCCCCTCACTCTTTTATGCACTCTTTGTAAACATACTATTAGAACATATCAGGGCCAGACGCGTGCGGCTAAGAAATCTCTCGCTTCAGCTTCCGATCCCACCTGTTTCGGATCGGCGCTCTGCTTTCGCCTCCCCTCCCTCTCGGCTTCTCTCTCTCTCTCTTCCACTCCTCATCTCGCGTGGTCGCAGCATTCTGTAGTGCCAATCGGTGCTCAACGCAAATGTCGGTCGATCGGCGCAAGACTGCCTGGATGCCGCCTCTGACGGGTCTCCGGTGGTCCGATTGACTTCAAACTTCGATAAAAGTTTCGCTTTCCCTCCCTCTCAAGTTTAGTGTGACTCCAAAGGTTGGATGCCTTTCGATCTTCGATCTAGGGTTTGCTTTGTTGACAAGGAGCATGACTCCTAACCCTCCATTGATGTTTGTTCCCCCTTCTTCTATTTGACGGGGTGTTCTTCTCTTCTGCATTCAATCTTCTAGGTGGTTTGGTTGCATTTTATTTCTACGTCGGACATTAGTGATTCTCGTATGTCCACAACCCCCAACATATCTATTCTCAGCTTACCACCATCCGCCATGATGACACCAACTATTTGGCTTGGTCCGGCTCCATTACCCTTGTCTTAAAGAGTCGACATCTCTTTGGCTACATCAACAGCATCACCACTGTTCCTGTTACAACTTCTGTTACTTGGCCTAAATGGGAGTATGAAAACTCACTTGTCATGTCATGGCTCATCAACTCCATTCAGGAATCGATTGCGCAAAATTATCTTTTTATGGATACTGCTGCAAAGATATGGACGTGTGCTGAGTCTACCTATTCCCTGCAAGGGGAATGCGGCCCAAATCTTCCAGCTTCGCCCCAAGATTGGGAATCTGTGTCAGGGGATCGTCCTCCTTCTGTTTATTACCTTGAGTTTACCCAACTCTATCAGGAATACAATCATTTTAACTCTCATTATGGTGTGCAATGAGGATGCAATGTTGTTGAAGAACCGCGAGTATCGAAATCGGATATTTGAATTCCTACATGGATTGCACAGAGATTTCAATCAGATTACTGTTCAAATCTTGGGGCGTGTTCCTATTCCCTCACTTCCTGAGGTTTACAATATTGTTCAACAAAAATTTGATCGACGGCAGTCCTGGAACACCTCTACCCTTCTAGAGGGATCTGTTTTGGTGGCTCATCAGCCCAATTATGGCAATTGTGCTCCTCGTGATTACAAGTCTAAGTCGACAGATAGGGATCATCTCACATGTGACTATTATGGCAAACCTCGTCATACTCGGGATACTTGTTATAGCCTTCATGGCTTCCCTCCTTCTAGAGGTGGTTCGACCTCTCGTGGTGGTCGTGATCATAGTAGGACTCCTGGACGGCCTCCTCACTTCGCTCATCTTATCGAGACTTCCAATGGTGGTTCTTCTCTGTTGTTCTTCTCTGCTGAAGAGATGTAAGCCCTTTGTCGTTTGATGCACGATCTTACTACTGAGGCTACGGATGTCTCCATACAATCATCTTCTCTTGCCCACATAGATACTCTGAGTGCTATTCTGGCGCCACCAATCACATAACCGATTCTGGCTCAGGTTTTGTATCATATTTCCCTCTTTCTGGCAAAGATAAAGTGAACATTGTTGATGGTTCTTTCTCTTCAATTGTTGGGAAAGGCTTCATTCCTTGTTCTTCTCTCACTTTATCTTATGTCCTTCATGTTCCAAAGTTCGCCGGTAGACTTCTATATGTTAGTCATTTGAATGCTCAGTTACCTTTTTTTCTTTGTTATTGTGTCTTTCAGGATCTGAAGATGGGGTAGGTGATTGGCTCTGAAAGAATGAAGGATGGCTTGTACGTGTTTAACTCCTCTTTTGGGTCTACCCCTCTGCAAGCTCTCCACTTTTCGTGGACCTCCACCTTGCTCACCTGGCATCGTCGACTTGGCCACCCTTTCGTTGCGATCATGCAAAGTTTATTTTCTGTTTTTCACCATTCGTGTTTTAAAAACTTTGTATGTGATATCTGTGTTGTTGTCAAACACCAACGTATTCTTGTTCATCATGTTCCATTACCTAATATAACTCCTTTTCATATTATTCATTATGATGTTTGGGGGTCTTGTCATGTTGCTTCTATTTCTAGATGTCTTTGGTTTGTAACATTTATTGACTGTTTTTTTCGCACAACTTAGATTTATCTCATGAAAAATAAAAATAATGTGTTTTTTATCTTTCAAAAGTTTTTACTCAATTTTTTGTCACTATTAAAATATTTTGTAGTGATAATGGTCGAGAATATGTCAACGCTCCTTTAGACGACTATCTTGTTACTCAAGGCATTCTTCATCAAAGCTCATTTGTTCACTCTTTGTCTCAGAAAGGAGTCGCTGAACGAAAGAATCGTCGTCTCTTGGAGGTGGCTCGATGCTTACTCTTCACAATGAACCTTCCAAAGTACTACTGGGGCGATGCAGTTCTCACAGTTGTTCATCTCATAAACTGCATGGCCTCTTCAGTTTTGGGACATCAAACCCCCTTACAGCCTTGGGGGGTTACACCGGCCTCTATCACCCAAAACTTTTGGTTGTGTATGTTTCTCTCACATACATTCTCCGGGCAGGTCCAAGCTTGACCCTCAGGCCCTTAAATGTGTGTTCATTGGCTATTCACCCATATAAAGGGGGTATAAATGTTATCATTCTCCGACTAAAAATACTTCTGTCACGACAGATATCACGTTTCGTGAATCTGAACCTTATTATGTGTCATCACTTTAGGGGGAGCCCACATGTACGGGTGAAGTGAGCTCACCTTTCTTATCCTTGCCGATTCCTCCTCCACATTCTTTACATACTACTAAGACTCCCAATCAGGGGAAGCCTCCTTATAAATTACACAGGCTCATCACACGCCACAAGCGCCAATGTCATTTTCGTCAACAGATTCTTCTGAACCTCTCATTACCCTTTGAAAAGGTATCAGATCTTGCACTCAAAATCCACTATCTCGTTATGTTTTTTTATGAGGCGCTAACTTCTTCCTACAAAACTTTTGTCTACTCCCTTGCATTTGTTTCCAGTCCGTCCACATGGCAGGAGGTTCTAAGGCATCAACAGTGGAAAGCGGCTATGATTGAGGAAATGAACGTTTTGGAAAAGAATTGTACATGAGAGCTAACTCATCTTCGTATGAAAAGAAGGTCGCCGGTTGTAAGTGGGTGTTTACCGTGAAACAGAACTCTGAAAGTTTGGTTGAACGATTCAAAGCAAGGTTGATGGCAAGGGGGTATACCCAAACCTCGGGGATTGATTATCAAGAAACTTTTTCCCCCGTCGCAAAAAAGAACTTTATACGAGTTTTTCTACCATGTGAAGCAAATCTCTGGGATTGATTATCAAGAAACTTTTGTCCTCGTCGCAAAAATGAACTTTATACGAGTTTTGCTATCATGTGATGCATGTAAGGGTTGAGACCTTATCCAATTGGATGTGAAGAATTTTTTCCTCCATGGGAATCTAGATAAGGAGGTATATATATCTCTCCCTCCAAGTTTTTCTATCTAAATGGAAAGTGTGTCAAATAAAAAAGGCACTTTACGGCCTGAAGCAATCTCTAAGAGCTTGGTTTGGTCGGTTCCAAGAAGTCATGATTTCACTTGGATACAAACAAAGTCATGCAGATCATACTTTGTTTATTAAAAGAAGAGCAAATTTGTTAACAGCTCTCATTGTCTATGGTGATAACATCGTCATAACAAGAGATGATAATGAAGAAGTAAAAGCTTTGAAGGCAAATTTGACGAAAAATTTGAAGTAAAAGATCTGGGAAAACTTAATTATTTTTGGAGAATTGAGGTAGCGAGATCTAAATGGGGTATCTTCATCTCCTAGAGAAAATACACTCTTGATTTGCTGGAACAATCTGGTATGAATGGTTGTAGACCTACTGATACACCTATGGAGGTGAATCATAATCATGAAAGAAATGATGGTGACCCTATTGAAGACGTTGTCGGCTATCAACGCCTTGTTGGAAGATTAATCTATCTCATACTCGTCCCAACATAGCTTATACTATTGGAGTCGTTAGCCAATATATATTTCCCAAAGACGAGACATCTGGATGTTGTTCATCGAATCTTGAGGTATTTGAAAACTTCACTAGGAAGGGGGATCCCATTCATTCCCAATACAGACTACAAGATTGAAGTTTTTACTGATGCGGATTGGGTTGGATCCGTTGAAGACAGACGTTTGTTACGGACCGGGCCTGGCAGTGGGTCCAGCATGCCCCAGGGTCGGGCAGCAGGGCTCACCTGCACCTGCACGGGCCTTTTGTCCCCCCTCCCGTAACAGGGCCGCGGGCCCACACACCCCAACCCTTCTCGCCACGTGTTCTCGGTGGCGCGGGTTGTTGAGAAGGGGTTTCGAACCCACTACCTCCTTGACATAAGCTCTTAACGCTAGCTCACATCACCAACTGAGCCGCGGCCAGGCCCGGCCCGTAACATAAAAGTGCGCACTTTTATGTTATGGGCCGGGCCTGGCAGCGGGTCCAGCCTGCCCCGGGCAACAGGGCTTACCTGCACCCGCACGGGCCTTTTGTCCCCCCTCAACAACCCGCGCCACCGAGAACACGTGGCGAGAAGGGTTGGGGTGTGTGGTCCCGTGGCTCTGTTACGGGAGGGGGGACAAAAGGCGCGTGCGGGTGCAGGTGAGCCCTGCTGCCCGGCCCTGGGGCAGGCTGGACCCGCTGCCAGGCCCGGCCCGTAACAACGTTCTACATCCGGGTATTGCTCATTTAATGGTGGAAACTTAGTCACTTGGAGAAGTAAAAAAACATGTCGTCTCAAGGTCTAGTGCAGAAAATGAGTTTAGAGCGATAGCACATGGCATATGTGAAAGATCATGGATACGCTCTTTGATATGTGACCTGGGTTTGAGTGAGTCTAGTCCTATCTGATTGTACTGTGACAACAAGACTGCAATCAACACTGCCAACAATCTCGTTCAGCATGATCGCACCAAGCATATCGAGGTGGACAAATACATTATTAAGGAGAAAATCGAGAAGAAGATTATCTGTATTTTTTTTGTTCCCTCAGAGGGGCAACTAGCTGATATCTTAACTAAGAGACTTGGGGGGGGGATATTTTTTGATCTTGTATTGGCAAGTTGGGTATGAACAATATAACATGCCCAACTTGAAGAGAAGTGTTAGAACGTATTACGTTACCGTTACATTACAACGTTTTCTCCCCAATATAAAGGGGACCCTTATATTGAATAATAACAACATAACATTTTGCCCTAATTAACACATACTTTTTATAATTATACCAAAATACTTAAATTAGATGATCCAAATGAGTAAACAGAAAGAATGAAAAGAAAGTTAAAAACCTGAGGGTGTGTAAATGTAGAGTTTGAAGAAATTGCAATAACACCAAGACCTTTCTGCAGAAAAATAAACATACATTTACATAATTACATGTATCCTGCGAAATATGGAAAAATTGGAATTTCTCACCTTCAAATAGAAATTTGTAAGCCTTATAACATCCTTTTTCAAGTGTTTAACAAACGGACAATGATTGCAAATAAACATAACCTGCAATATATTAATAGAAGATAATTAAAACCAAATCACTTATACAGGGAAATCATCCTCAATAATGACCAAGAACACGAATCAAGTTCTTTAAATTCTAGAAAGATGTTGAAGGTAGCACTTAAATAAATACACATACAAATATTGAAGGAGTTACAATAACTTATTAAATACTTGAATGTTACCATCTAAGCTGAAAGCCAATTAGAAGAAAGAATCTACTACCAAGAAAAGGATAGAATGTTCTAATTGAAGCCTGAATCCATCAAATGCATAGCCTCAATCAAGTACAAAGGTGAGAGGAAATAATCTAGTGGAAAGAAGCCATACAGTTGCACAAATTGCTGGGCACAAGAATTAGCCCTTCCCCAAACCAAAATGCTCCTACTGACGAATTACGATGAAGAGAACCCCCCAATCTCTGAACAAAATGAATGAGAAATCGTTCTATAAATCAAGAATTTTCACAAATCCTTGTCGTACTTGATAGAATTCATAGAGTATTTAATTAGGAAGCTTTAAGAGATAATGCATCAACCAACAAATAGTGATAGCTTCAAGTATATAAGAACTTACTACAAGTAAACCTAAGGCCATGTTTGGCAAGACGGCAAGCGCGGCGCGTATTCAGATCCAAAAGACCGCAGCATGGGTTTGGCAGAGTGGCGTTTGCCAGCAAATTCTGCAAAGAATGCCAATAAAAATGTCGTTTCGGACACAGCCCCGGAGAAGCTATGATTCATGGTCGCAATCTATGTATATTGCCAATGTAGGAGTGTGTTATGGAGCTCATGCCGTTGGTTATCTAGTATTAGGAGTTTTATTTTATTAAGTGTATTAGGTGTTTTAATATCGTATGAGTCAAGTCAAATCATGTAATCTTTTATGTGTTTTTATTATTTCGCTTAGTTTCATGGTATCGAGAATATACACCTGTGTCATCTAGGTTCTATATAATAGACCCTTGGGGTCATGTAATGCTTAAGAAAAGTATTAATCAAGTTCTCTTCTCTCTCAAGCTCCTCTCTTTCTCTCTCTCTAGTTCTTCTCATCTCCTCTCCCATTCTAGGATTTACCCCTTGTATCCCCGCCTCCTCTCTACACATTAATCGGCCCACAACAACTTGGTATCAGAGGAACTTTCCTCCCCTCCGATCACCGCTCCGTCGTTCCCCGCGGGCTGCCGCTGCTCTTCCTTCCCCGGCGCCAACAACACCCTTGTCGCTGCACCCCCCAACGCCTCCAGCAAACTCACTGAAGCCCGCCGCCGGCGTCACCCTCTATCCGACTCTGCCTTCGCCGTTCTTCCGCCGTTCTTCTGCCTGAAACAGCCGACAAGATCATCTCCATCCAGCAAACCAGGCCGCCGACGTCGACCTCCAGCGCCCTCCGCCTTGTCTTTCTCCAATAATAACACTAAAGCCAACCCCGAGCACCCTTCGTCGTCGTCCTTCCCGGAACAGAACCCACGTCGAAGCCCCGCCAACCCCATCTTGCTCTGTCAGTCTCCACACACCCATCGAGCACTGCGCCTCCTGGAGCCCCACGCCTTAAGCCCGCATAATCCACACCACCTTTTCCATCCTCTTTAATTCTTCTCTTCTTTATTTTACTTTATTTTTCTTTGTTTCTTTTTTGCTGGGTCCCCCCACCTCTGCCAACCGCACGCCTCTCTTTCTTTTTCTTATTTTTACACATTCCTGCACACGCCCTTGTCCCATCCTTGTTTTATTTTTATCCTTCCTGATTCTTTTGTTTTATTTATCCTTATCACTCCTCCCAACCCCATCAACAGCACACCTCCTTATTATTTTAACTTTTCGTGGCCCCCACCACCACTCAACCCCACTTCTTTTTTAATTTATTTTTCTTCCTCCAGTCCCGTCACCCCCCTCACTCATTTCATTTCCTCTAACTAATTACTTCTAAGTAATTAATTAATGTTCTAATCCTTAATTAATTATTACATCATTTTCATCATGTTCCTTAGCGCCGCCGACCGCACCGCGTTACTTGCCCAACTCGCCGAGCTGGACCTCCGCATTGCTCTACGCGCGGCTCGACTCGGCCACGTCGATGCTCAACTCGACCTCACGCTCGACTCCCTCCACATGTCTCGCGACTCATTGGTGGTTTTTCTGTCACCACCACCACCGGAGCTGGAGTCGTCTCCTTCCCCTCCAATGATGGTGCCACCACCGTCCTCCGCCGTTCACGACGCACCGCCGCCGTCGCTGTCGTGGTCGCCACTGTCGCTTCCGTCGTCGCCACCTCCGCCTCCGCGGCCATCGTCGCCGAGGCTTCCGCCTTCGCAGCCGTCGCGGCCACCTCCGTCGGTGCCGCCTCCTCCTCTATCGGCTCTTACTCCACCAACCCCGGCATTGTCGCCCACTCCGACCACATCATCGACGCCATTGTCGGCATCCCCGCCATTGCCGTCGTCGCTGCCACCGCCGTCGTCGCTGTCACCGCCGCCGTCGCCGTCACCACACGTCGTCGATGTACCACCTCTCTCCACGGTGGTCGTCCTTCCACCGTTCCCGCCTCCTCTCCCGGCTCTTTTCCCGCCGGCCCGCGCCTTGCCGCTACCACCGGACACAACGCCGCCTCTTCTGCCAACTCGTGCTCCGGTGACCCTGATGGACCTGTTTCTGCTACCGGCCGTCGTCTCTCTGCCCTCCCTACTGTTGCTACTCACCATCGCTCCACCTGCCGTGTGAAAGCCATTACTTTCGCCGCGCGTCTTTCCCACGGCGTCGCCGCTACTTGCCGACACCGCCTCCGCCGCTACGCACTATCGGGCCATGTTATGGCGGGAGATCAAGCTTCCAGATGATCCAACCATCCAGGTGGAGTTCGAGCTTGGGGTCAAGCTCGATGCCAAGGACGGGTGGAGTGTTATGGAGCTCACGCCGTTGGTTATTTAGTATTAGGAGTTTTATTTTATTAAGTGTATTAGGTGTTTTAATATCGTATAAGTCAATTCAAGTCATGTAGGCTTACATGTGTTTTAATTATTTCGCTTAGTTTCATGGTATCGGGAATATACACCAATGTCATCTAGGTTCTATATAATAGACCCTTGGGGTCATGTAATGCATAAGAAAAGTATTAATCAAGTTCTCTTCTCTCTCTAGTTCTTCTCATCTCCTCTCTCATTCTAGGGTTTACCCCTTGTATCCCCGCCTCCTCTCTAAACATTCATCGGCCCGTAACAAAGTGTGGACCTCAAAATAAGAGAGAGCACAACATTAGCTCGTAATAAACCTTCATTTAGTACCAAATCCTTGCCACCAAACTAGTGAGAAGATCTTATCTTCACTATATTGGCGAATATTTTTAGCTAATAGTAAGGTGCTGCTTGAGTTTGTTGTAAAATTTGAATGATGACGCCGTGACACTGTGGTAGAAGATACAGTGACAGCAGTTTACCCACTTGAAGCTTCAGTTTTGTGGCCCAAATTTCACTTTCTAGGGTCAAGGAAATCGCGGTCACTAATGCTTGACCACACATGCATGAATGTAGTAGCATTTTTGTAGATATTTTTATTTATAAATATAGTTTTGTTGGGGGGGGGGAAGGGAAAACACTTTAGTCCCACATGACAAATAAGATTTGCTTTTTTGATTTTAAAGGGAATCACTCTTTTGCCTTAGTTAGAAGATTTTATAGGGAATCACTCTTTTGCCTTAGAAGATGTATGATGCACGTGAGACCATGCCACACTGGGCAGAGCGGGATTGGGCTTGGCAGCAGCCAGATATCCTACGAACACGAATGTAATTTCAAAATGGTCTAGATGTGACAAACTATATCTTCATTTTCCTTCTAATTAATTTCAGGATTATTAGTTATTCTTTATTTAATAACAGTTTTCTGAAATGGTGTCCCATTTTAAGACAGACCTATTGAGTTCATTTTAGAATATATGCTATATCCAAAAATCTGCATTGTACTTTCTCAATGTTAGTCGACCCCACTATAATAGGATGAAGGTTTGGGTATTGCTTTTGTTGTACTTTCTCCATGCTTTTTTTTGCTATTCTTGCAACATGTGTTCTCCTAAGATTTTGCTCGTTGTCTGGGCTCTACATCGCATTTGATCAAGCAGTCACTGTCTTCCATTCCCACTATCGGAATACAACAATTGTCGATTGATTGTGCTCACATTTATTTTATTGTGCTACTAATTTATTTATTTTGAATGTCTAAAAATTTAACACTCCTCAAACACTTGCGTGATTTGATTTTTTGGAAGAGTCAGGGAATATTGCACCTTGGGATTAAATTTGCCATAGTTAACCTACACAGGAGGGAGGAAATATTATTCTAAGGCGACGCAAAATTTCGTGTGACTCTTCCCATTAAAATTATATATTCCAATATTTATTATATAAATATCATTTGAATTTTTTTATAACTTCATTTGGAATTGTGAGAGGGAATCGTGGGAATTGCCCAGGAGGAACCAACCTGTCTGGGGCCCAGCCCGGTGCTGGGAGCTATGACCGTAACATAAAAGCGCGGCTCAGTTGGTAATGGGATTCATGTTTAAGACTCCTTATCAAGGAGGTCGGGGGTTCGATCCCTGGTCTCAACAACCTACCGGGGTTATACTGGTCGCGGTGATGGGTTGGAGTGTATGCCGGTCGTGGCCCTGTTATGGTACCTAGGATGAGAATTGTGGGAGGGAATCGAGGGAATTGTCTAGGGGGAACCAGCCTACCTAGAGCCCTGCCCGGCCCTACCCGGTCCTGGGAGCAACGGTCGTAACAACAATCTAAGATTAATACCTTTTATTCTTTATGTTTTGTTTAACTATGGCCACTTTTACTAATCGAGTTCTACAAAACCTAGAAAATCCAATAACACTAATGATTTTTAAAATAGCAACTTCAAGTTAACTATCCTAGGATTAATTACTGCAATTAAATATAGCTTTATTCCTACTTATATTTCAAAGTAGACACCATCTAACGACACTGCCACTGAAGCTAATAAAGAAAAAAAATTGTTACCATTACTGATGCACCATCCGCTTCCACTTCTACCTAACTTAAACCTAAACCTAAACATTCAATTTCATTTTCAGAGGAAATTGATATTAACAGTAAGTTCAGAATTTCAATTACTTTAGATGGTCAACTAAATCGTATTTTCCTCTACCATATCATTGCTAATAATTTATGGATTGCTCTGGAACAACATTACGTAAACAATAACAGTGAAGTGGATCGTTTTACTATTTTGACTTTCCGAAATTTTACATTTAAGGAAGGCAAACCTATGAATAAACAATTTCATGAATTTCAAGATTTAGTGACCAAGGTTATTAATTTAGGTGCCATACTTTCTGACCAGATTCAATTCTCTTAGATTTCTTGTCTCCATTTTAGGAACAGTTTGCAAATCACCTTAAGATGAACCAATCTTATTTGTTACTTGTTGAAGTGATAAACTCTATTTGTATAGAAGAACATATGAGTGCTATGAATTATCCTAATAATAATAGTAAAGCTCATCTTACTGATGATAATCTTACTAATCAATTTGCTCATAAGATTAACAAACTCAAAAAGGTAAAAGGTCTTTTAATCAAAATGTTAGAGAATACTAGGAAAAATGTTGTATTGGCCCATTAACTTGGCTCATGTAGGTTTTAGTGTTTAGTCTCACATTGTTTGTATAGCTAGATCTTACTCTCTCCTCTCCTATATATTTGTATTCTTACTTGTTTTTTCTGTATTCAAGAAGTATATACATGGTCTGGAACTCTCTACAGGGTATCAGAGTCAGACGGCCCGGCCTGTCTGTTTCTGTCCGCCTGGTTGTCCGGTTAACCGGGAGGTTTGGTCTCCGGCTTATCCGCTCTGACTTGCGGCCTTCCCTGTTTCTAACCGCGGCTTCCCGCGGGGTTAGCTGTTCTCTTGCCGCTCCTCTTGCTTTCTCTCTCATGGCTTCCACCTCTTCCCCCCCCCCCTCCTCCCTTTTATAAACCTCTCGGTCTGGTGGGCCCCCCGTGTTCCCCCTAACCGAGCGGTGTCCTCTTGTCTTCTCGCTCGGCTTCCCGCCTTCTCGTTGCGGTCGCTTTGTCTACCCGCGGTCTCCCTTTGTCGTTGCGGCTTGCCTTCTCCCTGCTCGCCGCGACTTGTCTTAGTCGCCGAATTCTTGCCTTCTCGTTGCTCCGCTCCCTGCTCGTCGCGCCTTGTCTTAGTCTCCACGACTTCTCTTCTCACCGCGTTTTTGTTCTCTTAGTCGCTGCGGCTTCCCTCATCCAGGCGAGCTCTGCATCTAGGTCGCGGCATCTTTCCTTGCCGCTGGTGTGCTCACCGTGGTCGTGCGGCCTTCTCGACCGGCTTGTTCTCTGCTTAGTCGTTGCGACTTATCTCATCGAAGGCGACTTCTCCTCTCTGCTGCAGACTCCTTAGTTGTTGCGGATTCTCTACCCGCCGCGGGCTCTGCATCTTGGTCGCGGCTTGTTGGATCCCTAGTAGGATTTGGGCTAGGTTCACTAAGTTAGGATCTTATGACCCAACATGTATAGCCAGGGTCATGGTTGTGTCCTAGAGTCTAGGCCAAGTCCTTAGAGTCAACATCACTTGGACCAGCCATCAACAGACTACCAGAGACTCAAGACTTAGAGATTTCAAAGACTCAGTAAAATGAGTTCGACTTTCGTCGAACTCAGGTCGACGAAAGTCGTGCTCAGCTCGACGAAATCAGAGAAAGATTCTCTGAGCTGAGCTCGACGAACTCAGTTCTCAGGTCGACGATTTCTGGATCATCTGCTTCAACACTCAAGTCCAGAAAACATCTCATATTTCTAAGTCCAAGAACAAACTCCAGTCGACGAACTTGGTTCTCAGCTCGATGATCTTGGTGCACAGAATTGGAAAGATCTGTCAAGCAACAGTCAGCATTTCAAAGGTCGACGATCTTGGATCTCAGCTCAACGAACTGTGAACTCAGGTCGACGAATCCAGACTTGGTTATTTTCATCCTTCTGTCCTTATTATAATGCAATAATTCCTGAGTAATTAATGCTAAAATATTCTCTGAATATTACCGTTAGACGGAGCATTAATTATGGTCTTTCTCAGGATTATTGCTTGCCGTTTTTCCGTGGGATAGTTGGGGAAATAAATCAATGCAGATCATTCTCTAGGCTGTCAGCAATTAATGCAGAAGAAATTCAAATTTCGAATGCAAACTTATATGAAAATATAAAAGAGATTTTCTCTCTTTTTCCACATACACAACAAAAGTCAGGAAGTGAAGAACACCATCAATCCGCAACAAAGATTTCTCTGCATCTCTTTCTTGACAGCGTTCATATACGCAGAAAGAGAAATCAAATACATACAAGCTCCAGACCAGAGGAAGATTAGCAATCTGAAGAATAAGAACACCAAATCAATATCAAGAGTCTTCTTCCTTCAATCCTCCAGGACACTTCAAAGGACTACAAGGAATCTATCTGTCAAGAAGTTTCTGAACATCTTCGGGTCAAGGCTGAAGAACTAAAGGTCTATCACCCTGAAGCAAAGCTCCATTTTTCCTGAATCATTTTATATCTCAGGGGGAGCTGTTTTCCAACATCACATATCCACTTGAGTCTTATCAGTTGTAAACTTGAGAAAGAGAAGACAAAATCATCTCTCATCCCCACCTCTGTACAGGGTTTTAATTCCCTTCAAAATTATTCTGGTTCACAAGTCTCCTTCCAAAATACTTGGGTTGGTTTTTGAGCACATGATCAAAAGCTCATTGGTGTCAGGCACCTGATCAAAAATCTGAGTGGATTCCTATCAGGGTGGTAGAAGAGTGGATGTACCCAGGTTGGGGAACCACTATAAGTTCTTGTGTTGTCCGGTTGCCCTTTTCTTTTTGTTCTTGCTGTGCCTGTGCTAGTTAGGATTGCTTTGTTTCTGTTTAATTAGTTTTCATTCTGCTTTTTTTTATTTACTGCAAAAGCTCAAATATTTTTTAAGGATACTCTATTCACCCCCCCCCCTCCCCCTCTAGAGTATTCTAGATCTAACACCTCACTTTCAATTAGTATCAGAGGGGAGTTCTTTTGGTTGTACAAGCTAACCCTTGAACCAAAGATCCTGAATTTGATCTGTCATTCTATTCTCATTAGATTTATACTCACACAGCATGACCCAGAACAAAGATTTTGCAAGCAACAGACCTTCAGTTTGCAACCTAAATAAGTTTGTCATCTGGAAGGCAAGAATTAAACTATATATGAACTCCATTGATGAAAATATCTATAATTCCATTTTGACAGGTCCCCCTCCAGCACTTACAACTGCAGCATCCTCCAGCACACATGCATTCCCACCACCTGAGTGGACTGAGGCCCAGAGGAAGGCAAAAATTGCTGATGCCAAGGCCATGAATATTCTGGCCCAAACAATGTCAGATGACATTTTTCAAAAAGTGGCTGAATGCACCTCAGCCAAGGTCATCTGGGATTCCCTAAATCAAATGGTGGTTGGATCTGCAGATGAAAGGAAGGACAGGAGATCCAATCTCATATCTCAATATGAGAATTTCAAGAAGGAGGAAGCTGAGTCAGTGACAAACATGTACAACAGGTTGAGCTCAATCATAAATGAGTTGAAAACCTTGGACAAGGACATCACCCTCACAGAGGTGAATGACAAGATCCTTATGTGCTTCCCAAGCTCATGGGATTCAAGGATCTGACCCATCAAGGAGGCCAGAAGCCTAAATGAGATTTCCACTAAATCTCTTTTGGAAAAGTTAAAGTCATATGAACAACTCATCAAGACTAGAGAAGCAGTTTAGCAAAGAACACCTCCACCAGCAAGGAAGGAGCACAGCATTGCATTCAAGGCTGTTGAAGATACAGAGACTCCAACATTTAATGAAGAGTTGATGAGTCTATTTGCCAAAAGATTCTACAAGATGACAAGGAAAGACTTCAGGAGAAAGTCATCCATCCAGCAAATATAAGAAGAAGGATAAAGGCTCTGTAGCTGAATCCTGGAGTGAAACAGAAGATGAATCCACATCTTCCAGCTCCAGTGAAGAAGAAGAGGAGGCAAAGGCAAAGGAAGTTTGCCTCATGGCAATTGATGCCAGCAGTAGCAGATCAGATACAGATGAATCTGATAATGAAGAAATCATGTCAGCTGAAGACCAGGTATTAGCATCATATGATTTTGAATCTGATGAATTTAAATTTGAATTTAAAAATTTATGCTTAGATTTGATAAGCTCTGAGAAGGAAATCAAACTTCTCAGAGAAAAATTAAAAGATCAAGATAAAATCATTTCTGAAAATGCTAATCTATCTAATGAACTAAAGTCTGCAAATGAACAAATTATCTTTTTAAAATCTGAACTTAGCAAAGCTAAGATATTAGAAGAAACATTAAATGGCAGAAGCTTAAAATTGCTAGATATAACCAGCACATTAAATGCTAGAACTAATAATTGCAAATTAGGATTAGGAGCTTCATCCAGTGAACCAACCCTAATCCAAAAGAACCATCTTTCTAAACCTTTAATTTTTGTTTCTGATAAAGGAAAGAAAAACATTGAACAGGTTAATAAGGTTAATGAAGTTCTTAAAAAGATTGAAACTAAGAACAAACTTAAAAACCAGAAGAATAATAAAAGTAACAATGTTCAGCAGTTATCGTCGAACTCAGATCGACGATATATGAACAGATCGTCGACCTCAGTACGACGATCTCCGAACGCAAATTTCAACAATAATCATTCGTCTTACTGTGACCGACGAACTGTGTATGGTTCGTCGAGCAGAGATCGACGAACTTGGGGCACAGAAAATGAACTTGTTCATTCTCTGAGCAGAGATCGACGATCTCATCCCAATTCGTCGAACTCTGGTCGACGAACTCACAACAATTCGTCGAACCCAGAAAGACTTAACCAAAATTATATCCATAACAGCACCTCTAGTAATCTTAGGAAATCATTTAATCTTTTTAATCAATGAATAATACCACCAAGAAGATATCATCATAAAGGCTACAAGAATCAACCAGAATATTCTTACATTTCCAGTTACAGTTATGTAAATCAACAAGGACCCAAGGTTACCGGGGTCAAGAACAACTAACTATCATCCTTGCAGGTAAAGAGATGTTCAGCATTTAATCAACAATGGTATCTGGACAGTAGTTGCTCCAAGCATATGACAGGCAGCAAGGACAACTTAAGTGATTATAAGTCCAAGCTGGGACCAAAGGTTATCTTTAGTGATTCAAACTGTGGCCAGAACAAAGGCTATGGTAAAGTCAAGATTGGAGCAATGACTTTCAAGAAGGTTGCCTATGTAAATGGATTGAAGCATAACTTCATCTCAATAAGTCAACTTTGTGATGAAGGTTATCAGGTAACTTTTAACTCTAGCTCTTGTATTATTTTATCTAAAGAAAACAAAACTGTTTTAATTGAAAATAGACAAGACAACATATACTTAATTGATTTTCTTTCTGCCAACTCAGGCATCTACTTGCTTAATATAATTAGTAATCAGAATGAACTTTGGCATAAAAGGCTAGGTCATGTAAACATGAAAAACATTGCTAGGCTATCAAAAGACAACTTTGTGAGAGGTCTGTCTTCTGGTCCCTACAAGAAAGAAGGTCTCTGCAGGACTTGTCAACTAGGCAAGCAAACTAAATCTATTTTTAAATCAGTTAATAAAATTGATTCACCTTGGATCTTGTACTTGCTACACATGGATCTCTTTGAACCCATTGTTGTATAGAGCCTAGGAGGGAAATCCTACACTTTAGTTATTGTATATGACTTCTCAAGGTTCACTTGGGTGTTCTTTCTGAGATCTAAGTTAGATACCTTTAAAGTTCTTACAGATTTTCTCTGGACCATACAGATTGAGTACTCTACTCATGTTGCATTGATCAGAAGTGATCATGGTACAGAGTTTGAGTCTTTTCTTATGCATGAGTTCTGTGAGAAGAAAGGTATCAGGCACTGCTTCTCAGCTCCTACAACTCCCCAACAAAATGGGGTACCTGAAAAGAAAAATAGGACTAATTGAAGCTGCAGGCACATTACTTGCAGATGTTTACATGCCCCTAACCTTCTGGGCAAAGACTGTAAGCACAACAAATCATGTCCTGAATAGGATTCTGATACACATACTAAAGAATAGGACTCTCTATGAATTACTTAAAGGGAAGAAACCTAAAATCACTTATTTTAAAGTATTTGGATGTATATGCTATGCACATAACAACAATAAGAGATACATTAGAAAGTTTGAAGCTAAGGCTGAAGAGGTTATTTTTCTAGGATATTCCCAAGTAAGCAAAACTTATAGGGTTTTCAATAAATCATCATTAAAAATTGAAGAATCTATTCATGTTACCTTTGATGAAACTAACATGTCTTGCAAGGAGAAAGAGATTTCTACCAATAGTCCTTTGCAGGTACCTCACTTGTGTAAGAATTTGGATGGACTAAGCCTCACCCAAGAGATTCAAACACATCCTTCTCCACAAGTTAATGAAGAAAGTAAACAAGAAAGCACTGAAGGAATTGACAATCCCTCAACAGCACACACAATTCCACAAGAGGAATTAGTTCTAAATGCTGTTGCAGAACCAACTCCACCCACTGACTTTGTCACACTAAGGGATCACCCCAGATCCCAAGTGATTGGAGGCATCTCAGTAGGTGTATAGACAAGGCATCAACTCAACCAAGATTTGATGCATGCTTGTTTTCTCTCTCAGGTTGAGCCTCTATCCATACATGATGCTGAGCAGGATCCTCACTGGATCATTGCAATGCAAGAGAAATTAAACCAATTTAAGAGATGTAGAGTTTGGGATTTGGTTCCAAGACCCCAAGACTACCCAGTCATTGGAACAAAATGGGTATATAGAAACAAACTAGATGCCCAAGGTGTAATTGTGAGAAACAAGGCTAGGCTTGTTGCTCAAGGTTATAGACAAGAAGAAGGGATAGACTATGACCAAACATTTGCATCAGTAGCAAGATTAGAGGCAATCAGAATCTTTTTTGTCTATGCTGCCTACAAGAATTTCAAAGTATATCAAATTGATGTCAAGAGTGCATTCTTAAATAGAGAACTTAAAGAAGAGGTTTATGTTGAACAACCTCCAGGTTTATTTCTCCAACTCATCCCTCTTTTGTCTTCAAATTGCATAAAACTCTTTATGATTTAAAGCAAGCTCCAAGAGCTTGGTATGAGACCCTAGCTAGCTTTCTGATAGAGCATAAGTTCACTAGAGGCATAGTAGATAAAACATTATTCACTAGACATCATAAGGATCAAACTTTGGTAGTACAAATTTATGTGGATGACATCATATTTGGGTCTACTGATTCCAAATTATGCAAGAGGTTCTCTGACCTCATGTATTCAAAATTTGAAATGAGTAGCATGGGTAAGCTCACCTACTTCCTTGGTCTCCAAGTGAAGCAGCTGTCTGATGGCATCTTCATCTCTCATGCTAAATATGCTAAAGAGCTTATCAAAAAGTTTGGGATGACTGATGCCTCAGCAAAGAAAATACCAATGGCTACCAATGTTGTAATTGACTCTGATGCACTTGGGAAACCTGTGGATCCGAAATTATATAGGGGCATTGTTGGGTCTCTATTATATCTTACAGCTAGCAGACCTGATATCATGTTTGTCACAAGTCTTTGTGCTAGGTTCCAGGTGAACCCTAAAAAATCTCACCTAGTTTTTCTATAAAGGATTTTAAGATATATAAAGAGTTGTCCTAGTCTAGAACTCTGGTATCCTACTGAGTCAGAATTTGAGTTAACTGGATACTCAGATGCTGACTTTGCTGGATGCAGGGTGGACAGAAAGAGTACCTCAGGAACCTGTCAGTTCCTTGGTATGAGATTAGTGTCCTGGTTTTGTAAAAAGCAGTCATCTATGTCTACATCAACTGCTGAAGCAAAATACATTGCAGCTGACAGTTGTTGTTCCCAGATGCTGTGGATCCAAAACCAACTCCTGAACTATGGCTTCAACTTAAATAATTCAACTCTCTTATGTGATAACACAAGTGCTATAGCTATAGCACAAAATCCAGTCCATCACAGTAGGACTAAACATATAGACATTAGGCATCATTTCATTAGAGAGTGTGTAGACAAAAACAAAATTAAACTTGTCTATATCTACACTGATTTGCAAAAAGCTGATATTTTCACCAAACTCCTGGATGAAAGAAATCACTTGTTTTTTGTAAATCAGCTTGGAATGATCAATGGAGAAGACTTAGTTTAGTTTTTGTCTACACTCGAAGAACTCTTCAAATTTTGTCAACCTGAGATCGACGAACTCCCTGTTAGTAAAGTTAGTTTCGTCGACCTGAGATCGACGAATCTACTTCAGAAAACTTTCGTCGAACGGAGCTCGGCGAAATGTCTTCAACCCTTCGGACTGAGCTCGACGAATTGATTAACTCTAAATTACTCTGTAGACCTCAGATCAAAGACTTATTTATTTTTAGTGGAACGGAGTTTGTCAATTCATATTCTGGAAAACCTTATATTTAGGTTTTCTTCGACCTCTGTCCCGCCCTTTAAGTTCCCTTGTACTTGATCTTCGTTTTCTTTCTTGCAGGTACACTTATGACGATTCCAACAGGAACACTTGCAGCGATGAAATTTGACATTGGATTCGACGTGGATTTCATTTCCTTCCAGCACTCAGACCCAATCTTCATAAATATTTTGAAACTGCTGGAAGACCAGCAACTGAAGAATCTGCTGACCACCAGAATCAAATTACCTGGCACAGAAATAAGAGAATGGGTATACACTGCGTCTACAGCAGAGGACAACACCATGATCGGATTAATAGCGAGTACTGTCGTCTCTCTCTCTCCCGTCGTCTTAACTGAAATTTTTGGATTGAATAATGGAGAAGAAGAGTTAAAAATCGATAATGAAGAATATGATATGATGTTGTGTATGATGAGTTATTCTGGAGAAAACCCAAATAAATTGTTGAAGAAACATCTATCTGTTGAGTTCAAGTTTCTCGCAGATATTATTGTGAAAGTCTTGCTGGGCAAGCACACTGCGTACGACTATATAACCAGGAATCAATTTCTGGTTATTTGTGCAGTGGTGAATAAGAAACAGTTGAACTGGGCACAAATCATTTTTGATCTTATCAAGAAAAAGAACAATAAAAAGGAAGTTAACTTTGGAAGGATCCTGGAGATCTCCTTGAAGGAAAAAGCTGCTAAATCACTGATCTCCCAGACCATATTCATCAATGTCAGCAAAAGGCTCACCTGTGCCTTGTTTGGCAGGTGGGAGAGGACAATCACAAAGCCCTCTAAGGCTTCATCCTCTGCCACCCAAGCTCCTGAGAGTACAAGGGCTGCTCAAGCCACTTCCCACCCTACTGAAGAGGTTCCATCCACCACTACACAACCTCTAGCTCTCCAAACTCCATCACAACCAGCAAATCGACAAACACCACCTTCCACTCATATTACAGTACCTACTCCCACACCTACATCATCCCCAATTCCTATATCTTCAACCCATATTCCCTCTCATACTCCTTCCCCCCAGCATGATACATCAATATCATCACCACCCCCATCTCCTCTTCCAAGGCATTTAGCTGACATCCCCCTATCCAACCTATCATCCCTCCCATCCTTCAATCTACTATCATCCACTCTTAACACTCCCTCTCCTCCAGATGTCTCTCACCAAGACACTCACATACAATCTCCAACTCCACCTCCACCTCTAACTCCACCATCTACTACCACCTCCACTCAAACACCCCCTGCCACAACATCTACCTCCCCACTGTTAGACTCTTCCATTATCCCTCCACTCCTTGCCCTTCTCACACCCCTCCTCAAAATAATTATAGCTGAGGTCATTTCTCCTCTTGCTGCTCTCTCTACTGATCCCTCTTCAGTTGGGGGTCTGGCTTCAGTTACCACTGACACCAGACAGGGGGAGATACTCAATGAAGAAGCAGCAACAGATGTAGCAGCAGAAGCAACAACAGATATAGCAGCAGAAGTAGCAGTAGAGTTAGTTGAAACTGATATGGAAACAGTATCAGATGTAGCAGCAGCAGCAACAGAGTTAGTTGAAACTGATATGGAAACAGTATCAGATACAGCCTATTTTAAAAACCTTCTAGCAGACAACACTAAGCCATCCATGGCTATAATTCCTTATACCACACCAATAAGCCCCAAAGTTTGGCTCAAGACCACTTTTGTAGCTCAAGAGTCTCCTCGATGAGTTGCTTCCCCCACTATCTCATCCCCTCTTGCACCAGTTTATGTTATGGATGATTCTCCAATGCCTGATCTAGATGCACTGGTCATGGCTGACATAGAAGAAGAAAATAAGTCAGCTGCTGAAAGCACTGATGTGTATAGTTCTCCTGCTCCTCCAGCTCCCTCCAAGACTGAAAAATCAGCAATACCTGATGAAACAATAAGAGAGATAGATGCATTATATGACAATCCACAACAGTCAGATGATGATGATAATAATGATGATTCAGATGAGGATCCCAAAGGAAAGAAAGTCTCCAAGAAGAGGAAAGCTCCTCCACCTCCTGCCCCTAAACCCAATCCTGTAAATGACACACCCTACTATATTCTGCAAAATATTACTCCATACAAGGGTATGCCAGCATGGATGTGGCTATCCAAGAATGAACAAAAGGCTATGAAGAAAAGCAGAAGATACTCTCCTCCTCCAGTTCAAAGATACAGGAAGGACCCTCCTCCTCCTCCTCCTCCAGCTGCTGGTGCTTCAAGCACAACTTCTCAAAGACCTACCCAGGTTCAAACCTATCAGAGACATCAAGGTAGATCCTCTTCTTCAGGAAGCAGCCAACAGAGATACTATTCCTCAGACAAGCAGCACCAACCTCAACAGCAGCAGAATCAACAATAGCAACAATAACAATTCTCTGAATATCAAAAAGCTGAGAGCCCCAAGAGACCTGCTTCCCCTTCTGTATCATATGAAGATCCGGAAACAGCAACAATAGCTAGGATGGCCAGATTCCAAGAACTGGTTGGCCTCTCTATGATCAAGAAAGCCAGAGCTGAAGGAAAGGATTCATCACAATATACTACCATGTCTACATACAAGAAAGACGAGCTCAACAGGTTAGCAAAGGCTAACAAATTTTTCAATGTTGATGACTACATGAAACTGCATCCGGAAGCAGTAGTGTCCAGGGCTACATCTTTAAATATCATAGGGGCTGCTGATATGACAATGACAAAGGTGCAAGCTGCAAATCCCAACAGGAAAATTACTTTCAGTAAGTCTGGAGAGAAGAGCAAAAAGGAGAAGATCAAAGAAAAGAAGCTAAAAGAGAAGAACCCAAAGAAATGATATTTGAACCATTTCTAATGATTCCTGATTTTGCTTAAAACTGCATTCTTGTTATCTGATAAAAAGCCTGTTGTATATATATATCTGCTGCATGCGTTATTTTTCCTGCCAGATATATGTTTTCTTGCTTTGTTTCTTTTTTAAAAAATTTGTTTGAGTCTGTAATTAGTGACCTCACCCAAATAGAGGGAGATTGTTGGATCCCTAATAGGATTTGGGCTAGGTTCACTAAGTTAGGATCTTATGACCCAACATGTATAGCCAGGGACATGGTTATGTCCTAGAGTCTAGGCCAGTCTTTAGAGTCAACATCACTTGGACCAGCCATCAACAGACTGTCAGAGACTCAAGACTTAGAGATTTCAAAGACTCGGTAAAATGAGTTCAACTTTCGTCGAACTCAGGTCGACGAAAGTCGTGCTCAGGTCGACGAAATCAGAGAAAGATTCTCTGAGCTGAGCTCGACGAACTCAGTTCTCAGGTCGACGATTTCTGGATCATCTGCTTCAACACTCAAGTCCAGAAAACATCTTATATTTCTAAGTCCAGAAACAAACTCCAGTCGACGAACTTGGTTCTCAGCTCGACGATCTTGGTGCACAGAATTGGAAAGATCTGTCAAGCAGCAGTCAGCAGTTCAAAGGTCGACGATCTTGGATCTCAGCTCAACGAACTGTGGACTCAGGTCGACGAATCCAGACTTGGTTATTTTCATCCTTCTGTCCCTATTATAATGCAATAATTCCTGAGTAATTAATGCTAAAATATTCTCTGAATATTACCGTTAGACGGAGCATTAATTATGGTCTTTCTCAGGATTATTGCTTGCCGTTTTTTCGTGGGACAGTTGGGAAAATAAATCAATGCAGATCATTCTCTAGGCTGTCAGCAATTAATACAGAAGAAATTCAAATTTCGAATGCAAACTGATATGAAAAATATAAAAGAGATTTTCTCTTTTTCCGCATACACAGCAAAAGTCAGGAAGTGAAGAACACCATCAGTCCGTAACAAAGATTTCTCTGCATCTCTTTCTTGACAGCGTTCATATACACAGAAAGAGGAATCTAATACATACAAGCTCCAGATAAGAGGAAGATTAGCAATCTGAAGAAGAAGAACACCAAATCAATATCAAGAGTCTTCTTCCTTCAATCCTCAAGGACACTTCAAAGGACTACAAGGAATCTATCTGTCAAGAAGTTTCTGAACATCTTCGGGTCAAGGCTGAAGAACTAAAGGCCTATCACCATGAAGCAAAGCTCCATGTTTCCTGAATCATTTTATATCTCAGGGGGAGCTGTTTGCCAACATCACATATCCACTTGAGTCTTCTCAGTTGTAAACTTGAGAAAGAGAAGACAAAATCATCTCTCATCCCCACCTCTGTACAGGGTTTTAATTCCCTTCAAAATTATTCTGGTTCACAAGTCTCCTTCCAAAAGACTTGGGTTGCTTTTTGAGCACCTGATCAAAGCTCATTGGTGTCAAGCACCTGATCAAAAATCTGAGTGGATTCCTACCAGGATGGTAGAAGAGTGGATGTACCCAGGTTGGGGAACCACTATAAGTTCTTGTGTTGTCTGGTTGCCCTTTTCTTTTTGTTCTTGCTGTGCCTGTGCTAGTTAGGACTGCTTTGTTTCTGTTTAATTAGTTTTCATTCTGCTTTTTTTTATTTACTGCAAAAGTGGTATCAGAGGGGAGTTCTTTTGGTTGTACAAGCTAACCCTTGAACCAAAGATCCTGAGTTAGATCTGTCATTCTATTCCCATTAGATTTATACTCACACAGCATGACCCGGAACAAAAATTTTGCAAACACCAGACCTCCAGTTTGCAACCTAAATAAGTTTGTCACTGGATGACAAGAATTAAACTATATATGAACTTCATTGATAAAGATATCTATAATTCCATTTTGACAGGTCCCCCTCCAGCACTTACAACTGCAGCATCCTCCAGCACACATGCAGTCCCACCACCTGAGTGGACTAAGGCCCAGAGGAAGGCAAAAATTGCTGATGCCAAGGTCATGAATATTCTGGCCCAAATAATGTCAGATGACATTTTTCAAAAAGTAACTGAATGCACCTCAGCCAAGGTCATCTGGGATTCCCTAAATCAAATGGTGGCTGGATCTGCAGATGAAAGGAAGGACAGGAGATCCAATCTCATATCCCAATATGAGAATTTCAAGAAGGAGGAAGTTGAGTCAGTGGCAGACATGTACAACAGATTGAGCTCAATCATAAATGAGCTGAAAACTTTGGACAAGGACATCACCCTCACAGAGGTGAATGATAAGATTCTTATGTGCTTCTCAATCTCATGGGATTCAAGGATCTGGCCCATCAAGGAGGCCAGAAGCCTAAATGAGATTTCCACTGAATCTCTTTTGGGAAAGTTAAAGTCATATGAACAACTCATCAAGACTAGAGAAGCAGCTGAGCAAAGAACATCTCCACCAGCAAAGAAGGAACACAATATTGCATTCAAGGCTGCTGAAGAGACAGAGACTCCAACAGTTAATGAAGAGTTGATGAGTCTATTTGTCAAAAGATTCTACAAGATGGCAAGGAAAGACTTTAGGAGAAAGTCATCCAGGCAAGATGACAAGCCAAGGTATGATAAAACCCCTACTAAGGAAGTGGTTTGCTTTGGCTGCAGGAAACCTGGACACTTCATCTCTGAGTGTCCAGAGAATCAGAAGAAGGAGAAGAGAAGAGAGAAGGACACAAGAAGACAGCACAGCAGCAGGCCTTCTTCCAGCAAATATAAGAAGAAGGATAAAGGCTTTGTAGGTGAATCCTGGAGTGAAACAGAAGATGAATCCACATCTTCCAGCTTCAGTGAAGAAGAAGAAGAGGAGGCAAAGGCAAAGAAAGTTTGCCTCATGTCAATTGATGTCAGCAGTAGCAGATCAGATACAGATGAATCTGATAATGAAGAAATCCAGTCAACTGAAGAACAGGTATTAGCATCATATGATTTTGAATCTGATGAATTTCAATTTGAATTTAAAAATTTATGCTTAGATTTGATAAGCTCTGAGAAGGAAATCAAACTTCTCAGAGAAAAATTAAAAAATTAAGATAAAATCATTTCTGAAAATGCTAATCTATCTAAAGAACTAAAGTCTGCAAATGAACAAATTATCTTTCTGAAATCTGAACTTAGCAAAGCGAAGATATTAGAAGAAACATTAAATGGCAGAAGCTTAAAATTGCTAGATATAACCAGCACATTAAATGCTAGAACTAAGATATTAGAAGAAACATTAAATGGCAGAAGCTTAAAATTGCTAGATATAACCAGCATATTAAATGCTAGAACTAATAATTGCAAATTAGGATTATGAGCTTCATCCAGTAAACCAACCCTAATCCAAAAGAACCATCTTTCTAAACCTGTAAATTTTGTTTCTAATAAAGGAAAGAAAAACACTGAACAGGTTAATAAGGTTAATGAAGTTCTTAAAAAGTTTGAAACTAAGAACAAACTTCAAACCAGAAGAATAATAAAAGTAACAATGTTCAGCAGTTATCGTCGAACTCAGATCAACGATATATGAACAGATCGTCGACCTCAGTACGACGATCTCCGAACGCAAATTTCAACAATAATCATTCGTCTTACTGTGACAGACAAACTGTGTAAGGTTCGTCGAGCAGAGATCGACGAACTTGGGGCACAGAAAATGAACTTGTTCATTCTCTGAGCAGAGATCGACGATCTCATCCCAATTCGTCGAACTCTGGTCGTCGAACTCTGGTCGACGAACTCACAACAATTCGTCGAACCCAGAAAGACTAAACCAAAATTATATTCATAACAGCAACTCTAGTAATCCTAGGAAATCATTTAATCATTTTAATCAATGGATAATACCACCAAGAAGATATCATCTTAAAGGCTACAAGAATCAACCAGAATATTCTTACATTTCAAGTTACAGTTATGTAAATCAACAAGAACCAAGGGTTATCTGGGTCAAGAACAACTAACTATCATCCTTGCAGGTAAAGAGTTGTCCAGCATTTAATCAACAATGGTATCTAGACAGTGGTTTCTCCAAGCATATGACAGACAGCAAGGACAACTTAAGTGATTATAAGTCCAAGCTGGGACCAAAGGTTATCTTTGGTGATTCAAACTGTGGTCAGACCAAAGGTTATCTTTGGTGATTCAAACTGTGGCCAGACCAAAGGCTATGGTAAAGTCAAGATTGGAGCAGTGACTTTCAAGAAGGTTGCCTATGTAAGTGGATTGAAGCATAACCTCATCTCAATAAGTCAACTTTGTGATGAAGGTTATCAGGTAACTTTTAACTCTAGCTCTTGTATTATTTCATCTAAAGAAAACAAAACTGTTTTAATTGGAAATAGACAAGACAACATATACTTAATTGAATTTCTTTCTGTCAACTCAGACATCTGCTTACTTAATATAATTAGTAATCAGAATGAACTTTGGCATAAAAGGCTAGGTCATGTAAACATGAAAAACATTGTTAGGCTATCAAAAGACAACCTTGTGAGAGGTCTGCCTTCTGGTCCCTACAAGAAAGAAGGTCTCTGCAGGGCTTGTCAACTAGGCAAGCAAACTAAATCTAGTTTTAAATCAGTTAATAAAAGTGATTCACCTAGGATCTTGTACTTGCTACACATGGATCTCTTTGGACTCATTGCTGTACAGAGTCTAGGAGGGAAATCCTACACTTTAGTTATTGTAGATGACTTCTCAAGATTCACTTGGGTGTTCTTTCTGAGATCTAAGTTAGATACCTTTAAAGTTCTTACAGATTTTTTCAGGACCATACAGATTGAGTACTCTACTCATGTTGCATTGATCAGAAGTGATCATGGTACAGAGTTTGAGTCTCTTCTTATGCATGATTCTATGAGAAGGAAGGTATCAGACACTGATTCTCAGCTCCTAGAACTCCCCAACAAAATGGGGTAGCTGAAATGAAAAATAGGACCCTAATTGAAGCTACAGGAACATTACTTGCAGATGTCTACATGCCCCTAACCTTCTGGGCAGAGGCTGTAAGCACAGCAAATCATGTCCTGAACAGGAGTCTGATACACAAACTAAAGAAAAAGACTCACTATGAATTACTTAAAGGGAAGAAACCTAAAATCACTTATTTTAAAGTATTTGGATGTATATGCTATGTACATAACAACAACAAAAGATACATTAGAAAGTTTGAAGCTAAGGCTGAAGAAGAAATTTTTCTAGGATATTCCCAAGTAAGCAAAGCTTATAGGGATTTCAATAAATCATCATTAAAAATTGAAGAATCTATTCATGTTACCTTTGATGAAACTAACATGTTTTGCAAGGAGAAAGAGATTTCTACCAATAGTCCTTTGCAAGTACCTCACTTGTGTAAGAATTTGGATGGACTAAGCCTCACCCAAGAGGTTCCAACACATCCTTCTCCACAAGTTAATGAAGAAAGTAAAGAAGAAAGCACTGAAGGAATTGACAATCCCTCAACAACACACACAATTCCACAAGAGGAATTAGTTCCAAATGCTGTTGCAGAACCAACTCCACCCACTGACTTTGTCACACTAAGGGATCACTCCAGATCCCAAGTGATTGGAGACATCTCAGTAGGTGTACAGACAAGGCATCAACTCAACCAAAATTTGATGCATGGCTGTTTACTCTCTCAGGTTGAGCCTCTATCCATAGATGATGCTGAGCAGGATCCCCACTGGATCATTGCAATGCAAGAGGAATTAAACCAATTTGAGAGATGTAGAGTTTGAGATTTGGTTCCAAGACCCCAAGACTACCCAGTCATTGGAACCAAATGGGTATATAGAAACAAACTAGATGTCCAAGGTGTAATTGTGAGAAACAAGGCTAAGCGTGTTGCTCAAGGTTATAGGCAAGAAGAAAGGATAGACTATGATCAAATATTTGCACCAGTTGCAAGATTAGAGACAATCAGAATCTTTCTTGCATATGGGTCCTACAAGAAGTTCAAAGTATATCAAATTGATGTCAAGAGTGCATTCTTAAATGGAGAACTTAAAGAAAATGTTTATGTTGAACAACCTCCAGATTTTGTTTCTCCAACTCATCCCTCTTTTGTCTTCAAATTGCATAAAGCTCTTTATGATTTAAAGCAAGCTCCAAGAGCTTGGTATGAGACTCTAGCTAGCTTTCTGATAGAGCATAAGTTCACTAGAGGCATAGTAGATAAAACATTATATACTAGACAGCATAATGACCAAACTTTGTTAGTACAAATTTATATGGATGACATCATATTTGGGTCTACTGATTCAAAATAATGCAAGAGGTTCTCTGACCTCATGCATTCAAAATTTGAAATGAGTAGAATGGGTGAGCTCACCTACTACTTTAGTCTCCAACTGAAGCAGCTGCCTGATGGCATTTTCATCTCCCAAGCTAAATATGTTAAAGAGCTTATCAAAAAGTTTGGGATGGCTGATGCCTCAGCAAAGAAAACACCAATGACTACCAATGTTGTAATTGACTCTGATGCACTTGGGAAACCTGTGGATCAGATATTATATAGGGGCATTGTTGGGTCCCTATTATATCTTACAGCTAGCAGACCTGATATCATGTTTGTCACATGTCTTTGTGCTAGGTTCAAGGTGAACCCTAAAGAATTTCACCAAGTTTTTCTAAAAAGAATTTTAAGATATATAAAGAGTTGTCCTAGTCTAGGACTCTGGTATCGCACTGAGTCAGAATTTGAGTTAACTGGATACTCAAATGCTGACTTTGCTGGATGCAGGGTGGACAGAAAGAGTACCTCAGGAACCTGCCAGTTCCTTGGTATGAGATTAGTGTCCTGGTTTTGTAAAAAGCAGCCATCTGTGTCTACATCAACTGCTGAAGCAGAATACATTGCAGTTGGCAGTTGCTGTTCCCAGATGCTGTGGATCCAAAACCAACTCCTGGATTATGACTTCAACTTAAATAATTCAACTCTCTTATGTGATAACACAAGTGTTATAGCTATAGCACAAAATCCAGTCCATCACAGTAGAACTAAACATATAGACATTAGACATCATTTAATTAGAGATTGTGTAGACAAAAACAAAATTAAACTTGTCTATATCTACACTGATTTGCAAAAAACTGATATTTTCACCAAGCCCCTGGATGGAAGAAATCACTTGTTCTTTGTAAATCAGCTTGGAATGATCAATGGAGAAGACTTAGTTTAGTTTCTATCTACACTCGAAGAACTCTTCAAATTTCGTCGACCTGAGATCGACGAACTTCCTGTTAGTAAAGTTAATTTTGTCGACCTGAGATCGACGAATCTATTTCAGAAAACTTTCGTCGAACGGAGCTCGGCGAAATGTCTTCAACCCTTCAGACAGAGCACGACAAATTGATTAACTCTAAATTATTTCGTCGACCTCAAATCAAAGACTTATTTATTTTTAGTGGAACGGAGTTTGTCGATTCATATTCTGGAAAACATTATATTTAGCTTTTCTTCGACCTCCGTCCTGCCCTTTCAGTTCTCTTGCACTTGATCTTCGTTTTCTTTCTTGCAGGTGCACTCATGGCGATTCCAACAGGAACACTTGCAGCGATGAAATTTGACACTGGATTCGACGTGGATTTCGATTCCTTCCAGCACTCAGACCCAATCTTCCTAAATATTCTGAAGCTGCTGGAAGACCAGCAACTGAAGAATTTGCTGACCACCAGAATCAAATTACCTGGCACAGAAATCAGAGAATGGGTATACACTGCGTCTATAGCAGAGGACAACACCATGATCGGATCAATAGCGGGTACTGTCGTCTCTCTCTCTCCCGCCGTATTAACTGAAATTTTTGGATTGAATAATGGAGAAAAAGAGTTAGAAATCGATAATGAAGAATATGATATGATGATATGTATGATGGGTTATTTTGGAGAAAACCTAAATAAATTGTTGAAGAAACACCTATCTGCTGAGTTCAAGTTTCTCGCAGATATTGTTGGGAAAGTCTTGCTGGGCAAGCACACTGCGCACGACTATATAACCCGGCATCAATTTCTGGTTATGTGTGCAGTGGTGAATAAGAAACAGTTGAACTGAGCACAGATCATTTTTGATCTTATCAAGAAAAAGAACAATAAAAAGGAAGTAAACTTTGGAAGGATCCTGAGGATCTTCTTGAAGGAAAAAACTGCTGAATCACTGGTCTCCCAGACCATATTCATCAATGCCAGCAAAAGGCTCACTTGTGCCTTGTTTGGCAGGTGGGAGAGGACAATCACAAAGCCCTCTAAGGCTTCATCCTCTGCCACCCAAGCTCCTGAGAGTACAAGGGTTGCTCCAGCCACTTCCCACCCTACTGAAGAGGTTCCATCCACCACTACACAACCTCTAGCTCTCCAAACTCCATCACAACCAGCAAATCGACAAACCCCACCTTCCACTCATATTACAGTACCTACTCCCACACCTACATCATCCCCAATTCCTACATCTCCAACCCATATTCCCTCTCATACTCCTTCCCCCCAGCATGATACATCACTACCATCACCACCCCCATCTCCTCTTCCAAGGCATTTAGCTGACATCCCCCAATCCAACCTATCATCCCTCCCATCCTTCAATCTACTATCATCCACTCTTAACACTCCCTCTCCTCTAGATGTCTCTCACCAAGACACTCACATACAATCTCCAACTCCACCTTCACCTCCACCTCTAACTCCACCAGCTACTACCACCTCCACTTAAACACCCCCTGCCACAACATCTACCTCCCCACTGTTATACTCTTCCATTATCCCTCCACTCCTTGCCCTTCTCACACCCCTCCTCAAAAATATTATAGCTGAGGCCATTTCTCCTCTTGCTGCTTCCATCTCCACCCTTGCTGCCCAGATATCTTCTCTCTATTGCTCCCTCTTCAGTTGGGGGCCTGGCTTCAGTTACCACTGACACCAGGCAGGGGAAGATACTCAATAAAGAAGAAGCAGCAGCAGATGTAGCAGCAGAAGCAGTAGCAGCAGAAGCAGTAGCAGCAGCAGAGTTAGTTGAAACTGATATGGAAAAAGTATCAGATGTAGCAACAGATATAGCAGCTGAAGCAGCAGCAGCAGCAGAGTTAATTGAAACTGATATGGAAACAGTATCAGATACAGCCTATTTTAATAACCTTCCAGCAGACAGCACTAAGCCATCCATGGCTATAATTCCTTATACCACACCAATAAGCCCCAAAGTTTGCCTCAAGGCCACTTTTGCAGCTCCAGAGTCTCCTCCCAGAGTTGCTTCCCCCACTATCTCATCCCCTCTTGCACCAGTTTATGTTATGGATGATTCTCCAATGTCTGACCTAGATGCACTGGTCATGGCTGACATAAAAGAAGAAAATAAGTCAGCTATTGAAAGCACTGATGTGTATAGTTCTCCTGCTCCTCCTCCAGCTCCCTCCAAGACTGAAAAATCAGCAATACCTGATGAAATAATAAGAGAGATAGATGCATTATATGACAATCCACAACAGTGAGATGATGATGATGATGAAAATGATGATTCAGATGAGGATCCCAAAGGAAAGAAAGTCTCCAAGAAGAGGAAAGCTCCTCCACCTCCTGCCCCTAAACCCAATCCTGCAAATGACACACCCTACTATATTATGCAAAATATTACTCCATACAAGGGTATGCCAGCATGGATGTGGCTATCCAAGAATGAAAAGAAAGATAGGAAGAAAAGCAGAAGATACTCCCCTCCTCCAGTTCAAAGATACAGGAAGGACCCTCCTCCTCCTCCTCCTCCAGCTGCTGGTGCTTCAGGCATAACTTCTCAAAGACCTACCCAGGTTCAAACCTATCAGAGACATCAAGGTAGATCCTCTTCTTCAGGAAGCAGCCAGCAGAGATACTATTCCTCAGACAAGCAGCACCAACCTCAATAGCAGCAGCATCAACAACAGCAACAGCAACAATTCTCTGAATATCAAAAAGCTGAGAGCCCCAAGAGATCTGCTTCCCCTCTTGTATCATATGAAGATCCGGAAACAGCAACAACAGCTAGGATGGCCAGATTCCAAGAACTGGTTGGCCTCTCTATGATCAAGAAAGCCAAAGCTGAAGGAAAAGATTCATCACAATATACTACCATGTCTACATACAGGAAGGACGAGCTCAACAGGTTTGCAAAGGCTAACAAATTTTTCAATGTTGATGACTACATGAAACTGCATCCAGAAGCAGTAGTGCCCAGGGCTACATCTTTAAATATCATAAGGGCTGCTGATATGACAATGACAAAGGTGCAAGCTGCAAATCCCAACAGGGAAATTACTTTCAGCAAGTCTGGAGAGAAGAGCAAAAAGGAGAAGATCAAAGAAGAGAAGCTAAAAGAGAAGAAGCCAAAGAAATGACATTTGAACCATTTCTAATGATTCCTGATTTTGCTTAAAATTGCATTCTTGTTATCTGATACAAAGCTTGTTGTATATATATATTTGCTGCATGCGTTATTTTTCCTGCCAGATATATGCTTTCTTGCTTTGTTTCTTTTTTAAAAAATTTGTTTTAGTCTGTAATTAGTGACCTCACTCAAATAGGGGGAGATTGTTGGATCTCTATTACGATTTGAGCTAGGTTCACTAAATTAGGATCTTATGACCCAACATGTATAGCCAGGGGCATGGTTGTGTCCTAGAGTCTAGGCCAAGTTCTTAGAGTCAACATCACTTGGACCAGCCATCAACAGACTGCCAGAGACTCAAGACTTAGAGATTTCAAAGACTCGGTAAAATGAGTTCGACGTTCGTCGAACTCAGGTCGACGAAAGTCGTGCTCAGCTCGACGAAATCAGAGAAAGATTCTCTGAGCTGAGCTCGACGAACTCAGTTCTCAGGTCGACGATTTCTGGATCATCTGCTTCAACACTCAAGTCCAGAAAACATCTCATATTTCTAAGTCCAGAAACAAACTCCATTCGACGAACATGGTTCTCAGCTCGACGATCTTGGTGCACAGAATTGGAAAGATCTGTCAAGCAGCAGTCAGCAGTTCAAAGGTCGACGATCTTGGATCTCAGCTCAACAAACTGTTAACTCAGGTCGACGAATCCAGACTTGGTTATTTTCATCCTTCTGTCCCTATTATAATGCAATAATTCCTGAGTAATTAATGCTAAAATATTCTCTGAATATTACCGTTAGACGGAGCATTAATTATGGTCTTCCTCAGGATTATTGCTTGTTGTTTTTCCGTGGGACAGTTCGGGAAATAAATCAATGCAGATCATTCTCTAGGTTGTCAGCAATTAATGTAGAAGAAATTCAAATTTCGAATACAAACTGATATGAAAAATATAAAAGAGATTTTCTCTCTTTTTCCACATACACAACAAAAGTCAGGAAGTGAAGAACACCATCAGTCCGCAACAAAGATTTCTCTGCATCTCTTTCTTGACAGCGTTCATATACACAGAAAGAGAAATCTAATACATACAAGCTCCAGACCAGAGGAAGATTAGCAATCTGAAGAAGAAGAATACCAAATCAATATCAAGAGTCTTCTTCCTTCAATCCTCCAGGACACTTCAAAGGACTACAAGGAATCTATCTGTCAAGAAGTTCCTGAACATCTTCCGGTCAAGGCTGAAGAACTGAATGCTTATCACCCTGAAGCAAATCTCCATTTTTCCTGAATCATTTTATATCTCAGGGTGAGCTGTTTGCCAACATCACATATCCACTTGAGTCTTCTCAGTTATAAACTTGAGAAAGAGAAGACAAAATCATCCCTCATCCCCACCTCTGTACAGGGTTTTAATTCCCTTCAAATTTATTCTGATTCACAAGTCTCCTTCCAAAAGACTTGGGTTGTTTTTGAGCACCTGATCAAAAGCTCATTGGTGTCAGACACCTGATCAAAAATCTGAGTGGATTCCTACCCGGGTGGTAGAATAGTGGATGTACCCAGATTGGGGAACCACTATAAGTTCTTGTGTTGTCTGGTTGCTCTTTTCTTTTTATTCTTGTTGTGGCTGTGCTAGTTAGGACTTCTTTGTTTCTGCTTAATTAGTTTTCATTCTGCAATTTTTTATTTACTGCAAAAGTTCAAATAGTTTTTAAGGATACTCTATTCACCCCCCCCCCCTCTAGAGTATTCCAGATCTAACACCTCACTTTCACGGCTTCTTGTCGCTGGTGTGTTATTAACGAGACCGTGCGGCTTCCCTTTTTTTCTCTCTCCAGGTGGCCTCTCTTCTCTGTCCGCTGCGGCTAGGCCTTTTCTCCTTCCAGCTACGTCCCGTTGCGGCCTTCTGTCTTCCTGCGGCTAGACTTGTGTTTGACCTTGGTGCGGTTTGCTTATATCTGCCCGGTCTAGTACCTGTTCGCCGGCTTGTACTCCTGTTACGGTCTTCTCCTAACTGTGCTGCCTGATCGGTTTTTTTTAACCGCAGCGGCGTGTTTCTATCCGCTGCGGGCTCATTTCTTACCGTGCTGATCATGGTCGTTTCTTGTCGCAGGTGCGTTGTCACCGTGACCGCTGCGGGCTGTTCCTTGCAAGATGATCCGGGCTCTGTGGTGTCTATTTCTGATGGTGGTACCTCCTGCCTTGCTCATATCTCATCCTGGATTTTGGATTTCAGAGCCTCTCACCACATTACCTCACGGAAACCACCATAATATTTGAATTCCGTGCATCCCAAGTTCATTATTTTTGCTAGCGAGGACACTATTCCTGTTTCTGGCACGGCAGATATTTACCTCACTCCCTCCATTACCCTTCGCTCTGCCCTTCATGTTTCGGGCTCTCCTTTAAACCTTCTCTCTGTTGGTCGACTCACTACTGACCTCGATTGTGATGTTATTTTTTCTTCTAACTTTTGTGTTGTGCAGGATCGCAAGACGCAAACCATCATTGGAAAAGGGCATCTGTCGAATGGTCTCTATATCCTTGACGCCTCTCCCCCAACGGTGTTGTCTTCTATTAGCTCTGTTAATTGGCATCGACGTCTGGGTCACGCTCCTCTAAATATACTCAGAAAATCTCTCCCAGAAGTGTCCCTGCAAGAGTTCACGTGTGAGTCTTGTATCTATGGGAAACATCATCGGTCTACGTTCTCACCACATCCTACTCGGAGTCCCGCTCCCTTTGATCTTGTTCACTCCGATATTTGGGGACCCTACAAAATTGCGAGTGTTTTCGGATATCGTTACTTTGTCACATTTGTCGATGACTACTCTCGGGTGACCTGACTGTATCTCCTTCGTGGCCGCTCTGAATTGCCCGGTGTATTCTGTACCTTTTTCATTGAAACTCGTAACTAATTTTTCACTATCATTAAAACCCTCCGCACCGATAATACTCGTGAATACACTAGTCATGTCTTTGCTCACCTCTGTGCGGAGTTTGGGATCATCCATCAAACATCTTGTGTCTATACCCCCAACAAAATGGCGTTGCTGAACGCAAGAATCGACACCTGCTTGAGGTCACTCGCTCTCTTATGATTCAGATGAATGTTCTCAAACAGTATTGGAATTTTGCGGTGCACTCTTATTAACCGCATGTCTTCCTCTATTCTCAATTTTGTGGTTCCCTTCAATCTTCTTTTTCCCTCCAAACCTCCTTTTTCCATCACCCCTCGCGTGTTTAGTTGCATGTGCTTTGTTCATCATCTTGGTCCATCCACTGACAAACTTGCTCCCCGTGCCACTAAATATATGTTTGTGGGTTATTCTCGGACTCAGAAGGGTTATGTTTGTTTCTCTCACGGATCGCAAGGTAGTTACTTCTACTGATGTCACCTTCCTCGAAGATCAGTCATATTACTCTCAACCATCTAATTCTCCTCTTCTGCCACCTCTCCCGCGAACTGTTATCCCTGTTAATTCAAACCTTCCACCTCTCCTTCCAACACCAATCCTTTCCACACCCATCCCACCTAAACCACCTACACCACCTATCATTCGTGTGTACACACGACGTCCTTCCTCGTCTACTGTCCTACGGGAGCTGTCCTACTCTAATGATGTTTTGCAGCTTGCGGATCCGGCAACTGCTTCCACTGCCCACCCGCTGGCCAACTATGTCTCTTTTCACCGCCTCTTTCCAGAACTCCGACAGAGTGCTCTTTCTTTATCCTCTATCTCCACCCCTAATTTTGTACTGGAGGCTCTCCAGCATCCCGGGTGGAGGGCAGTTATGGACGAGGAAATGTCTGCTCTTTGGGCAAACCATACTTGGGATTTGGTCTCGCTTCCTCCTTGACAATCTTGTGTGGGATGTAAGTGGGTGTTTGCCGTCAAACAGGGTCCGGATGGGACGGTTCACCGTTTGAAAGCTCGTCTTGTAGCTCGCGGCTTCACTCAACAACAAGGCTTGGATTATGATGAGACTTTCTCTCCAGTCGTTAAACTCAATACCGTTCGTGTATTGATCTCTCTCGTTGTTCACCGTCATTGGCCCTTGCACCAACTAGATGTCAAAAATGTCTTTCTTAATGGCGATTTATAGGAGACCATTTTTATGCAGCAACCTCTCAGGTTTGAAACCACGAGGGACTCTCTTGTCTGTTGTCTGAAGAAGTCTCTTTATGGTCTCAAACAGTCTTCTCGGGCATGGTTTGACAAATTTAGCAAGAGCGTTAGTGTTATTGGGTTCACTCGGAGTTCGGAGGACTTCTCTCGGTTCACTCGTCATCGTCTAACGGGCACAGTAATTCTTTTGGTTTATGTGGATGATATTCTGATTACAGGAGATGATCTTTCAGGAATACAGATGATTAAACAACATCTAGCAACTGTGTTTCAAACAAAGGACTTGGGAAGCCTGCGATATTTTCTTGGTCTCGAAGTGGCTCGGAGACCTGATGGGCTTGTGCTATCTCAGAGAAAGTATTGTCTTGACTTACTTCATGATGCAGGCTATTCTGGATGCAAGCCTGCTGATACTCCCATGGATATCAATCACAAGCTTTGTGTTCATGCCTCGGCCTCTGATTTGCTCCTTCCAAATCCAGAATATTATCGTCGTCCAGTGGGAAAGATGATATATCTCACGGTTACGAGACCTGATATATCATTTGCTGTTGGAATTGTTAGTCGATTCATGCATGAGCCACGTATCTCTCATCTTCGGGCAGTCGAGCGTATTGTTCGATACTTGAAGACTACTCCTGGACAAGGACTTGTATACAAGCCCTCTTCGTCTCCCTTATCTCTGATTGCATACTTTGAGGCTGATTATTCTGGCCCGGTGGATGACCTCCGTTCCACAAGTGGATATTGCACTTACTTTGGAGGACATCTTATTGCATGGCGTAGCAAGAAACAGTATGTGGTTGCTCGTTCATCTGCTGAGGCCGAGTACCGATCAATGGCAGCAGTTGTGTCTGAGCTCACCTGGCTTGAGGGTCTCCTTGATGATCTAGGAGTCAAGCACTCCTCACCTGCCACTTTATTTTGCGACAATCAAACTATTATACATATTGTCAAGAATCTGGTGTTCCATGAACAGACAAAACATATTGAAGTTGACTATCATTTCATCCGGAAGAAGGTTCAGTTGAAGAAGATAGAGTTAACACATGTTCCTGCTGCTCAACAAGTTGCTGATATCCTCAACAAGGCCTTACCACGACGTCTCTACTATCAGTTCTTGTCCAAGCTTGGTGCCTACGATTTGTACGCTCCAGCTTGCGGGGGAGTGTTAGAGAATACTAGGAAAAATGTTGTATTGACCCATTAACTTGGCTCATGTTGGTTTTAGTGTTTAGTCACACATTGTTTGTATAGCTAGATCTTACTCTCTCCTCTCCTATATATTTGTATTCTTACTTGTTTTTTCTGTATTCAAGAAGTATACACAAGGTCTGGAACTTTCTCTACACAAAAGAATGACCATGACAAAAATCATATAATCCTTTGAATAGAAAAAAAACGTGTTATGTGTGGACAAACCAATCACATTTCAACGAAGTACTTTTATAAGAAGATTGAGCTAATTTTGAAACCTGCTACAACACTTAAGAATATATTTGTGAATGCGGTGGAAATTGAAGGCTCATCTCTCAAGTTAAACTCCCCTATCAATTTAAGTTTTTTCATTCATTGATTGGTGGTTATATAGTGATGCAAATGTGCACGTATGTTCAAACTAAAAATGATTTCACCATAGTCAGGAAGAATGTGGGAGAAGTACATCAATTGGGAATGACATTATGTTATGGGCTCGTTGCAGAACATCGGTAAGGTTGTTGGAGGATGGTTGGAGGATGGACGGAGGTGGGGATGACAGAAGCGTTCAAGCATAGGATACTGTAGAGAAATGGGCAGGAGAAAGAAAATCATCCAGAATTTTATTACATATCTAAATACAGGACTACATACACTTATATAGAGAGAAAAAGAGGGAGAGCCTTCTATATCTACAACGTGGGCGGTGGGACTAAATAGAATATACATGGGCTTCTATATGAGCTCCTCCTACTGAACTTTTTTATTGCATCTTAACACTCCCCCGCAAGCTGGGGCGCACAAATCGTAGGCACCAAGCTTGGATAAGAATTGATGATATAATATCCGAGAGAAAGCTTTCGTGAATATATCAGCAACTTGTCCTGACGTAGAGACATGCTCTAACTCCAACTTCTTCGATTGAACTTTTTCCCGAATGAAGTGACAGTCAACTTCAATATGCTTGTTCGCTCATGGAATACGGGATTCTTGGCAATATGTATGGCTGCTTGACTGTCACAGAATAGGGTGGCCGGAGAGGAGAGTTTGAGGCCCAAATCACTGAGAAGACTCAAGCCAGGTGAGCTCAGAGACAACCGCTGCCATAGCACGGTACTCGGCCTCAGCAGATGAGCGAGCAACAACCGACTGTTTCTTCCTACGCTAGGTAATAAGGTGTCCACCAAGGTAGGTGCAAAAACCAGTCATGGAACGCCTATCATCAAGGGAACCGGCATAGTTAGCATCAGAGTACGCAACAAGGGATAGAGAGGAGGACGGTTTGTAAAAAAAGTCCTTGTCCTAGAGCTGTCTTTAAGTGTCTGAGAATCTGCTCGACGGCTTGGAGATGAAATGTCCGAGGAGTATGCATAAATCGGCTCACAACCCCAATGGCAAATGAGATATCAGATCGTATAACTGTAAAATAGATTAGTTTCCCTACCAAACGTCGGTAGTACTCTAGATTTGTAAGAACAGGATCAGTTTCAGATCCATGTGCAGACAGCTTGTGATTCACATCCACATGAGTGTCTGCAGGTTTGCATCCTGAGTAGCCCGCATCTTGCAAAAGATCAGTGCAGTACTTCCATTGGGATAGGACAAGTCAATCAGGTCTCTTTGCAACCTCAAGCCCAAGAAAATATCGAAGATTGCACAAGTCTTTTGTCAGAAAAACTGAGTTTAAATGTTGTTTTATATTTCGGATCCCGATGGTATCGTCACCTGTTAATAGAATGTCATCAACATACACAAGGAGGATTACAGTGTTAGTTGGTTGATGACGAGTGAAGAGAGAGAAATCAGCAGAGCTCTGTGTGAAACCAACTTCGCGAACCACGTTACTGAATTTGTCAAACCAAACGTGAGGAGACAGTTTCAGACCATATATAGACTTCCGAAGATGACAGACACGAGACTCCCCCGTGGTCTCAAACCCGGGCAGTTGGTGGATACAAACAATTTCTTGGAGATCGTCATTGAGAAAGACATTTTTGATGTCTAGCTGATATATGGGGCACTGTCGATGCACAGCGAGAGAGATCAGGGCTCGAACAGTATTCAACTTGACGACCGGGGAGAAGGTTTCTTCGTAATCAAGGCCATATTGTTGGGTGAAATCTCTGGATACAAGGCGGGCTTTGAGACGTTAAACAGTGTCATCTGGAGTATGCTTGACAGCAAAACCCATTTGCAGCTAACACAAGTCTGGCCAGGAGGGAGAGGAACGAGGTCCCAAGTCCGATTAGCCCAGAGGGCTGTCATTTCTTCGTTCATGGTCGCATGCCACCCCGGTGTTGGAGAGCTTCCTGCAGAGAGTGGGGAACAGAAATGGTGGAGAGAGAGGGCAAATTTGAGAAGAGACGGAGATAGGTGATGTAGTGAGACATAATTCGCCATTAGATGAGCCGTAGAGGATGAGGCCGGATCGTCAGGCCGCGGGAGAGCATCGGTAGAAGGGAGTTGTTGTAGGCCATTTGTCCGGGATGAACGACGAGTATAGACACGGAGAAGTGGAGGTGGTGGAAGTAATGCTGGCACTGAGAGTGGAGGAGGAGCTATGTAAGGCAAAGTCATGACGGGGACTGCCGGGCGAGCAATAAGTGGAAGTGGGGGTAGTGTGAAAGAGGTGGAGTAAAAGGGATGATCCTCAAGACAGGTGACATCAGCGGAGACGAGTACCTTTTCGTCTGCAGGAGAGTAACAGACATATCCTTTCTGAGTGCGGGAGTAGCCAACAAACATATATTTTGTAACTCGAGGGATCGGTGGTCCAAGAGAGTGGACATAGCCGGTACAGCCAAAGACACGGGGCGTGAGGGAGAATGGAGACTTGGAAGGAAATAGAAGGCCGAAAGGAGAAGCGAAATCAAGCACGGAGGAGGGCATGCGATTGATGAGATGACAAGCAGTAGAGACAGTAAAATTCCAATATTTAGTGGGCACCTGTATTTGCAACATAAGTGACTGAGTGACATACAGAAGATGTCGATTCTTCCGCTCGGCCACACAGTTTTGTTAGGGGTTTAAGCATACGAGATCTGATGAACAATTCCAAACTCAGTGAATAAATTTGAGAAGGTGCGGCTAGTATATTCACGAACATTATCAGTGCGAATTATTTTTAAGGTAACAAAGAATGTTGTATGCGTCTCAACAATAAAGGCTCGGAAGACAGAGGTTAGTTCAGTATGATCATGAAGTAGATAAAGTCATGTGAGACAAAAATAATCATCAATAAAGATAACAAAATATCGATGACCAAAAACATTGGGTTCTTTATAGGGCCCCCAGATATCAGAATATATTAAAGAGAACGGAGTATCACTCTGATTACATGTAGGTGAGAAAGAAACATGATGCTACAAGTCAAAGATACATAATTCACAAAAAAACTCATACAAGGAAACACCAGGAAGAGCCTTCTTTAGAATCAGGAGAGGGGCATGGTCAAGACGACGATGCCAATCAACGGAGGGAACTGCAGAGAGGATGGTAGGAGGAACATCCAAGAGATAAAGCTCATTTGACAGCCGTCCTTTACCAATGATATTTCGTGTTCGATGATCCTACACAACAAAAGACGAAGGAGAGAAGATTAGGGAGCAATCAAGGTCCTAAGCAAATCTACTAACGGAGAGTAGATTGAAGGGAGATTCCGGAACATGAAGGACCGAGGATAAGGAGAGAGTAGGAGTGAGTTGCAGGTCAACAACTCCAGACACCGGAGTTGTCTTCATTTGCCACAGTGATGTACTTGGGATAATCATAATGCATGTACTGAGGTGGCTTCTGGGAGGTAATGTGGTGAGTAGCACCAGAGTCCACGATCCAGTGAGAGCTATGAGAGAGACCGGATATACCTTCGGTGGAGAAAGAAACAACCGAGCCAAATGAGCGATTAACAACGCCTTAGATCTGTTGAAGCGGTAGGCGAAGGTGAATGATATCTTGCTTGGTAGACGAGCGTGACTCGGTTAAAGTAGAGCCTGGGTGATGAGGTACAACAGCAGTTGTAGCAGTAAGATGAGGAGACAGTCAATGCTTGCGATAGCAGGTAGCTTCAAGATGACCATCCCGACTACAGTGAGTACACGTGAGAGTAGTTTGCCTCGCACGTCCTCAACCTCGGGACGTGAAGCGACCTCCCCGATTAGAAGAGTCATGAGCTGGAGGAGCAGGAGTAGGTAAGAGGGGCTGCTGGAGCAGAGCCGGAGATAAGCTGGGAGGCACCTCAGATTGTGGTGTAACCTTGAGCAGCATAGAGCAAACATCAGATAAAGAGGGCGTAGTGGAAGAGGAAAGAATCTGAGCCCGGACACTGTGAAGATGACTAGGAACACGGGCCAGCATCATAGCGATCCCAACAACTTCCTTCTGTGCTCGTTGAGTTACAAGATCGGTGGAGGGGGCTGATGTTGTATCCAGGTTTCCACAAGAGTTTTAGCCTTCGCAACAAAAGAGGTTAAGTCGCCCGTGCCTCACGGGTAGTGATTGAAGTGCAGAGATAATGTCAAAAAGGTGTTGTAAGCTGTCCTTATAAGAGTAGAGAGAGTGCAGCTCATCCCACATTTTCTTGGCCGTTTCATAATACATGGTCATTCGGTACGGCTCGAAATCCATGGAATTAAGCATCCAGAATTGGACCCGTCCGTCATCACTGAGCCAATCATCAGTAGGGTAGTAGGTTTAGACCGAGTGAGATGATGGAGAAGACCCTTTGTCTGTAGAACACGAAAGACCGAATGCGCTCATTCAACAAAGTTGGCCTTCCCGTTGAAAGATATGGTGGTTACGCGAAGCTCATCACGAACTTCAGAATGCAGGGCAACAGCACGTGCGGGAAGAGAGGGAGCTGTCGTAGAGGACATAAAGGCTCGAAGAGAGTGGTCGGGCTGCTAGAAAAAAAACGTCCGGGCGGCTAGAAGATGGCGAACTAACGGTTAGAAGCAGGAAAGCCACAGACAAGAGTGGCCCGAGAGAAGACGGCGACCTGGCGGTTAGAAGCTAGAAGACGGCGACCTAGCGGTTAAAAGCGTGCAAACTGCAGACAAGTGGCCAGAGAGAACTTCAGGTGAACACAGAAAGAAGACCGCGGGTCTCGGGGAAGACTATCCAGCGGCAAGAACCGCGGTTAACAGCAACACGGACCACACCAAGCGGCAAGGACAATCAAACCGCGGCGGTGAAAGTAAGGGCAGACCGCGGCGACAAGAACGGGCCGACCGCAACGGTAAGGAAGAGCAGGCGAAAGCGGCTAAGGAAGGCCGCAGCGGTCTAGTTGATAGCAGACAGGTTGCGACTAGCAAACGCTGGCTGAGAGCACCCGCACGGTTAGAAAGGAGAACCCACGGTGGTTAGAAGGCGGAGAGCGGATAGCGGACAAGGCAAGCGACTAGCCGACAAGGTCGATGAGAGTAGAGAGGGTTGCAGTTAGAATATCAGAAGCAGGGGGCAGACTGTGCAACAAGAAGATTCCGCGGTTGAGCAATCCGCGATTAGAGGAGAAGAGGCCGTAGCGGCTAGATGAATCCGGAGCGGCTAGAAGCTGCGACCAGCGAGAAAGAGGAGCGAGTCCCACTAAGAAGAAAGGAGAAGTTATAAAAGCCAACGGGGAGGAAGAGAATATGTGATGTGAAGCCACGGAAGAAGAGAAGCGGGTAGGAGAAGAGAAACCGCGGGTTGCGGATAAAAGGAGAGACCGGCAGTTAGAAGGAGCTTAACCGCGGATAGCAGAGAAGAACCGATCGGAGAGAGGCAGGAGTCTGCCCGGAAGAAACAAGGAAAGCGAAGATCTAGCCTCTCAAATAGATCAGAGCTTTGATACCATGTAGAGAAATACGCGGGAGAGAAAATCACCCAGAATTTTATTACATATCTAAATACTGGAATACATACACTTATATAGAGAGAAAGAGGGGGAGTGTCTTCTACATCTACAATGTGGGACTAAATAGAATATACTTGGGCTTCTATATGGGCTCCTCCTAATGGACATTTTCATTACATCTTAACAGATACTATGGATCCGGAACCGCAACTGCCTAGGCGAGGTATGCTCGGGAGGAGAGAGTTACGACAATTTCTTAACAAGACAAGGGAAATAAAATAAACTTCTTGATACCTTCATACAAACAATGCATGCTTATAAATAGGCTACAAAACTCGTAATGACACCGAACTAGTATTAACCAATAACGTCTTAATGACCCGACATTAATAATGAAGGATAAGACCCAAAATGATAATAAAAAAACCGACATATTAAAGGTATATAAATGATGGCATCATAGGGTGACTAGCCAATGGCCATAACAAGGAACGAGACCTTTTGGTGGCGGCAAAATGTGGAATAGATGGTGCTCTGTCATTCGCTGAGGAATTATTGTATCGACAGAGAAAGCTTTGCGATCAATCGACGAACAAGGTTTCTATTGACGGAGTGGGAGGAAGGAACAGCGGCTGGAGGCAATGGGATGGAAACCGTCAGGACGGAAGGATAGTGTTGATACCAAAGTTGTTACGGGCTTGCCGTAGAACATCGGTAGGGTTGCCTGAGGAGGGGATGAGGAGGCGAAAGATACTGTGGAGCCAAACTCGTGACTGCTAGGAAGGGTGTGCTCAGGAGGAGAGAGATTTCACAATCTCTTAATAAGACAAGGAAAATAGAATAAACTTCTCGACACCTTCATTCAAACAACACCTTCATTCAAACAACACATGCCTTTAAATAGGCTACAAAGTCCATATTGACAACTACTAACTCTTAACTAATGGAAACATCTAAATGACTCAACATTAATAATGATGGACAAGACTCAAATCAATAATAATAAAACACTTGACATACGGAATGTACATAATTGATGGCATCATAGGGCGACTAGTCTATGCCCATATTACAACATAAGTCAAAGGAAGAGGATCCATTAGGCCCTCCATGACCTTGGGAAAAATATTACCTTTACATGAAGTATTGCATGTTCATGGTGTTCGTAGGAACTTGATCTGTGGTTATATATTAACTATGCGTGACTTTAAGAAACTTTTTAAACCAAACCAAGTTGATATGTGTTGTTTGTTTATTAGAGAGAAATATGTAAGTTGCCTGCCCTAATTCTATCATACTCGCCATGGGTGAGGGGATAGAAGCCCCTCCATCTAAGCCCAACATTTCTCACCGACCGCAAAGTTGATCTCGCCAACATCAGCAACTTGTACTGGCCATACACCACAGGGATCTCGCCCACTCCTTCCCCTGAAAGAGAAAATGCTCTCAGACCACTCCGCCTTCTTATACTTAGCATCTTTTCCATACCTTGTAAAGGCGCAACCTGTATTTTCAAAGGTTACCCGCAGTAGCTTTAAAGGCATCTTAGAAATCCGGGCCAAAAGGTCCTTGTACTCGCATGACCTCGAAACGTTTCCTACAAGTACCCTTGTATGGAGGATTCAAGCTCTTTTGTAACAATCATAACCTCATTGATTGATCAATAAGATCACAAGCGGCTAAGGCTCGCGTTGTGCGAAACCTGGCCATGCCGTAAGTAGCACCTTTTCTCTTCTCTCAGAGGTCTCGGCAGCCAGGGATCCCGCGACATCTCTCGGAGTTATCACAACAACTCTCCCAGCCAGGGATCCAGGAACATCTCTCTGAGATCTCGCGTCTCCAATCGTAGCACGAGTATATGACCACTCACAGTACCCCCACCACTCTGTAATTTTTGTGTTGTAGAACTTGGGGGACATTTTTCACCCCAACAGAACGACACGCAAACTTCAGATTTGAGTGGTTGAAGAACGTCTGCAATGGTTGGCTGTGATCTGCCCAGACAATCACCTCAGGGATCTCGCCACGACCCCGAAGGAATCATCACCAGGGGAAAATTCAATCTCTTGGTTTCTACAGTTACACAATTATCGGAGCAAATCATTTCCCTTGTCAGGGGGATAACAACCCCCGACACACTCCCTCTGGTTCTCCAAATCGCTCTGCGGTTACAAACTGAGGACGTTGATCGTACCAACGAGAGGCAAGAGCATTTTAGGGGTGCGACGAATACAAGCATGTGAGTACTCGCGTATGATGTATTCTCCGACCCCCCTGAGGAAGAAGAGGATCCCTCTCCATTCTCATATATGATCAAGTGGGAACCTGTCCCAATGGGGTTCAGGGAGCCTCATCTCTCTCGTTTTATTGGGAGAGAAGATCCCATTCACCACCTGCATGCTTTTGAGTCCGCAAATTCTCTTAGAAACCTCTTTGACGACAACCACTACAAGTTGTTGTCTATGAATCTAAAAAGGAAAGCACGGGATTGGTTTTACAAACTACCATCCTGGTCCAAAAACTTCTTCAAGGAGTTCAGGAGAAAACTCCTCCTAAGGTTCGCTACCTCCAGGAAGCGGAAGAGCGGTCTTCATTCCCTCTTCCAAATCAAACAAGGAATGTCTGAGACACTCAGACACTATATTGATAGGTTCCAGGAAGAGATACTTGGAATCCATGACGTCGATCTATCAATGTACCAAGTAGCCCTGGTATATGGGTTACAGGAAAGGCTCTTCAAGTTTGAAGTCGGTGGAAAACCGCCAAGTTCCTGTGGGGACTTGATCAACATGACTAATCACTTTATTGAGGGAGAGACAACCAACCCGAGTTTTGTCTCCTCCCTCACCCGACTGATCCAAAAGCAGCGGGGAGAGAATTTCCTAAGCCAACCTCTTGTTGCGCCTCACTGTACCCAGAGGTACCATCAAGGTTTCTTTCCACCTCCTCGACAACGTGGAAAGACCTTCCATCCACAACAATTGCATCCTACTCGACACTTTTAGCAGATGATACCACTCTGACCTTGTTCTCCTCCACGGAACAGGCCGGTTCCATCTAAGAAAACCTTCCCAATGCTGTCGCGACCATTCCCGATGAAGGTTTACATCCCTCCTCACGTGAATCGATATGATTATTCACATGAGGAGTACATGGATCTTATTCTCCCCATGGAGGAAGTCGTCCAAATTCTGCAAAACAACCTGGCTTCAGGAGACCCCCTCCCTAAAGAGTAGAATACGGAAATAGAAATAAAGAACTATATTGTGAGTTTCATAAAGACGTCAGGCATGATACTAAGAATTGTAGAGCCCTCCGTGATCTAGTGGAGAAAATAATCAAGGCAGTGAAGTTGCAAGAGTATGTATCCCGAAATCCAAACAAGAAGTCCATCTCGGTCAAGGGGAAAGAAATGGCAAAATTACACCTCCAACAACAATAAGTGTGTCGAGAAAGAGAGCATTGGCTCCCTCTAGAGCATCAATTGCATCCATGAATGCAAGAGATAAATGATGAAGGACTCTTCAGCCAAATCAACTGCATTCATTAATGAGTTGGTCTGGAATCCTCAAAGAAAGCGAGTCTTAAGAGGACTTTCCAGCGGGAGGTCGCTTCTACGCCCAAACCTCTCCTCTGATAGGAGAGGTCGTCTTCATCGAGGATGACCCCCCGAAGACCGCTAATGCATTCAACGATGTAGTAGTAGTAAAGGCATTCCTCGATAACTACTCGGTGTCAAGAATCTTGATCGACATTGGTAATTCAGATACTATGGCAGCTTTCGAGGCGAAGAAAATGGGCAGGAAGCTCCAAGCTGCCAACTGAGCTCTCTATGGCTTCGCCGGAGAAAAGAAAGAAATCATGTTATATTGTTACTCCATTACTTTATCTCATATTATAGAATACCTTTTGAAAAAGTTTAATTACTATGATTTAAAACTTGTTTTCACTTATTTTGATCATAAAACGCATCTTGTGTTAAAACATATATGAACAACTAATAGGATCACATAATATATTTACTTGTACTAGACCAGATATTTTATATTTAATGTTTAAGTTTAATAGATTTTTTAGTAATCCTAATAAGGTCGCTGAGATATTTTGGAACGAGTATTCAAGTATTTGAGAGGTATATTAGAGTATTGTAATATTTATTCTAAATTTTCAGATCATATAGAATGATATATTGATTCCAATTGGGTCATTGATACCCAAGATGTAAAATTTACCATATGATTTGTGTTTCTCCTTGATGGTGGAGCAATAAATTAGGGATATTGTAGACAAACAATAACTATCGTATGTACAATGAATTCTGAATTAATTGTTATGGATACTATCTGCGTTGATGCAGAGTGGTTAAGGAATTTAATATATGATTCACTCATACCAAAGTCAATGTCTGTTATAATAGTACATTGTGATAATAGATCTTTATAAGCCTTCTAGACAAGATAATGGCAATAGAAAAACTAATAGGTTCCTATAATTGATATATGAGACTATAAAGGAATATAAAAATAACTTTATAGTGTCTTTTACTGCTGTATCTAGTCAACTTAATTTGACAAATTTTCTTACAAGAGTCTTGACAAATTCAAGATTCTTAAAACATTGAGGGATATGAGACTCAGACCCTTATTGAACTCATCAACAATGAATCCCCAACATTAAAGTTTTTGAAATGGGAACAACGTGATTGTTGGGATAAAAGTGTGAGCGCGTATAAAAATTTAATACCGCTCACATATAAAAATTTAATACTTTAATCATATTCCTGTGATGAATTGTTGTGCACTAGTTATTGTTAGGGATGAGTTAATACTCTTAATCGTGTCAAAGACATAACTTGCGAGGTTAACGACACGACCTTTTTGTGACGTCACCTAAGTGAGATTATTATGAGGTCATGACTATAGGTGGTTGAGTTATATCCCTAGATATCTCGTAAGAATCAAGAGTTTGCGCGTGTCTTTTAAATGTGCAATCCCAACTGAGGAAGAATAAAATTTGGTTTGAATTGTATGGATATTAAAAAATGAGTCATAAAGAATTCAAGCTTTGTAAGGTGGTTTCATGACTACTATGATCTTGCAATCTAGAGTTTCTACGCAAAATATATTTTTACTATATATGACACTTAAAAAATAATATACATTATAATTAGATACTTAAATAAATCTTTACGTATTTTTGTGCCACTTGGGTTTTCCCCTTTTGTGGGAGAACTGTTAGATATTTAAATTTATAAATATGATTTTGTGAGGAAAAATGGGAAAACACATTAAGTCCTACATCACCGAATAGGATTTGCTTTTTTAACTTTAGAAGACATCTCTCTCTTGCCTTAGATGATGTAGGAAGAAAACTATAGACCACGACACAAAAAATGTATTGTACTTTTTTCCATGTTTTTTTTATTTTCAGACTTCTCGTTGTGTGTATTCTTCTGCGATTTCGCTCACGGTTTGGCTTTTGCATTGCATTTGATGTGCATTCACTAACTTCAATTTCCGCCACCAAAATACTATAATCGTCGATCGAATACGCTCAGGTTTGTTTTATTTTTCCCCTACTTTAATTATTATGAGCATCTACAAATCAAATCTTCTAAAAATTTTAAGACTTGTGCAAATCGAAATTTTGAATGTGTCGGGGGGCGTGGTACCATGGAATTGATTATTCTATGGCTAAACTACACAGCAGGTAAACAATATTAATCTTAAGTAAATGCGAAATTTCACATTCCTCATCTCATTGGGCTTTTCAATTTATATTCCAATATTAATCATATAAATATCATTTTGAAATTTATATTAACCCAGTGTTCATTGGTTTCATGCAAAAATTATTTACTGCACCAGTTTTATCACGGGCATTGTTTTAGAACGATAGTGATCGTGAATACACCTACCAAAATGTTACACTTGCTTTTCATAACAATGTTCAAAACTTTCACCACTCTCCGCGCACCATGCTAATGGTGTGGTTCCTAGTTTCATCTCAGAGCAAGTAATGAATAACAGAAATTATTGAAGTCCGGAAAATTTCCTACTCCAAAAATCGGATCAAGACAGGCTAAGGTTACCGGCTCAACGGCTAGGCTTGGCGGCTAGCGGACAAAGACATGGAAGTGTGCGAACAACAAACAGGACGCCAGGTGCTGCGGCAGGAAGGTCCCACCACGTACCCGGAAGCTTGGAAGAAGCAACCCCTCCACAACCAAAAATGGTCGAGCAGGGTACGAGGAAAACTAGCTGGTAACTAAGTCGTGGAGACTAAAGGGGATAGTCGCTAAGTCGAGGTCTGGTCTCTCTGAAAAAAGGAATTCAAAGGCTCAGCAGACGTCCAAGAAGAAGGGTTAGAGAGATATTGACGAGATTTTCAAGTGTCTTTCCTCGTACCCTAGGGGTCCTATTTATAGGGAAATCCAAAGAGAAGGGGGTCTTACTTATAGCCCACCCCCAGCGACTAGGTGACTTCCTGGGGGAGCTCGCACGGTTGGGCGAGTATTATGCCTACTCGCCTACCTAGCGAGTATGTAAGGGGAGCTCGTCATACTCTCTCAGGTCTTCTGTTGTCTGGCGCGTCGACTCTGACCTCTGTCTTGACTTGCTGACCTTGACTTTTGCTGACCTGGCTCTGGAGGCGTCTACCATCGACGAATACGGGTTGTACAAAAATGTTTCTAGATTCATGTCAAAAAGCAACATAATATAAAAAAATGACTTTCAACCCCATGAATCAATCCGAGATATCCACAATTTCAACTAAGAGCGGCAGGAAAGTGAAATAAAGAAATCAATCATGTGGCATAATGAGTAGGGCGTTTCACCAGTAAAGCAGGATAGCTGTCGAAATCGTCCAATTTCCATACTTTCTCTGTGAGGGGCTCCGGAAGCTGAAATGATTGAAGGTAAAGATGAAAACTTGCCGCAATTGAGAAAGAATATTGAGAGGTGTAAGAAAGATGTGTTGTGATGACCTCAAAATTAGGGGCTCTGGACCCTAAAGTGGGGCGCTGGCGGATTCCATCCTCGCGGCTCGAACTTGAAGCTTGAAAAATCTTATCGGGGGTAGGTAGAAGGGGTTGAGGCGAACCACAGAGGAGATTTTAGCGGACAAGCACTTTGTCCGTGGAAGGAAATTAGTGTCGTAGGATCCCAGAAATGACGCCGGCGAGTATGCCATCGAGGCTGCAACCGCACTCGTATCTCTCAACCAACGGACGCGCGCGGTAATAATCCAACTTTAGAATATCACAGCAATTCAGAGAAGTCCAAATATGGACAAATGTTTAAAAAGCACAAACCAGTTAAATGTATAAAATGAAAAATATTATGCTGTCACTTGGAACGAAAAATAGTCAATTGAATGAACGTGCACATTAGGACTGTCCAGTCCATTAGGGACTGGTCTTTTAAACCTGTGTTTTAGTCTATCAGTCCCGCTCAAACTGGTTCCGGTTCGGGATCGGTTTTCTTTCACTTGTGAAGGACCGGTCCTAACCAGTTCCGGACCGATCTTTGAAGTTATTAGTTATGACTTTGAATATTACCTTTGACTGAGCATGGCAGATTTATTAAATTTATACTACTGAAAATGATCAATAATTGACTTTTTATGGTACTCTAGACTATAAAGATTATTTGATTGCATGCTATTTGAATTGATTTTTATGTATTTATATATTTGATCATTATTCAAAATTAACCAATCCTGGACCGGTTTTTTATTGGTCCCGGTCCCGAATGCAAAGTGGGGGACCACTTGGGACCCTTGGGACCGGTTCTAACTTGGACCGATCCCTAGCCGGTCCTAACCAGGCCGATCCCAACCGGACCCATTATGACCCGGGTTTTTGTGCACGCCTAATCGAAAGTGAGGAGAATCCAATTGAATAGTTCGCTAATAATTTAGTTCCAATTTGAACTTTGGAATAACAATAGTTGGGTGTGATTCCTTTATTTTATTATATCCGGAGCAGAATCAAAACCGCATAAAAATCTAGAGGTGTTTCAAAGAATTTAGATCTAATTGGAAAAACTATATTAATGTGTTTTTATTCTTATTATTATTTTTATTTTCCGTAGTATATTAAAAGGAGAAAATGTCTCGAAACATTCAACTTTTTGATTTTATCCTTTTTATTGTAAAATTTTCAATTTCTTTGATTTATGTGTTTTTCTTTAACTTTTTGAAAATGTGATTTCATATAGATAAAGTCTCTTACGTACATTAAAAAAGGGGAGTTGTTATTGGTATCCTATAAATAGTTATTTGTAACTTATGGATATTTGTATCCAAACATGATATTTGTATTCATACATGATAATCGTACTCGTCTGTGCACCGCCTACTTCTCAACAGTCATCTGACCTCTCTCGCAGTCGTACGTGTACATCCCTCTCTTTGTCTCCGCTATTTGGAGCGCCATTGCCGCCATCATCAACAAGCGTCTCAGGGTTCACCTCTATGCCCTTTCCTCCGCCGTCATCGCCACACTCTCCGTCCATGTGGCGGCGTGCACCCTCACTGCGATGTGGACACCCTCCTCCGTCATCAGCCAGGCGCTTAACCTCGCGGCCTTTGCTTCGCTGCTCTTCGCCATTGTCTCGAGCGAGGTAATCCTCGTTTTCCAGCCCGTTGTTTACTCACTCATTATCGTTGTTGTCGACGACAAGCACTTGCGCTCTTGCGGCAAGCGCATAGATGTTGGTAGCGGCTGCAATTTTTATAGAGTATGAACGATTCATGGGCCAAGTATTTATTTGTATTTGATTGCTTGAGAGAAATGAGGGGTCATTGGGTACAAATATCATATATTTTTTAAAAATATATAGGATAAAATCTATTACTAAATGGGTGTAAATATTCAAAAATGGGGTACCAATAACAATTCTCTAAAAAATTTGCTCTCTTCGCCGCTTGCAAACCGACGTGCACACAGAAAAAAAGAGCGACGAGCGGAGTATAGCGCTCGGGGGTTTGTGAGTGGCGGATGTGTTGCCGCACCAGTGCAATATCATGGTTGGTCATAGGGGTGGAGCCCATGCCTGTCATTCGTATACTTAAAAATTCAGGCGTATCTGAAGAGTGAAAAGCAAAGAGTTAATTCATCCTTTCTCTGCAGTTATTCAAGAAGATAAAAGATGAAAGGCTATATTTTGAAATTTTGTGTTGTCAGCATGTAATATTAAAATAGAATATCATGTATTTTTTGTTTTAAATATGACTGTCTCTATATAAAGCAGCATAAGCTTGATTTTTAACACCACTTTTGATGAAATGAAAAATTGGTAGTACCAGCCTACCTTCCCCAATTTTCTTTCCTCCCTACATGATATCAAAGCGAGGTTTGTCGTCGTTCCTGTGAAAAATTGCATTGCTCTCAGCTATTAGAATCAAGTCATTCGTCTTGAAAAATATGTTCTTATTCGGCTCTTATCTATCCTTATATGGCCTCATAAAGCAATCAATCTCCCCAAAACATCTTATACTCACCAAGTGGAGTACCCATATTTGAAGGTGAAGCATTCCACTTATAACATGTTCAAATGAATACATTATTCATATCCCGGGGCCTTTGGAACATTGTGCAAAATGGGTATCTCAAACCCACAGAAACCACTCCTATAGAAGGATAACACCAACTTAAGTAATTGAGTTTAATGATAATGAAAAAGATACAAAAGCTTTTATCTTCATCCAACAAGGAGTTGTGAGGAGCATTTTTCAACATATCCTTGGAGCCACTACCTCAAGAGAAGCATGGGACATCCTCAATTCATATTTTCAAGTTTCCCCCAAAGTAATCTCCATGAAACTCCAAAATATTTGGCAAGAGTTTGATATAGTAAAGATGAAAGAAATCAAGGATATTAATGCTTATATTTCAAGAGTAACCTCTCCAATAAATCAAATAAGATGCTATGGTGATCGAGTAGAAGAAAGAAAAGTGGTTACTAAAATTTTGAGAATCTTGGTAAAGAAATATGTTTATATAGTTATGGCAATATAGGAAGCTAAAGACATAAACAACCTTTTCATAACTGAACTTGTTGGATCTCTTCAAACCCATGAAGAAAGATTGAAAGATTTTGAGGAAGCACCACTTGAACATGCCTTTCAAAGTAAGATTGTTATTAAAGAAGATGAAGTTGAGAAGAAAAGGGAAATTAGGTCACCTTTATATTGCGATTTATATAGCAGATCTTGCCATAAGGCATATAAATGTTATTATAAATGTAAAATGTGCATAAATCCAACCCACCTTCAAAGAGATTGCTGGTTTCAGCAAAAATCTTACAAAAATGTTTAAAATGAAGTAAAAGAAAAGATAAAAAAAGTTGATCGAGTGTTTTTCATTAAGACAAATAGAGAAACACAGGATGCTAATATATGGTATTTAGATAGTTGTTGTTCCAACCATATGTCAAACTATAAAGAAGCATTTGTTGAGTTAAATGAAGAACATAAATCTCAAGAAATACTATAGAAGGAAAATGTATCGTAGCAGTAGAAACCCGAAATGGAGAAACTAAGTATACTCATGATGTTCACTATATACTAGGGTTAGCTCAAAATATTTTGAGTGTGAGACAACTTGTAATTAAGGGTTACCAACTCATCTTCAAAACAATCAATGCTTCATTCTAGACAAAAATGCCTCTCAAAAAGCTTTAATTTCCATGACTAATAACAAAATATTCCCTCTAAACTTATCTCACATGTTGAATAAGGCTATGATGTTATGCCATTCATCAAACTCCAAAAGATGGCATGAAAGATGTGTACCTCAATATCACAGACTAAAAAAAACTAAGTGATAAAGGGTGGTTATTGTCCTACCAACATCAACGAAAATTCAATAAATGCAACGGATGTGCTTTAAACAAAATCCACAAATTACCCTTTCTTCTGCATAGTAGTAGAAAAACAGATTTTCCTTTGGAGCTAGTGTGTGTGGACGTATGGGGCCCTGCTCTTGTTCAATATCTCTTTCGCAAGAGATATTTTCTGCTAATTATAAATGATAATACTATAATGACATGAATTTACCCCCTCAACTCAAAATTTGAGGCATATCATAATTATATAAAGTTTAAAAATCAAGCTGATAATTTTACAAACATAAAAATCAAAAGCTTAAGATCTGATAGGGGAGAGTTCTTAAGTAAAGAGTTTACCTATTATTGAATTGAATATGGTGTAAGGAGAGAACTTACTGTTAAGGGGACACCTCAACAGAATAGTACAACAGAAAAAAGGAATAGAACCATTCTTGAGATGGCAAGAAACATGTTAAATGAAAAAAATCTACCTCATACCTATTGGGCCAAAATAGTTAACATTGTTGTGTACTTACTAAATAGAGCACTCACCAGAAATCTAATAAATGCAACCCCATATGAAATTTGGTACAATAAAAAACCAAATGTAAGACATTTAAGAGTATTTGGCTCCCTTGCAGCAAGTTGTCGAGCCTTTCTCTATTAAGGACAGTCATACAACATTTGAAGAAAACCATCTCTCATTGCCCAACATTGTAGAAAGAGCTCAACCTTCCTTAATTGAAAATGAAATCAAAAATGAGACCTCGGGTAATCATTCTGAAACATCATCAGATTCATCATCTCCTCTAAAATTCAGATCTTTAAGGTAAATCTATCAAAATTGCAACATAACATTACTTGCAACTGAATCCATCAACTATAAAGAAGCATCTAAGTAAAGTCATTGGAGAGCAGTAATGGAGGAAGAGCTGTATATGATTAATAAAATAAATACACGGGAGTTAGTAGATATGCGCAAACACAAATCAACCATTGATCTGAAATGGCTTTTCAAGACCAAGTTCAATGAAGACGACTCAATATTAAAATACAAAGCTAGATTTGTTGCATAAGGATATGCCCAAAGATCAAGGGTAAACTAATTTTAAAACATTTGTCTCTGTTTCAAGGTTTGAATCAATTTGACTATTACTGGCTTTAACCATAGAAAATAGTTATCTTGTTTACCATTTGGTTGTAAATTTGCTTTCTTGAATGGGAAAAAAGAAGAAGACATATATGTGATGCAACCTGATGGGTATGACATATCCATTGAAGAAACCAAAGTGTACAAATTAAAAAGGGCCATATATAGTTTAAAACAGGAACCAATGACTTGGAATTATAAAATTGATTCCTGCCTTCTAAGTCGGATTCTCCAAAACTGATAATGAGCCAACTCTCTACTTTTAGAGGAGTCATGAACTTCACCTACATTATTCTATGCATTTATGTAGATGATTTACTCATAACTAGATTAGTTCATAGAGGAATTAGTGAAATGGAGTCTAAACTTTAGGCTGAATTTGGAATGATAGACTTAGGGCAGGTAATGTACTTTTTGAGCATGCAAATAAGCAGGAAAAACTCAAGAATCCTGATTACTCAAAACAAATATATTGATGACCTACTGCATCGATTTAATTTGGAAACAACAAAATATGCACTGACACCCATGATACTGGGAGAAAAACTAAAAAAGGAAGATGGAGAAGAGAAAGCTTGTGTAGAAGAGTATAGAAGATTAGCGGATTCTCTTATATACCTCTCCAACACCCGTACATATATAGAATTCTCTGTTAGCATGGTTTCCAGATATATGTATCCCCCAGTATAAAATGCTTTATCACAGCTAAACGCATCATGTATTATGTTAAAGGAACCAGAGACTATGGAATACGCCATTGTAGAAAATATTATGGAAGAGAAAACAACGAGAAAGAAAAATTATAAATAAATTTATCGTCTTCATTGATATTTTGATTGACAGCGATTGGGAGGATGTTCGAATAACAAATGAAGCACATCTAGCTATATTTTCTTTCTCAATAACATGCCCATTTCATGGAGCTCGCAAAAGCAAAAGACGGTAGCATTATCATCCAAAGAAGTTGAATATATAGCTCTTGCAGAAGCATCTAGAGAAGGGGTTTGGATTAGAAGAATGTTAAGATAAAACAAGGGAGAAACAGAGACAGAGATGAACATCAAAATTAAGAATACCTATGCTATAGTATTGGCTCATAATCTAATATTTCACAAAAAATCCAAACATATGGAACTCAAATGGCATTATATTCGAGAACTAGGAAGCAAAGGAGAGGTTAGAGGTTACCTCGAATCATTGTAGTTCAAAGAGTCAGAACATTAGTTGCCCTAACAAAGGCACTTACAACTAAATAATTCAAATACCTAAGGAAGAAGATGGAAGTTTTCAACCTCTTGGATTAAGGGAGGGTGTTAACATTGATCAAGCTGTTGATAAGGCCTTGAAGTCAAATGTGTGGCATCTCTCCCACACCCGCAAATTTAAACAGAAGAGGAGGTTACAATTCTTCAAGACGATAGAAGTGGCAAAGCAGCTATGCAAGAAGATAAAATATGAAAAGCTATATTTGGAATTGTGTGTTGTCAGCATGTAATATTAAAATAGAATATCCTATATCTTTTGTTTTAAATATGACTGCATCTACATAAAAGCATCATAAGCTTGTTTTTGTAACTCAACTTTTGATGAAATGAAAAACTGGTAGTACCAGCCTACCTTCCCCAATTTTCTATCTTCCTAACAGCTGAATAGTCACAACACTTAGGATTCAAGTGACTTACAGTTCCTCCACATTTCAGCCTACTGTCTAAAGCATCGATAAGCTCATTGGTTCTATCTCTTCCTCGACGCCAAATCGACTCATTAATGACTCGTTGACTGTGGCTTATCCCAACTCCTATCCCTCCCTCCATCTACCTGAAGTGATGATCGTTCAATCTCAACTCTAATGAGGCGGTCAAGTTTCTAGAGATTTCCTCAAAGTTCTATACTTCTACCTTGGCCTTCGTTGTTTTTACTTGACGAGCAATCTTAGAGGAGAGAATCTTGAGTTAAAAAAATATTTTCAAGTGTTTTTAGTATCTGAAATCATTTTTTGTTCTTCTTTTGTTCGGAGTTCTGCTATATCTATATGATTTTCAGCCTGTTTATTACATTATTTAAATTGGATTTATATATGCTCAAAATTTTAAATTTCTGGAAAAGCCAGGTTGTTCCTAGTTCTTCTTGCTGCTCTTTGGGACGCTTGCTTCATTGTATGGATATCCCTATCTACTAAAACATTTGAAATACTTCAAATAGGCTCCTGTATTCTATTTTATGTTAAAAATAGTTTTGTTCATAATTTTTTTGAACATTGTTCGTGCATATTAATAAGATAATGAATTTGTGTAGATTTATTTTTTTATTTTACCTTAACAGGAAACTTTTTTGATTTTTTGGGCTTTGTACACGAAAGTTATAACATCCTAAATTCAATTAGACCCCTTAGTGTGACATTTGTCACCTTGTACCGACCAAGGCTAAGTAATGAGTCTAGGACCCCATGAGACATGACGAATCAATGTGGTTGACCCAAAGTCAACCTAGCCAAATTGGTCCTAATAAGGTTAACCTTGCCTAATTAGCCCAAATTAAACATCAAATGGTCAAACTGACCTCTCCTAACTTCATAAACATTTTAAGGAGTCAATGGGGTCATGATCAACATGAATGGGTCATCCAATTCCCCTACAATGACCAAAGTCAACCCTAGGTCAACAAAGCCTATTATGTCCCAATTGAGTCCAATTGATCTCCCTATGGTCAAATTGACCCCACCATGCTCTAATACACTTCATGGGGTGTCATGAGAGTCATAACCACTAAGTGAAATAGCCACATCATCAATTGACTGAAGTCAACATAAAAGTCAGCTTAACTCAATTTGCCCCAAATAGGCCCAATTGATATTCCCATGACAACATCATGATCCTAATCCATCTTGGGAGATGTTCATAGGATCCATGAACATCAATTAGAGGAAACCACCTCATCAATTTTACCAAGATAACCCCTAAGTCAACCATGGTCAAAGTTAGTCGATAAAGGGATCTTATGGATCCAAAGCCAATTCCAATGGGTCAATACTCTGGCCCATGACCCATTTTGCAGCCAAGGATTCAATTACACTCCCTGAACTTTGAAATTGACATGTAATCGCATGCACTGGGGCAATTTAGTCTTTTGGCCAAGTGTCCATATAGGACATGGAGGAAAATGAGGAATGAAGGTCACTTGGCCCTCCATTCTTTCACCCAAGCTCATCCTTTAACTCCTCTAAGCAAGCCTAGCTAATTTTTGAGCAGATTGGGTACAAAGGGGAGCCAAGGAGGAGCATCCAAGGCATGACCGAACCACCCTTAATGGCATTCTACTTTACTGCCACCCTCAGCTCCAATTGAACTTTTTATCGCCTCCCCCATCACCCGAGGAGTCAAGCTAACCATTCAATTAAAGAAACTAGACATAGGAGATTGGGTTGGAGCAAGCTCGCCCTGAACCCTCCACTGCCATGCCTCCCCGATAGAATACACAATCTATAGCTCAAAATTAGGTGTGTTTCCGCTCTAATCCTCTAGTGTTAGTATCTTTGCTAAATTAGGAGAGAAATCTGGATCAATTGAGCTCAATCCCATGAGAGATCATAGAGGAAATCACAAGAAAAATAGCTTGCTTGGGTTCACTATTCCGACCACATCAGGTCATCGGACCACCACCTTCTGATAGCCCTCCCCTCAACGAAGTTGATGGTGGTGGTGGTTGGACGTCGTGGAGCTCAGGTGGCTGGGAAATTGCATTTGAACTTTATCTAGGTCGGGTGAATCCTATTCGTTGGCTGGAGGTAGGAGATAATCTGATACCCTCGATCTTACTTCATGATGCTTGCTGATCAACTACATGTAGTACACATGCATACTTTAAATGAAATCATTAATTTGTCAACCTTAGGATAGACATTCAAGCTCGGATTTGAGCTTCTTAAGGTCTGATCTAGTGTAATTCATGAATACCAAAAATGTAGACCTTGGAGAGAGCTTTCCAAAAATATGTGATCATCACTTGGGATGCCCTACAACCCCTGGAATCCATGTTCTAGTGAAGGGTGTCTAAAGGGTGACCTAGACACAAAAAAATGAAATTCCTATTTCTAGACTCATTGCATGGATCTAAATTTTGTTCATGCATGAGTGGCACCTAGATAGACCTATCACCCAAAAATCATTATTTTTGGGAACTATTTTTCTGAAGTTTTAGTAAACCTTTAATTTTCCATATATATGGTAGATCTGTGACTAAACAATTTTAAATTGATTTAGATCTATGGTAGATAGTTATTTAGATCTTCAAATGTCCCTAGTTAAATTTTGGGATCATTTGGACTTATGCATGTGGATGTATTCCATTTGCAATATTTGGGTATATTGTGAAATGATGTGCATATATAACACAAAAAATAATTTTGTGAATTTTCCCAAATTACTTATTGCATGTCAATAGAATTTTGTTCATGCTTATATTATGATGAAATATATCAGCTTTGAAGAAATTAAAATTTCTGGACATAATTTTCCTAAATATTTGTATTAATATTAATTATGTCACATATTGAATGTCATGAAGTAAATGTGACTAAACAAATTAGGAAAAATCCAAATCGCTGTCATATGATTAGTTTGGTCAAAATACACCTTTGAGAATTTAGTGAGACTTTTTTAATACCATTTTCCATGTAGTTTATCATTATTTAGATTTGTCTCACTGATGAATATGTGAATTAATCAAGGTCAAATTAATTTAGAAAATTTCACTTTTCTGGCTAGACACCTTTGAGAGTACGGTAAACCTCTAGAAATTTAATTGGAATTTTTGGATGAATAAATTATATAGTTCCTGTGTAATGATGAAATTGTCTTATAAAAGTATTTATGGAGTTTTAGTGACCAAATAATTATGTAAAAATGTGATTCTCTATTAGACACTTTTTTGAGTCATAATAAACATTTGAAAATGTACTTGGAATAATTGGACATCAGATTTCGATACTTCATATGTAACTTTGGAAATTGTCACATATTTACCAAATAATAATATTAAGGCCAATTTAATTCAAAAATATATGAATATTTCAGTTAATCACTTTTTATGACATAATGAACCTCTAGAATAAATTTTAGATCAATTGGACTTATACTTTTGATAGTTACTTAATAGATGACATGATTAGTACTAATATTGTATTTTAGGTTGCGTTTAACAAAAACATGATTTAATGATTAGACTAGCAATATCACCTGGAATTTAGATGAAACCTGGAATATGATAGTAAGATAACATTTATATAAGCTCCAAAAATTGGTAGAATTTTTGGAGCACATTTTCTCTATAGTCTTGATCTAAATTTAGAATCATGTCACATGTCGAATTAAAGAAATATTTGAGATTTAATCATTTTAGAAAATTATGAATTTCTGGTAGGACATTATTTTGATCATGTTGCACCTATGGATTAAATTTTGAAGCATATAGATTAGTATGGTTGGGGTTTACACTATTCATCGTATTTATTGAGTTAGAAGTGAGTTGCGTTTAAAACAACGTTTGCTAGTTGGTAAACCTTAAGGATGATCATAAGACCTGATCATAATTGGGTTAGTGACATGTTTGGAGTATCTTACACTTCTGATTGGAGTTTTAGAACAATTTGTCAAGTAGTGACGAGTGATAGAGTTCATGGACATTATGAGCAGCAGTTAACATTGGAGCCCAAATGATAGATCAACTCTCCCTAAAAGAGTTATAAATATATCTTAGGATATTAAGAGTAAAATTTAAGAGAGAGCTTTAAAAAAAGGTAGACACCAATAAGATAAATATCTTGAGAAAGGGAGGCTTTGGATTTCATCCCATCATATTTTCTAGTACCATTGCGAGGCTTTCACAGGGTAGTCCAAGATCCACCCTAAATCATTAGACATAACTAAACACTAAGTAAATAATAGATTAAGTAAGAAGATATTGGAATTGGTGATCATCATTGTTGGATCCCTAGTTTGGATTTGGGTTAAGGTTCACTATTAGGATGTTTGAGCCACCTTGTATAGCCAAGGTCAAGTTTGTTAGTCCTAGAATTTAGGCTAGTCTTTAGAATCAAGCTTCTTGGACCAGCCTGTAGTGGACTTCAGAAGAATCAGACTTAGAAGAATTCAAAGTTCAGATTATTAGTTCAAAGTTCTTCCAACTCAGCTCAACAATCGTCGATCTCAGATCGACGAACTCAGAGTTCTTTCTCTGAGTTGAGCTCGACGATATTCGAGCTCAGGTCGGCGATTTCTTCCCTCAAGACAGATTCTCTGATCGACGAACTTGGAGCCCAGAGTTAACAAGATATTTCCATATTGACGTTCGCTGAGCTCAGGACGACGAATATGATTTCTCTGCTCGACGAACTTGGAGCTTAGGTCAACGAAATCTGCCCAGAGGTCGACGAACTCTATTCAGCGTCAGAATGATAAGTTTTCCATATCTCTGCCCCTAATTCATTCTATTCTTTGGAAGTAATTCTTTGAATAATTAATGTTTATATTCTAAAGAATATAGCCATTTATGACAGCATTAATTATAAATTTTATCATAGTTAATTACTTGCTCATTTCACTAGGACAGTTGGGGAAACTCATTAAAGACTATTCCAGTCGTTTCAATTCCCAGAATCTCAGCAACAATCAAGGATATTATTTTCAAATTCAAAGGATGAAATTCTCTCAGAATATATAAAGATCTTTTTGAAAAAGACAAAAGAGTTTTACACAGACATACAATAAATAATACAGAGAGAAGCACGACTATCATTCTCACAGGAAATTGAAGAAGAACATAATACATAGATCTTTAGTTTTTCTTCAGTTTTTGCTTCAGTCTTCAAAGGGACAACTAATCAACTCCAGTCCAAGAAGTTTTTAAAAACCTTCATCAAGTCCTACACCCTGAGCAAAGCTCCAGTCTTCCTGGACATTTCAACATCTAAGGGAGAGCTTTGACACCATCAATCCACTAAGTCTTCTCTGTTGTTTAGAGAAAGAGAAGACAACATCAACTTCTTAACTCACTGTATAAAGGATTTATTAACTCCCTTCAAAAGTTCTTTGTTGGTTTTTGGGCACCTGATCAAAAGCCTAAAGGGTTGTGAGACCTCCCTGCAAATAGATCTTGTGGTGACAGGTCACCTGAGCAAAAACCTGTGGTGGCAGTCACCTATTCAAAAAACTATTAGTGGATTCCTGCCAGGGTGGTAGAAGAGTGGATGTACCCAGATTCGGGAAACCGCTATAAATTTGTGTGTTGTCTGTGTTCATTTTTCCTTGCTCTACTGTGCTGTGGTTGTGTAGTTTAGCTTAATTCCTCTTTCATTTTATATAACTACTACTATCACTAATTTTACTGATAGATTTTAAAAATAGCAAAAGTTTTAAATCACTCTATTCACCCCCCCCCCCTCTAGAGTAAATCAAACCTATCCCCTAACTTTCAATTGGTATCAGAGGATTATCAATTGCCTAAGTTGACTTTCAATTGGTATCAGAGGGAGGTTTATTTGGTTGTACAAGGTAATACTTGAACAAACAGATCCTTCTAAGATCTAAATTTCTATAGCACATTACTTAAACTATGGCACAGAACAAGGACTATGCAAGCACCAGACCTCCAGTTTGCAATTTGAACAAGTTTGTTATCTGGAAGACAAGAATTAAATTATATATGAACGGATCCATTGATGAAGATATTTTTAATTCTATCTTGACAGGTCCACCAGCTCCTAGTGACTACATCTACTACAACTTCCAGCACTCATACTGTTCTACCACCTGAGTTGACAGATGCACAGAAGAAGGCCAAGATTGCTGATGTCAAGGCCATGAATATTCTGGCTCAGACAATGTCAGATGACATTTTCTAGAAAGTGGCAGAATGCACCTCAGCTAAAGCCATCTGGGATTCCCGTAAACCAGATGGTTGCTGGATCTGCAAATGAGAGAAAAGACAGGAGATCAAATCTCATCTCCCAATATGAGAATTTCAAGAAAGAAGAATCAAAGTCAGTGAGTGATATGTACAATTGACTCAGCTCAATCTTCAATGAGCTAAAAACTCTTGATAAGGACATAACCCTCACTGAGGTCAATGATAAAATTCTCATGTGCTTCCCCAACTCATGGGATTCCAGAATCTGGCCAATCAAAGAGGCCAGAAGTCTGAATGAGATTTCCACTGAATCTCTACTCGAGGAAAGCTCAAATCTTATGAGCAGTTAATGAAGACTAGAGAAGCTGCTGAGCAGAAGACTCCCTCATCAGCTAGAAAGGAGCAAAACATAGCATTCAAAGCATCTGAAGAAACAAAAGCTCCATTAGTGTTGATGTTAGTGACTGGGCGGTCTGGCGGCCTGTCTTGGCAGATTGAAGGTCGCGCGATCTAGCTGTTTTTCTCTGGCGGCTTGGAGACCGAGCGGCCTAGCGGTCTCCCCTGGCGGCTTCCCTCTCTCTAGTGGTAGCCGAGTGTTTAGCCCTTCTCATCTAACCGCGCGACTTGTGCGGTTTGTTTTGTGTATAGGCCGCTTGTCCTATAAATTTTTAGTCTCACATCTCTTATTTGTATTCTCTCTTCTCTCCTCCATTCTATAAAAGGGAGGTCATACCTTTGTAATAGATACCTTTTACAGATAATAATATTTCTGTTAAACCTCTCCGGTTTGTTTTTTGTTCGTTTCTTACATTGTATCAGAGGACTCGATTTCTCCTCCTGATTCTGGGTACCTTCTCTGACCGCCACGACCTGTCCACGCGGCTTGCTTCTTCTTTTCGCGACCTGTCCTCACGGTCTGTCTCTTCGGCCTGCTTGCGTCCTGTTCGCGCGGCCTCTTCCTCTCCGTGTCGTTGCCCTTAGCCTGCGCGACCTCCTTGTTTCCCCTTTCTTCGCGCCGCGATCCGTCCTTAGTCTCCGCGCCCTCTTCTCTAGTCGTCGCGACCTGTTGTCATGTTTTCCTTCCCACGGACCTTTCTCTGTTCGCGCGTTCTTCTCCTTTATCAGTTCACGCGGGTTTCTTTCTATCCACACGACTTCTTTCCCTCTGCTTGGTTCTGCGGCTTGGTCATGGTTTTTCTGACCGCTGGTGTCTTCATCGTGACCGCTGCAGCTCTTTTTCTTCTAACCGCTGTGATTTCTCGCACAAGGTTTTCTTGCCTAACCCCCCAGTTTCGTTCCTAACCGTGCGGCTTCCTGCTGTTCTCTCCTATGGTTCTCTCTGATGCTTCTACTGCCACCACTCCTGTCACAAATCTCGCTCCGCCTCTTCCTCCTACTCCTTCCGGGAACCTTGGCACTGTTTCCAAACTTGTCGGCTCCAACTACCCGGATTAGAGCGTCTCCTTCACCTTTCTCCTTCGCTCACAATGCAAATGCCATCATCTCGTTGATGACCCTCCGCCCACCACTTCACCTGTCTTTGATGACTGGGATGCGAGTGACGCACTTGTGCATAGTTGGCTCGCGAACAGCCTCTCCGATGAATGCCTCCTTGTTATCCGTCATGATGAGACGGTCAAGGCCGCTTGGCTTCATCTTGCCGCTCTGCACTCAAAGGGGGCTCAGATGTCCCGCATCTATACGTTATATGCAGACCTCTTTGCCCGTCCTACTTTATCCCCTGCTGCTGCCTACCAACAGGTTCAGGCTCTTGGGGCTGAGATTCTTCAGAATCGCCCCTTTTCTGCGGATTTGGCTCAACAACACAAGCATTTCCAGGAGCTTTTGGTTGTGTGTTATCTGCTCCGGCTTCCTGATACGTATGATATGATCCGCCAGCAAATTCTGGGTGAGGTGGAATCCCCTACCCTAGATGCAACTGCTGCCCGCATCACTGCTATCACCTCCCTTCTTCAGCGCCCCCTTCTGCTCGCTCCCTCTCCACCAGACAACTATGCTCACCAAACTCAGCGGAGTGGCTCTGGTAGCCGCAGTCACCCGTCTAGCGGATGTGCTCCTTCCCGCTATCTCTTCTCTCACTGTGGTCGCACCGGCCAGACTATGGAACGCTGCTGGACGAAGCATCCCCATCTTCGCCCCTCTAGTGACTCTTCCGCCTCCTCTTCCAAGCTGTCTGCCTTCATGGTTACATCATCAGGTAGTGCCCATGTGGTGACTCAAGGTAAATGGCTTATCGACTCTGGTGCAACTAATCACATGATGGGCAATCCTCAGTGTTTCTCTCTCCTCGAACAGCATGATCGGTTGCCTCCTGTCCTCGTTGCAGACGGTTCTCCCTCCTCGGTTCATGGGTTGGGATTCGTTCATGTTACTCTGTATCTTCACATAGCGGACACTCTTTATGTGCCCAAGTTTCCGTGCAATTTATTGTCGGTTACTTATTTATGCAAGCAGCTTCAGTGCTCTGTGACGTTTACTCCTACTTCTTGTTCTTTTCAGGATCCGAGCTCCCACCGGATGATTGCTACAGGGATTGAGAGTGGCGGCCTCTACTTCCTCGACAACGTTTTCGCCTTATCCGCCTTCTCCTCCTCTTGTACGGATCTTCTCCAGTTGCATCTACGCCTCGGTCATCCTCCTCCACAGCTTCTACATCAGCTTCTGCCCCACCTCCCTCCTTCCAGTACTCCTCTCAACTACGGCGCTTGTCAGCTTAACAAGCATCACCGTTCCTCCTTCCCGCCAAAGCAAGGTCGGGGCTCTGCCCATCCGTTTGATCTAGTCCACTCCGATGTCTGGGGACCTGCTCCTACCCTCACCATTGGTTGGGGTAGTTCTTATTTTGTAACCTTTATTGATGATTTTTCTAGATGTACTTTGTTGTATCTCTTACGAGATCGCTCTGAACTTTTGGATGTATGGATCTCCTTTTATCAGTTAATTAAAACTCAGTTTAATGTTTGTATTAAAACTTTTCGCTCCGACAATGCAAAAGAATATTTGAGTCATGTGTTCACCTCTTTTTGTGTGCAGCATGACATTATTCATCAGACAAGTTGTGTTTATACCTCCCAATAAAATGGGGTGGCGGAACGCAAAAACCGTCATCTCCTCGATGTCGCACGTACTTTAATGACCCAGATTCATGTCCCTCGCTCCTATTGGGGCTATGCTGTTCACCTTGCATGTTACCTCATAAATCACATTCCATCCACCGTTCTCCACGGGAAAACCCCATTCTCCATTCTATATTCGGGCAAGGAGCCTTTCCCTCTACCTCTCCAAATCTTTGGGTGCACTGCCTTCGTGCATACCCCATCTGCCACTCGGGATAAGCTCTCCCCTCGCTCCACCAAATGTGTCTTTCTGGGGTACTCTCCTACTCACAAAGGCTACTGTTGCTTTGACCCCATTCTTCGTAAGCAGTTTGTCTCTGCTGACGTCACCTTCTTCGAGAATGCCTCCTACTTTTCAGATGACCCCTCTACTTCTCTCCCCCCAGCTTCTGATACTCCTGTTGTTCTCTTCGTCCCCTCGTCTCCTACTGCGATCTCCACCCCAACTCCGTCTCTGTCCACTCCTATCCCTCCGCCTCTCTCTCCCTCCCCTCCGCCACCATCTCCCTCATCTCCGCCGTTGTAGCTCTCTACTCTCGGGCCAGCTTTCTCTGCCACAGATGCTCCGGATGTCGAGGGAACCGCCGACCTGGATCTTCTGGTAGCTCTTCGCAAAAGGGGTGCGGACGTGTACTCTACACCCCCTTGCTGTTGTTGTTTCATATGATCGCCTTACCTCTTCTCACAAGGCCTTTGCACTGGCTATCTCAGCTAATGCCACTCCCCATTCCTACCAGGAGGCCCTTGATATCCCTCATTGGAAGATGGCCATGGATGAGGAAATGACAACCCTCACTGAGTGGGGTACCTGCACTCTTGTTCCTCCTCCCTTCGGTACTGATGTTGTTGGCTGTCGTTGGGTCTTTATGGTCAAATTTGGCCCAGATGGCACTGTTGATCGTTATAAGGCCCGCCTTGTTGCTAAGGGCTTTACTCAAACATATGGGGTTGATTACTTTGACACCTTCTCTCCTGTGGCTCATCTCAGTACTATCCGAGTCCTTCTCTCTGTGGCTGTCAATAGAGATTGGCAGATTTCTCAGTTGGATGTCAAGAATGCCTTCCTTTATGGTGATATTCAAGAGGCCGTCTACATGGAGAAACCTCCTGGGTATGTTACTCAGGGGGAGACACGGGTATGCCGGCCGAAGAAGGCAATCTATAACCTCAAGCAGAGCCCTCGAGCTTCGTTTGACAAGTTCAGTGACATCGTGGAGGCCGTTGGGTTTACGCGAAGATCTATCGATCACTCGTTATTCATTCGCAAAACCTCCTCGGGTCTGGTGGTTCTTGCTGTGTACGTTGATGATATTCTTCTCACTGGCGATTATCAGGAAGGGGTAGCCTTGACAAAGCGGTATCTTCGTCAACATCTGGTCACGAAAGATATGGGCTCTCCGAAGTACTTTCTGGGGATTGAAATCTCTCGTAAGCCCAACTCCTTAGTCCTCTCCCAATGTAAGTATGCTCTTGATCTATTAAAAGAGGCATGATTGACTAGAGAAAAACCTGCCTGATGCCCCATGGCAACTGGAGAAGACAAAACCTGGACAGATGATTCGCCTCCTCTTTCAGATGTTACGCGGTATAGGCGTCTGGTTGGTAAGCTCATATATCTCACAGTGACCAGGCCCGACATTTCCTATACTGTGGGCAAGGTGAGTCAATTCTTGCAAGCGCCTAGGAAGTGCCATCTACAGTCCGCCTTGTGGATCTTGGAGTATGTCAAAGCAGCACCTGGGAAAGGATTACTCTTTCTGATGAATGGTCATCTGAGGGTTGAAGCATACTCAGATGCGAGTTACGTTGATGACAAAGGGGATCGCAAGTCAACCTCGGGTGTTTGCACCTTTGTTGGGGGAAATCTGGTGAGCTGGAAGAGCAAGAAGCAGTCTATTGTTTCCAGGTCCAGTGCAGAAGAAAAGTATCGAAGTATGGCATCGACCACTTGTGAGTTAAAGTGGTTACGAGCGCTCATGATGGATTTAGGAGAGGTCTACAACCATCCTCTACCTATGTTCTGTGATAACAAGGCTGCCATATATATCTCAAAAAATTCGGTATTTCATGAAAGAACGAAGCACATTGAGGTCGACTGTCATTTCATTCGTGAGGAGATTTTGAAGGAACAAATTTGCACTCCTTTCGTTACTTTTGATAAAGAGTTGGCTGACATCTTCACCAAGCCAGTGTCCGCCTCATTTCTTCATATTTGTGACAAGCTCGGCATAATCGATATATATGCTCCAGCTTGAGGGGGAGTGTTGATGTTAGTGACTGGGCGGTCTGGCGGCCTGTCTTGGCGGATTGAAGGCCGCACAGTCTAGCGGTTTTTCTCTGGCGGCTTGGAGACCGAGCGGCCTAGCGGTCTCCCCTGGCGGCTTCCCTCTCTCTGGTGGTAGCCGAGCGGTTAGCCCTTCTCATTTAACCGCACGACTTGTGCGGTTTATTTTGTGTATAGGCCGCTTGTCCTGTAAATTTTAAGTCCCACATCTCTTATTTGTATTCTCTCTTCTCTCCTCCATTCTATAAAAGGGAGGCCATACCTTTGTAATAGATACCTTTTTCAGATAATAAAATTTTTGTTAAACCTCTCCGGTTTGTTTTTTGTTCATTTCTTACAATTAGCTACTGAATAATTTCTGTGTCTCCTAGCCAAGAGATTCTACAAAATGGGCAAGAAGGGATTTTAGAAGGAAGTCATCTAGATAAGATGACAAGCCAAGGTATGTAAAGAAATTGTCTTCTTTCATGCAGGAAGCCAGTACCTTCATATCAAGTGTCCAGAGAATAAATAGCAATTGCCCTCCTCTAACAAGCATCTTTGCTGAAACTTGGAGTGAAACTGAAGATGAATCTTCATCTTCTAGCTTCCTAAAGCAAATAGGTTTGCACTTCTCAGAAGCTGAGCAGTCAGGCAGTGAAGAACCTCAATCAGGTGAGGATAGTGGTACTTGGATAATGCTCAAGGCACATGACTGGCAGCAAGGAAGTCCAAGCTAGGAAAGTGATCTTTGGTGACTCCAACTATGGCGAGACTAAAGGCAGTTGAAGGTGGCATTGAAACACAACCTAATCTCCATATGTAACACCCCAGAAATCTCAATAGGTCTCAGGCTGGCTGACATAGCCTGGGACAAGTACACGGCCTGGGACACAAATTGTCGACGATCGTTGAGTCGGTGATCGTTGAGTATCGACACATCGATATGGCCTGGGATACGGGCATGTCCCAGGGCATGCTGCCCAAAATTAGCCAGATTTTGCCCAGTGTAAACGGGAGTGTCAAATTGTCAACGGGCGTGTCCAATCGGGGAAAATCTGATTTCATCTCGATCTCGACACAGCTTCAGGTGTGAACGGGCGTGTCCCGGGCGTGTCGACACCCATGTTCTGTTTATTTTAAGTCGGTTGTGACCGCTTCAGAACACGGCCTGTGACACGGGCGTCTCACAAAGAAATCAAATTCAGGGCTGATCAGAGCCGTTCATTTTCTTTGACCAAGATCCAATGGTTGTCTCTCCCTAGGTTTATAAGGCTGGGATTAAGAGGAGAAAGCTCATTTGAGCTAAAGTTCAGGCAGCCGAGTTCGGATTTCGAAGAAGGCTGCTACAAAGGCTTTCATCCGCATGGTCTGAGAGGGTAACGATTTCTGTCTTGAATGTGAACTTTCCTGCATTAGCTAGGGAAAACCCATCCCCGCGAGTGTGCGGTGGGTTGTGGTGTCTGAAGAAGATTATGTACGGAGGCATGCTGTGTCATCTGGATGTGCTGGTCCTTGTTTGTACCGGAGGAATCTCAAATCTGTGGGAACATTGCTTGGTGCAGCAGGAAGTACTTGGAGGAGTCTAGGAAATTGTGGAGTTGTGTTCAACTCTTGTGGTGGACGGGAAAGGTGAAGCTCACCCGCATCAGACCAGCCTTGCTCGCGATGTGAGCAACGGGAAGGCGGATCTGTACCCGCATTATGGTTGTCTAACCTTGGGTGCTTAAGGCCCTATTAGGATCACATAGCAAGAGTCGAGATCGTGACTAGAAGCTCATTGGTGGGAGGTGCCCTGAGTGCACGAACGTTTGTGAATGATCTTTGGTGACGTCTTGCGTGGTTCGCTATATATATATCATGCTACAGGGATGTATTCCGCTGCCCGTGCCAGGGGCAGGGTCGTTATAATTGGACTATGCTGACCGTTGCCCTATTTGCCACCGCTTGGTATTGGTTCTTGCAGGGAAGGTGCTGGTCCAGCGGGACTTAGCCCAAGCTGTATTGCCCTCGAGCTGTCACTTTAAACCACACCAATTTGTAAGGCCTTAAGGCCAGATACTTTGGTATACATTCCTATGTTTTAGTGGACATGTAAGTTTTTCAACCGGAGCTTCCGCTGATTCTCTGTGTTAACATTTCGTAGCGTATCCGCCTATGGTGTGGGGCCCCGGCCGGATCTCCATAAGGTGTTACACCATAAGTCAATTATATGATGAAGGGTTTCAGGTATCATTTAATAACTCTTCCTGCATTATCACTTCTATAGAAAATAAAGTAGTTTTAACTAGAACTAGACTAGGAAATATTTACATAGTAAATTTTTAGACTGCTAGGTCTGAGATATGCCTATTCAACCAGGTTAGTAATAATAATGAACTATGACATAAGAGATTAGGAAATGTTAACTTAAAGAACATTGCTAAATTATCTAGGGATAACCTTGTAAGAGGATTGCCTTCTTACTCCTACAAAAAGGAAAGCTTGTGCAGGGCTTGTCAATTAGGCAAGCAAACTAAAAATAGTTTTAAAGCCATTAATAAATGTGATTCACCTAGGATTCTGTATTTGCTCCACATGGATCTTTTTGGACCCATTGATGTACAGAGCCTAGGAGGGAAATCTTACACCTTAGTGATTGTAGATGACTTCTCAAGGTTCACTTGGGTGTTCTTCTTGATGAACAAGTCTGATAACTTTAAAATTCTTATAGACTTTCTTAAGAGCATAAAGATTGAGTATTCTACTCCAGTTGCATTGATCAGAAGTGATCATGGTACTGAGTTTGAGTCTCTTCCCATGCAAGAATTCTGTGAGATGGAAGGTATCAGACATTGTTTCTCTGCTCTTAGAACTCCTCAACAAAATGGGGTAGTAGAAAGGAAAAAAAGGACCCTAATTGAAGCTGCAGACACATTACTTGCAGATGCTTACTTGCCACTATCCTTTTGGGCAGAGGCTGTAAGCACAACAAATTATGTACTGAATAGGAGTCTGATACATAAGCTTAAGGGCAAGACTCCCTATGAATTACTTAAAGGGAAGCAACCTAAAGTAAATTACTTTAGAATTTTTGGTTGTTTATACTGCATTCATAACAATGACAAGAAATATCTTAGAAAGTTTGAAACCGAGGCTGTAATGGGAATTTTTCTAGGATACTCTCAAGTTAGTAAGGCATATAGGGTAAATAATAAATCTACTATGAAAATGGAAGAGACTGTACATACATCATTTGATGAAACTAACATGTCTTATAAGGAGAAGAATCCTTCTACCAGTGAAACTTTGCAGGTACCACACTTATGTGAGAAGCTGGATGAGTTGAACCCTCACAAATAAAACTATTGCACATCCCTCTCCATATATAAATGAAGACAATGAAGATGAAACCACTGAAGTGGATGTTGAACCAACAACTCCCATAATTCCACAAGAGGAATTAATTCCCCAAGCTGTTGCTGAACCAACCCCACCTACTGAGTTTGTCACACTTAGAGATCATCCTGTATCTCAGGTGATTGGAGACATGTCAATAGGTGTGTAGACCAGGCATCAACTCAACCAAGACTTGATGCATGTCTGCTTCATATCTCAAATTGAGCCCCAATCCATTAAAGATGCTGAGCAAGATACATACTGGATTATTGCAATGCAAGAGTTTCTCAACCAGTTTGAGAGATGCAAAGTTTGGGATCTAGTTCCAAGACCCAAAGATTACCCAGTCATTGGAACTAAATGGGTATTCAGGAACAAACTAGATGCCCAGGGAGTTATTGTCAGAAATAAGGCAAGGCTAGTTGCTCAAGGCTATAGACAAGAGGAAGACATTGACTATGACCAGACATTTGCACCTGTTGCAAGGCTGAAAGCAATCCGAATCTTCCTTGCTTATGCTATCTAAAAGAAGTTCAAAGTATATCAAATGGATGTCAAGAGTGCATTCTTAAATGGTGAATTTAAAGAAGAGGTTTATGTGGAGCAACTAACCACCAAGTTTTATTTCTTCAACCTATCCTTCTTATGTCTTTAAATTGCATAATGCTTTCTATTGTCTAAAGAAAGCTCCAAGAGCATGGTATGAAACCTTAGCTAGCTTTCTTCTAGAGCATAAATTCTCTAGGGGCATATTAGATAGGACATTGTTCACTAGACATCATAAGGATCAAATCTTATTAGTATAAATTTATTTAGATGACATTATTTTTGGCTCTACTAATTCCAAATTATGCAAGAGGTTCTCTGACCTAATGCATTCCAAGTTTGAAATGAGTAGCATGGGTGAGCTCTCTTACTTTCTTTGCCTCCAAGTGAAGCAACTGCCTGATGGAATCTTCATATCCCAGTCCAAGTATGCTAAGGAGCTAATCAAAAAGTTTGGGATGTCAGATGCCTCAGCAAAGAAAACACCCATGGATTCTAATGCTGTGATTGACTCTGATGAACATGGCAAGCCTATTGATCAGAAACTATATAGGGGCATTGTTGGGTCCCTGTTATATCTCAGAGCAAGTAGGTCAGACATAATTTTTGTTACATGCCTTTGTGCTAGGTTCCAGGTGAACCCTAAATAATCCCACCTTACTTTTCTAAAAAGTATTTTAAGATATATAAAGGGTTGTCCTTGTTTAGGACTCTGGTATCCAACTGAGTCAGAGTTTGAGTTGACTGGATACTCAGATACTGACTTTACTGAATGTAGAGTGGACAAAAAAAACACCTCAGGGACATGCCAGTTCCTTGGTGCTTGACTAGTGTCTTAGTTTTGCAAAAAGCATACATCTGCATCTACTTCAATTGCAGAAGCTGAATACATAGCATCTGACAGTTGTTGTTCCCAGATACTGTGGATTCAGAACCAACTCCCAGATTATCGTTTCAACTTAAATAATTCAACCTTACTATGTGATAATACAAGTGCAATTTCCATTGCACAAAATCCAGTGCATCATAGTAGAACTAAGCATATAGAAATAAGGCATCATTTCATTAGAGATTGTGTGGACAAAAAAAAATTTAAGCTTGTCAACATCTACACTGTTCTGCAAAGACTTGACATCTTCACCAAACCCTTGGATGAGAGGAACCATCTATTCTTTATGAATCAGCTATGTATGATTAATGGAGAGATTTAATTTAATTTTTATCTGTGGTCGAAGAATTTATCAAAGTTCGTCGAATGGAAATCGACGAGCTGAGAAATCTTCTTGAGATTTATCGTCGACCTAAGATAGATGATATCTCTGTGTGAAATCATTTTCGTCGACCTGAGATCGACGAACTTGCTTCAGAGAATATTTCGTCAACCTAAGATCTACGAACTATTTTCCCTCCTCTTCAAACTGAGATCGAAGAACTTTCAATATTCGTCGACGTGAGATCGAAGACTTTTTATTTTTTCGCAAGACAGAGCTCGCCGCTTCATATTTCAAAAACCTTATAATAGGGTTTTTCTTCGAGCTAATCTAGTGCCTTCAGAACTCTCTTGCACTTGATCTTTCTTGTTTTTGCAGGAAACAATGGCAATTCCAGCAAACCCTCTCACAAGCATGAAATTCGACAATGGGTTTGACATTGATTTTGAATCCTTCCAACACTCTGATAAAATATTCATGGATATACTGCAGTTATTCTAAGAACAACAGTTAAAGAAGTTTATGACCACTATAATCAAGTTAGCTGCAAATGAAATAAGAGAATGGGTTTTTATATCAATTACCAGATGCCGATTCCATGACCGGCACCATCTTTGGGAATCAGGTTACCCTAACCCCTACCATTTTAACAGAAATTTTTGGTTTGGTTAATGGCGATGAAGATATTGAGATAGACAGTTCTGATTATGATAACATGCTGATTAAAATGGGTCATACTGGTGAAAACCCTAACAAACTTCTTAAAAAGAATTTGTCAACTGAATACAAATTTCTTGTTGATGTTGTGGGTAAGGTTTTGTTGGGCAAACACACAGCCCATGATTACATTACCATGCACCAGTTTTTGGTGTTGTCTGATGTGGTGAATAAGAAGGCAGTACACTGGGGAAAGATATTTTTTGATTTAATCAAAAAGAAGAATACTAAGAAGGAAGTCTGTTTTGGGAGGATTTTAGGGATTTTCCTCTAAGACAAGGCATCTGAATCACTGGTCCCTCAGACCATATTCATCAATGTATCCAAGAGGCTGACTTGTGCCTTATTTGGTAGATGGGAGAGGACCATCACTAAGCCATCAAGGGCTTCATCCTCTTCTATAATTTCTGAGGACACAAGTGCAGTAATAGCCACTCCTCCCCCTCCAAAAGAAATTCCCTCCATCAGGATTCCATCACCTCCCTCTCAACAACAATCTCTTCCTCCACAGGTTTCACTTCCTTCATCAACTCCCCTCCAATAATCGTCCACTGCCTCAACATCACAACTTCAATCTCCAACACTACTTGCCTCACCAGTGCATCAACCAACACCCCCTGCATCTCCAAAACACATCACACCTCCTTCATCCCCATTACCACCTAACCTTGATAACATACCACTTCACAATCTTATATCAATTCCATCATTTAACTTATAAGCATCATCTCCAAACCACACTCCATCATCCTCAGATGAAATAATGACAGATACTACACCTCTTACTTCATCCTCCATCATCCATCCATCTGTATCTACTCAGGGACCTCCTGAGTTTATGCAATTGGATTCTCCATCCATCTCCAATATCAAGGTGAGGAGATTGAAACCAGGCTATTAGATTTTCTTGAGGCAGATCCAGATGTCCCTTCTTCTTCTAGGGGCCTGGATTCAGGACCCTTTGAAACCAGGCAGGGGGAGATGTCCTGTGAAGAAGTTCCAGTTCTTTCTCCTCCATCAGCAGTAGCAGCAGCAGCAACAGCAGATTTACATATGGATATAGTAGTTACAGAAAGTGTAAATACAGATACAGGGCTATTAGATTTTCTTGAGGCAGATCCTTCAGAATTTGATATTGAGCTCACTGATGTTGAGATTGCAGAACCTTTGGCAGCTGCACCATTCTTTTACCTAGTCCCTTCTGTGGACTTAGCCGATTTATTAAGAGATTTTGATACTCTTTATCATTCTCTTCCTCTTCCTGAGCAAGTTTTCTCCAAAGCCATTGTATGCTATTCTGCTCCAATATGTCCAGAAGTTATGGACCAAATAAGGGCAAGTTTGACAGCCCCTGTGATCTTAGAAATACTAGTTGCTGAAGAGGTGTGCAGTCCTTCTCCTCGCATGTGGGTTGAGTCCCCAATGCCAAACTTGGATGACATCATGTTTGTAGATAGGAAAAAGAAGATGAAAATAAAATTGTTCCTGAAAGTGTTGCTGATCCAGAAGTTCCAGAATTTCAAGTGCTACCTAAGGATGAGAAGAAAATATCTAAGGAAGCATTGAATGAGATTGATGACTTATATGATAATCCTCCTGGTTATTCTAATGACAATAATGACAATGATGATGATGACTTTGATGACTCTGATGAACCAAAATCTAAAAAAAGGATAACTAAGAAGAGAAAAGCTATTCCTAAGCCTAACCTAACTGCAGACACACCATATTACATATTGAATAAAATTACTCCTTATCCTGGTATGCCTCAGTGGATGTGTCAATCTAAAAATGAACAAAAGGAAAGGAAGAAGAGGAGAAGATACAAGTCCCCTCCCAAGAAATTCAGAAAGGATCCTCCTCCCCCTCCATCTGTAGGGGCCTCTGGAAGTGTCTCTCATAGATTAAATCCAATCACTAAAACATATCAAAGACAAGATAGATCTTCCAAGCCAAATTCTTAGAGCAGCAGGCATCAACACCAACAACAGTCTACAAGAGGCAATCCACCTTCAACTACAGAGCAATAGAGTCCTCCAAAATCTCATGGTGAACTAAAGAAGGACAGCAGTTCTGGAAGACCTGAATCTCTACCAGTTCCTTTTGTTGATCCTGAACAAGAAAATACTTCAATGATGGCTAGATTTCAAGAACTGGTTGGACTCTCTCTGATAAACAAAGCTAAAGCAGAAGGAAAAGATCCCTCTCAACATTCTACCATGTCTTCCTACAAAAAAATAAGAATTGAAAAGGTATAATAAAGCTAATCAGTTCTTCAATGTTGATGCCTATATGAGTCTTCACCCAGAAGCAGTTGTTCCAAGAGCAACTTCTTGTAACATAATTGGAGCAGCTAATATGATAATGTGCAAGAGAGAAGCTGCCAATCCTAACAAGGAAATCATATTCAGACAACCTTCTGACGAAGACATTTCCAAGAAACCTAAATAACTTTTTGATTAGTTTATTTCCTGAACTACTTATGTTAATTTGTCACAAAGCACATGGTGTATATATCTGCTAGATTTTTATTTTCTGCCAGATATTTGTTGTTTTGCTTTGTGATTATATTTTATATTTTGTCTAGTGACCTCACCAAAATAGGGGGAGATTGTTTGATCCCTAGTTTGGATTTGGGCTAAGGTTCACTTTTAGGATTTTTGACCCACCTTGTGTAGCCAGGGTCAGGTTTGTCAGTCCTAAAGTTTAGGCTAGTCTTTAGAATTAAGCTTCTTAGACCAGCCTGCAGTGGACTTCAGAAGACTCAGACTTAGAAGAATTCAGAGTTCAGATTATTAGTTCGAAGTTCTTCGAACTCAGCTCAACGATCATCGATCTCAAATCAACGAACTCAGAGTTTTTTCTCTGAGTTGAGCTCGACGATATTCAAACTCAGGTCGACGATTTCTTCCCTCAAGATAGATTCTCTGATCGACGAACTTAGAGCACTGAGTTTACAAGATATTTCCATATTGATGTTCACTGAGCTCAGGACGATGAATAGGATTTCTCAGCTCGACAAACTTGGAGCTTAGGTCGACGAAATCTTACTAGAGGTCGACGAACTCTATTCAGCGTCAGAATGATAAGTTTTACATATCTCTATCCCTAATTCATTCTATTCTTTGGCAGTAATTCTTTGAATAATTAATTCTTATATTCTCAAGAATATAGCCGTTCATGGCAGCATTAATTATGGATTTCATCAGAGTTAATTACTTGCTCATTTCATTAGGACAGTTAGGGAAACTCATTAAAGACTATTCCAACCGTTTCAAATCCCAGAATCTCAGTGCCAATCAAGGATATTATTTTCAAATTGAAAGGCTGAAATTCTCTCAGAATATATATAGATCTTTTTGAAAAAGACAAAAGAGTTTTACACAGACATACAATAACTGATACAGAGAGAAGTATGACTATCATTCTCACAGGAAATTGAAGAAGAACATCATACACAGATCTTCAGTTTTTCTTCAGTTTTTGCTTCAGGCTTCAAAGGGACAACTAATCAACTCCAGTCAAAGAAGTTTCTGAAGACCTTCATTAAGGCCTATACCCTGAGTAAAGCTCCAGTCTTCTTGAACATTTCAACATCTAAGGGGGAGCTTTGAAACCAGCAATCCACTAAGTCTTCTCTAATATTTAAACAAAGAGAAGACAATGTCATCTTCTTAAATCACTGTATAAAGGGTTTATTAACTCCCTTCAAAAGTTCTTTGTTGGTTTTTGGGCACCTGATCAAAAGCCTAAAGTGTTATGAGACCTCCCTACAAATAAATCTTGTGGTGACAGGTCACCTGAGCAAAAACCTATGGTGGCAGTAACCTGATCAAAAACTTTTAGTGGATTCCTACTAGGGTGGTAGAAGAGTGGAAGTACCCAGATTTGGGGAACCACTATAAATTCTTATGTTGCCTGTGTGTTCATTTTTCCTTGCTTTGATGTGCTGTGGTTGTATAGTTTAGCTTAGTTCCTCTTTCATTTTATATAACTACTACTATCACTAATTTTACTGATAGATTTTAAAAACATCAAAAGTTTTAAATCACTCTATTAACCCCCCCTCTAGGGTAAATCAGATCTATCCCCTAATTTTTAATTGGTATTAGAAGATTATCAATTGCCTAAGTTGACTTTCAATCATCTCATGAGGATGAAAGATTATAGTTAAGAAGGACTAGTTAGTCCTGAGAGCTGGAGGCTCAGTCTTGAGTTATTATAGTGATACTGTGATATGGATGACTCGATAGTCCTGCGAGCTGGAGGCTCAAGTGGTTGAGGTGTAACACTTGCATGTGCATATATGATGTGGTGGGTCTTAGGTACTACCCTAGTTGTCACACTGATGGGAGTATGTTGACTTAGAAAGTAGTTGTGGTCTAGAGGGCAAGCTCAGCTGGTGTCTTAGTGATGTTTTCCTAATAAACCTTAAATTATCCTAAAAGACTAGTATATTCCAGCAAGAGTATGGTGAGGCTCTGCACTACCTAATATATTGAGGTGTATAGGAGGGCCTAGGTCTGATAGTGTGTATACCTACCTAGATGGCGAAATGCATGCTCCCCTACCACCGTTGGACCACGGCGAGGGTGTTCGAGAGGTTAGCTATCTCCAAAAAGTGGGAACTAAATGTCTATGTACATTGAGTTGGGTGTGTGAATTGTATGTGTGAGTTGTGGGCTTTAACATTACATTGCATCTCTATTCACATCAATACAAGACCCTTATCATATAAATTAGTATGAGCTCTTTTATATGATGAGTTGCTTTATGCAAAATGATCCTTAACTTATATATTTGTATGTGCATTTATATAAGTTAAGTTACTTCTATAATTGCTTACTTGCCTCTTGCATTACTACTGCTCTTTCATTATTGTGCCTTTTCTATAGTAGAACTGTTAGTGTGATTTGCCTATATTACCATGTTAGTGTTAGATTATTATATATATACAGATTGCTACTATTGATTATACCACTGTCACATGGATGTACTTTAATGCCAACTATTGCACCTTCCATTTTTCATCCTCCTACCCAATGCTTAGGATCCGCTGGGGGAGTGGATGCCAAAAATCTTAGTCTTTTTGACTAATGGTCGGTTGGACCACACCATTTTAGGAGTATGAGGAGCTGGAGCAGCAATACCCCACACTGTAGGATCAGCAGCCCAGGGAGGCAGGATCAGAAGAGATGATGTGGCATACTTCAGTGCTTCCAACAGTCGATGTGAGATTTTGAGAGCTTCCATATTTATTTTAAAATAATTGTAATTCAAACATGTAATCAAATATTACTACTAATACTATTGTGTACTTTTATATCTAATGTGATTTGGGCTTCATGATTTATTTATTTATGTATAATATGGTTGGCTTTTAATGAATAAAAAATTATCTATAGAATCAGCCTCTTATAGTGGCGACGAACCCGAGTGTTGGTCTCACCATAAGGAGGCAGTTCTGGACATAATACTTCTCCTCGATCATGCTCAATTTCTGGATGGGGGGGGGACTTACAGAAGTACAACTTAATTTCTCTTGATTTATGTTCTCCTCATTATTTTGTAGAATAAAGACAAAAGAATTGTATTTTATATTATTAGAGTAAATGCCAGATTTTTACAGTGACCCTGAAGATCTCCAGTACCTAATTGTTATCATTTTTCAATGAGTTTCTTAATCAAGTATAAATTTTTATATAATTTTTCAGTGAGTTTCTTACTTTAACATAATGTGATTTTTTTTCAAAAGTAGATGTGATGATTGAAATGGAGAAAATTAGGATTGTCTCTACTTCTTCTCCTAGTCAAGGTATCATTATCTTGAAAAATATCCATGATATGAAACTTCATTTTTGCTCTCCATTTACTTAATAAAAACTTTGCTTTTAAGATTAATGTGTGTGTATTATAATTCTATCTCTAGGTTCAACTCCATCCAACCATAATGTGAATATTGTTAGTCAATCTTCTCAAGTCATTTTTGATTGTCTAAATAGTAAGAACGAAGGATTATAAATATGGGAGAAGAATTTTAGTAGAGATTTAGTAAATGCAAAAGATACCTGTCTTCATTATTAGAAATTCTTCATTATCACGTCAAATAATGAAACTTATATGCTTAGAAATCCTTTAAATTTCTCATGTCACTACAACATTTTAGTTCTTTAACAACACTTAAAAATGTTGCCCTTAAATTTCAAGCTGTTTCTAAAATATAGACAACTGTTGTCATATGGTGTTACATATTGACACGTAATTTCAACACACCACTATAGACGGGAGTGAATCAACACACTGTTATAGACGAGAGTGAAACTACAATGCGCACGACAGTGAATCAATCATTGTCAAGTAATAAATTTAGGGAAGTAATCCCTGGATATTGAATCTACCGAGGAACACAGCGGGGTGGAGTAATCTATTGAGGTGAGATTTTAGATAGAAGTCTCTTTATGTCGGTATTTTATGGGGCGTTTTGATTGTGTCTTACTAACAACTAAATGATGTTAAAGAAAACTAACTTATTATGCGGGTCGCCAACACCACATTGCTCCTCTGCGGCTCATCGGCCTCCGCATCACAATTTCATGGGTCGCCTTCCTCCACTTTGCATTTCCTTAGGTTGCCTTCCTCCTCTTTGCACTTATACAAATTGCCTCCCTCCGCTTTACTTGTTGTCATAAAAACATACGCAACCAATCACAAACACAAGCTATCTCAGAAAAATAATCCATAATAGAAAATATACCTATGAGCGTATACACCCAATGGTCATCGTGTGCATATGTTTTCGAATAAATTACTTAAGATTACAAACATTCCAAATGAAAGAGAAGATATACATGTTACCAATCCAAGATACTAAGGAGACAAGAGACTCTTCCTCAAGTTCATTGAAGAGCTTGGCTTGGTCCACCGGCTCTTCCCACTCTGCCTTGGCTGCCATCCGCGATACGATAGAAGTTGTCACCAACTCCTAGTCATGTCTTCTCTCAGGGTTTGTTGCTTCCACGTCAAGGGCTCCGACCTTAAAGCTCCAATAGAACCTTGAAAATTGACTTTTACTCCTTTGGAATGATTGGGGAGGTTGGAGGAGGCCTAAGAATGAAACCCTAGGTCTTACAGTGAAATCAACGGAACTTGGCGCTTGAAAATTGGGGTCGACGAAAGAAATCCTCAAATAGGGTATTTGCAGGCTGAAGCAGAATTTTGACCTAGCACGAGCAGTCACACGACTAGTGGTCATACAACAACAATAATAATAACAATACTCAAGCCTTTAATCCCACTATAGTGGGGTCAGCTTTATGGATCTTTTGTCACCATTATGTATTATATTTCGTAATAAGCTCACTAATGCCTAAGTACATCATGTCTTTCCTTATAGTTTCATTCCAAGTCTTTATTGGTCTACCCTTTCCTCATTTAACATGCCTAGTGACTATACTATCACAATGCCTAACAGATGCCTCTAATGGTCTCCTTTGTACGGGTCCAAACCATCTTAGTCGAGCTTCTCGCATCTTCTCTACAATTGGTGCTACTCATGTCTTATCCCTGATACATTCATTATGAATTTTATACAATCTCAAGTGTCCACACATCCACCTAAGCATTCTCATCTTCGCAACTCCAATACTGTACTCATGTACACAATTCACTGCCCAACACTCAGAATCATAGAGCATCGCTGGTCTAATTGCAGTGTGGTAAAACTTGCCCTTAAGCTTTAATGGTGCTTTACAATCACATAAGATCCCTTACACGCCTCTCCACTTCAACCAACCCGCTTGGATTCTATATGTCATATCTTTATCAATACCTCTGTTGTTTTGAACTATCGATACAAGATATTTAAAACACTCACTACAGGAAATATCTTGATTACCCAATTTAATAATGAAGTCATCCATTCTTCTTGCATTGCTAAATTTCAGCTACATATACTCCGTCTTTGCCTTGCTCAACCTAAAACCCTTATTTTCTAAAGTGTCTCACCAAGATTCAAGTTTTGCGTTTACACCCTCGCACGTCTTATTGACCAAAATGATATCATCCATAAACAATAAATACCAAGGTATTGCTTGTTAGATATATCTGGTGAGCTCATCTAAGATAAGGGTAAAGAAATAAGGGCTTAAAGCTGAACCTTTATGCAAGCCAATAGTGAAAGGAAATTCTTGTGTTAATCCTCCATACATGCACACCCTTGCCAATGAATTTGTCTACATATCTTTGATTATGTCAATATATGTTATATTTACACCTTTCTTTTCTAAGACTCTCCAGAAGATCTCTATTAGAACTTTAAAGTGTGAACAGTTGAATAAATCCTCAATGTATTCTCTTGAGGGGGTGAATAGAGATTAAATTTATCCTTGTATTATTTATAATTTCACAGAATGTGCATACACACACAGATTTCTTACCAGAATATTAAACACAGCAATATAAATCAAAGCATAGAAAAAAGAAAAAAGAAAAAAACACAAAAAAGAACAATCATAGTAGGCATTAAATTATAGTGGTTCCCCAAAATCTGGGTACATCCACTCTTCTACCACCTTGGTAGAAATTCACTATCTCAGTGTTTGAGTCTTTTGATAAGGAGACTTTCAGAACCAATCTCTAGATCTTTTCATAAGGACATCTTGAACCAATACAATCTAAGTCTTTTGACATGAAGACTATCAAAACCACAATTTGAGTCCTTTGAAGAAGGATTCTAAAAACTCTTTTCTCAATCTATAAGAGAGAAATAGAAGGAGATAGATAATAGAAATATAGAAGAATTGATCTTCTTGATGAGTCCTCTCAGTAAGAATCTGAGGACTATTTGGCACTTAGTGAATTGGATCCTTGATCACTGATGAATCCTTGATTGAGAAGATTTCAAGGATTATTTGTCCTTTGATCCAAATGATCTCTTTTGTATTTCATAGAATCTGTTGCGGCCTTTGGAGAGCCCTGAATAAGAAGAAGTACATGCTCTCTAATCAGATTCAAAAAACATGATTGACTCAATCTTTGAAAAATATGTTCAGCAGGAATAGAATGATCATCTTCCAAATTAGCTGTGTCGATTCAATTTGATAATGCACTTTCTATTTCTGTATGTGATCTCTTTATCTTACTTTTTTAAATAATGTAAGCATATATATAGACACCTCTAGTAGAGAAAGGCTACTTTATTATCACCATCTTCTAACGTCTCCAAGAATCCTTTATTCCATTAAATCTTTCTTAAATAAGCCTGAATTGATTCTCAGATACTCTCGTTCAAAACTCTATTTGACACAACATTGAATTCATGTAGTAGTGTTGGGAATATTGTCCCCAAGATTCCTGATTTAAAGAATACCTCAAGATGACAATAAACATCTTGTATTTGATGGCTGTTTCACTATAAGAAAAACATGAATTAGTAACGAAAATTAGAAAGACTAACTAGTTTGTTGCTAATTAGGAATGAATTTAGCAGCGCATATAATATTTGTTTTTAGCTACAAAAATAACAACGAAATTTTTTGTTCCAAAAATAGCAATGAAATATTTTGTTGCTAAATACTTGTTGCTAAATTGCAACGAAATTTTTCCTTTCAAAAATTTCATGCTAAAATTTTTGCTTTAAAATATGGCAAATGTTATGTGCAAACCGAATTTGGATACATGCAATCAATTTTTATGTGTAGATCAAAATATTCTAAGTGCAGACCAAATTGTTACGTGCAAACCACAAATAAAATTTGAAAAAATCATTTTAATAGATATACGATAAAATGAAACACATTAAATATTTGTGAATGTTATACATTTAGTGATAAGTAAATCAATCATGTAACTATCACAAGCATGATCAGATAATATATAGAGGCTTCTTTGAAGGGTTGATCAGATAATTCCTCAAAATCAAACTAAAAAAGATTGGAGACGGATACTAAACATTCATACTTGCATTGTCATTACCGATGCCATTAACCAATTTGAATCTAGATTGATGAAGAACAAAATGATATTACGTATAGAGCTGCCCCAATATACATATGAATTTTTGAAGATAAATAATTCATAAGAAAATTTTAAGAGACAAATGTCCATAATAAAGTTACAGCTTCTGTGTGAGTGATACACTTTATTTGAGTGTTAATAATTTACAAATAAATTAAGAGTTAATAATTGTACCTATTCTGGTATCAAAATTACAACAAAAAGGATGCACTTTATGGAGGGAAATTTTTGTTTCCCTCCAATTTTATTTCATTGGCCACTTTAATAAAAAATTGCATTAAAATATATATGGAAGACCAAACACCGGTTGTCCCAAATCAAGCCCAACTCTTCACATTTTCATGAAATCTCGCAGAGGTGTTTTCTCTCCCGTGAAATCTCGCCGAGCTGCTCTCTCTCCCATACAATCTCACCGCCAAGCTTGTTATACTCCGATGGGATCTTCCGACCCTGCTCAAGAGTGATGTGACTCTAGCTTCTTCCTCCAAGTGAATCGGCCTCCATATCCCACAGTCCGATCTTGGTAAGCTCTGCGTGATCTCATCTCTGTCTTCACCATTCAGTGACTTTCGAACTCATCGGGGTTCGTCCTTCCCATTCCGAGCAACTGGGGATCATCCTTCCCATCCCGAGCAGTAGAGCCAGAAACCCCATCCCGAGCAGCAGAGCACACCAGAAATCCCATCTCGAGCAGCAGAGTACACCGAAAATCCCATCCCGAGCAACAGAGCATAATGGAAATCCCATATTCTCCTGGCCCCTCCACTTCATTGACATTGACATGGTTTAATATTCCTCCCCTTTGCAACTCCCAGTGGCGGACCCAGGAATGAGAAGCAATTTTTGTTTAAGATGTTTGAAAAATCATTTACACCTTCCTAAATCTAGAATGAGAAGCAATTTCATGATTTCACTTTTACAACTTTCCAATCGTATTGCTTTTAAGTTATATTTTACTCTTACAGTTTTGATCATAAACACATTTTGTTTTGGATCTATTCTCATCCTATAGTTTTTAATGTGTATCAAAATAGTTTCTTTGATATTTGATCATCAATATTGATGTATTATAGCTTCTTGTGTTTCCTCTTTTTCAACATGCGCACATTTTGTTTGATCAAATGCCCAAGAGAATCTTAATAAATTTTTTTGTGTTTTTTTGTTTCCATCAATGAGCTTTAGATGTTAAATCAATTAGAAAGTATTAATGATGCTAGATTTTTTTGATAACATAAGGGCTTGGGTTCTCTAACTTTAATTTAGAAAATTTTCATTATGTAATATTGCTCCACACTAATCAAGTTAAGCGGGACTACTTAAAAAAGAATGTGTAGGTCATCTTAATAGTTTGTATTATTGTAATCTCATACTTGAAGTCATTCATGGTTTTCAAATTATTGTATTTCAATGATTTTCAGTTTTTGAAGTCTATTTCAAATATTTATATTTTTTAAAATAAACTAACAATATACCATTTTCTAATTCAAAAATGGCTAGCTTTTTATTCACATTTATATAGCATCGCTAAACATTTCAAACCTTGATTTTCATTTTTTCAGAAAGATCTTCAAGCACAGTGACAGGTAATTGATGTTTTTAGTTTTTGAACGATGAGCTTGCTTTTGTATGGTTCATTGTGGGATCATATTTATATTCATGTTTCACTCTATCCAAAGCTCAATAATAACACTATTAAAGCATTGCTTTTGCATTTTCATGATAATTGATGTATATATGCTTCCATTAATAATCATAGTTTAACACATCTATTTCTCTAATTTCATCCAGGAAAATAAAAAATGATCTCACCTTTTTGAATACATTGATATCAATCCTCACCCCTACTTCTTTTTTTGCATTCCTCAATACACAATGTTGCTTGATTTTCTTTCATTGCTATTTGTTTCGTAAGAGTATGATGTTTAAGAAAATTTGTTAGAGGATGTCGCTACTTGGTTATAATTTGTTTCTGATGTAGATGATTTTACAGATAATACTTGAAGCAGTAACAATGCCTATTATCAAACCTGATTAGTGTAGAGCAATATTATATATTTGATGGTTAGGCAAATTAGTGTAAAATCAAGTTCAAGAATGAAGTCTTCAGGCTGGGACAAATTTTATAGATTTATGTATCCTTTAATTGGATTTAAGTCTCACTGAATTTACATAAATCTGTATCTTTTTTGCCTTGTTTAGTTTTCTTATTCTCGCATATTTTTCTTTGAGTTACCTATTATCTTTATGATACAAACTATTTTAAATAATAACTATCTAATTTAAGTGGGCTGCACAATCCTTTCTTTACTCCTTTCCCAATAATTGTTAAGCTCTTTGTCCTTGTTTTATAGTTCATTTCCATCGTACTACTTGACATATAACAAAAATAACAGTTCATGGCAAAGAAACACTCTTTTTAACATTTTATACCCATATGGTCAGATAATTTGCCTTATGATATAGGCTTCGCTTGGCGTAGCTAATTTGGTCAAAAAAATTATTATCGTAACGTAACATGTATGTTTGGCAAGACAGGTTATTACCGCTATAACAAAAAAAATAAGCTAGTTTTGAGCATAAAATGCAAGAATTTTGTTAGGTGAGGTCGGGCGTTCATGGTTCATGACCACCACGTTCACGAGAAGCCATAGTCAGTCACTAACCTAGCCAAACAAACATTACCTAAAGATTCTTAGCCCAAGTGCGTTAGGTAGGCAGAGAATGGAGAAGTGGGAAGGATTCAAGAATAGTATAAGCAAACTCGAGAAGTAGGCTTGGAGAAATGCCACAGATTGTACCTTTACCTACTCTTCCAAATACTCAAAAAAAATTTGCCTTTAATTGATCATATATTTTTTAAAACATACAATAATTATTTGCCTATAAAGCATGCCACTACCTTTTCTTAACCCAATTCGCATGCTAATGCCTTTTTTCTTTTCAAGAACTGCATTTCATCACTACAAGGAAGTCATGGCTTGCACAAGTAGAATTTTGTTGGCATTGTTTTTGTTGGCGTTCTTTTAATGTTAAAAGCAATTGGCGCCATGATAGGAATTTTTGAAACCAAGTCGCTCTTCAAGCTAGGCCTAATTTTGGAATTAACAGTGTTGGATTGGTAGCTCCTGATAATCAAAATATATCACACAGTTTATGCAAGTTAGAAGAAGAGATCGATGAAAAACATGCCAGTCCTGTGGAAGATTGTGATAAAGGAAAACATGACTTAACTTAAACTCAAGTTTGTGAATCTTTGTAGGGGAAGCAGCAGTTTAAGGATGCTAAATTCATGCTAGCAATTAGTCCCAAGAGAACAAATCTTGAGGGTGATGGAGATTTAGTGAGATATCTCTCTACAAAGATACCTGAAGTGTGCGAGGAAGAAAAGTGTGAAAGTGATTGTGTAAGATCTAGTGTAGAAGTAGGCACTCATAATATCCTTCCGTACCCGATTGTTACTAGGAGTGGTTTCACTAACTATGATTTTGATCCTTTTACTGAGGTCAGAAAAGTCGATGAAATATTGTATGATGAAAGCAAATCAATTACCATTGTAGATAGTTGTAATAATTATTTTGGAGAATGTCAAACAACTTATGACAGAATGGGTGGTAGAATTTGGAAAAATAATCAGCTTTTGAGCCCTCATGTGGAGAAGCATCAGTTTTTATCTATTGATGTTGTTGGCAATATTAATGCTACTGGATCACCAGCTGAACAACTCGATTAGAATAGTCGTGGAATGATTATTGGTGGAGACGGTAAAAAAACTATCCAGGTGTTATTTGATGAAAGCAGCTCCAAGAGCATGACTGCTGAAGGCTGGCAGTTCAATGCTAGTCAATTGACATCCCTCCTTTTCAACTCACATGAGACATCTAACGAGTTGTTGCCATCCAAAAGTGCGTGCATTAGTCAATATGACGATACTTGTGCAAATGTGAAGGTGGATGATAGTAACTCTTACAGTTTGAGTGGTGAAAATTTGAGTTTATGCAATGTTGCTTCTCCTCAAACTAATAGTTCAAAGCTTATTAATTCAATTTCAAAAGAAATAATGGTGGATACAAAGGCTATTCCATCATTATTGATTTCTCATGGGGAATGCAGAATCCATGGAAATGTTCATGTGGATAACCCAGAGAGAATTCATTAGAGCTTCATTTCGACTATGAAGAACATTCAAGTGATTCTCCAATTGATATTGATCATGCTACCAGATTGGAAAAGGTTGATTTGCTTGGAGATGATGATTCACAATATGAAGATGGAGAATTGCGAGAATCGGTTCTTAATAATTGCGAAGAAGATGAAGTTGAGGAAGTGGAAACTGAGCATGTGGACTATGGGTCTGATTGCAGAGAAGCAGAGTCTTTTGAAGCTGAATCTGAGTTTTGTTCTCAATCTGATTTGGTTGTAGGAACTACAGAATGTAAACCTGAAGGGAGGATACTTTCTACCTGTGATGTGAACAAATTCTAGGCTACTGATGGTTCACAGTCTAAATGTTTTCAAAAACACTGCACCATAAAAGATTATTCAAATGCCATTTATGGTGAGGGAGAAGTTAGAGGTGACATACTTAAAGATTCTAGAAAAGTTTTAGATGTAAATGTGGCTAGTGAAGCGCACACAAGAGATGAAAAGAGATTTATTTCATCAAATTTACCTACTGATGTTGGTGTTGTTTCTGGGAAAGCAATTCAACCATCAAGTTTGAGAATGAAGTCTTCAAGCTGGGACAAATTGCCTAAACAAGAAGGTACTGTATTGTATCTTTGGAATAATGATTATGCTTCTGTACCTTCATCTATTAATGGTGAATCTGCAGAACGATAGGCTCAGCCATGAAGAGGGAGTTTGCTTCAAGAGTAAAAATATCAAAGTCTTCTGAAGTATCTTGTAGAAAGGAAGTATCTTATGCTAGGGAAAACAGGTAAATTCCTTTCCAAGAATTTATTTAACAACTTCTGTTTGATTCTGTTATTATATTATTTGCTTAATATGCTATAGTATGTCCACGAAACATGACCAGATTGTTTTTAATATTGAAAGGAGTATTGGTGCAAGGATCAGATTAGATGGAAGAAGCATACCTTTCCATTCACATGGTAAAGGTAGAGTTTGGGTTGATCCTCCAGATCATCATGTTAATTATTAATTTGATATATCCGACAATTATTCATCCCCCAAATTTCCACTCCTTGGTTCAAGGAATGCAGCTGTAGCTGCTGTTACGAAGGTCAAAAGTAATGGTTTTGTTGTTGCACCTGATGGAACAATTGTTAAATGTGGCAACTTGGGTCCTGGATCCCATTTGTCTCATCAATCTTCAAAGTCTTCAACCTATGTTTTGTCTACAAGAAGGGGATCATCCATAGATAGTGATGGAGATTTTCACATGTTGGCTGAAGTTAGTAATTCTAGGAACGTTAGTCTTGGAAAATGCTTTAATGCAGGTAGGGGAAGGGATAGTTGATATGGTTCTAGGATATTCAGCTCGGGTCATGCAATTAGGTATCATTCCCCTATACTTGATAGCAGGATTGATTCTCAATCATTACAGCATTCTTCATTTAGAAGGCAACATAGTTTTTCTCCGCATAGAAGACCCTCACATTTAGCATGTGAGCATACAAGATCACTATCAAGATCTAGAACATGGTGCCCTCATACTTGGACATCTCCAAGGGGAAGAAGTGATCGAAGGATAAGTGATATTCATAATATGAAGAGACAAAGTAGGTCTCCCCCCAATTTTAAGCCTCAAGGAAGGATACCTAGATAGAGATCACTACGATATCGCGGTTTTCCTGTTGAAGACTTTTCCGGTTATACTTCTGTATCCAGAAATTATTCTTCACCATCACATGCTTCTAAATGGTGTAACAGTGAGAGGATCTTTCAGGATTCCCTTTGGGAGTATGATGAACCTAGACATCCAAGAGAGAGAAGTCCTTCCAGAAGTTTTTCACAGAGGAATAGGCTTGAAGACATGGATTCCCGTATACGGATGAAACCAGATGAATACTATGAGCCAAATTATTCTAAAAGGTTTCAGGAGGAGTATTGTGGTTATGGCAGGGGATCCAAGCATGATGGAAGCCGTGATGACCAAAGAGGTAAAAATAATAGGTATGAAGTGCTCCATCCTGAAGTACATTTGGAAAACAATGATAATATGAGATGTCTTCATTATGATGACGATATCAGTGCTCACAACCTGAGACAAAAATCATCAGGGTTTCAACCGCAGCGAAGTCCAAGGTCATTTGATAGAAGCATTGATTTTCAAAATGTAGATTCACCTCAAAGAATCAAAGGAGGAATGGTCCCTTTTATACATGGTAGAGATGCGAAATCAAACATGGACTTAAAGCCCTTTAATGTTCGAGACGCTTGTGATGATATTATCTTTCAGAGAAGACCATCCTGATTGGTTGTTTTTGGCGACGGTGGCGGTATTAATGTCGGCTTTTGCCACTGATTACATGGTCGGCAACAGTCAGGGGCGGATGATAGGGGTGGACTATTAGGGATCAGCTTTATCCAATTAGTTTATACAAGGTTGATAGGAAAAGTATGGATGCATAGTAATTTTCTTAATGTTGAAAGTATGAAGCTTGTGATCAATGTTTAGTATCGAAACTTGTGATGAGATGTGTTATCTCAATGCATAGTGTGTTCTAATTTCTTTTTTTGGAAGCTCAATGCTCCTCTCTTTGGAAATCTTTGATGCTTTGAATAAGTTTATGTTTCTTAAAAAATGTTAGCTCTAAATTTTCTTTAAAAATGGATAAAGTTTATACCATTTCTACTTCTATTATTGAGCACGATATCAAAAAAATCAATATACATTACTTTGATCATCATAGAATAAATTGTTTTTTATTTGAAAGTAAATGTCTAATTTGATACGATATCATAGTTATTTCATTTACCAAAAGAAGACATTGTTGTTTTATATAATAAGTAATCATTTATTTTGCTGTTTTTGTAGAACAACAATTATGCATCCAAATAGAAGTTGGATCAATAATCATGTTTGCCTAGATGGATTTGGTATTACAGATGAGTATCAAATGTGAAAGTGAAGGGATAGATACTACTCTAGAGGGGGGGTGAATAGAGTTATCAAATTTTGCACAGACAAAACTTAATAGTCTACCCAACTCCCTTGGAGTGAGGTGCGGAATGAAACGATTATAGATATTAATTTAACCTCAAAGCCTAGCACAAGTGTTGTGTACAAACACAAGCTAACTGTAATTACAGTTAAGCTTGGAAAAACCTAACCAGCAACTAGCAGCCTAGTTATATCTAATCACAGCCACAGTACAGGAAATAAACAATTGAATCCAGACGACACAAGGAGATTTATAGTGGTTCCCCAAACAACTTGGGTACGTCCACTCTTCTACCCACACGGTAGGAATCCACTCAGGTTTTTGATCAGGTGCCCTGCCACCAACAGAATCTGATTCAGGTAGATTCAGAAACCCTTTAGACTTTTGATTAGGTGTCTAAAAACCAAGCACAGGTTTTTGATCAGGTGCCCTGCCACCAAGGGATACTTTTGAAGGGAGTAATAACCCTGTACAGGAGGGGGAAGAAGGTTAAGATGTCTTCTCTATTTTACAATAGATTAGAGAAGCACAAAAAGCTTGCACTGAGCTAGAATGCTCTAAAGAATCAAGGCTCCCCCTGGCTCAAAGATGTCCAGGTGAAGTCTTGCTTCAGTGCAGAAAACTCTTCAGAAAATTCTGAAGGAAAGAGCTACAAGAAGAAAATAAATAACAAAAAGAAATCTCTTCAAGCAGCTATTCTTCTTCTTCTTCTTCTTCAAAGAAACTCTGAGTTGAACTTCCTGAAAGCAGGAGAACTCAGGTGAAGAAGAGATGAAGATCTTAACACTTCTCAGTTAGATGGAGTTTGCTGAGAGCAGGAAGCTTGAGCTTGAAGAAGGCTTGAGTGCTTTTGAATATGTGGGTAACACTAGCTTTAATCCTTCTGCAAAGGGTTCTTTTTATATTAGCAGCAAGCAACGGCTCTCTTCCATTTGAATTCTTTGTCTTCTTCTGAGCCTTGAGACCTGGGCTGTAAATATCAAAGAAGACAGAAATATCTCTGCAGCAAAACATTCTATAAAGGGAATAAATCACTTTCTAAGAAGCTGCAGGTTTAAATCAAATAAACAGAGGACTAAATAAAGTCACATCAGAAATAAACTCTTTATAGCAAAGAAGAAGACTTTTCAGTCCAACGGCTATAAAGGGGTTGACAGCAGATAAAGTAATTTAAATAGACAGCTAATAAGACAAACAACTTTATCTTAAAAGATTTGAACTCAGGCAAATAGAATGAAGTAAATAATGCCTGGAAACTTTATCATACAGCTTGAAATAATGTGCCAGAAAATGTATTAAATAATTAAATATAATAAATAAATACAAAATACAAAGGCAGGCAGAAAGCGTCGAACGACCTTCGGAGATCGTCGACCGACGCACGGAGATCGTCGATCTATCGGGCAAATAGTCGAACGATCCAGATAGTCGACCTATCGAAGAAGATAGTCGAACTACCCCGGGAGATAGTCGATCTATCAGAGCAGATAGTCGAACTACCAGATAGTCGATCTATCAGGACAGATAGTCGAACTATCAAGCGCACAGAGATAGTCGACCTATCAGGCAGATAGTCGACCTACCTCAGAAAACAGATAGTCGACCTATCAACAGATAGTCGACCTATCAACAGATAGTCGAACTATCAGCGCAGAACAGATAGTCGACCTATCAACAGATAGTCGAACTATCAGCGCAGAACAGATAGTCGAACTATCAACAGATAGTCGAACTATCAGCGCAGAACAGATAGTCGACCTATCAACAGATAGTCGAACTATCAGCGCAGAACAGATAGTCGAACTATCAACAGATAGTCGAACTATCAGCGCAGAACAGATAGTCGACCTATCAACAGATAGTCGAACTATCAGCGCAGACCAAGGCGTCGACCAACTGATAGACGATCGTCGATCAGTCGATAGACGATAGTCGAACGGCGTTCGACTATGGTCGAACGAAAAACCTACTTAACCAAATTCTCAATTTGGAAAAGCGAGGACTCTACAGCTAGACTCCTAACCATTGACCATAGATATTTCTTGGGTCAAGGAGCACAAAGGAGAGGACTAAACTCAAATCAAACTAGGGTACCAACAATCTCCCCCTATTTGAGTTAGGTCTCTCAGAAACTAAAACAGCTAGCAATAGAATACTAAAAATAATTTAAGCAAAATAATCAATAAACTGGCAGATTGTCAATCAGATAAATAAATATAACACAGCAGTTAATAAACTATTATGAATCTTTAGAGTCAGGTAATGGATCAGAAGAACTAGAGACAAAAGAAATTTTTCTAAGCGGGTCATCTGATTCCTTCTTTGACATCTTTAAATCCTGCACTCCAAGTATCTTTAGCTCTGTAGCTCTGGGGACAACAGCTTCAGGATGTTTTTCCATGTACTTTGCTGGATCAAATATCTCAGGATTGACTTGGAATTTCTCAAATTCTTTCTTTCTATATGCTGACATCGTAGTAAATCCAGTTGTATCTTTACCTTCAGCTCTTGCTTTTCTTATTTGGGCTGCCCCTACAAGCTCTTGAAAGCGAGCCATCCTAAAATTAGGATCGAGCTCGGGATTTTCATATACGGGCTCTGGAGAAGCAGCATCAGCTATTATATCTAGATAAGACATTAAAGGACTTAGCAAAAAAGGAACTTGCTAGAAGGTTTTAAAACACTGTAAACTATTTACCTTTTGAAATACTTTTCTCAGATTGAACTGGAGAAGGAGATGGGGAAAAAGTTGGTCTTTGGGCCACAACCTCCTTCATTGGTCTTTGAGAACCATAAGATGATTTGCTTTGAGAACTTTGATGACCTTGCCTTGGTTGGTGCTGAGCAGATGCAGATTTTCCATAGGCGGCAGATTGATTAGCAGGTAGATTCCCAGAGGTTCTTGCACCTGGAGGTGGAGGAGGACCTTTGGGAGTCCATCTGGAGACTGGACTGTCATACCTCTTAGTTCTCTTCCTTTCTTTTTGCTGATTTTTCGAGAACCACATCCAATGCTTAAAATCTTTAGATTTGGGGTCAATGCCCTTCAAAATATAATACGGAGTGTCATTATCCTTATTTGGAGGTGGAGGAGCAGCTTTTCTCTTCTTTGCGGTAGATTTCTTTCTCTTTGATTTTTCAGAAATATCAGACTCATCATCATCATCAGAATGGGATGATGGAGGGTTCTCATAGGGATCATAGGCTTCTGAGACAGCCTTTTCTTTAAGCTTTGAAGCAGATTTCTCCCTTTCTTCTTCTATGGCATCCAAAGCCAGAAGGGAGTCTAAATCTAAACCAGGAGAGTCATCCCAGATGGATGACTTCTCAACTTGCAAATCTTTCTCTTTTTCTTTTAAAGATAAAACTCTTAAGTCCCATGCTGCTCTTGCTTGAATTTCTTCCAAACTCAGAACCGGAGAGTCAACTTTGACCTCCTCTTTTTCAGACTCATCTTCTTTATTATCCAGGAATGATTCTAACTCAGGGTCATCTTGAATATTTGGAATACTTGGTACAGCCTCAGAAATAACTTTTATTATTTGGGCAGCTAAATCTTCTCTAATAATATCTGTAAAATTATGAATATAGATCTGCTAAATAAACAGATATCATTCCTTCAATGTATTCACAGACTATCAAATTAATAGATTCATCGACAAAACGAATGAAAGAGTTACCTTCATATTTAACCATCTCCCAGCAATCATTCAGATAAGAAGTTACAATTCCTTCCAGGAATCTAACTATCATAGGAGTGGTTAGATCTTCTAAGCATACTTTCACAGCAATTTCAGATAATAGTATTCCATCTGCTATTTCTTTCTCAGTCAAAACTGGAGCTGCAACTTGCTCAACTGGAGCAATCTCTTCCTGAACAGTCATAACAACATCTGGAACTTCTTCTGGCTCAACTTGAGCAGATTCTGGCTGGGCAGACAAGACTGAATCTTTCACAACTGGAGGAGAGGCAGGAAGGCCTGAGACATCTTCATTGAACATCTCCCCCTGCCTGATTTCAGTAGCTACTGAAACCAGGCACCTAGAGGTAGATGGCTCAGCAGACTTTGAGATGGATTGGATGGAGGCAGCCAAACGATCAATGGAGGCGGCAAGGGGAGCGATTGCCTCGTCAATCATGATTTTGATTGATGGGGTAATCAGCTCCACAATGCACGAGATGATCTCAGGAGAGATTTCAAAAGAAGATGGATGAGAGGAGGATGGAGCAGCAGCAGATATGGTAGGGATGCTGGGATGAGAAATAATGGGGACTGGGGATCGAGCTGGAGATACAGCAGGAGAATGAGCAGGGGATGGAGAATGAACTGGGGAATTAACGGGAGATGCATGAGGAGTAAGAATTCTCTCTGCTCCTAACAAATCGAAACTAGGAGCAGATATCCTAGCCAGATATGCAGGGAGAGGAGAGACTGGAGGGGAAGAAGAAACAACCGTAGTTATTTCAGGTGCAGCAGAAGAAGAAGGTCGTACCTCAGCTGAAGTTGATGGTACTTCAACTGAGGCAGACGGCAAAGCAGAGGAGGAGGAAGGGAGAGCTGAGCCAGCTTCACTAGGTTGAGGAGCGACTGAAACAGTCCTTGTGTCCTCAGATTGTGCTGGAGCAGATTTCACGAACGTCCTCTTCCACTTGGAGAACAGATGGGGATCCATCTTCTTGCTGGCATTGATGGTTGTTGCGGCAGAACTCAGCAGCTGGGGGAATTTCTCCTTCAGAAAAATACCTATAACCCTTCCGAGGGTAACTTCCTTCTTTCCTGTCTTCTTCCTGATTAAATCAAACAGAACAGCAGCCCAATCGATCCTTTTACGATTAACAATTGCACACATAAGTGCGAATTGCTGCCTTGTTATGTTATCATGGGCGGAGTGCTTGCCCAAAAGCACTTTTCCAACTATCTCAGCGAGGAACTTGATTTTGAAGGGGAAGTTTACCTTGAGCAGCTTGGTGGGAATGCCCTCGGCATGTCCCAGCTCGACCAGCATCCTTCCGAACTCCTGAGCATCTTGCTCATAATCTTCATCACCAATAACTAAACCGAAAACATCAGAAAGAACGGCCGGAGTCAGGGTAGCTTCTACTCCGCCGATGGTACCGATCATCGCTTCGTCTGTGGAAGACGACGTGAAAGCCCATTCTTTTATTTCTGGAATATTAATCTTGATCCTTTCAGACATCAGCTTCTCTAAACCTTGATCTCTGCAAAGCTGGAGAACTTCCACTATCCCGGCATCGCAACTGCTGAAAGCTTCAAAATCTACACTGAAACCTGCATCGAACTTGACGACGGCTAGAACAGCTGGAGAAATCGCCATTGATCTGCTGGAGAAACGCGAGAAGGAGGAGGAAGACGAAGGGGACGGAGCAGCAGAAAATCGCAAGCGGGAAAGCAGAATGCGAAAGGGCACGCTCCGTCGACGATAAAGCAACAGATCTTTTAACCTAGGTCGACTATCGGCTTTATATTGAACCGGATATAGTCGGTCTATTAAAAAGATCTTGACCCGATGGTTGAACGGTCGTTCGACGATCGGCTCAGAAGCAGAGTAGTCGGACAATCGTTCGACTATTTCTGGCTTCTCAAACAACAGGCTGTCGTCGTCCAGAGATCGACGATGAGCCCAAGCCGTTCGACGATGGTCGAACGTCGATCGACGATCTTCAAACAGATAAGCTATCATTAACCAGAGGTCGACGATAGGCTTAAACCGTTCGACTATCTTCGAACGTCGTTCGACTATCTTCAAACAGACCTCAACATAGGCAGATATCGTCACACTTAGTCTCGTCCATTGATCATGCCTAGTTGGACTAAAAAGAACAGATGCTTCTGTTCATCTAAAGGCTTGGTGAATATATCACCTCTCTGAAACTCAGTGGATATGAACTCAAGACAGATCTTGTTCTTTTCCACACAATCTCTCAGGAAATGGTGCCTAATCTCAATGTGCTTCGTTCTAGAGTGGTGCACTGGATTTTGTGCAATTGAGATAGCACTGGTACTATCACACATGATCTTGGTGTTCTTGTGTGAGTAACCATAATCCACAAGCTGGTTTTGAATCCACAGGATCTGTGAACAACAACTAGCAGCTGCTATATATTCAGCCTCTGCAGTTGAAGTTGAGACAGAAGCCTGTTTCTTACAGAACCAAGAGACCAATCTCTCTCCCAGGAACTGACAAGTTCCTGAGGTGCTCTTCCTGTCAACTCTGCAACCAGCATAATCAGAATCAGAATATCCAATTAATTCAAACTCTGACTCAGCTGGGTACCAAAGTCCTAGATCTGGACATCCTTTCAGGTATCTCAGGATTCTCTTTAAAAGAATCAGATGAGATTCCTTGGGGTTGACCTGGAATCTAGCACAAAGGCATGTAGCAAACATTATATCTGGCCTACTTGCAGTTAGATATAATAGGGAACCAACAATGGCCCTATAATTCTTTTGATCAACTGGCTTGCCGTGATCATCAGAATCAATAACTACATTAGTAGCCATGGGTGTAGGCATTGCTGAAGCATCAGCCATCCCAAATTTCTTTACCAATTCCTTGGCATATTTGGATTGGGAGATGAAGATACCATCAGCATCTTGCTTAACTTGGAGACCAAGAAAGTAAGACAGCACACCCATGCTACTCATCTCAAACTTAGAGTGCATCAAGTTGGAAAACTTTTTGCAAAGTTTGGGATCAGTGGAGCCAAAGATAATATCATCTACATACACCTGAACTAACAGGATTGTGTCCTTGTGATGCTTAACGAAAAGGGTTCTATCAACTACTCCCCTAGTGAAGTTGTGCTCTAACAGGAAACTAGCTAAGGTCTCATACCAGGCCCTAGGAGCTTGCTTTAGCCCATAAAGAGCTTTTTGCAACTTAAAAACATGAGAAGGCTGAGTTGATGAAACAAACCCTGGTGGTTGTTCAACAAACACCTCTTCCTTAAGCTCACCATTCAGGAATGCACTTTTGACATCCATTTGGAACACCTTAAACTTCATGTAGGCTGCATAGGCCAAGAAGATCCTTATTGCTTCTAGCCTTGCAACAGGAGCAAAGGTTTGGTCATAGTCTATACCTTCCTCCTGTCTGTAGCCCTGAGCTACAAGCCTAGCTTTATTCCTTACAATTATTCCATTTGCATCTAACTTGTTTCTATACACCCACTTGGTGCCTATGATCAGTTGGCCTTTAGGTCTTGGAACCAAAGTCCAAACTTTACAACTCTCAAACTGATTGAGCTCCTCTTGCATTGCAATGATCCAGTGGGGATCTAGCTCTGCATCTTTAAAGGTGAGGGGTTCAACCTGTGAGAGGAAACAAGCATGCATCACATCCTGTCTTAATTGATGTCTTGTTTGCACACCAGCTGATAAGTCTCCAATCACTTGAGATGTGGGGTGATCTCTAAGTGTGACAATATCAGCAGGTGGGATGTGATCTTCAGCAACAGTTGGGATTAATTCCTCAGGAGGAATTTGATTTATTGTTGGTGGAACAACAACAGCTTCAACAGCTTCAGCAATGTCTTCATCACTGTCTGATTCAGTGATCTGAAGAGTTGAAAGTTGAAGGATTTCTTGAGGGGCATCATGTACCTGCAAGGAACTGGAGGGAGGAGAATTTTCCTTCTCCTTGTAAAACATCTGATGCTCATCAAATGATACATGCACAGATTCTTCTATCTTACAGGTTGATTTGTTATAAACCCTATAAGCTTTGCTTACTTGGGAATATCCAAGCATGATTCCCATTGAAGCTTTTGCTTCAAACTTTCTAATATATTCTTTATTATTGTTATGAATATACACAATACAGCCAAAAATTCTAAAGTAATTAATTTTTGGTTTCTTTCCTTTAAGCAACTCATAAGGAGTTTTACACTTAAGTTTGTGTATCAAACTTCTATTTAAGACATAGTTGGCTGTACTAACAGCTTCTGCCCAATAGGATAGAGGCATGTTAGCATCTGCCAACAATGTGCTAGCAGCTTCAATTAGTGTTCTATTCTTCCTTTCAACTACCCCATTTTGTTGGGGAGTTCTAGGAGCTGAGAAGCTATGTTTGATACCTTCTCTCTCACAGAATTCTTGCATGAGAAGAGATTCAAACTCAGTACCATGATCACTTCTGATCAAGGCCACATGAGTAGAGTACTCAGTCTGCACACAAAGTAGAAAGTCTGTAAGGGCTTTGAAGTTATCAGACTTAGTTCTCAAAAAGAAAACCCAACTGAACCTAGAGAAGTCATCTATAATTACTAATGTGTAATACTTCCCTCCTAAACTCTGTACATTTATTGGGCCAAACAGGTCCAAATGTAATAAATACAGGATCCTAGGAGAATCACTTTTGTTTACAGACTTAAATGAGTTCTTGGTTTGCTTGCCTAGCTGACAAGCCTTGCAAAGGTTCTCCTTCTTGTAGGGGCAAGAAGGTAAACCTCTAACAAGGTTGTGCTTAGATAACCTAGATATATTTTTCAGGTTTACATGACTAAGCCTTTTATGCCATAAAGAATTATTATTAAGGGTTAATTCATTAAACAGGCAGATTTCAGAGTGAGATGAATTAAAATCTACTAAATATATATTGCCTATTCTATTACCTATTAAAACAACATTATTATTTAAAGTAATATTGCAAGAGGAGTTAGAAAAAGAAACCTGGTAGCCAGCATCACATAGCTGGCTAACTGAGATCAGATTATGCTTCAGTCCATTGACATAAGCAACTCTCTTGAATGTAACAGCTCCAATCGTGATCTTGCCATATCCTTCTGTCTGACCACAGCTGGAGTCTCCAAAGATAACCTTTGGGCCGAGCTTAGCTTTGTACTTTGATAGAAGCTCTTTGTTTCCTGTCATATGCTTAGAGCATCCACTATCCAAATACCACTTATTTTGAGTGATTGGATAGGCCTTCACCTGCAAAACAACTATTTAGACAGAGTGGACCCAGGTAACCTTGGGTCCCTTGTTTTTCACATAAGAAAAACTGGAAATATAAGAGAATGCAGGCTGAGGGTGATAACCTAGTGGGTGAGATCTCCTAGGTGGGATTCTCCATGCTGATGATGGGTCAACAAACCTAGGGTTTCTATTCTCATTTAGGTTTCTATGGAATGGATTATGATTTTGAAAATCGTATTGAAATCGTTGATCGACGTTCGACGATGGGCGCTCCGATCGTCGACCTTCGTTCGACCATGGAGCTTCCGATCGTCGAGCTTCGTTCGACGCTCTTTGCATTTCTTTGAAAAATTTCTTTCTCTTTTCTCTCTTAGCCTTATTTAATGTTTTATTTACAAGGTTTACTTGCTCAGTGTTCTTCTTTCCACTAGCTGAAATGAAGTTCACTGGAGTTGAAAGGTTATTTTTAAGCAAGACTGGGGGTTCACTGGGAGAAGCTCCTAAGCCTAGTTTATCATTACCTGACCTAGTGTTAGCCATGCTGGTAATTTCTAACAGCTTAAGGCTTCTACCATTAAGGGATTCTTCTAATCTCTTAGACTTAGCTAATTCTATTTTAAGAAATTTAATTTCTTCACTACAAGTAGTGAGATCTTCCTTTAACCTAATGTTTTCAGAGGCTATTAATTCAGAGTCAGCTAGCCTATTTCTAAGTTCTTTTATCTCCTTTTCTGAACTAATTAAATCTAAACATAAAGATTTAAATTCTAACTTAAATTCTTCAGAAGTAAAATCATAAGATGAAAGTACCTCATCTTCAGTGGGCATTTCTTCATCAGAATCAGAACTCTCTGCAGCAGAGTGGTTGCTGCAGGCATCTATTGCCATGAGGCAAATTTCTTTGGCCTTCTTCTCTTCCTCATCTTCACTGGAGCTTGATGAGGAGGATTCTTCATCAGAATCACTCCAGGTTTCAGCAATGAAACCTCTCTCCTTCTTCTTGTTTTTGTAGGAGGATGGCTTGGAGTGCTTCCTGTGTTGTTCTTTGTCTTTTCTCTTTTCCTTGTTCTTCTCCTCTGGACACTCTGGCAAAATGTGTCCAGGCTTCCTGCAACCATAACATATAATTTCTTTAGCAGGAGAGCGATCATACCTTGGTTTGTCTTCATAGCATGAAGACTTCTTTCTGAATTCTTTTCTCCCCATCTTGAGGAATCTCTTGGCAAACAGTGCCATAAGTTCCTCATTGGATTGGCTGCCTTCAGAAACATCTGCAGCCTTAAGAGCTAGAGATTGCTCTTTTCTTGTTGGAGTGGGGGTCTTGGCTTCAGCTTCTGCTTCTCTGGTCTTCAGCACTTGCTCAAAAGACTTGAGCTTGCCGAGGAGAGCTTCAGTTGAGATCTCATTGGTACTTCTGGCTTCTTTGATGGGCCAGATTCTTAGATCCCATGTGCTAGGGAAGCACATAAGAATCTTATCATTGACCTCTGTCAATGATATGTCCTTGTCCAGGGTCCTCAGCTCATTGATGATTGAGCTGAGCCTGGTGTACATTGCTTCAACTGATTCAGCATCAGTCTTCTTGAAATTCTCATACTGTGAGATCAGGTTGGACCTTCTGTCCTTCCTTTCATCAGCTGAACCAGCTACAATCTGGTTCAGTGTGTCCCACATGGCCTTTGCTGAGGAGCAGTCAGCCACCTTCTGGAACACTTCATCAGACATAGTCTGAGCCAGTATGTTCATTGCTTTGGCATCAGCAATTTTAGCCTTCTTGTATTCATCATTATAATCTGGAGGAGGCACTGCACTCATATCAGATGATGAGGCAGTGGCAGCAGCAGGTGCTCTTGGGGGACCTGACAAAATAGAAGCAAAAATACTTTCATCAATAGAATTCATATAAAGTTTGATCCTTGCCTTCCAGATGCCAAACTTTGCTAAGTTGCATGCTGGAGGTCTGGTGCTTGAATAATCCTTAGACTGGGCCATGATAGTGAATATCTATAAGCTCTTGGTATCTATCAGGATCTTGTGACTTAGGTGTTAGCCTATACAGTCAGTCAACCTCCCTCTGATACCAATTGAAAGTGAAGGGATAGATACTACTCTAGAGGGGGGGTGAATAGAGTTATCAAATTTTGCACAGACAAAACTTAATAGTCTACCCAACTCCCTTGGAGTGAGGTGCGGAATGAAACGATTATAGATATTAATTTAACCTCAAAGCCTAGCACAAGTGTTGTGTACAAACACAAGCTAACTGTAATTACAGTTAAGCTTGGAAAAACCTAACCAGCAACTAGCAGCCTAGTTATATCTAATCACAGCCACAGTACAGGAAATAAACAATTGAATCCAGACGACACAAGGAGATTTATAGTGGTTCCCCAAACAACTTGGGTACGTCCACTCTTCTACCCACACGGTAGGAATCCACTCAGGTTTTTGATCAGGTGCCCTGCCACCAACAGAATCTGATTCAGGTAGATTCAGAAACCCTTTAGACTTTTGATCAGGTGTCTAAAAACCAAGCACAGGTTTTTGATCAGGTGCCCTGCCACCAAGGGATACTTTTGAAGGGAGTAATAACCCTGTACAGGAGGGGGAAGAAGGTTAAGATGTCTTCTCTATTTTACAATAGATTAGAGAAGCACAAAAAGCTTGCACTGAGCTAGAATGCTCTAAAGAATCAAGGCTCCCCCTGGCTCAAAGATGTCCAGGTGAAGTCTTGCTTCAGTGCAGAAAACTCTTCAGAAAATTCTGAAGGAAAGAGCTACAAGAAGAAAATAAATAACAAAAAGAAATCTCTTCAAGCAGCTATTCTTCTTCTTCTTCTTCTTCAAAGAAACTCTGAGTTGAACTTCCTGAAAGCAGGAGAACTCAGGTGAAGAAGAGATGAAGATCTTAACACTTCTCAGTTAGATGGAGTTTGCTGAGAGCAGGAAGCTTGAGCTTGAAGAAGGCTTGAGTGCTTTTGAATATGTGGGTAACACTAGCTTTAATCCTTCTGCAAAGGGTTCTTTTTATATTAGCAGCAAGCAACGGCTCTCTTCCATTTGAATTCTTTGTCTTCTTCTGAGCCTTGAGACCTGGGCTGTAAATATCAAAGAAGACAGAAATATCTCTGCAGCAAAACATTCTATAAAGGGAATAAATCACTTTCTAAGAAGCTGCAGGTTTAAATCAAATAAACAGAGGACTAAATAAAGTCACATCAGAAATAAACTCTTTATAGCAAAGAAGAAGACTTTTCAGTCCAACGGCTATAAAGGGGTTGACAGCAGATAAAGTAATTTAAATAGACAGCTAATAAGACAAACAACTTTATCTTAAAAGATTTGAACTCAGGCAAATAGAATGAAGTAAATAATGCCTGGAAACTTTATCATACAGCTTGAAATAATGTGCCAGAAAATGTATTAAATAATTAAATATAATAAATAAATACAAAATACAAAGGCAGGCAGAAAGCATCGAACGACCTTCGGAGATCGTCGACCGACGCACGGAGATCGTCGATCTATCGGGCAGATAGTCGAACGATCCAGATAGTCGACCTATCGAAGAAGATAGTCGAACTACCCCGGGAGATAGTCGATCTATCAGAGCAGATAGTCGAACTACCAGATAGTCGATCTATCAGGACAGATAGTCGAACTATCAAGCGCACAGAGATAGTCGACCTATCAGGCAGATAGTCGACCTACCTCAGAAAACAGATAGTCGACCTATCAACAGATAGTCGACCTATCAACAGATAGTCGAACTATCAGCGCAGAACAGATAGTCGACCTATCAACAGATAGTCGAACTATCAGCGCAGAACAGATAGTCGAACTATCAACAGATAGTCGAACTATCAGCGTAGAACAGATAGTCGACCTATCAACAGATAGTCGAACTATCAGCGCAGAACAGATAGTCGAACTATCAACAGATAGTCGAACTATCAGCGCAGAACAGATAGTCGACCTATCAACAGATAGTCGAACTATCAGCGCAGACCAAGGCGTCGACCAACTGATAGACGATCGTCGATCAGTCGATAGACGATAGTCGAACGGCGTTCGACTATGGTCGAACGAAAAACCTACTTAACCAAATTCTCAATTTGGAAAAGCGAGGACTCTACAGCTAGACTCCTAACCATTGACCATAGATATTTCTTGGGTCAAGGAGCACAAAGGAGAGGACTAAACTCAAATCAAACTAGGGTACCAACAAAATGGAGGGTTAAAGGATTCATAGAATTATGTCAACAATATCCAAGATATATGGACCGAGAAAAAAATTCGATGTTCATGTTACGATTGTGGAAGCTTAAAATTTCTTGTGCCTAATATGGTCAAGTTTCACCTCATTTCTAGAGGTTTTGAGCGTGGTTATATTAATTGGGTAAGGCAAGGTGAGCCATATTGGGATGAACCATCCATTAAAGCACATACTAGTCATATGCAAGAGCAAATAATGTTTGAGCTGAGGGTTATTGAAGAACAACAATGTACTTTGATTGATATGATTTTTGATGTAGCTGGTCCTGAATTTAAATGTGATACTAGAGATCATGAGCCAGAAGACCCTAACATAACTGCTAAAAAGTTCTTTGAACTGAAGGATGCCGCAAAAAGTCCTCTTTGGCCTGGTTGTGAGGAATATTCAGAGTTATCAGTATTGTCAGAACTTTTAAACATCAAATCTGAATCAAACTTGAGCGAGAGACATTTTAATCGGTTTTTAAAGGCATTTTTTTCTGATGCTCCCGAAGGGACATAAACTACCCGATAGCTTTTATTCAAGCAAGAAGGTGGTTGCTCCACTCGATCTTGGCCTTCCGAAGATTGATGTTTGTGAAAATGATTGAATGTTATATTGGAAATATGATGAAAAGTTGCAAGAATGTAAGGTATGCCGACACCCTAGATTCATGCCTAGAAATCGACGGGGGAGTAAAAAGCATAAAGATATATCATTTAAACATTTGAGTTACTTACCACTTACACAGAGACTACAAAGGTTGTACATGTCAAAAACCATTGCAGAACATATGAGATGGCATAAGGAAAATATCGGTGATGAGGGAAAATTATGCCATCCACGGGACGGTGAGGCTTGGAAGCACTTTGATAGGACTCAACCTACCTTTGCAGCCGAGCCATGAAATGTTAGACTTGCTCTTTCCACCGATGGATTTAATCCACATAATCAAGGATCTAGAACTTACTCGTGTTGGCCAGTTATTATTACACCTTATAATTTACCTCCTTGGATGTGCATGAATCGACCTTATATGTTTCTCTCTTTACTCATGCCAGGTCCAAAGAGTCTAGGTAGGAGCTTGGATGTTTATTTAAGACCTTTAATAGATGAGTTGAAGATTTTATGGGATGTTGGGGTTGAGACTTATGATGTGTCAAAAAACAAATTTTCAGATGAGGGCAACATTAATGTGGACTATCAGTGACTTTCCAGCATACGGAATGTTATCGGGTTGGAGTACATATGGTAAGTTGGCGTGTCCATATTGCATGAATCATATCAAGTCTTTTAGACTTAAACATGGTCGAAAACCATGTTTCTTTGATTGCCAACGTAAAATTTTACCATTAGATCATCCATATAGATATCAAAGAGACAACTTCACCAAGGGAATGATTAAGACGATGCGCCTCCTATTCAATTAATTGGTCATGAGCTCGAAGCTATAGTTACATTCTTACCAAAGATTGACTTTGGTAAGACAAAGGACAAGGATAAAATAGAAGGGTTTGGCAAGTCTCATAACTGGTTAAAAAGAAGCATCTTTTGGGAATTACCTTATTGGAAAACAAATCTGATTCACCATAATCTAGATGTGATGCACATTGAAAAAAATATGTTTGATAATGTATTTAACACTATTATGGATATAAAAAGTAAGACTAAGGATAATGTAAAAGCCTTTCTAGACCTTCAAAACATATGTAGGCGCCGTGATCTTGAGCTCAAGGAGGTGAATGGGAAACTTCTTAAACCCAAGGCAAGTTATACATTATCTAAGGATGAATGAGGGGTTGTACTAAAGTGGGTAAAAAATTTGAGCCTTCCAGACGGGTATGCATCTAATTTAGGTAGATGTGTTAATTTGGAGGACTATAGTATGCATGGAATGAAGAGTCATGATTGTCATATTTTTATGGAGAGATTGTTTCCTCTTGCTTTTTGAGATTTATTACCAGAGGTTGTGTGGAATGGCTTAACTGAATTAAGCTAATTTTTTAGAAACTTATGCTCAACAACTCTTTATGAGTCGGATATGAAAAAAATGGAGGTGAACATAGTTGTAATCTTATGCAAACTCGAGAAAATCTTTCCTCCAGCTTTTTTTGATTCCATAGAGCATTTGCCAATACATTGGCATACGAAGCAAGGGTTGGTGGGCCTGTTCAATATCGCTGGATGTATCCCTTTGAGAGGTAATTATCTCTTGAAAATTACTTTCTTATTGCATGTTATATATACTAACTTTGATATTTATAGGTTCTTGAACACATTGAAACGTAAAGTAAAGAACAAGGCACGTGTAGAAGGATCAATTGTTTAAGCTTACTTGATTGAAGAGACTTTAACTTTTTGCTCTCATTTCTTTGCTCATGATGTAGAAATAAGATCTAGAAGTACAGGGGGCAATGAGAATGTAATTCAAGTTGAAACATATAGTCGTTTATCTATGTTCAATTGTACAAGTCGGCCATTTAGCCCAAAAGATCCCATGCGTATTTTAACTCCGCTTGAGAAGGATGCATGCACGATATATATTTTGTTGAGCTGCCCTGAGATCTCTAAATATGTTGAGTAAGTAATATTATGGTTAATATTTTATAGTTATCATTACTGTTAATAATAGTAAGTAATATTAATTATGTAAGTGCTGAGAAGATATGTTTTGTAGGCTTTATGATGCCGAGAAACAAGCTGAACTACAAAATTTGACTCCCATGACATTAGGAGTTATGCGTGATAAAGAGTTTTCCATGTGGTTTAATACTTATGTAAGATGATATTTTATTAATACGTATATAGTTATATAATATATATTACTAACAATTTTTGTATGTTAATAGGTTGAAAATCCAGTCAACCAAATAAAAGACAGTGATATCAAACAATTTGCATATGGATTTAGTAGCATTGTTAAATGTTGGAATGGATATTTTGTGAATGATTATAGATTCCACACACTTGAGTATGGAGAAGGAAAGTCTACTATGAATAGTGGAGTTTGTGTTAATGAGAGTTATTATAATGATTCTAATGAAGAATATTATGGTGAATTATTAGAAATTCTTGAGTTGATTTTTAGGGCCTATCACAAATACTATAGTGATGTTCAAGTGTAAATGGTTCGATAATGGAAAAAGAGGAACAAAAGTTCATCCAAGATATAAAATCGTTGATATTAATAATGATCGTAGCATGGCTGAAGATAACCCATTTGTGATGGCTTATCAATGTCATCAAGTGTACTACACATCATATCCTTGGAGAAAGAAAGCTCTTGATCATCGTTGGCATGCAGTTTTCAAAGTTAAAGCCAGAAGCACATATGAGATAAGTGATACACCAGTAGGAGAATTTTACCAAGAGACTTCAACTATGAATCCAACTCATGTTGTACCAGATGATGACATTGTTCTAGTTGATATTCATCGTCAAGCGGAAGAAGTAAATCTGGATGAATTACAATCACTAGAGAGGGATCTTGAACACAATTTTGAGTCTTATGAGTTTGAAAAACGATCAACAAAATCATATGATGATGGATCAGATGATGCAGATTCATCAGAGAAAGAAGATGACATAACTTTCAATGATATACATGCTATATAACTTTTACGCTTGTGTAAGCTTTAGAATATACCTCTTGTGTTAGTTATATATACTTACTATCGTACATGCATTTTTTTTTATTTTCTTTGGTTGTAAATATGTGTTTTTAATATGTTTAAATTGATAATTTATTAATATGATTTGCAGTTACTTTGCGGACTAGAGGACGTGGAGGTAGATTATTATCTAACAAAAATCGAGATGATACTTTTTTGAGACTCTTAATGGAAGATATGAATCATCAATCAAGCACAAATTCTGACTTACACTGTGATACAAATGAGGAGCATGAGACGTCTGATGATGTGAATTGTCATGATTGCTCGCCTCCTGATATTGAGATGCCTCTTGACGTAGAGAAACATGAGCCAAAAAATGCAAATAATAAAGATGAGATTGAGCATGTTGAAGAGGGACAAGAGATACTCATCATTTCAGGAAAATGGTAATATTATCCCTTTAAAATTAAGTTTTTTAATTTTATTTTCTTATGATGTATCAATTATAAAAAGAAATACATTTGATAATGTAGTTTATTTAATTATATTGCTTTATATCATGTTTGCAGTTTCATTAGTACTTCTGCACCTCATTCTATGTTGAATTGTTTAAGAGGTTGGTTCAATGGAGTTTGGCCCACATTTAGTGCAATTCTAAATGATGTAAAACAAAATATGTTTAACATATTCAAGGAAAAAATATTTTGATTATTTCTCAGTTTTTATGTTACAATGGTTTGCATATAATATAAGTTTTTTGATAATTATAGGAAAAAATATACTTGGCGTGCTGCATCAACGGAGCAACAAGTATATAAAATTTGGAAAAGTTATTTTAGCAGAGTAATGGCTTCGGAAATGAGGCATATTTGAAATGCAGCAAAGTCAAGGTCTGCACCTCCACCGACGTGGATGCGAAGAGAAATTTTTGAAGGATTATGGGACATATGGGAAGCACATAAATTTAAAGATCTCCAAGAATGTAATCGCAAAAATTGACTCTCTGATAGAGATGGACAAGGGGTAGTAAAAAGCACCAGTGGAACCATTTCCATTCATCATCATGCTCATAGGATGGTAAGTGTTTACTATATGTTATAATTATCTATTTGCAAGCCATATAATAGGATGTTGTTAATTTTATTGTATGTTTACGAGAGGTATCGTCGGAAAACAACATTTGGAGGCAACTACCCCTTAGAGTAAATATTTAGGGGTGGGAGGGGGGGGGGGGGCTTTTTGTGCAAGGGTGTTATGAAATATAAACTTACACGAGAGGTTTTTGTAATTTTTAAAATAAGAGAGGTGCAACCTATAATTTTGCAAATTTAGAGGGGAGGTCCTGGTAAATGATCCTTTCTCCATATCTTAAATCTGAGTGAAATGTAATTTCATACTCTGTTTTATATTTGTTATTGTTTTTTGTTTATAGTTATGATACGGTTTCCGAAAATATGATCTTTGAGAGTCAATGATCCAAGCATAGTGAGGACCGAAATTAGAGATATCCTCACATAAGAACCAATACATGCATATTTGAAATTCAGTTTGGCACCCTTTAGAACAACGTTTTCTCCAGTTCACTGTAAAACATAGCCCAGTTCGTTAAAAAATAGCGAACTGGGCGCTGGGCAGCGCCTAGTTTGCAGTAAAATAATGCCCAGTTTGCTGCAAAATAGCGCCTAGTTCCCTGAAATATAGCCAACTGGGTGCTGGGCAGCACCCCGTTTGCTATAAAACAGCCAACTGGGCGCTAGGTAGCGCCCAGTTCACTGTAAAATAGCCAACTAGGCGCTATACAGTGCCCAATTTGCTGTAAAACAACAAATAACTCGGGGAGCTTGAGCTCTAGCTTTTTTCCATTTCTACAACAACGACGACGATATGAATCAATTCAAAAAAATTTTAGTTGAAGAAATTTTGCTAGGCATTGAATTATGGGATAAAATAAAGTAATACTGGTGTCATTATTTTGAGTGGAAAATGGTAGAAAAGAAAATTTAGTGTGTTATACTATCTGAATGTTTTGAGGGGAAAATGGTAGAAAAGAAAGTAATACTTGTCTTGATACTTATTATATTATAGTCTGTGGTAGGCTGGCAATTTCTAATTTAATTTTTTTCATTTGGGGTTGTTTTAACTTTCTTAGTTGCTTGCAATATCTCATTCATTTGCAAAATTACAATTTTCTAGATAATACTGTGTTTGAGAGGAAAAGTGCTCGTTTTGCTCTAGCAGTTTTTGATATTATTCTGATTAACATGTGAGAACTTGAATTCAATTTAATTTCATCTTTATTTATATTCATGATAACTTTAGAGGGGTGCTTCACTCAAGTGTTGGCATGCATTTCACTTTTTGTCTGGGCGCTGTCCAATGCCCAGTTGGCTGTTTTACAGTGAACTGGGCGTTGTCCAGTGCCCAGTTAGCTATTTTACAATGAACAGGGCACTGTCCAGTGCCCAATTGGCTGTTTTATAGCAAACTGGGCACTGTCTAGTGCCCAGTTGGCATTTTTACAGCGAACTGGGTGCTGGACAACACCTAGTTCACTGTTTTTCAGCGAACTAACAATGAACTAACAACAAACTGGGCGCTGGACAGTGCCCAGTTTGCTGTTGGACATCGCCCAGTTTGCTGTAAAATAGCCAACTAGGCGCTGTCCAGAGCCCAGTTGGTTGTTTTACAGCGAACTGGGCGCTGGATAGCGCCCAGTTGGCTATTTTTCAGCGAACTGGGCGCTGGACAACTCCCAGTTGGCTATTTTTTAGCGATTTGGGTGCTGGACAGTGCCCAGTTGGCTGTTTTTCAGCGATTTAGGCGCTGGACATCACCCAATTCGCTGTTTTTCACTGAACTGGGTGCTGGACAATGCCCAGTTCCCTATTTTTCAGTGAACTAACAGCGAATTGGGCGCCGAACAACGCCCAGTTGGCTGTTTTTCAACGAACTGGGCGCTATCCAGCGCCCAGTTGGCTATTTTACAGTGAACTGGGTGCTGGACAGCACCCAGTTCGCTATTTTTCAGCGGGGAAAATCCTCGGTCCGCTGATCGGACGATGCTTCATGTCTGGAACCAATCAGATCCTTGTAAAGGATATGGGGCCCATGCAGTTTTGACTTCTGTCATACAATTTTGCGCCCCCCAAGTTTAGGCATTTGATTGGATGCAGCGGATGATGCTCATGATCTGTTGATCGGACAGAAAAAAACCCTTTTTAGCAAATTGGGCGCTAGACAATGCCCAATTGGCTGTTTTTGGGCGAACTAACATCGAACTGGGCACTGTCCAATGCCCAGTTGGCAGTTTTACAGCAAACTGGGCGTTGTTACAGTGCCCAGTTGGCTGTTTTAAGTTGTGTGTGAGGGTTCCGTTCGATAGTACCTCCTCCCACATAACTCCAGCACATGGTTACTTTGCAATGATCCTACTTATTTTTTACTACATGATAGTGTCATCTATGATAAAGTAGCTCTGGCTACCTCTTACTTTAGTCTCTTCTCAAGGAGAACTCTATCTAGAGTTCTATTTACAATCATTGCTAGGGTGTTCTCCCTTGTCATTCCCTCTCTCCTTTAAAGAATTAGGCCTTGATTTTTTGTGTGTTTACATATATGTTGGGCACTAATACTCTCATCTTCAATCTCTCAAAAGCTATGGTTCTTTAATGACATGCAAAATTGTTAAGTATTTTTTTTGGTATTGTAGGTCAGGGATAATGGAGGAATTCCGGTACCTCATGAAAAAGTTTTTACTCGGACTCATCAAACAAATAAAGGGAAAGGGTCTGTTGTAGATGATAAATAAAAAAAAGCATTTGTAAGTTTTTTATTTATTATTTTTTGAAGAAATTGTAATGTATTGCTATTATTAAATATATTTCAATTTATTTTATAGGAGATTTATACTTCTAAGCTAAAGGAGAAGCAATCTGATCAGAGCTATTTACTTTCTACTCAAGGTTTATGCACATATTATCCTGAATTATGGGTTGAGGCATCAGGGGATCCAAAAAATGGCCGTTGTTATGGATTTGGTAATTCATATAGTGAAAATATGGCTCTCTTTGATACTAGCTCAAATAATAGCGTATAAGTTTAAAATGACAAGTACAAGGACCATCTTACAGATTTAGATATTCAATAAATGGAGATCAATAATAATTTTGAACGAAGAGTTGATGAAGTTGTTCAAAATATTGTTAAGAATACCGTTTCTATAGCTCTAGAGATGCACGATATTTATCAAGATCATCAATTTTCTTTCGGGCAGTTTACTTCTCCAGGACTATATAATTCTTCAGGTCATTTCTCTTCTCCAGGTCCTGGCTATTTTTCAACTGCAGCTCCCGAATATTATACTTCTCATGGTTATTTTCCAGTGCCAAGTCGTCATCCTCATGCTCAATATCAAGTTGAAAGTCAAGGTCATGCTTCTACACAATGTCAACCTCTTGAAAATCGTCATTCTTCAGATCCACAAATTACTCAATCATAGTTTTTGATTTTGTTTATTTTTGTGTAGTTTTGGGGTTCAATTCTATGTTAGATCACTTTATTTTTGTTATATTGATGTTTTGGTTATATATTAAATTTTGATGATCATGATGTATGAAAGTTTGATAATCATGATGTATGGAAGTTTGATGATGTATGGAAGTTGGATGATGTATGGAAGTTTGATGATGTATATAAAAATAATTGATAATATATATATGTAATTAGTTTGTTCATGTATGAAAACAAGTTTCATGTTATATTAAAGTTTGTTAATATATATGAAAATTTGGTTATATGAGGTCAATATTGGGTGTGCGCGCATCGTATATATTCAATCATGTGTCTTTTAATTATAGTGCATGTTATTAAAAATTTATGAACATCGCTTTAATCAAAATAGTATTGTACATCATAATTAATTAAAATTTTAATTTGGCTTAATTAAAAATAAAATTAATTAAAAATTATTTGTGATATATAGTGTTATTATTAAAATAAAATTGACACCAAATATTTTTATTATTAATTAATTTTAAAAAATGATTCATCATCAATTTATTCATGAAATAATGCATTATAAATATATTTATTTCTTTGATTTGATATTTATTAACATCAAAATTTGCAACAATTTTAATGCTAGGTAATCTTAGGATCAAAATTATTTGATGGTGATTAGCAACGAATTTTTTGTAGGTATTATCCCTTGCTAAATTAGCAAGCAAAATATTCGTTGCTAAAATATCCTTGTAAAACAACAACAAAAAACATCCTTGCTGAATTTAGCTATGCTCAATATAGAAAGGAAGTTGGTTTGTTGCTAAATTCCTTGCTAATATAAATTAACAACGAATTTTTTGATTTAGCAAGGGATTCTTAACCTAACTAATAAGGATTTTTCTTGTAGTGTTTGGTTAGACACTTGGTCACCCAAATAGGATTTCGCTCTTGTAATCCCTCAAGGAGAAAAACTCATGTTGATCTCTGTCCTATTCATACATTAGAATGTCACTATCATTGGGAAAAGTCACCAAGTACAAAAGAAATCAGAGGCAGGATTAGAAAATCGGCTAAGTAAACTATCAGGTGCAAAAGGCAAAAATCTAAGTAAAAGTTCGATTGCATCGACTTCTTGACTAAGTAGAAGTTCGACTGCATCGGCTTCTCAGCTGAGTAGAAGTTCGACTGCATCGACTTTATAGCTAAGGAAATAATGGACTGCATCGAAGGGATGGTTATATAAATGTTCGACTGCATCGAAGGCATGAACAAATAAAGATTCGACTGCATCTATTGCATGGTGACAGAATGTTTCTACAGGTTGAAATTGTTTTGTGTTAGGAGTTTCCTTATGTAAGACCCCATTTTTTTCTTTTTAAAGCACAGGGGTCTTAGGCCCAGAACCGCTGCTTTGCGGTGACACCTTCACACCCGGGAAGGTCATCACTACAAAACGTCAATCTTGCCGGCCAAATCGATCACAGAACAGTAGCAAAATATGTGAGTATGAAATAGAAGAACTTTACACATGTCCACAAAATTACAAATATAGTAAATAATCTCCATAAAGGGAGATTCCACAGAAATAATAAAGGTGCTAAAAATAGGGCTTATGCCCGGTACATCAATATCCTCACTACATATCACTCAGTGCGGAAGCAACATCTACTAACGATTGGGACTCACAGTCCCAGCTGTCTTAACTCCGGTGCTAGACAGTCCCATCTCCAAGCGTGCTGACCTCTGGGGCTGCTCCTCCATTCCTGGCTCCACGGTCCCCTAAAATGATGTGGTTCGAAAATTGTTAGTATAAAAGACTAAGTCCTATCATCCCCCACTCCTTCCCCCATGGCTCCTAGGCATCAAGCGGGGAGTAGGAAGGAGAGAGAATGAAGGTGGAGAATAACAAAGCAATAGGTGACGACAGAACTAATCTAGTAGTTCTAAGAGTATATGTGACAGTAAAGAAGGTATGAAAGACTGAATATATTACAAGTAACCTTAACTTATATGAAAACACATAAGCTAAGGGATCTTCTGCAAGGCTCCTATCATATAAAAAATCTCATACCAATTTATATGATAGGGTGTCGGTTTTCTAGCAAGTATATATATATCTACATAGTAAAAACCTTAACTTATAAGCACGCTCACGCGAGCTTATAAGCAAAGGGGTCATTTTGCAAGGCCTATTGTATACAATGCCCCATACCGTTTTATGCAATAGGTGTCAGGGGTTATATGCGAAGATAATGCTATGACATGTAAATATGCTATGATGTGATCATGTAAGTGCAACACACCCACTCGACTCTGTGCACACAGACCTTTTGTTCCCCCTTTCTGGAGCCTAACCTCCCAGGATACCTCCATAGTGGCAAATAGAAGCAGTGGGTTGGGCCTCGCCCACCTCTAAATCGATAATTGCACTACCAATCAGACCTATCGTATGCCTTGACGCTGGTGCACTAAGAGGAGCTCTTGCGTACTCTTGCTGGCTGGCGCACCGGACTTAATTTGGCGAAGTGCAAAACCACACTTGCCGAGTCAACGTATTGGCGTCGGTGCATCCACCCTCCAATACCAAAGACCCACCACCTTATACTTTATGCACATGTAACCTTATGTATCATCTACCGAGCCAAAGCTCCCCGGACCATGCCGTCCGTCATAATCAACAATCGATCCAAAGATCGCCAGACCAATCTGCCCATCACCAAATACACCGAGCCTACAGCCCGAGTGACCCAACCTAACATTCTGAGACATCGAGGTGAGTGAAAGTGAATCCCTAGTTATGCTAGTTACTCTTGTAGTTTATTTTGCCTATAGTTTAGGTTAGCCCAGGACTACCCCCGCATACCCCGTGAAGGGCTCTCAAAGGGCACTAGGAATTACGATGGGCTGAAGCCCAAAGCTCTCTTTTGCAAGGCACTTATTATTATTGGTTAATACCAGATTCCTGATCCCTTTAGTATTACACTGGTTCTAACCCTAATGTGTTTGACCTTCTCTCTCCCTTTAAAGGATAGACGATCTTTCGTCGATCCTGAGTATCACATAAACTTAGACAACTTTACTACCTACTCTTCCCGACTTCAATTGTATACTACAATCCACTTACCAAAATTAGTAAACCATAATCCCATCTCCCTATGACTATTCCCCATGTTAACACGATTTCTGCAGTTTTACTAAATGCAGACCATCTTATGCTATATGACGTGCATGATAGGAGGTACACTAAATCCTCATCCAAATAACCTAAGATAATTAATGGAGGCCTATCATGACACTTATAGACTAAATCCAAAAACTTGTAATTTTCCTAATTTATCTGACGTTTTATTTATTTCTCCTAAAAATCCAAGTGCCCCAGTTTGAATATAAAGTGGCCCTTACAGTCATGCAAAATGCTCTATAAAATTATGGTAAATACTAGGCAGCTATTTAAAATTAAATTCAAGTCTCCCATTTTTTTTGCCAGGTTTAAACCCTTGATCCATAATTTTAAATATACTCACATAGTTAACAACTAAAAAAGTAAGTATTGTAAATAAGCTTCCAAAAATTATAAGAAAATTCAAGCATGACTAATATACCCTAAAAACACTCCTAACAAAATTTCCAAACTTTCCAGTGAATAATGAGCTCTAATTATAATTTAGAACAATAATCCTCTTTCATAAATTAATGAAACAACTACTGCAATTATTCATCTAAAAATTATAATAATTTTTTTTTCATGTTCATATTGACCTAAGTACATTTTTACATGAGTTTCAAAATTTTAAATCAATCATTGAGCTCTGAATCCATTTTTTTTATAATTGCATTTTTAAAAGCTTGTGAAGAAAGTACTGGAAATATACATCTAAAAATTATAATAAAATTCAAGTATGAAAATATTAACCTATTATACCCTATGCCCAATTTTCATAACTTACTATAAAACAGTGTGATCATAATAAACAAAAGACTATCAAGGGAAATTCCATGTATTATAAAGCAGGTACTAAATATATTGTTCCAAAATTACCAATAAAATCACTAGAGGCTTTTATTAACCCTATGACCATTCAACCCAAGTTTCATAGCTTTTCATTAAGTTTTGGTGGCCTTTCTTACATGTATAATGGTTGTGCTCTAAACTAGGGTTAGGGTTTTGAGGGGTTTAACCATCTCTAAATCTACTAAAATTTCCACCAGAGGACTTTAATCACCATAGGGTCCTTTCCACCAAATTTCAAGTTCATACAAGGGAATTTGACCCCATGCCCTTCTCAAACCCCCAAAGTCGAAACTTAGGGTTTGAACTTGGGTCCTAAGGCAATCCTATCCCAAACCATCCCATAATACCTATGAGGGTGTTAAATGTCATTTCAAACCAGTGGTCCAAATCTTAGCCTCTATTTAGGTTGTTTGGCTACCCAAACCCACAAGGTGCACTTTTGACCTAAATACCCCTTTTGGGGCAAAACTAGGGTTTACACATTTCCCAACCAAATTAACTCTAAATGAGGTGAAAATTTATATAGAACCTCATAATGATCCTAAGAACCACTCACCAAAATTTGGGAGGGTTTGGAGGTCTTTAAGTCCCTAAATTAATTTACCATAGGATTATTAAATAATTACTAAAACTATAGAAAAATTATTTCCAAAAATTCCCATTTCTGGACAGGACCTAGGTATAGCTTAGGGTGACTCCCTACGGAAATTTCAGGTCATTTGGACTTGTGGTAATGTGGGGGCACACATTTTAATCTTTGTTTATCCCTAGGTATAGACCCCACCAAAATGAGTGCCCTAGTAAAACCAGGCATCCAAATTGGTTCAAATTAATTTTAAAATAAGGTACACCCCTAGGGATACAACTTTAATATTAATCACTTTTTCTGTAGGTACACTTAGGTATTTTTAATAAATAAAAACATTAGATACAATTTCTATGACAAAAATGAAATGATATGAAAATATAACCTATAGTTTAAATAATCTCTAGCACGAATCTTAAAGCACATCCAGCAGCCCCTGGTCATCGTCTACCTCCAGCTGACGGCCAGGATCATCCCGAACTGTAGCTTCTTCCATCTGCCACCGCCGGCCACCCGACGACCTCCCTGGCCGGCCACCGCCACCACCACCTCGGTCAAGGTTGTGGCTATCGCCAGGTGGCGACACAGCCGCCGGAGGGGCCTTTTTCGGCGATCCCGACAATCTCAATTTTATCAAAAAACCAGGAAAATCGAACCTCTGATCGGGCTCAATTGAGCCCGAACCTTGACCCTAATTAGTCCTACGATCTACCCATTGAAGAAGAAGAAGGGGAGGACCTTTATGGTGGTCTGGAGTCGTGCCGATCGTCGGGTCGTCATGGTGGTGGTGGCGCTGCTCAGGTTTCTGCAACTATACAGTGGAATTGCTCGAATTCTTCAGGTAAGTGGTGGGGAAAACTCCTCTCAAGCCACTGATGGTGTTTTAAGCCTCAGTTAGGGTGGGGAGAGGCCAAGTCATTAATGGCCATTAAAAGTTTGGCTCAGCCATGGTGGTTCTTTGCATCCAGTCAATAGAAAAGCCTGGAAAGGCTCTTGATCTTATCAGGGCTATTAGAAGAGATGAACCAAGCAAAGAAAAATGGCCCTTGGCTTCCCTATGCCATGAATGGCCTTTACTCATTTTCTCTCTCCTCCATTAAAGAGGAATTGAAGCTTTCCCCCTCCTACCCCCTCATGGTCGAATTTGTTCATCACACTAGCCTAATTGCAGCCCACTAATTCATGACATTAATTAATTAAGAGGTGGTTAGCCCAAGTGAATAGGGCTTGAGCTTGGGTTAGCCCATTTGAGCTAAGTTTGACCTAACCTAGACTAAGGTTGACCTTGGTCAATTTGAACTTTTGTGTCCCCATTAATGGGTCCTTGGTGACCCATTAGCCTCCCCTAAGGTCTAGGTAGGGTTGTGTAGGGTTGACTTGGCACCTTGGAGGTCACTTGACCCTTAGTAAGGGCACTTTGACCATTTATGGGCTAGAGTTGACTTTGGTCAACATGACCATTTGAGTTGACCCTAAGGGGTCCTTGGTGACCCATTGACCCCACTTTAGGTCTAGGGAGACCTTGGTAGGGTTGGTTGGGCTCATTAGGGGCACATTGCCCTTAGCTAGGGCATCTTGCCCTATTTAGGCTTAGGATGATCCTAGGTAAACTTGGCCACCTTGGGTTAACTCCAATGGACCCTTAGGGCCTTTCAATAGGGTCGTGAGGTCTTGGAGTCTCATGATCTTCCTAAACTAGGGTTAGGAATCTACTATCTGCAGACCATAATGATCTCACCTATATTCTAGGTCCACTTGGTCTTCTTGGGCTTCTAGGGTTTTGTCATGACCTAGTCATGACAAAACCACTCCTAGGGGGTCTAGTTGCCTGAGGGATGTTACAAATCCCAATACAAAAACAAAAAATTTCGTCCTCGAAATTCTAGTTAGGCCTACGGGGTTTCAAGTATGAAAAGTAAATTGCAACATCCCGAGAGGTTGTGAGGAATACCCTACTGAAAAGCTCTAGGTATCTTTGTTGCATCAGATCCTGCGGCTCTCAGGTGTGCTCCTCCTGACCGTGATTCCTCCACAGGACCTTGACCAACAGAACCTTCTTGCGGAATAAGACTCGTATCCCCTTGTCGTCAATCCGGACCGGCTCCAGGTGAATGGACCGATCAGATGATAACGACCCATCCGTGTCCGTAATCTGCTGCTCCGGGCATAATAGAGCCTTCCTAAGAGAGGATATATGGAATACGTCGTGCAGACCCGCCAGCTCCGGTGGCAGCTCCAGCCTGTATGTTAAGGGACCGATCTGCTCCAAGATCCTGTAAGGCCCCATATATCTCAGGCTGAGCTTCTTCTTCCAACCACGCACTCGTGAAACTCCATGCATCGATCGAATCTTCAAGAATAGATCTCCCACCTGAATCTCCACCTGAAGATGCCGAGCGTCGTAATACTTAGCCTGTCTGCTCTGAGCTTCTAACATCCCGTCCCGTATCAGCCTCACCTGATCCTCGTTGTCCTCAACGAACTCCGAGCCCAAAACCTCCGGATCCTCATCTTGTATCCATGACAACGGAGTCCTACACCTTCGTCTGTATAGGGACTCATAAGGATCCATCCCTATGCTGGACTGGTAGCTGTTATTATATGAGAACTTGACAAGTGGTAACAGCTTCTCCCAAGGCTCTCCGCAATCCAGAATGCATAATCACATTAGATCTTCTAAGGTCCGATTGGTGCATTCCGCCTGCCCGTTAGTCTGGGGATGAAAAGCTGTACTGAATGTCAGCCGAGTGCCCAAGTAATTCTGCACTGATCTCCACTCCCTGGACATAAACCATCCATCCTGATCCGATACGATTGTCCTTGGCACGCCATGATAACGGATGAACTGCTCCACGAATTTCTGAACCAACACACCAACCAAGTCATCCTTCCTGATCGGGATAAATATGGCTACCTTCGTTAGCTGGTCGACGATTACCCAGATCAAATCATTTCCCGTTCGTGATCGAGGAATGCCATGTATGAAGTCCATCACGATTTCCTTGAATTTCCACTCCAGCATTGGGAGTGATTGCAACAATCCTACAGGGTTTCTGCACTCTGCCTTCACTAGCTGGCATGACTCGCAATGGGTCATGAAGTAGGTGATATCCTTCTTCATGTCTGACCAGTACATGGTCTTCTTCAGATCCGCAGTCATCTTCGTAACTCCCGGGTGTACCGAATACCGACTGTAGTTGGCCTTCGTCATAATATCCCCCCGGACCTGGCCTCCCTCTGGTATATAAACCCGTCCTCTGAAGCATACCAGGTCGTCCCTTAATGTTTAATGCCCAGCAGTACCTGGCTCCAAGTCCCAGAATATCGGCTCCAGCTTGGCGTCCTGCCTCTGCCCATCTCTGAATCGGTCTCGAATGTCATCTGTGGCGCTCATCGTGGCTAAATACTCCTCATAAAGCTCTGGGTCATCAGATGACACCAGCATGATGTGCATATCCTTTAATCCCTACACCAGCTCCATGGTAATAATCTGGGGCTCCGCTACGGAGGTGGCGGCTCTCCGAATCAGTGTATCGGCTACCACGTTCGCCTTCCCTGGTTCGTAGTGCATCTCGTACTGGTAATCTGCTAGAAACTCCACCCATCGCCTCTGCCTGATATTCAGCTCCTTCTGTGTGTTCACATACTTCAAATTTTTATGATCGGAGTATATATTGCAGTGGACACCGTACAGATAGTGCCTCCAGACTTTGAGAGCAAACACGACCGCTCCCATCTCTAAGTCATGAACAGGGTAGTTCTGCTCATGCTTCTTCAGCTGATGGGAAGCATAAATAATTACATTGCCTTTCTGCATCAGCACTGCACCTATGACCTGGTAGGAAGCGTCAGTGTAGACCTGTAATCCTTCTCTCCCTGAAGGAAGGACAATAATTTGAGCCGAGGTGAGTCGAACCTTCAGCCCCTAGAAAGCCGTCTCGCACTGCGGGGTCCAGACAAAGGGCACATCCTTCCTCATCAGGGATGTGAGTGGGAGGGAAATTCGAGAGAATCCCTCCACGAACTTCAGGTAATAACCAGTAAGTCCTAGAAAACTCCGCACGTCTGTGGCCGCCTTCAGCTGCGGCCAATCCCAAACTGCCTGAATCCTTGCCGGGTCCACTGCCAACCCAGCTCCACTGATAATATGGCCTAGGAAGGCAACCTCCTTCAACCAGAACTTGCATTTGCTGAACTCGCATAAAAGTAGTGCTCCAGTAGTCTCTCTAGAGTCAGTTTCAGGTGTCGTGTATGCTCCTCCTCCGTCCTCGAGTAGATGAGGATGCCGTCAATAAACACGATGACGAACACATCCAAATAAGCCTCAAACACTCGATTCATGAGGCCAATGAATGCCGACGGTGCATTCGTGAGCCCGAAGGGCATCACGGTAAACTCGAATAACCCATATCTGCTACTGAATGCAGTCTTCGGAATGTCTTCCTCCCGAATCCGCAGCTGGTAGGAGCCCGACCTCAAATCAAGTTTCGAGAAGAAATACACCCTCTCCAGCTGGTCAAATAGCCCATCTATCCTTGGCAGTGGATAGATATTCCGGGCTGTCAGTCTGTTCAGTGCTCGGTAGTCGATGCATAATCTGAGTGTCCCGTCCTTCTTCTTGGCGAACAACACCAGGGCTCCCCATGGTGAAGAGCTCGGCCGGACAAATCCGGCTTCCACTAGCTCCTACAGCTGGCTTCGAAACTCCGTCAACTCCTTCAAGGCCATCTGGTAAGGATCTCTAGATGCCGGCTTAGCCCCCGGCACCAGCTGTATCTGGAAATCCTGCTCCTGGTGCGGGGGTAGCCCTGGAAGCTTCTCTGGGAATACGTCAGCAAAATCCCACACCACCGGGATACTAGAGATGGAATCCTTTGCCTCGGCCATTTCAAACAGCATTTCATGGACTTCCTCTCCCTGCAAGTGGGCCTTGACAGCCTTTACGGATGATAGCAAGATAGGGGGAATAGGTCTAATACCTTCAATGATGATTTGGGAATCCCCATGCCTTACGGTGATCCTCTTTGACAGGCAGTCGATCTAGGCATGATTCCAATACAACCATGTCATGCCCAGGATCAGATCATAGGATGGCATCCTTAGGATCGTTGCTGGTGCTTCGAATGCCTTTCGGCCGATCTCCGCCTCCATGTTACAGTGGGCAGAGGTGAATAGCTCCGATCCGTCGGGTAGTCGTATCCTCATCATCAGGCATGTGAATCGCCTCATGCCTTCCAACCCTTCCATGAAGGCCTCTGACACGAATGAGTGCGAAGCACCTGTATCGAATAACGTATAAGCGGGTTTGCCACATATGAAGACTATGCTCGGAGTAGTAAAATATCTTAGAAGTCTAGTTATGGTTTTCCTACTTAATCCATCAATTCTAAATTCACGAGTCTAGCTTTTTAGGAAAGAAAAGAACTTAAAATTACTGGCGTACATGTTATCACTAGCTCCGGATTTCGTGGTTAAGCCTGATCCAGTGCATACACTTGCTCCCTCTCCTGCCTGCGGTCTCCACCCTGGAATCCACGTCCTCAGCCATGTACTCAGCCTCCAAAATAGTGAGCAGGCGGGGCAACCTGTGGTGCTGGTAGGGGTGCCCACCTCTTGGGGCAGTTTCTTCGGATATGCCCTACCTGATGACAGTTGAAGCACTCTTGTGGGGGATATTCCATACACCCGGATCTCTGCATCTCCCGCATTTGGAGAGGTTGAGGAGCCATTACCGCCGGCTCTCTCGACTCCTATCTCACCTCCAAACGAGGCTGGTCCTCTGCCCTTTTCCCATCTCTCCCATCAGCAAAGTGGCCCTGTCGCTGATCATTTCTAGCTCCCCGGCCCTGATCCTCAGTTAGCCGCTTCCGGCCTCGAGTAGTGTGCCAATCTGCCTCAATCCTCTTCGCCATCTCCAATATCCGAGGAATAGGCCCATCAGATACGAACAATAGAGCCTCTCTCAGATCCTCTCGCAGACCCTTATTGAACCTCTTGGTGTATCCTGCCTCATCCAACTGATAAGAATGCGTAAACCGGGCTAGATTATTGAACTCTCGGTGATTCTTCACCACTGTCTTGTTGCCTTGCCTCAACTGTAGAAATCTGTCTTCCAACTCATCTCTGGCCAACTGCGGGACAAAATTCTCCAATAGTGCAGCCCTGAACTCCTCCCAAGCAATCTCTACAACCTCTCTATCAACAAACGTCGTATCCAGCAGTGTCTTCCACCATCTCTTGGCATGGGTCTCCAAGCAAGAGACCACCAGAGGCACCCTCTCCTCCCATGGGCACCGTATCCCGGTCAGCATCTTACACATGATGTCCAGCCACTCCTCCATCCGAATAGCCGACTCTGTCCCCAAGTAGGATGAGGGGGAGAGAGTCCTAGGAAAAGACTCAAACAATTGGCCCCCGAGTTTGGCTGCGGAGTCGGAACCTGTTGGGACCTGAAAGCCTCCAGAATAGCTGTCAGGGTCTGCCCCATCTCCGACTGTAGAAACGAAGTGGGAGTCAGGGGAGGTGGTTCAACATTCAGAGCTTGCTGGACTCCACCCTGTGGTGTGGGATGTGCTAGAGGCTGCACCACAAGGACCATTGTAAGTAAATGACTCAAACCTAATCAAAAAGTGGACAATTTACATGTGATCCCCCATTTTGGCACACCACTGCTTCCGCTGCTTAGTTTGTCCCCAAACTAAACTCATGCGGGGGTGAACCAGGGATTGTGGATTGCTACTTTTTCGATTGAGGTTTCCTCTGATACCACTTGTAAGACCCCATTTTTTTTTCTTTTTAAAGCACCGAGGTCTTAGGCCCAGAACCGCCGCTTTGCGGTGACACCTTCACACCCGGGAAGGTCATCACTATAAAATGCCGATCCTGCCGGCCAAATCGATCACAAAACAGTAGAAAAATATGAGAGTATGAAATAAAAGAACTCTACACATGTCCACAAAATCATAATTATAGTAAATAATCTCCATGAAGGGAGAGTCCACAGAAATAATAAAGGTTCTGAAAATAGGGCTCATGCCCGGTACATCAATATCCTTACTACATATCACTTAGCACGAAATCAAAAATAAATATCTACTAACGATCGGGACTCATAGTCCCAGCTGTCTGAACTCCGGTGCTAGACTGTCCCATCTCCAAGCGTGCCGACCTCCGGGGCTGCTCCTCCATGCTGGGCTCCACAGTCCCCTAAAATGATGTGGTTAAAAAACCATTAGTGTAAAAGACTAAGTCCTATCACCCCCATCCCTTCCCCCATGGCTCCTAGGCACCGAGCGGGGAGGAGGAAAGGAGAGGTAATGAAGGTGGAGAATAACAAAGCAACAGGTGACAACGGAACTAATCTAGCAGTTCTAAGAGTATATGTGACAGTAAAGAAGGTATGAAAGACTGAATATATAACAAGTAACCTTAACTTATATGAAAACACATAAGCTAAGAGATCTTCTACAAGGCTCCTATCGTATAAAAAGTCTCATACCAATTTATACGATAGGGTGTCGGTTTTCTAGCAAGCATGTATATATCTACAAAGTAAAAACCTTAACTTATAAGCACGCTCACGCGAGCTTATAAGTCAAGGGGTCATTTTGCAAGGCCTATTGTATAAAGCGTCTCATACCGCTTTATGCAATAGGTGTCAGGGGTTATATACAAAGATGATGCTATGACATGCAAATATGATATGATGTGATCATGCAAGTGCAACACACCCACTCGACTCTGTGCATACAGACCTTTAGTTCCCCCTTTCTGGAGCCTAACCTCCCAGGATACTTCCGTAGTGGCAAACAGAAGCGGTGGGTTGGGCCTCTCCCACCTCTAAACCGGTAATTACACTACCAGTTAGACCTATCGTATGCCTCGACGCTGGTCCACTAAGCGGAGCTCCTGCATACTCTTTCGGCTGGCGCACCAGACTTAATTTGGCGAAGTGCAAAACCACACTTGCTGAGTCAACGTATTAGCATCGGTGCATCGACCCTCCAATACTGAAGACCCACCACCTTATACTTTATGCACATGTAACCTTATGTATCATCTACCGAGCCAAAGCTCCCCGGACCATCCCGTCCGTCATAATCAACAACCGAGCCAAAGCTCGTCGGGCCAACCTGCCCATCACCAAATCCACCGAGCCTACAGCTCGAGTGACCCAACCTAACATCCCGAGTCATCGAGGTGAGTGAATGTGAATCCCTAGTTATGCTAGTTACTCTTGTAGTTTATTTTTCCTACAGTTTAGGTTAGCTCAGGGCTGCCCCCGTCATACCCCGTGCAGGGCTCTCAAAGGGCACTAGGAACTATGATGGGTTGAAGCCCAAAGCTCCCTTTCACAAGACACTTATTATTATTAGTTAATACCCGATTCCCGATCCCTTTAGTATTACACTGGTTCTAACCCTAATGTGTTTGACCTTCTCTCTCCCTTCATAGGATAGACAATCTTTTGTCGATCCCGAGTACCACCTAAACTTAGACAACTCTACTACCTACTCTTCCTAACTTCAATGGTATACTCCAATCCACTTACCAAAATCAGTAAACCACAATCCCATCTCCCTACGACCATTCCCCATGTTAACACAATTTCCGCAGTTTTACTAAATGCAGAACATCTTATGCTATATGACGTGCATGATAGGAGGTACACTAAATCCTTATCCAAACAACCTAAGATAATTAATGGAGGCCTATCATGATACTTATAGACTAAATCCAGAAACTTGAAATTTTCCTAATTTATCTGACATTTTATTTATTTCTCCTAAAAATCCAAGTGCCCTAGTTTGAATATGAATTAGCCCTTACAGTCATGCAAAATGCTCCATAAAATTATGGTAAATACTAGGCAGCTATTTAACAGTAAATTCAAGTCTCCCAATTTTTTTGCCAGGTTTAAACCCTTGATCCATAATTTTAAATATAATCACATAGTTAACAGTTAAAGAAGTAAGTACTGTAAATAAGCTTCCAAAAATTATAAGAAAATTCAAGCATAACTAATATGCCTTAAAAACACTCCTGACAAAATTTCCAAACTTTCTAGTGAATAATGAGCTCTAATTATAATTTAGAACAATAATCATTTTTCATAAATTAATGAAACAACTACTGCAATTATTCATCTAAAAATTATAATAAAATTTTGCTCATGTGCATATTGACCTAAGTACACTTTTACATGAGTTTCATAATTTTAAATCAATCATTGAGATCTAAATCTTTTTTTTAATATAATTGCATTTTTAAAAGCTTGTGAAGAAAGTACTAGAAATATACATCTAAAAAGTTCTTACAGTCAGCTGTAGCAGTCTCCATCAGCTACAGTAAGTTCAGAAAAGCTTTTTAAGAAAGAAGACTAAATAGAGCCTTCAACTTTCTGCAGTAAAGGTTAGCTGTTTGAAGATTAATAAAAACTGTCAACTCTTATGTCTTCAACAACAAGTTCAGAGACTTAGTTTCTGAGTTACTTCCAGCACAAGTAACAACATATTGAAGATCAACTTTCTCATTGCTAAGAACAAGTTAGGGCTAAGATAACTCAGCTCAGGAAGCAGTAGACCCAGAGAACTTCTCTGGTGTCATATCAACAACAACAAACACTTTCTTTTCTGTAGGATCCTTTGGATATGAGTTGTAGGACTATTCTATAAAGGCTGAGGTAGGATCCTGTGTGGATTTGAGTTTTGGGCCTTTATGCCTGAGGTATGGCAGTTTACCTAAGGTAGTAGAGTCATTGTCTCTGAGTGTATGACCTTTGGTTCTGAGGTAGGATCCAACTTTGGATCTGAGGTAGGGCCTTTGCGCCTAAGCTATATGAGAGTCATTCTCTTAGAGATATCCTCCTGGATTGAGTGTAGGGCATCTTGTGTGCCTGAGGTAGGTGATCTACTAATCATTGATTTATAGGAGCAAGCTTGCTCTGAGATAGGGTTTTGTGCCTTAGGTAAGTCTTCAAGGATACTAAGAGATCCTAAGAGATCTGTATTGTAAGCTCTAAGGAGCCGAGATTTGGAGAAGTGCCTTATCTAACACACTGTTAGCGAGGTGGGAGGATAATGGATGTAGCCATAATCTGGGAAACCACTATAAACCTTGTGTGTGTTTTTGTGGTGTGTCTTGAAAGCTGATAGTAACTAACTTACAACTCACATAAAAGAAGGAAATCTCAAAAGAGACCAAAAACCTATTCACCCCCTCTAGGTGTTTAGCTTCCCTTAAAAACTAAAGACTTTAAAGTGGTATCAGAGGGAGGTTACTCAAAAAGGACTTAACAGTCTGAGTGATCTCTAAGGGTAGCTACAAGTTCAATACTTTTGGGTTCAGGAGAGAACCATAAGGAGCTGGGTTCCATGAAACTTCCTATCTATAGGAAGGAGAGTTTTGGAATCTATAAGGAGATGGTCAGACTCTTCATGAAAGCATCTGACCCAAGGATCTTTATTACTATCAAAGAGGGACTTGTCATCCCTATGAAGGTCTCAGTTCTAGATGAAATAGTCCAGACACCAAAGAAATATTTAGAGATGACTAAGGATGAGGTCATCTTGGCAACCATGGATAAGAGGGCTCAAAACATCATTGTCAGTTCCATAAATGACTCAACCTTTCAGAATCTGGTTCATTGTCAGACCTCAAGGAGATGTGGGACACTTTGGTGGTCTATATGGAGGGAACTGAAGCGGTCAGAGATGATTGGAAGTCCATGCTCAACCAAGAGTATGAGGCTTTCGGGCAGTCCAAGGGAAAAAGCATAGCTATTTGGTATGAAAGATTATTCAGGATAATGAATGAGCCGAGAACCTATGGGAGGGTCTTCAGCCATTATAAGATGAATGACATGTTTCTCAAGTCGCTAACTAGATACTTTGATACAAAGATTTGTGCCATCAAAGAGGTGGCAAATTTGGCTGATACTCCCCCTCACACTCTTTTGGGAAAGCTGCTCTCTTATGAGATGCAGCTATCTGCAAGGAAGGAGGAGGAGACCATCAACAAAGCCCAGGCTAAGGAAAAGTTTTTGGTCTTCAGAGTATACAACACCAAGAAGAGTAAGGAGAGGATTCCCTCTCCTCCAAGAAGGCCTGTTGATTCAGACAGCATAGGGCCAAGTTCATCAGACTACAACAACTCTGATGAAGCATTTGCTGCCTTCTCTAGGCAGTTTTAGAAACTGATGAAGAGGAAGAAGTGGAGGAGCAGAACTTCCTCCTTATCTTATCACAGGAAGAGCCACTCCAAAGGAGATAGGTATGACTCAAAATCTAGTAAACATATTTCCTCAAAAGTTGTCTGTTATTATTACATCAAGCCAGGACATGTTATAGCTAACTTCCTAGTGAAGAGAAAAGAGGCTGGTGAGAAAAAGGTCCACCAGCACAAGGTCGAGAAGGAAAAGTCCTTCATGGCAAAGAAGGAGATGAGCTGGAGTGATTCTGACTCAGCATATTCTGAGTCTGAAGAAGAAGAAGCCTACATAGGGCTGGTTGCTGCTGAAGAAGTAGCTGAAGCAGAAGCTAAAGAATATCCAGCTGCTAGGATAGGAATCAGGGCCCCTCTATCACACTCAGATAGTGACTCAAAGGAGAATGATGAGGATGAAGATGCCTACAGCTGCTATGGGCTGATGGGAATGTCAGATGAAGAACCCAGTAAGGATCAGCCGAATCCAAAAAAGGTACATTCTTTATCTAGTTCTTCTTCTGAGTCTAGCTATGAGACTAGTCCCAATTCAGAAGCTTCTTCATCAAGTAGTGAAGATGACTCTGAAATTGAAGAAGATGTCAATTAGTTGATTGACAGGTATGGTGAACTTCTGGATGCCTTTAAGAAAATCAGGAAGTTGACTAAGAAGCGGCTGGGGAGATAACCTCCCTTCAGCTAGCTGCTTCCCAGCAGACTGAGATAAAATCCTTGCTGGATCAGAAGGCTAGGGAAGTCAGTCAACTCAGGAATATTAATCTCATCCAGATTGACACCATCAAGTACAAGGATAGTCTCATTAGAGATCTTGAAGAGAAGCTCTAGAGGGAGAAGAGAATTATGGCTAGTTACTCAATGCCCAATACAGTGTTTCCCTTGATAGACTCCTTCTCCTCTTAGAAGGGTAAGAAGGGGTTGGGGTTTAAGGGAAATACTAGAGTTGCCCCTTCCAATGGGAAAGGGAAAGCTTTAGCCCAGCCTCTAAATTATAAGCCTCCAATCCCTTTTAAAAAGGTGATGTTGCCTTCAAACATGTATGACCAAGAAAGCATCTATGTTCACTGGATGAATGGTAGATCCACTAGTATGAACAAATATGTTCACAGTTATGGTGGTAGGTATAACAAGGGAATGAGTGCCTTTAAAGCTCCCCATGATGAAATTCAAATGGCATATCCTAGACCATTTATTTTTGGTACCCCAGCCCCCACTCTCAAGAACAAGGCAGTAGCCTTCACTCAAGCCCATCGAGCAAAGGATCGGACTAAGGGTAAGTCTTTTAGCAGGACAAATCTAGCTATCTCTGATGCTATAAACAACAGGTCATCTATAAAGAAGACTGCTGCAAATGGCAGTCAGAGCCAGCCAAGAAAGACTATTAAAAGGCTCACCTTAAGTCAAATCCTTGCTAAAAGGACTTTAAGAAGGCCATTGTACCTCTTCCTTCTGTTCAGTCAGTAGTTAACCATACTGCAGGACCTGCTCAACAAGAAGATACAACATTCATGAGTGCTGGTTATGAAAGTGGGGCAATTTGCCTTAGATTGCTGGCACAATCACACTGTGACGAGAGCTAGTGTTACTCTTCCTGTCAGAAAATCTACAGGAAGGCATGTTCATTTTCAAGCTAATCAGAACCTAGAACCTAATAATTATTGGGGTCCTAAGGTAAGATAAATCATTTACTGCAGGTTAGTCTAAGTGCCCATACCCCTATATGGTACATGAACAGTGGTTATTCCAGGCACATACTAGAACAAGGAGCAATTTAAAGGAGTACACTCCGGTGAAGGATGGAATAAAAGTTTTCTTTGGTTATTTAAATAGAGGAGTGACAAGAGACTATAGTAATATTACCAATGACATAGTCACAATCTCAAAAGTGGCTTATGTTGAAGGGTTGCAACACAACCTCATAAGCATAAGCCAATTCTGTGATCTTGGCTATGTCATTTCCTTTCACAAGGATCAGTGCCAAATTAAGAGGTCAAGTGACTGAGAGGTCATCTTGATAGACACTAGGAGTGGAAATATTCATTGCTTAAATTTCCTTTATCTTAATAACGAATCTTCTATTTGTCTAGTTGCAAATGAGAAAGTCTCATATTGTGTACAATGGCACAAGAGACAAGCTCATTTGAATTATAAGACTATTGACGAGCTCTTTAGTAAAGAGCTTGTTAGGAATGGTCCCAAAATGAAATGGAACAAGGAAGGTATTGTTTTGCTTGCTAAAAGGGCATGCAGACCAAAGGTTCCTTCAAGGGAATTGATACCAAAGACTCAGTGAGGTGTTTATACCACTTGCATATGGACTTGTTTGGTCCTATGCAAGTTCATAGTCTAGGTAGGAAAGTCTACACCCTTGTGGTGGTTGATGACTATTCTAGGTTTGCTTGGGTTTTCTTTCTTAAGAAAAAGTCTGAAACCCTTGATATCTTAAAGACATTTGTCAAGCAAATTTAGAATGAACTAGAAAGCACTATGGTCAAAATCAGAAGTGACCATGAGACTGAATTCTAGTCTGATAGCATGATAAAGTTCTATGAAGAGCAAGGGATTCATCAAGAATTTTCTTCTCCAAGAACACCCCAGCAAAATGGGATTATTGAGAGGAAAAATAGAACTCTCATAGAGGCTGGAGGGACCTTGCTAAATGACACATCTCTACCAAAATATTTCTGGGCTGAGGCAGTTAATACTGCATGTCATGTCCTTAATAGGGTCTCTATCACTAAGAGCCATAAGAAGACTCCCTATGAGATTATAAAGGGCAGAAAACCAAACATGGCCTATCTCAGGATCTTTGGCTGCAAGTGCTATGTGCTGAATAATGGGAAGTCCTATGTAACTAAGTTTGCTGCCAAGTCCTATGATGGGATCTTTTTTGGGTACAGTAATCATAGTAAGTCTTATAGGATCTACAACTTTGAGAGTCAAGTTGTAGAAGAGTCTGTTACTGTAGTTTTTGATGAGTCAACTATAATTAACAGTGAGCTGCCAAGCTCCTCTTCTAGAACTGCAGGTACAGAGCTGATGATGGATAAGCTAACCATCAAAAGATGCTACTCCATTAGTCTAAGATGGAGTGGATATTCAAGAAGAAGGGAAAGGCACACCTGAAGTGGATGAAGATATGCAAGATGCTACCACTGAAGATGATGATGAAAGAAGATTGCCTCCAGTTGTCATAATCTAAGAGATAATCCAAGACTCCGGATTATTGGTGATGTAAACCAAGGAGTGGTGACAAGAAGCAAGAGCCTTAATACAACAATTTATGCAAATTTCCTATCAAAGGTTGAGCCCAAGAGATTTGAAGAGGCCAACATAGATCAGTTCTCAATTGTAGAAATGCAAGAGGAATTGAACCAATTTAAGAGGTGTAAGGTCTGGAAACTGGTTCTTAGACCACAAGGATATAATGTCATTAGAGTCAAGTGGATTTACAAGAATAAACTTGATGAAAATGGCATAATAATCAAGAACAAGACTAGGCTAGTAGCTAAGAGGTACAGACAAGAAGAAGGTATTTAATTTGATCAAACCTTTACTCCTATAGTAAGATTGTAAGCCATCAGACTCTTCCTTGCATATGCTGCATTCAAAGGATTTAATGTCTACTAGATGGATGTGAAGTCAGCCTTCCTGAATTGTTACTTAAAGGAAGAAGTCTATGTTGAACAGCCTCCAGGTTTTGCTAATTCTAACTCACCTGAATTTATTTATGGACTTAGGAAGGCTCTATACGGGTTAAAGCAATCCCCTAAAGCATGGCATGAGACATTGTCTAGCTTTCTCATTGAGAACAAATTCTCAAGGGGGAATATAGACAAGACCTTATTCCTAAGGGAATCTAAGGGCAAGATTATCCTAGTCCAAATTTATGTAGATGACATAATTTTTGGGTCTACTGATGACAGCCTTTGCAGGAAGTTTGCCAAACTTATGCAAGAGAAGTTTGAGATGAACAGTATGAGTGAGCTTAAGTACTTCTTGTGCCTCCAAGTAAGGCAGACTGAATATGGATTGTCCATTTCACAGTTTAATTTCACTATGGAGTTGATTAAAAAGTTTGGTATGGAGAATGCCTCCATCATGAAAACTCCCATGGGGTCAAGTATGCTTATAGACAAAGATGAGGCAGGGAAACCTGTTGATGAAACTTTGTATAGAGGGATAATTGGATCCTTTCTATATCTTACTACAACTAAGCCAGACATCATGTATGCTATATGTGTTTGTGCTAGGTATTAGGTAAGCCCTAAAAAATCTCACAACTTTGCTGCAAAGAGGATTTTGAGGTATCTTAAGGGCATACCAGATCTTGGCCTCTAATACCCTAGAAATAGGGATTTTGAACTAACATGCTATTCAGAAGCAGATTTTGCATGTTGCAAAGAGGATAGGAAAAGCACTTCAGGTACCTGTCTGTTCTTGGGATGAAGATTAGTGTCTTGGAGCAGCAAGAAGCAGACCAGTGTTGCAATCTCAAAAAATGAGTCATGAGTATATCTCAGCAGGTAGCTGTTATGCACAGTTGTTGTGGATCCAACATTAGCTTCAGGACTATAACCTTCAGATAAGTAGAGCCCCTATGTTTTATGAGTCTACTAGTGCAATCTCAATTACTAGGAATCCTGTCTCTCATAGCAGGACTAAGTATATTGAGATTAGGTATCATTTTATTAGGGAGGATGTGGAAGAGGAAGATATTTGTCTTGAGTTTGTCCCCACCAACAAGCAATTGGCTGATGTCTTTACTAAGCCACTAGATGAAGTCAAGTTCAATACCTTCAAGTTTGAATTGGGTATGTTGAACTTGGTATAGCTTCAGTTGCTCCATGTAATATTTCTATTGCAGAACTCACCCTTCTTGTAGGTAGATAAGTCTCCAAAATGGTATCAAGTCTATCAAGTCTGTCACTTGACATCAAGACTCTCAAGTGATATCAAATGGTATCAAGACTAAGATGGACTCAAGTGTCCAGTAAAGAGAAGATATAAGATGCTCCAATTGAGGGGGAGCAAAACCAGCAGTTGTTGGAACAAGTTAAGCTTCATGTTAAGAGGCAATCAGCAGCTGCACTTGATCAAATATCATCACAGCAGATCAGCAGGTTCTTAGGACTATACACAATCTGAGGGGGAGATCAACCCTAGTGGATGGCTGCTGTTGTGCAGTCACTGTTGCTGCTGTAAAGAAATGATGCTGCAGGACAAGAGGAATAGCCAGCACCTCCCTTACTATAGCTACATGAAGCTTTAAGTGGTATAGGAGTGGCATTGGATCAAGTGGAACAATGTTAGCAGCTAGCTCAAGTGGCTGCAGTGAAGTCTTGTATCAGTGTATCAACTCAAAAGTTATGACTCATAGTCAAGTAGTTTGATCACTAGGATAATTTCTTAAGTGACATCAAAAGGTATTTCTCCCATGATTTTTTGATGAGTCAACTATCACCTCCCTCATTAGGGAATTTTTTTTTTGAAGAAGCCAGAAAGGGGGAGAGGTAGGAAATACCATAAACCCTAAAGGGGGAGGAGTAAAGCATACATAGTAGAATACTGAGTAGAGCTATACTTATTAGATAAGGAGAGATGGTGGATAATACATGCCCAGGGGGAGATGTGGAAGCATACTTGACATGACCAGGTCATATTAAGTAAGTCCATATTACTTGAAAAAATTTAAGTAATATGAAGAGAGCAATATTGAGCCATTGCATATTATGTTTACACCCTCAAGTGGCTTTAGGAAAGTCTTCCACTTAAGTGTTAAGTAGTGAGGAGAGCTGTAAGCTGCTTTGAATTTTCATACAGCTTTGAATTTTCAAGTGGTATGAGAAAGCTTACAGCTCCTTCCAAATTTTTTTGCTTTATGAGAAAATGCTTCTTAGTATTGTTGGGTGTTCTGCCTTCTTCAAATAGGGGGAGATTATTGAGAATATTGCCCTCAATGTTTTCAAGATTTGATTTGAAGAGGCATCACCATAAACATTAAGAACATATTTGTATTTAATGTTGTTCAAGCTCATCATGTGCAGGATGTTCCATAGAACAAGTTTAGACGGGTTGTCTAAGTGGTTGTGATAGGTGGTCATAAGGTAGAAAGATGGAGAGATAGAAATCTGTCTAAGTCCATAGGCATTGAGTGAAGCCAGTTCACTCAATGCCAGATGACAAGGAAGGATGCTGGAAAGACTGAAAATCATCTAAGTCCACAGGCGTTGAGTGAAGCCAGTTCACTCAATTCTAGATTCCAAAAAGCATCGAGTAAAGGGTGGATAGTTAAAGCCCAGTAATTTGCAAGATAGAAATACGGCTAAGTCCATAGGAGTTGAGTGAAGGCAATTCACTCAATGTTATATATTAAGAGGTGTCGAGTAAAGCTGTCTATCAAAGCCTCAACATTGACAAGCAGAAAAATCGACTAAGTTCAGAATCACTGAGTGAAGACAGCTCACTCAATGCCTAAAGTGAAGCATTGAGTCAAGCTCAAGCATTTGAAGATACTGTCAAGAATTTGGGCTAAGTCTAGAATCATTGAGTGAGGATAGCTCACTCAACGCCAAAGAAGAAGATATCGATAGGGAAATGACCAGTCAAAGACTAAAGAAAGATAGACAGAAAAATCTAAGTCCAGATGCGTTGAGTGAGGACAGCTACTCAACGCACTCAATGACTAGTAGAGGCAGAAAGATTGGGTAAGTCCAAATGCATCAAGTAATGAAGGTTCACTTGACGCCTAAGCAGATAGAATATCAAAGTCAAAGAAGGCATTGAGTGATGAAAGATCACTCAACGCACTTAACGCATAAGAAGCAGAAAGATTGTATAAGGACAAAAGTGAAGAGTGAAGACTATTCACTCAACGCCTGGCGATGCAGAAGAAATTGGCTAAGTCCAGATTCATTGAGAAAAGGCAGTTCACTCAACGCACTCAATGCTTGGGATGAAACTATAAATTTGGCTAAGTCCACAGATGCTGACCTCAGCATGAGTCAACAAAGTTTCAAATTATTGCGGGAAAGCTACAGTACACGACAAATGGCGTCGCATGCCTACTGTATGACTTTTCCTATAAAAGCAAAGATGCATCCAACAACTTTAGTGGGGCCCACAGGTCAAATAGTCGTTGGATGGTGGAAGATAAAAGGGATAAGTTTAGCGGATGTAAAGAAAACTTTTAGGGTTTATCATTTCGAAAAAAGGCGGAACTTCATCGTCTTCTTCCTCGCCATTGTTGTAGAGCTTGAAGTTGAGGTTTCAAACCCGCTGAACTAAAAGTTCTTATATTCAGCTGTAGCAGTCACCATCAACTATAATAAGTTCATAAAAGCTTTCTGAGAAAGAAGACTAAGCAGAGCCTTCAACGTTTTGCAGTCAAGGTTAGCTGTTTGATGATTAGCAAAAACTGTCAACTCTTATATCTTCAACAGTAAGTTAAGAGACTTGGTTTCTGAGTTACTTCCAACACAAGCAGTAGCTTATTGAAGATCAACTTTCTTGTTGCTGAGAAGAAGTTAGGGCTGAGATAACTCAGCTCAGGAAGATGTAGACCCAGAGAATTTCTCTAGTGTCATATCAACAACAACAACCACTTTCTTTTCTGTAGGATACTTTGGATCTGAGCTGTAGGCCTATTCTATAAAGGCTAAGGTAGGATCCTGTGTAGATCTGAGTTGTAGGGCCTTTGTGCCTGAGGTAGGGCAGTTTGTCTGATGTAGGAGAGTCATTCTCTCTGAGTGTAGGACCTTTGAGTCTGAGGTAGGATATAGCTTTGGATCTAAGGTAGGGCCTTTATGCCTGAGCTGTAGGAGAGTCATTGTCTCTGAGTGAAAGTATTTAATTTCAAGGTTGCTAACAACCTAAGGGGGGGGGTGAATAGGTTTTCTGGTTTATTATTATTCTTTTTAACTTAATGTGTTATAAGTTAGTAGTTTTTAAGCTTTCAAGATAAAACGCAAAATCACACACAGAATTTATAGTGGTTCCCCAGATTATAGGTACATCCACTCTCCTCCCACCTTTCTAACTTCTAGTTAGACAAGGCACTAATCCAAAAATTCAGCTCCAAAGAGCTTACACCTCAGATCCCAAAGGATCTCTCAATCTCCTCCAAGACTTACAACTCAGGCACAAAGCCCTATCTTAGAGCAAACTGCTCCTACAGCTCAGTGATCAAACTGATCACCTAACTCAGACTTGAACTTAAGTCCTACAACTCATGCTATGGAGGATATCCCTACCTCAGAGAGAATGACTCTCCTACAGCTCAGGCACAAGGCCCTACCTCAGATATAAATTTGGATCTTACACTCAGACCCCAAGGTCCAACACTCAGAGAGAATGACTCTCCTATAGCTCAGGCAAAACTGCCATACCTCAAGCTCAAAATCCTTACAGCTCAGATCCATAAAGGATCCTACCTTAGACCCAAAGGTCCTACACTTAGATCCAAAACTGGATCCTACACTCAAGCAAATCTTCCCTACCTTAGGCACAAAGCCCATACAACTCAGATCCAAAAGGATCCTATAGAAATGAAATAGTTTGAGTTAATTTGACACAGAGCAATTTCTCTGTTTCTTCTACTAGAGATGAGTTATCTTCGCTCTAACTATCTTCACAACAGTAAGAATAAGGTCTTCAGTAAATAGCTGTCTCTGCTGGAAGTAACTCAGAAGTAATTTGTTGAACTTGCTGAAGAAGACTGAAGTCTTGACAGATCTTGAGTTCTTAAAATAGCTAACCTGAACCTACAATAAACTGAAAGCTCTGCTTCTTCTCTTTATCAGAAACAAGTTTGAACTAGCTGTAGCAGAAGAAAATGCTACAGCAATCTGAAATGAACTTTTGGTTTAGTCGGAATGATTTCAAACGTTTGGCTCAGCAGCAATTGTGAGGAAGATGAAGTCCAACCGCAAAAAGTGAAACCCTAAAAGTTAAGTTCTTTCTTGAGAAGCTGTCCCTTTTATCTTCCGCCGATTAATAGCTCCATATATCAGACATATCTTCAAGAAGACCCGGTTTCAAACTTAGAACTCCACCTGATGATGCCGAGCATCGTAATATTTGTCCTGTCTGCTCTGGGCCTCCAACATCCTATCCTGGATCAGTCTCACCTGAGCATCAATGTCCTCTACAAAATCTGAGCCAAGTGTCTTTGGATTCCCATCCTGGATCCAAGATAAGGAGGTCCTGCACCTCCATCTGTATAATGCCTCGTAAGGGGCCCTGCCTATACTATACTGATGACTGTTGTTATATGAGAACTCAATCAATGGAAACAGTCTCTCCCATTGATTCCTGCGGTCTAGGAAGCATAAGCACAAAAGTTCCTCCAGTGTTCGGTTGGTACGCTCCATCTGTCTGTCTGTCTGAGGGTAGAAGGTCGTGCTGAATGTCAACCGGGACCCCAGATAAGCCTGGACTATAATCCTTGTGTCGTCTGTGCTTGCTTGTTTATTTCTTTTTTTTGTGCTCTGATTTCTTTTTCTCCTTATATATTTTTATCTCTGAGTAAACATAAGATCTATCCTCACTTTCAATTGGTATCAGAGGGTCGTTCCATTGGTTGTACAGACTAACACCTGAACCAAAACGATTTGATAGATCTTATATTTCTTAAGAGTTTATCATGGCACAAAATGAAGAATTTTCAAGAACCAGACCTCCTATGGGCAATCTAGATAAGCTTGCACTATGGAAGGCAAGGATTAGGCTTTTTATGAACTCTATTGATGAAGAAATTTTCAATTCTATCTTGACAGGTCCATTTCAATCTCAACCAACAACAAGCACAAATGCTGTTCCTTCATCTGAGTGGATAGATGCCCAGAAAAGGCTAAAGATTGCTGATGCAAGAGCAATGAAAATTCTTGCTCAATCTATGTCTGATGTCATTTTTTTAGGAAATTGCTAAATGCATCTCAGCAAAGGACATCTTGGACTCCCTCACAGCAATGGCTGCTGGATCAGCTTAAAAGAGAAAATATGATGCTGATACTTGGAGTGATTCTGAAGCTTCATCCTGTACAATTGAGGATGAAGAAGAAATAAGAGAAAGAGAATTCTGCTTGATGTCAATCAATGCATCTTGCTGTAGCTATGATGAAGAATATGAATCTGATGAAGAATCAGAAGCAGAATCAGAAGAGGATCAGGTTATCTCTTCCTTTGATTTCTCTTCAGAACATTTTAAAGAAGATTTTAAAATTTTATGCAGTGATTTGATTCAATATGAGAAGGAAATAAAACTTCTCAGAGAAAAAGTAATTAATTTATCTTCTAAAAACACTCAACTCAAAGAAGACTTAACAATTACTTCAAAAAAATTAGCTTCATTAGAATCTGTTAAAGGCAAAGAAAAGATAATAGACTTAGATAAAATAACTGCATTTTTATCAAAACCAACTAAACATTTTCAGAAAATTTGTGTTCAACATAATTCGTCGAACAAAGCTCGATGAAAACAACACTCTTCGTCAAACTCAGGTAGATGAAATCTGAACAAAGATTTTAATTTTAACCGGTTTGGAAATTATGATCGACGAAATCAATATACTTCGTTGAACCGAGCTCGACGATCGTGGAACACAAAAATCAAATGTTATCGTTTTGTGAACAGAGATTGACGATCTCACTACTCTTCGTCAAACTCAGATCGAAGAAATTATTTTTCATCAAACTCAAAATTTCAGAACAGAAATTTTTATCCTTTTGAAAACTATAATCGAACTCAAATATTCAAAAATCCCTTTACCCAGTGGTTTATACCTTCTAGGAAATTTCACCCTCTAGGTTACAAAGATCAACCTGTATGTTCTTTTATATCTAATTATTATGAAAAATAACCAGGTCCCAAGATAATCTGGGTCCAGAACTCCTAACCTCTCTTTTCAGGAAAAGACCTATCTTACCATAGAGGAATAGTGGGTTTTGATAGTAACGAAAAGCTTGGTCACAGTCAGCAATAGCTTTATTAGGGGGAGATTGTATAGGGGGAGATTGGTGCAGAGGATACAGAAGCAACAGTCTCAATTATTCAGGAATCTGGAAGATGATTTCAGGAAAATTGTTGGAACCATATTTCAGCATATCTGAAATAAGCTCAGTTGAAGATTAGCAAAAGAGCAGCTACAGAGCCTATCAGAAGTTTTTCATATTTATTTTTCAAAACTTTGTTGTTGTATATTTTATTTCTCAAAGCACCTATTTTAAATTTGCTTTGTATTCCTTTTGTGTAAATAATATCCTCACCCAAATAGGGGGAGATTATTGGAACCCTAGTTTGGATTTGGGCAAGGAGTACTATTAGGATGTTTTAGATTGACCCAAAATGTATAGTCAGGGTCATAGGTTTTTCTTCCAAGTCTGCCTCAAGAGTCTCCTGAGAAATGTTGCAGAAAGAAATCATGCAAAAATTAGTTTTGTCAAAAGCAGTAAATCAGTTCGACGATAGTCAAACTCGGTTCGACGAATGCCAAACTCAAGTCGACGAAACTCAGAGTTCTATATCTGAGTTGAGCTCGATGATCTCCGAGCTCTGGTCGATGATAGCTGAATCTCAAGACAAAATCTCAACTCGACGCAATGATTATTCAGGTCGACGATCTCTGAGCTGAGGTAGACGAATTGCAGACTGAGGTCGACAAAATCTGTGCAGTATTCAAGCAGAGTTATTTACAGTTGGCAGATTTAATTAAGGCATTTAATATCTCTCAGATTTAATGCATATAGCCGTTCAACAACAGCAGTAAATGTGATCAGTTCCAAAAGTTAATTCCCTAGGCCTATTTCGTTCTCGGAAAAAATGCTTCAAGCCATTTTCAGTCATAAAGAATTCAAATATCTTAATTCTTCAGGGGAATATAATATAATACAACTTTTAAAAAGGTAGAAAAAAAAGAGAGGGATGGTAACAGAGAACAGAGATCTTCATCTGCAGAATAACATTAGTTACAGAGTTCTTCATCTGCTCTAGGCTTTTCAAGAGACAAGAAATACATATTAGTCTAAAAATCTTGCTGGAGAGCTACATCAATCTGAAGGCCTACACCCAGAAGCAAAGCTTCCATCTTCCTGAACCTGCTCAATATCTCAGGGGGAGCTTTGACATCATCAACATCCACTAGTCTTCTCTCAGATAATTGACAGAGAAGACAACATCATTTCTTTTCCCCTTCCTGTGTACAGGGTTATTACTCCCTTCAAAAGTGAATTCCTTAGTGATAGGGTACCTGATCAAAAACCTATTGGTTTTTAGGCACCTAATCAAAAACATATTGGTTTTTAGGCACCTGATCAAAAGCCTGAAGGGTTGCAATATCTCCCTGCAAATAGATATTGTGGTGATAGGGCACCTTATCAAAAACCTGTAGTGGATTCCTACCAGGGTAGTAGAAGAGTGGATGTACCCAGAGTTGGGGAACCACTATAATCCTTATGTCGTCTGTGCTTGCTTGTTTATTTCTTTGTTTGTGTGCTCTAATTTCTTTTTCTCCTTATATATTTTTATCTCTGAGTAAACATAAGATCTATCCTCACTTTCACACTCTTTCCACAAGGCACTTCTTTAGTTCCACAAATGGAGCATCCATTTTCCAATATCTATAGACGCTGTCTAGGTCATAGCTATTTCGAGGCTAAGAGAACCTTTTTTAAATTTATGGGTTGCATGGGTGCTTTCCCTTTGACCTTGGTTCTCCTCATATTCCTCTTTTTACATCCAACACCATTTCAATATGGTGCAGAGAAGGTTTCTATGATAGGAAGGTCAGTCTGAGGCTTGGAAAATTTAGCCACTAGCTCCCTCTCTTTTAGGAGTTCACTTCCAAGTTTCTTGATGATTCTTTCCTTTTGAATCAACAGTTCATCTCGCTCATCAATAATTTATTTGAGCTCAGTCACTTTGGTAGTTTTTTATAGACTCTATCTATCTCCTCCTGAAGTTAAACCTTAAGAGACTTAGGAGCTCAAGCTCTTTAGCTTGCTTCTTGGCAAGCTTCCTACTTTTCTCAAAACCTCCAGGAGAGCCTCATACTTCTCCACAATTTCATCATAAGAATTCTCTTGTTCAGAGTCTTACTCATTTTTAGAAGATGTGGTGGCCTCTGACTCAGTACTAGTTTCATAATCTGAATTAGACAAGACAGTTTTAGATTGTACCTTATTAGGATGAGAGTCAACCTGATCTTCTTTATCATCCTGAGCCATCAGTCCATAGCTCTCTTCCTCTTCTTCATCATCACTATCAATGGATGATAGTGGGCCATGATGCCTATCTGGGTAACAGTAGGTGCTTCATATTCAGACAGTGCAGCCAGCCCTACATAAGCTTCTTCCTCTTCAGATCCAGAAGATCTAGTATCACTATCACTCTAGGTTCTGTCCTTCTTGGACAAGAGGCTTTTTAAGCATTCTATCCCTTCTGGTGCTTGTCATCTATAAGCCCTTTCTTGTCTTTTCTTTTGACTAGACAGTCAGCTATGGCAGGCTCTGACTTATTGTGGCAATAAAAAACAATATAAGTATTAAATTTTTTATTCTATTGAGAAGCATACCTATCCCTCTTGGGGTACTTTTTGAATTTATCAGAGCATTGATTGTGCATTCTAAAGTTTGAAGAAGATGAGGGTTTGGAGTTATTCCAATGCTTCCTCCTTCTCAGCATATTCTTAAACTGCCTTATAAACAAGACCAAGTCCTTGTCGGACATCTCTTCCCTAGAGGTGCTTGGTTCAGACTCTTCTGACACCACTGCTTTGCTTAGGGAAGGTGATGCCTTTTCCGTGCCTCTACTAGATCTGTGAGCTTTCAAGGCCATTGATCTCTCCTTGATGTGCCCTTCTTCATTCTTTCTTATATTCAGGTGAAATTTATGGGACAATAATTTCCTAAAGAGATTTTGGGGTTCAATATCCCAGGTTTCTCATATCCATAATGATACAGATCTTTCTCTCATTCCTTGTGTAGGGATCTGTGAAACTTATCATTCAATTCATAATTTGTGAAGGACCTCTCATAGTTCCTCGGTCTATTCACAATTTTGAAAAATTTCTCATAACAGTCAGACTTATTGTCTTTCTTCTCCTATATGAAAACTTAATACTCCTGATTTAGAAGGGATTTTTTGTCATCCCTAACCTATTCTGATCCTTCCATGTATATAATTAGAGTGTCCAACATTTCTTTGGTAGTCTTGCAATGAATAAGGTTTTGGAAAGTGAAATCATCAATTGCACTAACAATGATGTTTTTGGATCTCTTGTCCATTATGGTCAGGATGACTTCATCTTTAGTCATCTTTATAAACTTATTGGGGACTTTCAGAATGGCAACAATTGCTGAAACATTCAATGGGATATAGAGTCTCTCCTCAACAGTGACAAAAATTCTGGGATTTGAAGCCTCCATAAAAAGTTTAACCCTTTGCTTCCAGATTTCAAAATTATCCTTCCTACAGATAGGAAGTTTCATGGAGCTTAGTTCTTTATAACTTTCTTTAGAGCCCATTGTGCTGAAAATCATTCAACCATTTAAGAATCTTGTTCAGTTGTTAATCCTTAATGAACAACCTCCTTTTGATACCACTTGAGAGATGAGGGTTATCACTCACCTAGAGGGGGGTGAATAGGTGATTTACTGATTTTAAAGATTTCTTGAATTATTTTACTAAGGGCACAATGAGAGCACAATGAAAGAGCAGATCATAGAAAAATCACACAACATAGCACAACACATCAGGATTTATAGTGGTTCCCCAAGAATGGGTGCATCCACTTTCCCTATACACCTATCTAGTAGAGTGTTGGCTTAGGTTAAAACTCCTCCAAATTCTCTTCTCAGATCCTTAGATCTTACAAACTCAGGAATAAAGGTTCCCTAACTCAAACCTCCATAAAAGTCCTTCACCTCAGGCTTCAATCCATATACCTCATATCTGCAAACACATCCTACAACTTATGCTTTCCTCAAGCCTTACAAACTTAGGCTTTTCACAAGCCCTACACACTCAGGCTTCGAAGCCCTACAACTCAGGCTTATCACAAGCCTTACAAACTCAGGCTCAGCAGGTCCTACAAACTCATAGTTGTAACTAGATCCTGCACTTATATTCACAAAGGAATCCTACAGAAAAATAGATTGCAGTTTTTGGACTTAACACTCAAAAGCTTGAGTCTTTAGGTCGAAGCATAAGGCATGCTTCTTCTTCCTTGTCTTGATCAACACTTGAAATATCTTCTTGGAATTCCATACTTGATCAAGAGAACTTATTTTATAGAACTTAGAAGAATAGCAGTAAAACTATTTGTGAATTCTGAGTGCTTATGAATTTCTCGAGGATTGAAAATGTCAAAAGATTCTTCTCCAATCTTCAAGTCCTCCTTTTATACTTGTCTTGCCCGCGAATGTGAAATGAAGGTTAAATTTGAATTCTCTACAGTTAGGATAATATTCCTTTAACAAATACTTGATTAGGAAACCCCCGAAGAACTATGTTAAATCTGAATAAGGAAGATGTTCAATTTTGAAAATATTCTGGTTGGATCTCTTAAAATGACCAACAGGCATTTTAGTAAATAATCCTAGTTTGGAATAAATAACGGTTGACAAAATTTGTTTAAGGAAAGGATTCGAAATCTTGGAAATATTCTCTAATAAATGAGAATAATCCTCCTTGCTGCCAGTCCCTGAGAATGAGCAACAAAATCCACAAATCAATCTGATTTAAAATCCTTACACAATCTGCGCCTTAAATTAAGGAACTGACTATTGTTGCATGTGTCAAGTTATAGTAAATAGGATTAAGTGACCATAACATGATACCATAGAAAATGTAAAATGGCTCACGTGACATGGGTATGGTCAAATTAAAATAGATGGATATTATATTAGAAAACTCCTATAACTTACAAAATCTGCCTGCGACAAAAATCTATCATCATACAGTCGATGTAGTCGAATCTTCACTAAGTCATGTTATCGATGCTGTCGAACTTTTACTTAGCTGTGAAGTCGATGCTGTTGAATTTTTACTTAGCCGTAAAGTCGATGCAGTCAAACTTTTGCTTAGCCTTGCCATCAATGTAGTCAAACTTTTACCTAGCTTTAACATCGATGCAGTCAAACTTTTACTTAGCATTGCCATCGATGAAGTTGAACTTTTACTTAGTCTTGTCATCGATGCAGTCAAACTTTTACTTTACTTTTTAGCCTATGCACCTGATAAGTTGTAATTATACCTACTTTTATAGTATTGTTATTATGATATTTTACTTTATTTTTGCCCTTTTTTATTTGTTTTGTTCAATAAATTGTTCATATTTTGTAATTTTATTTCTAACTTAGTTATTTTTGTTTTCCAGAAAAATTCAGGAAAAAGTCAAAATTTGACTTGACACGCCCGTGTCATTGACTTGACATGCCCGTGTCAGGCACTCAACGCCTTCGGCCAGTCGACACTCAATGATTTTACTGTTCAACACTCAATGCCATCATGTCACGCCCGTGTCCAAAGCCCTTCACGCCTGTATCGATGTCGACACTTAACGCTTTTTCACACTCAATGCTGCCGAGATAAGAACTGCCAGTTGTCCAAGTCACGCCACCCGACACACCCGTGACCAAGCCTGTCATGCCCGTGACCACCACGTGTTCCTCCCAGAAGCTTCCTAATCATCGATCAGCTCTCGAAGATCGTCAACCACTGCTTGTCACGCCTGTGACTAACTCCTGTCACGCCCGTGACAGACACGTGGCCCTTCCCGAACCTTCCAGAACAGCACCAGCTCGTCGAAGTCACCAAGTCAAACACGACAGCTGTGACACGCCCCCTGTCACACCCGTGACCAGGGCGTGTCACACCCGAAATTTTGCCTATAAATAAAAATTTTCTGTAATGCCTAAGGGTTCACTTTTTTGAGCCAACTTTAGTGTGTCTTCTTGTGGGCTGCCCTTAGTGTTTCCATCTTCATGTAAGAAGACTTTTCTCCCCCCTCCCTTCTTATGTTTGTTTTAGCTTTTTCCATAGCTTTGTAATAGTTTGTAATAGCTTAAATTATGGAAATAAAAATGTTGTTTTTTTTGTCTCTCTACATGGAATGAAAATGCATTTGGGTGGCTCACTTTCTTTCTCCTTTTTATCCTCTTGTTCTACCTAGTCTATCTCTTTATGAAAATCATAATTAGTGTAACTTGTTTTAATCTTTCATGCTTTTAATATGTTGTAATGTTAGGTTTCATTATAGGTTTTTATCTAAAAAATGTGTCGTTATAATGGCAAAATTTTGTTTAAGTCTTCCTTTCAAAATCAAAGTTGTATTAAAAACTTTTTAAAGGCTTATGTTTTCATTCCTATGAAATAGTAAAAGAGGTTTTAAAGTGTTTTGTTTTTTTTTACTTAGCCTTATTTTAGGATTGTAAAACCTTTTTGTTCCTTTAATTTTTATTTTCACTTTTTCATCACTTTTATGAAATCCTAAGGATGAAAATGCAAATGTTTCAATTTTTCAACAACTTTGATTTCAACTTTGTTTTCAAAAAAAAACTTTTGCTTCTTTAATTTTTATTTCATCTTTTTATTTGTTTTTGGCAAGTTGTAATGGTAGGAAAGTTGTAGTTTTAATTTTTAGGTAACTTTCATTTTGTGTTATTTCTATGTGTGTGTGAGTGTATGAGACTAACTTTTCATGCTTTCTTTTATTCCTTCTTAAATCATGTAGAGTGTGTGAGTGTAGGTGATAATTTTTATTGCTTTGTTTTAATGCTTTTATCAATTATGTAGAGTGCGTGCGTGTAGGTGATAATTTTATTGCTTTCATTCTCCCGCCCACTCATTCGAGCCGGGACTCACAATTTTATCGCTTTCTCAATTATGTAGAGTGTGTGCGTGTGCGCATCTATTTCCGCCTACTCGTTAAGAGTTAAACGGCGCTCTGCTTAAATTTTCCGCCCACTTATTTGAGTGGGACTTGTAATTTTCATTTTTTGTAACTTCGTTCTTTTTATTTATGCATTTATTTCCACCTACTCGTTAAGAGTTAAATGGCGCATTGCTTTAATTTACCGCCTACTCAGTTTTTAGTAGGACTTGTACTTGCATTTATTTCCCGCATACTCATTCGAGTAGGACTTGCTTTATTTAATTTCTTTAGGTTTTGAAGTGTGCGTGAGTGCCTGCATCAATTAGCTTTTCTTTTTCAATTTTATCTAAACGCCTTGTTTTTCTATGTTTTCTCTTATAACTGTTTAGTACTTAATTTCAAACTCACGTTTCACTAAAAACCATAAAGTCATCCCCATATCGATGAGTGACTAATCTCTTTTAGCCTTCGACATCGAAGAGCATTGGGACATATAAAATGATTTGAAATAATTAAAGAACTTTATTTTAATTTTAATTTAAGGACTTAAGGTTTGCCCCGGGTTAACGACGCATAGGACCACATAATCGATGTGTGGGCTCTATTTCCGTTATCCATACGCAACACTGAGAGGGTAAACGTATGGACCGATCCCCCTTGGGTAAAGATAACTGCGTACGCCACCTCGAAAGAGGAGAAGCGTAGTTCTGCCGGATTGGGTTCCCTACCCAATAGCGGGGTTCTTAGCGTAAAGCGGGCATTAAGAGGAATCCTTCGTCGGTCTAATGATCAGTTGAATGGTCTTAATGTTCAGGTGAGCGATATTCCTAGAGATAAGTGCGCTCATATTTTCGGAACCTCCACGGCCAAGTGCCTTTTATTAATTTAAAAACTAAGTTCAATAATTGTTAAGAATTATTTTAGTCTTAATCCGATTCGATGCCGAGCGTTAACCCGTCATCGAACTAACTTAAAAATTTCCTGCTTTCATTTTCATTTTTTTTATTTAACTAAAAATCCCACCTTACTGATAGTAAGATAATAGTTTTCCTGGAAGAGTAAATGTAATCAACGCGCCCCCGAGAACAATTCGACCTCGGTATTCTCTCGAATACCGAGTACTACGCGATAGGTGCACTTGCCTCCTCTCGTTAGAAAACTCGATCTTCTAACTCGGCCTACAGAATCAGACCATTTTGAACCACCCACATTCGGTCTCTGTTCTGTGGCCATCAAGTTTTTGATGCCGTTGCTGGGGAGCACGGTTGTTATATCGAATCCGGGACTCTATTAATTTTACTTTATTTTCAAATAAAAAAATTTTATATATAAAAAAAAATCCTTCCCCCTTCGTTGTTTTTTTAGGGTGTATGACCCGTGGACAACCTTCGAGTTCCGAAAATCTTTAATTCGACCCTGAGATCGACCGCTCTCTTGCGCGTATCCGATCTCTACGTCGAATTCCCTTTTTAGACCCTGCAGAATCCACCAGAGAACCCTCTTTCTCTTCCATGGCCAACCCAAATAATGCCCAAGCGATCGAGCGTACGATGTCTTACTACGCTCGACCCAACTTGGATGATAAGGGGTTGAGTATTGTTCGGCTTGCTGTGGTGAACAATAATTTTGAAATTAAGTCAAGTGTTATACAAATGATCCAAAATGTCGTGCAGTTCGACGGACAGCCGGATGAGGACCCAAATAACCACTTGTCTAATTTTTTAGAGATTTGCGATACTTTCAAGATTAATGGCGTCACTGATGACGCCATTCGTTTGCGTCTCTTTCCCTTCTCCCTTAAGTCCAAGGCCAAGGAGTGGTTGGTCTCCCTCCCGCGGGGATCCATCACGACCTGGGCAGAGTTGGCAGAGAAATTCCTTACTATATATTTTCCGCCCGCAAAAACTGCTAGATTGCGGGCGGACATATCCTCCTTTATGAAAAATGACTCCGAGTCTCTTTATGAGACTTGGGAGCATTTTAAGAAATTTCTCCGCCGGTGCCCGCACCACGCGCTGCCAACGTGGTTGCAGGTACAGATTTTTTATAATGGACTGAATAGTCAGACATGTCAAATGATTGACGCGGCTGCCGAGGGCACTCTAAATAATAAGACCCCCAAGGCCGCCCAGGCTCTTTTCGAAGAAATGGCTATGAACGCCTACCAGTGGAATGTCACGCGAGCACGCCATAAGCAGGCGGGCCTTTATGAAGTGGATGCCACTGCTCAGCTAGCCCTTCAAGTCGAAAGGCTAACTAAGCAGGTGGCGGAGATATCTGTTGCCTCCTCCACTCCGCCTTATTTTCTCCCCCCTAATGTCTGCGTGGTCGACGAGTTCATAGACTACATGGGGAATCCAATTCGTCCCTCCTTTCAAAATAACCCTTATAGTAGCCACTATAATCCGGGTTGGAGGAACCACCCGAATTTCTCATGGAGTAACCCGAATAACGCGCAACGCCCTCCTCCCCCTCCTTTTGCGCTCTCTTTTCCTTCCCCTCCTCCGAAGCCTCTTCCGGTGGACGAAAATTTTAATCGATATGTTGCGTCCAACGAGTCCAATATCCGGAACATCACCGGTTCGCTTAAAAATTTAGAAATACAGGTTGGATAGCTGGCGCGACTTATGTAGGAGCACGCTCTGGCGGCACTGCCAGGGAATACGGAGCCCAATCCAAGGGAGAACGCCAACGCTATAACCCTCCGTAGCGGTAAGGAGGTGGTCGATCCAAAATGGATCGATCCTCAGGTACATATTTCACCTCTGACCCCTCTTCCCTCTTCTTCGATTACGCATCCCTTACCGATTTTAAACGACAAAACTATTTTAAATAAGGCGCTTCCCTAACCGCATAAGTTAGATAACGAGCGAGTGAACGCGTAATATGAAAAATTTATTTTATTACTTAAACAAATTCATATTAATTTTCCTTTTTGCGAGGCCATCTCGCAAATGCCTAACTATGCAAAATTTTTAAAAGAGCTTCTTTTTAACAAACGAAAACTTGAAGATATTTCGCATATTTTTCTTAACGCTGTCTGCTCGGCGGCTCTTACTAATAAGTTGCCCTCGAAACAAAATGACCCAGGGCGGTTTTCCATCCCGTGCCTTTTTGACAATGTATTAGTAAAATACGCTTTGGCAGACTTAGGCGCGAGCATTAATTTGATGCCGTTCTCGCTCTTCCTGCATTTAGGTTTGGGTACTCCTGCTCCTACCAATATGCGCATCCAACTAGTGGATCACTTGGTTAGGTTCCCCATCGGGGTAGTTGAGGATGTCCTTGTCCGAGTAGACAAGTTCACCTTCCTAGTGGACTTCGTCATCTTAGACATCGAGGAAGACGCAGAGGTACCAATAATACTCGGTCGCCCTTTCCTCGCAACCTCACGTGCGCTAATCGATGTAAGTAACGGTCATCTCCTCCTTCGGGTAGGAGACGACCAAGTTACTTTTTTTATTAACCCCTCAATGGAAGACTCGTCGTCGAGCGACGATTTCTGCTACTCTTTAGATTCTTTTTATGGAGATTGTTCTTCTCCAATTTTCGAGTCCGAGTTTTTAAACGAAGATATTTTTTCACTCAAAAATTTTTATTGCGATGAGGACGCGTCTACGGATATGCCTTTTGAACCAATTGGTTCAAAAGACATTAGAACTAAAACCTCGCTAGAAGAACCGCCCACCCTAGATCTCAAACCATTACCCGAATCCCTCAAATACGCCTTTTTGGGGAAAAATGATACACTCCCCGTGAACATTTCTTCGCATTTAAGCGATTCGGAGACCTCCGATTTATTGGAGGTTTTGCTTAAACATCGCCACGCAATTGCGTGGCAAATTTCTGACCTTAAGGGGATTAACCCTTCTTTCTGCACTCATAAGATTTTCTTAAACGATAATTGTCGCAAAACCATTCAGCCGCAGCGACGTCTTAACCCAAACATGAAAGACATCGTGAAAACTGAGATAATTAAATTATTAGATGCGGGGATTATTTATCCCATTTCTGATAGTACATGGGTTAGTCCCATTCATGTCGTGCCCAAGAAGGGCGGTCTGACCGTAGTGGCGAATGAGCACAACGAGCTCGTCCCAACTCGTACTGTTACAGTTTGGTGTGTGTGTGCATCGATTATTGCAAACTTAATGATGCTACTCGCAAGGACAATTTCCCACTATCGTTCCTTGACCAGATTCTCAAGCGTCTTTCCGGTCATCAATTTTATTGTTTTCTCGACGGTTTATCGGGGTTTTTCCAAATCCCCATTTCCCCCGAAGACCAAGAGAAAACAACTTTTACTTGCCCCTTTGGCACCTTCGCCTACCGAAGAATGCCATTTGGCCTCTACAATGCGCCAGCTACATTCCAAAGATGTATGCTAGCAATCTTTGGCGAGCTAGTAGAAGATATTATGGAAGTATTTATGGATGACTTTTCTGTATTCGGATGCTCATTCCCGGATTGTCTTTGTAATCTCGATCATGTCCTCCAGCGATGCGAGGACACGCATCTTATTTTAAATTGGGAGAAGTGCAACTTTATGGTTCGAGGAGGTTTGGTCCTCGGCCATAAGATTTCGATTAAGGGGATTGAGGTCGATAAGGCCAAAGTAGAAATCATAGAAAAACTTCCTCAACCGACTAACATAAAATCTATTAGGAGTTTCTTAGGCCACGCGGGCTTTTACAGGCGCTTCATTCAAGATTTTTCCAAAAATAACAAAGCCGCTTACTCACCTCTTGGAAAAGGAATCACCTTTTGTCTTTAGTAGCGATTGCAAGTCTTCCTTTAATTTTATAAAACAAAAAATTATCAATTCTCCAATTCTAGTGGCCCCTAATTGGTCCCTTCCGTTCGAAATCATGTGCGACGCTAGTGATATTGCCTTAGGCGCCGTTCTTGGCCAACGCATAGAAAAACATTTTCATCCTATTTATTACGCTAGCGAGACGCTCACTTCCGCACAAGTGAATTACACGACGACGGAAAAGAAACTCTTAGCCGTCTTTTTAGCTTTCGATAAGTTTCGCTCGTATTTAACGTTATCTAAAGTTATCGTTTTTACCGATCACTCCGCCCTTAAGTATTTACTTGCCAAAACCAACGCGAAACCCCGCCTTATTCGATGGATTCTCCTCCTTCAAGAATTTGACTTGGAGATCCGGGACAAGAAGGGTGCGGAAAATATAGCGGGAGACCACCTCTCCCGTTTAGAAAATCCTGCTGCGGAAGCGCTCGTCGAATCAATGACAGATTCCCCGAGGAATGTCTTCTTGCCATTCGTTCGTCTTCGTCATCTTCGCCTTGGTTCGCAGATTTTGTGAACTATTTAGTCGCGCGGGTGCTTCCAAAAGAATTCTCAAGTCAGCAAAAGAAGAAATTCTTTTCCGACTTGAAAAATTTCTTTTGGGAGGACCCATTTCTTTTTCGTATCTGCACGGATCAAGCGGTCCGAAGGTGCGTTGCGGGTGTGGAGTGCTTACAAATATTGAGGCACTGCCACGAGGGTCCAGCCGGGGGGCACTATCAAGCCAACAAGATATCTAGGAAGGCGCTAAAGGCGGGATACTTTTGGCCCACTCTCTTTAAAGAAGCACACAATTTTGTGCGCGTATGCGATAGCTGTCAGCGGTCGGGTAACATCTCTCGTCGAGACGAGATGCCCCAAAACATGTTTTTAGAATGCGAAGTCTTCGATTTATGGGGCATAGATTTTGTAGGCCCCCTACCTCCTTCTTATAAAAATACATATATTTTAGTGGCGGTCGACTACGTATCAAGGTGGGCGGAAGTACAAGCTTTCCCCACCAACGATGCGCGAGTCGTCGTTACATTTCTAAAAAAATTATTTTCTCTCTTCGGTACGCCTCGCGCTATTATTAGTGATAGGGGAACGTATTTCTGTAATGCTCTAATGGCTAAGACGTTAGCTAAATAAGGAGTCACGCACAAACTTGCCACCCCCTACCACGCAAACAAGTGGCCAAGTTGAGATAGTAAATCGAGAGATAAAGCGAATTTTAGAAAAAACCATTTCACTTAATAGGAAAGATTGGTCCGTTAAGCTTGACGATGTGTTATGGGCGTATCGTACGGCGTACAAAACTGCTACCGGGTGTACTCCGTTTCGATTAATCTATGGCAAAGCGTGCCATTTACCCGTAGAACTGGAGCACCGCGCACTTTGGGCATTAAAACTTTTAAACCTCGACTCTAACTTAGCCACTCAGAATAGAAAACTGCAACTAAACGAGCTCGATGAATGGCGTGCGAAAGCTTATGAGAGTAATAAGTTCTATAAGGAGCGTTCTAAGTTATATCACGATCGAAAACTTAAAGCCCCCAAAATTTTTTCTCAGGGCGATCTAGTCCTTCTTTATAATCCTCGTCTTAAACTTTTTCCAGGAAAACTAAAATCTCGTTGGTCCGGTCCCTTCATAGTTGAAGAAATCTTTCCATATGGGACCGTACTCGTCTCCCACCCGGAAAAAGGCTCGTTTAAAGTAAACGGTCATCGGTTAAAGTCTTATTTAGCGGGCGACCCAGTGATCGAGCATTACGAAACCATAACCCTCCTCGACTTATAAACCCGCCAATATAGTCAAGCTACGCTACAATAAACAAAGCGCTCCTGGGAGGCACCCCACACTTATCTTTTTTTTTATTTACGTCTTTATTTATCATGTTTTCTATTTTTCTAATAACTGCAGGGTTTCTAATGGGCTTCCCCGAGCGCTGATCAAGGACGTTTTCTGCCCCCTCTTTCTTTTTTTTATTTGTACATATACCTGCTATCTTGTTCCTCATGCTTAACATACAACATTGGGGACAATGTTGGAACTAAGTAATGTGGTGTTTTCGTATTTTCGTACTTTCCTTTTCACTTAAAAAAAAAAATTTAAAAACAAACTTCAAAAATAAAAAAATACATATAAAATAAAAAAAAATATTTTTTTTTGAAGTTTCATTTTTTAAACTTTAAGCTTTTTTAACTTGGTCCGCGAGATCCGGCTTATCGAGCCATTCACATAACGAGTCATCTCGCGGCAACCTAGTTTATATTTTTGTAAATATTCTTTCTCTTTCCCCTCTCCCTTTTTCTCTCTCATCCTTGTAAATAACTTCTCTTTTCTCCCAAATCTTTGTAAATAGAATGAAAATTTTCTTAAAAATAAAAAAATAAAAAAATTAACAAAATTTAAAATACAAAAAAAGCGCAAAACTCAAAAAAAAAAAAAAATATTTTCGCATTTTTCTTTCTTTAGTATGTATATATTAAAGAAATAAATACAAAAATAAAAAAAAAGATAATAACTTTAAAAATTCAAAAAATATATAATTTATGAAACAAATAAATCAAATATATCATTCTTAAGTTTCTTGCTATCCAAAACTTTTGTTTTGAGTTTATTTATATGCGAATTTGTTCAATTCTTTGTTCACTATTCGTTTGTTAATTATAGATTAAAAAAACTAAATAGTCGGGGTTAAGTTTTAAAGATTTATTATACTTTGATAAAAATAGGGGACTCGCTTTAGGCACTACTTCTAATTTTTCATAGATAGGAACACGTGTATTATGTTAGAAAATAACGACTATAGAATTCAATTATGCTAACTTTTAGCTTTCTGAAAAATTGGAACGTGCAATTTATAAAGGTTGCTCTCAAAAATTTTTTAATTAAAAATCTTGTTCTCTTTTCTCCCCTTACTTATCATCACCTACTTGGTATGATAAAAATCTTTTCCCCAAAAAAAAGATCCTATGTCAATGGGAATAAAATTTCATTCCGTAAACATAGGCACCCAATAAATTAAAAGATTATATGTTACGGAGCAAGAGGATAAAATTCATTACTCCTACACTTATACATTGGGTTAACTTTTTTATGAAGAAGAAAAAAAAATTCACGTTAAGGAAAATAAGATTTCGTTTTCCTATAACATCCACATCAAAAAAAATTTGAGGTTCGAGAAAAAATTATCTCGCCTCAAAATCCAAGCATCTTCATAAACCAACATCGACCCCACTTAGCCAATTTCATGACTAGAATTAATTCAAAATTTTTTTTTGAGAGCATAATTCGTAAATTGCATTATTTCTGGTAAAACTCCTATAAACTAAAGTTCATATAATTCCAAACTATTTTTGTTAATCTAACCAATACAATTATTGATTTCTATTTGATTACATCAAGAAGTCTTTTGGCCAAAACTTTTGCCCTGTTTAAATCATCTACATAATTTTAGGACTTAACTCTTATACCCCATATATTTATTTAGATCTCTCTGATAATTCATTCAAGTGGTAGCAGAACTTAGAGTTTTTTTATTATTCCTTATAAGTTCACCTCAAACTTTTTCTCTGGAATAGCAAAAGCTTAAGTATGGGGGTATTTGATAAGTTGTAATTATACTTACTTTTATAGTATTGTTATTATGATATTTTACTTTTTTTTTGCACTTTTTTGTTTGTTTTGTTCAATAAATTATTCATATTTTGTAAATTTTATTTCTAATTTAGTTATTTTTGTTTTCTAGAAAAATTCAGGAAAAAGTCAAAATTTGACTTGACATGCCCGTGTCATTGACTTGACACGCCCGTGTCAGGTACTCAACGCCTTCGACCAGTCGACACTCAATGATTTTACTATTCAACACTCAACGCCATCATGTCACGCCCATGTCCGAAGCCCGTCACGCCCATGTCGATGTCGACACTCAACGCTTTTTCACACTCAATGCTGCCGAGATTAGAACTTCCAACTATCCAAGTCACGCCCCCCGACACACCCATGACCAAGCTTGTCACACCCGTGACCGCCACGTGTTCCTCCCAGAAGCTTCCTGATCATCGATCAGCGCTCGAAGATTGTCGACCACTGCTTGTCACGCCCGTGACTGACACCTATCACGCCCGTGACATACACGTGGCCCTTCCCGAACCTTCCAAAACGGCGCCAGCTCGCCAAAGTCACCAAGTCAAACACGGCAGCTATGACACGCCCCCTGTCACGCCCGTGACTAGGGCGTGTTACACCCGAAATTTTGCCTATAAATAAAAATTTTCTATAATGCCCAAGGGTTCACTTTTTTGAGCCAACTTTAGTGTGTCTTCTTGTGGGCTGCCCTTGGTGTTTCCATCTTCATGTAAGGAGACTTTTCTCCCCCCTCCCTTCTTATGTTTGTTTTAGCTTTTTCCATAGCTTTGTAATAGTTTGTAATAGCTTAAATTATGGAAATAAAATGTTGTTTTTTTTGTCTCTCTACATGGAATGAAAATGCATTTGGGTGGCTCACTTTCTTTCTCCTTTTTATCCTCTTGTTCTACCTAGTCTATCTCTTTATGAAAATCATAATTAGTGTAACTTGTTTTAATCTTTCATGCTTTTAATATGTTGTAATGTTAGGTTTCATTATAGGTTTTTATCTAAAAAATGAGTCGTTATAATGGAAAAATTTTGTTTAAGTCTTCCTTTCAAAATCAAAGTTGTATTGAAAACTTTTTAAAGGCTTATGTTTTCATTCCTATGAAATTGTAAAAGAGGTTTTAAAGTGTTTTGTTTTTTTTACTTAGCCTTGTTTTAGGATTGTAAAACCTTTTTGTTCCTTTAATTTTTATTTTCACTTTTTCATCACTTTATGAAATCCTAAAGATGAAAATGTAAACGTTTCAATTTTTCAACAACTTTGATTTCAACTTTGTTTTCAAAAAAACTTTTGCTTCTTTAATTTTTATTTCATCTTTTTATTTGTTTTTGGCAAGTTGTAATGGTAGGAAAGTTGTAGTTTTAATTTTTAGGTAACTTTCATTTTGTGTTATTTCTATGTGTGTGTGAGTGTGTATGAGACTAACTTTTCATGCTTTCTTTTATGCCTTCTTCAATCATGTAGAGTGTGTGAGTGTAGGTGATAATTTTTATTGCTTTGTTTATATGCTTTTCTCAATTATATAGAGTGCGTGCGTGTAGGTGATAATTTTATTGCTTTCATTCTCCCGCCAACTCATTCGAGCTGGGACTCGCAATTTTATCGCTTTCTCAATTATGTAGAGTGTGTGCGTGTGCGCATATATTTCCGCCTACTCGTTAAGAGTTAAACATTGCTCTGCTTTAATTTTCCACCCACTCATTTGAGTGGGACTTGTAATTTTCATTTTTTGTAACTTAGTTTCTTTATATTTATGCATTTATTTCCGCCTATTCGTTAAGAATTAAATGACGCATTGCTTTAATTTACCGTCTACTCAGTTTTGAGTAGGACTTGTACTTGCATTTATTTCCCGCCTACTCATTCGAGTATGACTTGTTTTATTTAATTTCTTTATGGTTTTGACGTGTGCGTGAGTGCCTGCATCAATTAGCTTTTCTTTTTTCAATTTTATCTAAACGCCTTGTTTTTCTATGTTTTCTCTTATAACTATTTAGTACTTAATTTCAAACTCACGTTTCACTAAAAACCATAAAGCCGTCCCCATACCGATGAGTGGCTAATCTCTTTTAGCTTTCGGCTTCGAAGAGCATTGAGACATAAAATGATTTGAAATAATTAAAGAACTTTATTTTTATTTTAATTTAAGGACTTAAAGTTTGCCCCGGGTTAACGACATATAGGACCACATAATCGATGTGTGGGCTCTATTTCCGTTATCCATACGCAACGCCGAGAGGCTGCACGTATGGACCGATCCTCCTTGGGTAAAGAGAACTGCGTACGCCCCCTTGAAAGAGGAGAAGCGTAGTTCTGCCGGATTGGGTTCCCCACCAAATAGCGGGGTTCTTAGCGTAAAGCGGGCATTAAGAGGAATCCTTCGTCGGTCTAACGATCGGTCGAATAGTCTTAATGTTCAGGTGAGCAATATTCCTAGAGATAAGTGCGCTCATATTTTCGGAACCTCCACGGCCAGGTGCCTTTTATTAATTTAAAAACTAAGTTCAATAATTGTTAAGAATTATTTTAGTCTTAATCCGATTTGATGTCGAGCGTTAACCTGTCATCAAACTAACTTAAAAATTTCCTGCTTTCATTTTCGTTTTTTTTATTTAACTAAAAATCCCACCTTACTGATAGTAAGATAATAGTCTTCCTGGAAGAGTAAATATAATCAATGCGCCCCCGAGAATAATACGACCTCGGTATTCTCCCGAATACCGAGTACTACGCTATAGGTGCACTTGCCTCCTCTTGTTAGAAAACTCGATCTTCTAACTCGGTTCGCGGAATCAAACCATTTTGAACCACCCACAGTTGGTCTCTGTTCTGCGGCCATCAACACCAAATTATTCACTTAGATGAATCTTTGATCTCGTCTTTGATTTCTTTTATCTTTAGTGTCTTTTTCCAATGATAGTGACATGTTTAATATATAATTAGTATAGAGGTCAACATGAATTTTTCTCCTAGAGGGATTACAAGTGCAAAATTTTGTTTGGGTGACCAAGTGTCTAACCATACATTACTCATGCACTAAAGTTATACATGTCACATCAAAAATAGAACAACCATCAAATACAAGATGTTTATTGTCAACTTGAGACCTTCTTCAAATCAGGAATCTTGGGGATAATATTCTCAACACTTGTATACAGCCAAAGGGGTCGGCCACCGCCGCTACCTAATGACCAATCCCTCTCGGGCCAGTGGGGCTCCTGGCTGGCCGTGGCCGTACCTTGCAATGTGAGCCCGTGGAGGAAAGGCACAACCGGCGGGGGCGGCCTCTCCCGCGGCTGCAAGGAGAGGCCGCGCTCCATGACCGTCCTCCACGGCCCCTCCCCGCGACCACTCACTACAGCCACAAATCAATGACCACATGGAGTGGATGGCACTATGGGGAGCGACCAACCCCCCCCCCCCCCCCTCGACAGGGCGCGTTTGGCTGGCCGCAGCCACCCGGGGTGGCCAGCGCCGCGATTGCAGGGTGCGTCTGGCTCCAGGGCCGCCTGCCCATGTCGCGGCCGCAAGGCACAACCTCAGCTAAGAAATGTTGCCCACCTCGCTCATTGCCGACTACTCCGACGCTTGCGGAACTTCTTGTAAGACCCCATTTTTTGGGTCTTATGCCCAAAACTGCTGATTTATGGTGACACCAACTTTCGAGAAGGTTGTCGCCACAAATTGCCTATTATGCTGGAAAGTACTCAACCATGTACCATAGAAGAAAAGAGATGTTCGTAAAACTAAACAAGTCCATAATTATAGTGCAATATATGAAGTCCACATAAAATAAAAGCTGAGCAACAAGAAATAGTAAATCTGAAAAGAAGCATAGAGGGCTCCGACCTAGTACATATGATCCTCACTACATAACACTCACGGAAGAAAAGCTACTAATCACTCACAGAACCTATGGTTGCTGCTACTGCTACTCCTAGATTAGACTAGTTCACCTCCTCCTACATTATGCCCTGGATGTGCTGGGTCCCTTGGTGCTGCACCCTGTCTCCCAGCTGGAGTCCCTGGTGTTATGTACATCAGGTCGTTAGTTAAAACTAAGTCTTGGTCCCCCTCCCCTGCGATACCTAGGCATCGTGTAGGTGAGGATGAAGAGGAAGGTAATGAAAGTGGAGAGTAAAGAAGAGCAGGTGACAATTGTCCTAGCTACCATATGCTAAAAATATCTATCACAATATTATTAGGTATATAAATGATATTGAAAGTAATAAACTGACACAAAGGAAACAATAATGAAAAGTAGAGGTAAAACAACTAACTATCATCACATAGAATGTAATCTCAATTTATAAGAATGCTCATACAAACTTATAAATTGAGGCGTCGTTTGACAATGCCTAATATATAAAAGATCTCATAATAAGTTATACATTAGGGTAGAAGTTTTATGAAATGTTATGTATGACATGAGGTGCTATGCATGTTAGATGATATGTCTCACACAAGTGAAACACACCCACTCGACTCAAAGCGCACAAACTTTTAGTTTCCCCGTTTGGAGTTAGCTAAACTCTCAAGTACCTCTCATTGTGGCAAACAGAGGCAGTGGGTTAGGCCTCCCCACTCCTCAGTTGGTATTCACACTACCTAACCTAGACCTTGCGTACTACTCAGTACACCCTCAGTGAGGTGCTACGGAGTCTCCTGTACTAATGCAGGCAAATCCACCAGTCATTTATTGTTTAACTGAACACTTACACTTGCCGAGTCAACGTATCGACATTGGTATGAACGACCGTCCAATAACGAGGACCCACCACTTCAACACACATGCACACATACTATAAAAGAGCTCTCCAACCATCGGTTCACCAAACTAACCTATCAAATCTATCAAACACTGAGTCCACTGCTCATGGGTCTAAACCAACTATCCTCCCGAAGTGACGGGGTGTGTGGATGTATGACAACAATTTATTAATTGTTAATCTTTTAATCTACTTATTCCTACAGTTTTGGGTTAATATTGGACTGTCTAAGGAATGCCCGGTGAATGGCTCTCGAGGGCAGTAAGAACTACGATGGGATGAAGCCCAAAGCTCCTTTTCTCAAGACACTTACTTTTATGAGTGTCTATTTATTACCAAACCCCTTCCCACTTTGCTCTTAAGCTAACCCTAGGTGAATTACTACTTCTAGGTGGGAGACGATACTTCATCGGCCCCGAGCTCAACTCTGTCTCCTTGGTACCCAGACTACCTAACATTTGGCCCTAAGGTGACCTTATCTTAGATTGCACCAAAATTAGGTGCACTCACTATATTACCTTCCATATGAGACCTATAAATCTATCTTGAATACCTCAATTTACTGTATACAGACTAGAAGAACTAGCTTATGCGTATGAAAGTGAGTACTCCAATTTATTTCACCAAAAACCTTAGGATTATTTCTAAGGGTCTATCATGGCATGTATGGCTTAAGTCCAGAGTTTTGTATTTTTCCTATTAAAAATCAGTCTTTTTAATAATTTCCTAAAATCATGCCTCATATGACTTTGAACATGAAGTGCAATTTTCTGAAATGCAAAGTTCTCACTAAAATTTTCCACAGCTTCATAATGGCTAAATAAGAGCAAGGTATGAATTTCATGATTTTCCCAAAATAATTTCTATCATAAATCATAATTTAATTCTTTTGATCAAAACGATATTTAACAAAGAGAGCACAATATTTTATCATAAAAAATTGTAATAAAATTTCCAAAGAACTATAATGATCATGAATTGTCACTGCCCAAATTTCATGATCTTCTAATTTCATTTAGCCACATAATTAAATTAAAGAAAAAATTACACCTAGAGAATTTGTGAAGGAACATCTACATAATTACTTCCAAAAATTGTAATAAAATTAACAAGGCATCATAGTGATCTAAAAGGTTTACTACCCAAGTCTCATAATTTTTCAATGCATAATTTGTCCTAAAACAATTTATTTTTCTAGATTATAATTTCTAGAATTACAAAGGAGGTACTGAAATTCTTCAACCAAAAATTACAATAAAATTTGCAGACATAAATATCATCAGTATAGACCCACTGCCCAAGTTTCATGATCTTTCAATACTGTTTGGACATGTATTTTACACTTGATAGGAAAGTTCTTATTCTACATAATAAGTGTTTTGTGGGGGAAGAATACTCATAAAATTCTAATTAAATTATCCTAAGTGTCTTTCCATCCAAAGAGACTATCTACAAAGTCTTGAGCCAATACTTGGAGATGTGGCCCAATTTCCTTTATTAGTCTTAATAGACAGCCCTAATGTTGAACCAGGGTTTCAAGGCACATCAACCCTAGATGCTCCCTAAACTAGTCATAGGGGTGTCTCAAGTTAAGGTAATGTAGTGGCCAAGGTTTCACCTCATTTTGTTGAGGGGTTGATAACTCAACCTCACTAAGTGCACTTTTGAAGAACTAGGCCTATTATCACTAGGTGACCTACTTTGATCACTAGGTTACCCAATCAAATCAACTCCAAATGGCCTGATATTTGTTTTATGGGCATATAATGACCCCTCTAGTCATCCACAAGAGTTTGGGAGAAATTTGAGGTCCTTAGACCTTATTTTCACCACATGTGTGAATTATTAAATTATTACAAAAACTATATAAAAAGCATCTTTAAAATTCTAATTTTTGGATATGTTGGGGGTCATAGCCAGACAAGCCTATGGTAAAATATTCAAGCCATTTAACTAGGTGGGACACTGAGGGCACTCATTTTAATTTCTGATTAGCCTTTGGACATCTTGCACTAAAAAGTGCGCTGAGGAAAATCTAGTGTTCCTAATTAGTTGATTCTAATTTTGTATTAAACTAAACACCATGGGCTAAGATTTCTATCTTGGTCATAATTACAGAAAAGTCCTCTATTTATTTTTATTAATTAAAACCAAGTGACTGAAATAGTATGACATAAATGAAAATAATATAAATATTAAAACATTCAGCCTGCAAATAAATATTGTGCCGGATATGACGGTTGTGGGTCATCGTCCCCAATGAGCCAAGGGTCAGGATCGCTTCTTCCTGGAGCCATTCCAGACAGTATTCCTGGCCATCCGTCCACCTCCCTGGCCGGCCACCGCCACCAACACCCTTGTTGAGGTGGTGGCTATCACCTTACGACGGCACGACCACCGGAGTGGCCATTTTTTGCGAACTCGATGGGTTGATTTTCATAGAAAATCTCTCATATTTTCCTCACTGATTGGGTTTGATTGATCCCGATTTCTCCACCAAATGATCCACAGATCTAGCACAGAGGAAGAGGAAGAGGACTAGATCTGCAGGCAGGCTTGGCGGCGAGTGTGGTGTTGTTTGTCATGGTCGATGATCTCCAAGCTCTTCCTTGCCGAATTCTCAATCCTCCACCTAAAGCAGTGATGTAAAAGTTCATTTTCGCTACTTAGAAGCTTTAAAATAGATGGAGGGGTCTACTTTGGGAGTGGGAGGGTCAATCCATGAATGGCCATAAATGGCCTTGAATGGATCTTTTGGCCATTGAGAATTGGTGCTTTCTCCTATGCTTGACAGTTTGAATTGATGGCATTTTCTTCCCAAGGGCCAGGGAATAGGAATGGGGGCTTAGGGAAGGGGAGAGGGGAAGTCTTTTGCATTCACCATTAATCCCCTTCCACTTTCTCTCTCATCCCTTGAATGAAACTTCCACCTTCTCTCTCCTAGTCATCCCATCCAGAATTTTAGTGGAAATCTAGGTAATTTACACTTATTGTAGCTAGTGGGCCATCATAATTGGGCCTAACCTAATTTGATTGGAGTTGGGCTTAACTTTCCTCCCCATTTTGGGCTTGGTTTGACCAAGGTAGACTTCGGGGAGTTGACTTGGTCAATTGAATGGGTTGACTGGTCAAATATGTGTCTTGAGTCCCTTGCCACCACCCAAGTCCATTTGTGGCTTTGTGCAATCAATTTGGGTCAAGTTTGGGCAATTTGACCTAAATAGGATTAGGGTTTACTCTGGTTAACTTGACCTCTTTGTTTGATCCCAAATGGGTTGTTAAGGCACTAAAGGAGCATTAAAGTTGAAAGTATTATGGTGGGGTAAATAGTCAAGTTGGGACCCAGAAACCAAACCCTAGGCTAGGTGACCAGAAATTGCTATTTATAGACCAAGGTGATTTCACCTATTTACCTAGGCACTCATGGTCTTCTTGGTCTTCTTAGAGCTTTGTCATGACCTAATCATGACAAAAACTCCCTAGGGGTCTGGTTGTTTATGGGATGTTACAAATCCCAATACATAAAAATAAAAATTACGTCCTCAAAATTAAGGATAGGCCTACAGGGTTTGCACTAAAAATTACTGAAGGTGAAATTCTTGAGTAGTTAAAGTTATACCCGTCGTGAAGAGTTCTGGGTACTTCTGCTACATAAGATATAGAGGCTCTCAGGTGTGCTCCTCCTGCCCATGATTCGACCAAAGGACCTTGACCAACGGAACCTTCTTTCGCCATAGGACTCTTACCTCTATATCATCTATCCTTACTGGCTTCAGACAGACTGATCGGTTAGATGCTACTGGGGCAGCCATCGTGAAAATCTATAGATCTAGCCGTAGGAGAGCCATCCTAAGAGAAGTGATGTGGAAGACGTCATGTAAGCCTGCCAACTCGAGCGGTAGCTCAAGTCTATAGGCCAAGGGGTCAATTCGCTCCAGAATCTTATAGGGCCCCATATATCTTGGACTGAGCTTCTTTCGCCCGTGTACCCGCGAGACTCCATACATCTAGCGTATCTTCAAGAATACCCAGTCACCAACCCGAAACTCCACCTGACGATGTCGTGCATCGTAGTATTTGGCCTGTCTACTCTGGGCCTCCAGCATCCTGTCTCAAATCAGTCGTATCTGAGCATCTGTATCCTCCACAAACTCTGAGCCAAGCGCCTTTGGTTCCTCATCCTAGACCCAGGATAATGGAGTCCTGCACCTCCATCCAAACAATGCCTCATAGGGGGCCATACCTATACTAGACTGATGACTATAGTTATAAAAAAATTTGATGAGCGAAAATAGTCATTCCCACGGCCCTCCTACGGTCCAGGATACATAGGCTCAAGAGGTCCTCCTATAATACCCCCTCTCGGAACACAAGACATGGCTGAGGGGAGTCTTATGCCCAAAACAACTATCTTGCGGTAATGCCAACATACAGGTTGACCGATACTATAAGACGTCTATCCTACTGGCTAAAACCAATATCATCTATGCCAACCCAACATAAAGAACAAATAAAAGTCAAAATCAACATAACTATAAAAGTCCACAAGAACATCAATAATAAGAAGCATCAACAGGCTTCTACATTAGACTACATAAAAACTTTGCCCAAAGGGCTATAATAAGAGTCTCTCAACAACTCACATACGTAACTGAAGGCAGCGATGTTATCCTCACTTCAGGCCCTATCATCCTGGCCTAGCTGCCCTCCTGCACAACCTATTTCTACTCTATCTATGAGGTTTCCTCCTAAAAAGGAAAACGTAGCAACCGTTAGTCATAAAGACCAAGTGTCTATCACATCTTCTCCCCCGGTGACTCTTAGGCACCAGGCGGAGAAAAGAAAAGGGTATAATATATATATATATATATATATATAAGCAGTAATACGAGCATGTGGTATAAGACTAATCAATATCAGAGTATCCAAGATGTAAAACAAGTGAGTATATCAATTTACACTAGTAATTCTACTATCAACGGAGTATATAAGTATGATCCTACAATAGGAAAGTAACTCAACTTATATGAATGCCCATATAGACATATAAGTTAAGGATTAGCTTAACAGTAAAGTAACTCATCATATAAGAGTGCCCATACAAACTTATATTATAAGGATCTTATGCACTGTAATGCAAAGACATGAATGCAATGTGAAGACTCACCCATGCTCACACACACGCACATTACTATATCGATACAGACTTGTAGTTCTCACTTTTTGAGCAGGTAGCTAACCTCTCAGGCGTTATCCGTCTGGCCAGACTGTAATAGTAGAACGAGCTTTCCACTTTTAGGCGGGCATCCACACTACCAAGATTAGGCCTCTGTACACCTCAATGCTAAGAACACAACAGTAGATCTCACATGCGTACTACGCCTCAAGGGGGTCTCGGGTAGATGTACACCAAGAACACAGCCCAAACTAGCTAATATCATGGCACAGAGAGGGTCTTCATGAGCATGTCACCAAAGAACACAGCCGAACCGTCCATTGGAGTAGAGGGTGCCTCGGGAAGTAAGCACCGAGGACCAAGGACCAACCGTCCAAGTCTATTTATCAACTCCTGTCAAGATGATGATTGGCAAGCCCGTAGACCTGCCACACTATCCTTAACCCAGGATTATGACACCACGTGTCAACTCACTCTATATAAAATTTCACATTTAAGGGCTCCACACAGATTCCCTTATCAACACATCATTCTAGTGATGCAAACACACACGCACTCCAACCCTTCCACATTTCCATACCACATAAGGGTTCATCATTTACACAGGTGGCGAACCACCTTATACAACACACTGATCCCACACTGCTACCCATAGGGAGAAAAAACTCTAAGCAGTGGACTACTAAACACATTTCATTAATCAACATATCACATGGCCATGCATTAACCATATCCAATTCCTTTCCACAAGATCAAGAATTCACAATAAGTGTATAAATGTTTGCTTTAGGATATAGAGTGACCTAGAGGGGGGGGGGGTGAATAGGTCCAATTTTAATCTTGGCTAGTTTTGTTATACTTTCTTTGATAAATTATCTCGGCCAGATAAAACAATATAATCTTAACATTAATTTAAAATAGTCTAAGCATAGCAATCACAACACAGTACACACAGATTTATTGTGGTTCCCCTATTTATGGGTACATCCACTTTCCTCCTTCGCCTATCTAGCAATGAACTAGATTCGGCCAAACTCCTTCTTATTTTAATCAGATCCTCAGATCTTACAGCTCATAGCCCAGCTGGCTCCTACAACTTAGACTATACAAGTCTTACCACTTAGATCACCTAGATACTATACCTCAAGTTTTTCCTAAGAACTCTACCTCAGAGTGAATCCACACTCCTACTCCTCAGGAAAATCCTTCCCTACAACTTAGAGAAATACCCACTTATCCTACCTCAGGCATTCTCAGCCCTACCTCAGCTTTTATAAAACAGGCTTACAACTCAGAGAAAATGATTCTCCTACACTCATATCTACAGGTAGATCTTACAAAAATTAATGAAGGTAAAAGAGATAGATTCAGAAATTGTCACCCAGCAAGAGAGAAATGGGTGACTGCTTCTTGATCTGATCCTGATGTGTTTCCTTCCTTTGACCTTGCCAAGATAGATCTGATCCTACCCTTCTTAGCTTTTCAAAGCTTCTTGAAGTTGAAATTAGGGTAGATCTATGCTGGAGAATGTTGAAGATGATTCTTGATCTGGCTTCACTCCACCTTCTAAATTATAGTTGATGCTTCTTAGATCTAGCTTCACCAAATTGTTCTTCTTACTTTTTCTGAAGAGTTGATCCCTTTATATAGGCTCTGTCAAAGGTAACCGACTATCCCGGTTAATAACCGACATCTGATAGTACTGATAGTTCTGGCGGTTTTCTGACCCTCTAGCTTGATTTATATACTTAGAAAATAATTCTGCTTGATGTGTTGAAACTTGATTGATGGATGTGTTGACACCAGTCCTGGGTGTCGACACTTCTCTTATCGTGATGTTGACACAATTCTGAATTTTTCGACACAACCTTTATCTTGTCTTGACACAGCTGATGTAGAATGTGTCGAGACAGCTTTCACCTTGTCTCGGCACAGCTTGTGTGGTGTGTCGACACTTGTCCTTAGTGTCAACACACTTACTTTTTACAGACACAACTTGAGTAGTGTGTGTCGACACTAGTACTGAGTGTCGACACAGTCGCTTTCTTGTATCATAGTGTCGACCTAAGTCCTGGGTGTCAATACAACTTCCTCTTTGACTCAGCACTATAAGTATAAGTGTGTCGACACAAGTCTTGAGTGTCGATACCGCTTTCTCTTTGTCTCAGCACATCTTTGACAAAAGTGTCGACACTGGTCTAGTGTCTCGACGCTTTTGTACTTAGCTTTATTTGCCTGCACACATGAACTTAACATTTATCAAATACAACTATGTATATCATTGAGCTGAAAGAACTTCTTCAAATCAAGTACATTATAACCAATATATCCAACAATCTCCCCCTATTTGGAGAAGTCATAACTAAAATTCAATTATATACAACATGATACCAAAAATATATTATGATAAAGACATTAAGAGTACAGTGCAGTACAATATGTGAAATACCATAGATAAAAACACATATTTAAAATCAATAAAGCTGAATCAGAAAATAATGCAAATAATTGCAATCCTAATTAATAGCACAAGAAATATTGAGTAAATCAAAATTTTCATTGATTGTTTATTATAAGGTTTACTGCAACGAGCTTTGGTTATACAATAATTACAGATCAAGTTTATGAAATTTAAAACTAGTAACATTCTAAGGCAGCTCTGGTTTTTTGATGACTATGCCTTTTCCAGATTGTATCTTTGCTTTCACCTAACACCTTGTCATCAGCAACCTTCTTTCCTTTGTCATCCTTAGCATTAGCATTTGCAATTTCTTCTTCTTTCATCCTTTATCTTTCAATATAATTGTATGGCTTTGGGAAATATTTACTGGGATCAATAGAATTAGCAGGAAGCTTTACTTTCTTTAGATCATGTCTGAACTTCTTGATAATCTCTTGTTGTTTTAAATGTTTGTTCCATTCCTATTCGGAATACCATTTACCTCTATCTGTCACATTTGCATTGACTGCCTTCCATGTAGTGAGAATGATTGATCTGGAGGTTGTACTCCACTGCTCAAAATAAGGTCTAGTTTCATCTTGTTCTATAAACCTTTTCTTTGAAAGCTGAGTTTCTTTTTCTTTAACCAAGGTAGATTCAGACATCTCCACCTTTTCACATATAACATTTTGAGCTTATGGTGGAGGACTATACATGTGTTGGATGACTGCTTGGAAATCCTCAAATATAGCTTGTGCTGCAGGATTGTATATGGTTTGCTCAGCATCATGAGTTCCAGTAGTATGAGGTGCTTCAAGTTGAGCTGGTTGATAACCAGATTCAGCAGTTTATGTAACACCCCAAAGCCCAATTTGGAGTTCAGGAAGGGTGACACGGCCTGGGAAAAGGGCGTGTCCAACTCTGTTTGCTTGAGTGTGATTTTGGTCTCAAGATTGTGTCTTAAGTGAGGCATACGACCTGGGACATAGGCTTGTCCCAAGCCATGTACTTCTTTGTGTCGTCTCGAGTACACAGCCTGCGACACGGGCGTGTCTTAGGCCGTGTCACCCTAGAAGTCGACGAACTCCACTCGGCGCAATGGTGTCGAGTTAGGCATACGGCCTGTGACACGGGTGTGTCACAGGGCCGTGTCCTCCTCAAGTTTTGGCCAGACTTGTGCAGCCTATTGAACACAGCTGGGCATGGGCGTGTTCTGGGATCACGGCCTGTGACACAGGCATGTCACAGGGCTGTGTCCTTCTCTGGTTTTGTCTAGGGCATTGAGGCATGGTGAACGTGGGATAGACACGGGCGTGTCTGAAGCCGTGTCAGGACACATTTCCTGTGACATGGGTGTGTCACAGGGCATGTCCTGTTCTAGGTAAGTCGGTTTGGGTGTTACTTACAGTACACGGCCTGTGACACGGGCGTGTCACAAGCCGTGTCATCCCCAAAATAGATATTTTCAGGGCAAGTTATGGTCGTTCATTTCCTTCAGATAGGATCTAAGGGTCCAAGCTTCTCCCTACTGAGATAAGTCCAGGACTTGAGAGTTATTTCTAATTCAAAGCTTGGCTATTCTCTTTCTAAAAGATTAGAGAGAAGGGAGAGCAAGGAGGAAGAAGAGGAGAGATCCGGCCGCTAGTGGAGCTTCAACGTTCGGAATTATGAGCTGAGTCCAGCTTTGTGGAGGCGAGAGCGTTGTGGTGCTTGCTATCCGGCTAAAATTTCATGGCTCACAAGAGATCGTCAAGGGTAACGATCTTCCTTCTAGGACATGTGAAGTCCTCGTTTTGGCATGTCTGTGGATTTCTCCCACCAAAAGGTGGCTGTTGAGGGATTTTCTTGGGTTGATTCTTATAATCCCCAGTCTTGCATATAGATCTGGAAATCTGTAGTACGGAATAGGCATGCTGTGTGAATCCCATCTGAACAGGTTGGTCTGGATTGGTGATGTTGCATCTTGCGCACCGGAGAAGACTCTGCGTATAAACGGGTAGTTTGTGGAGTCGATGGGTTGTGCCTGTGAAGGTTAGTAATAGGAAGAATTGGAGTGAAACTCCAGGAAACTATCCACGTAATTCTTGTGTTGTATGCCATTTTGGGTGAGTCTGGGTGCAGAAAGTGAGTTCTGTTGAACCTGCCAAGTGACCGCATTGAACACTGGAATTATCTCCCCTTTTGAAATGTGCAGCCAGTCCTTAGAGGATAGTGTGGCTATTGTGAGCTGCAAGCTCTTAAAAAGGATTCATGTCGAACAGGAAAGGTGAAACCGACCTGCTCCTGTAAATTGTCCTTGAGTACTTTGGTATTCGATGATGGCATGGCGACTTGAGCAACGGGGGGTGGCTGATCTGTACCTGCGTTATGTCCGACCGATTAGTAGACCTAGTTATTGGTCTCGTTGGAGCGCATAATGGGATTCTTAGGCATGCACGCCATTAAGACTAAAAATATTCAATACCGTTGGGGTTTGATCCGTGAACGGTAGTGGGACCCTGGTTCGCTGGTACACTAATAATGTGCCCTGAGTGCACAGATCGTTAGGCCGTGCGACATACGATTGTGATATGTTGATTGTGCGTGAGTGCACATTGTAAGATATATCTGCTTGTGAAAGCTATGCCTGTTGGGAAGGAATACCACTGCCCCGAGAAAAGGGGTAGAGTCGTTATAAATTGGTCAGCTGAATGATGATCGTTGCATTGTTTGCCACCAAAATGGTGGGATTTCCTTGTGCAGGTGCTGGAGAGCTGAGCGGGAAAAAAAGGGCTTAATCCCCTGCTACTGCTGTTGTTGTTGCTGCTACTACTGGCCCTCGAAGGCTAAGCAAAGGCTTTTGTTATCTTCATGTGTAGCCGGCCTGCGCACCGATATTTGTAATCCACACCTGTAAAGCGTAACTATAAGGTCTTACGACCAAACATTTGAGTATATGTTGTACATTCCTTCATGTATATATAAATGTGGTTCTTTATTTATAGTGGATATTCATGGTTTTAGTTCAGTTAAACATTAAAAGCTTCCGCTAGGATGCTCTGTGTTAGGATACGTACCTGTTTGGTATTAACCTGTGACCTCACCGCCTGTTTGTAGTATATAGTGTGGGGCCCTGGCCGGACCTTCTATTATATGTTATTTAACAGATGGAGTCGTTACATTTTGGTATTAGCTTGCCTCGGTATTCATCTTTCGAATTCGTGGTCGAATTCTTTTATGGGGTGGCGAGCACGTGTAAGTGCGATCCGCTCTAACATTAATGAACTCTGGAATGTCCACTAAGGAATTTAAATACTCCTGTTTGAGGAACTTGCGCATTCCTATATTATTGTAATTGCTTGTGCATGGTCGCTAAAGTGTGTCTTGTTCACCTATAGGTGACTTATAGTGCTGCTGGGCAATCGGAGCCCCAACGTTCTGATGAGAGTGCGACACCAGCTGCGGTGCCCACACCTCCTTCTTCTATGGAAACAGCCCGCTTAGTTGTTGAGGCGTTATTTGCCATGTTTCATGCACATCCTATTGGGCAAGCACGGCCGACAGCGGTGCCATAACGGGTTGCTGTACGACCAGCACCTGTTGAGGTTGTTGATCCTCAAGCAGATGAGCGGCAGTTGAAGTATTTTATGAGCTTCAATACTCTGACGTTTACGGGTACGGGAACCCCAGTACAAGCGGAAGATTGGTTGTCGCGCGTCAAGCATATATTGACGGCGATAAAGATGGAGGAAGATCAGAAGGTTACCTTGGCCACCTTCTTGTTGGAAGGAGAGGCTCGACTGTGGTGGGATGAGATGGAGTTGCATCACCTAGCGGGCAGGCAATTAGCACAAGTCTCGATTGAGGAGATTTTGAGACTATTTTGGGAAAGCACCTACCAACGGCAAAATGTATTGCCATGGAAAATGAGTTCCAACGTCTAGTGCAAGGTGAAAGTAGTGTGGATACTTACTTGCACAAGTTTACAAGGTTGGGTGGTTATACGGGGTCTATCTTTGCTGATGAGCAATGGAAAACCAATAGGTTCTACGAAGGGTTGCGGGAGGTGTTGAGATTCCTTCTCTCGAGTTCGGTGAACCAAGGATTTCAGGCGTTGGTTGATACTTCTTGTGCGCTGGAGAGTGATATGAAACTGGTGCAAGGAAAGAGGGACTTGGCTATGACGAAGTCTGAGTTCAAAGTGCCCATCCTGGGAAATCGAACTACCAAAAGAAATGTAGCAAGAGAGCCAAATAATCTGGAAAGGCCCCTTCTTCAGTTGCGTCGGGAGCAACATCAAAGCAAGAATCTCGTACCTGCTTTACATGTGGCAAAGTGGGACATATAGCCTGTGATTGTCGGGTTGGTCCGCCAAAGGGGGAAAAGAAGACGGGAGCGTCTTATGCTGAGAAGGGAAAAGCAGTGGTGGAGTCCTCTGCATCCCAGGTGCAACCCCGAATCTATAATCTTGGCCAGCAAGAGGCCATAAAGCAAAGTGACATCGTCACAGGTACGATTTAAGATATTGATTGCTTTTTATATTGCATACCTTGTGTGTAGCTTGTGTATGATGTGTTTATATTAGGCTTTGTCCTGATTCAGAACAACCCAGCAAGAGCACTATTCAATACGGGTGCTTCGCATTCGTTTCTGTCTAAGGACTTCGTAGCCCGAATTGGAGTACCTAGTCATGTGACGACCGATAGTGTTAATGTGGTATTTCCGAATGGTTGTGTTATGCTTGCGGATAGGGCATGTGATGTGGCAGTTCAAATAGGAAGTCGGGATTTCGGCTTGAGCGCATCTGTGCTTCCGATATCAGAATTTGACATGATCTTTGGTATGGACTGTCTCTCGGAGCAACGTGCCTTTATTGATTGCAATTCAAAGGAGATCATACTGGGCCAGAATACCGGGCATGAGACTAAGTTCGCGGGTATGCAAGGAGTAGGCGGGACCTTGATGTCTGCTCTCCAAGTCGTTAATGCTGTTCGGAAGGGCGCAGAGTTATTCTTCATGCTTATTCAGGCTCTTGAGCCAAAGGTCAGTGTGAATGATGTTCCGATTGTGTCGGAGTTTGCCGATGTGTTTCCTAAGGATCTTCCTAGGTTACCACCCCTGAGGTAGGTCGACTTCTCTATTGAGTTAGTGTCAGGTGCGAAACCTATGGCCCTATCGCTATATCGTGTTGTGCCAAATGAAATGATAGAACTGAAATTTCAATTGCAAGAGTTATTGGAATAGGGTTATATACGCCTAAGTATGTCACCTTGGAGCGCACCTGTTCTGTTTGTGAAAAAGAAGGACGGTAGTTTACAGTTGTGTATTGATTATCGTGAATTGAATAAGCTGATAGAGAAAAACAAGTATCCGATTTCACGGATAGATGACTTGTTCGATCAGCTTGCAGGATCAACCGCTTATTCTAAATTGGATTTGAAATCTGTATATTACCAATTGAGGATTCGGGAAGGTGACATTCCCAAGACATCATTTGGAACACGCTATGGTCATTATGAGTTAACTGTAATGCCGTTTGGGCTATGTAATGCGCCATCGGTGTTCATGGATCTAATGCACTGAACGTTCCGAGAGTACTTGGATCTATTTGTGAAAGTCTTCATTGATGATATCTTGGTATACTCTCAATCTGAAGTTGATCATGCGAATAATTTATGGTTGGTGTTGCATACCCTGCGGAGAAATAAGCTCTATTCCAAGTTCTCAAAGTGTGAGTTTTGGCTGTCGGCAGTGGCTTTTCTTGGCCATGTGGTAAGTGGAGAGGGCATTGCGGTGGATCCGACAAAGATAAGTTCCATACGAGAGTGGTCAGTGTTTTCTTTGGTGGCTGAAGTCTGGAGTTTCCTTGGACTGGCAGGCTACTACAGATGTTTTGTGGAAAACTTCTCACGAATCGCTTTGTCTTTTACCACATTAATGAGGAAGGATCAGAAGTTTGTGTGGACGCCGGAGTGCACGCAAGCTTTTGAAGAGATAAAGAGTCATTTAACCACGATGCCTGTTTTGACATCGCCATATGGTACAGACGGCTATGAGATTTACAGTGATGCTTCAGGAAGCGGCTTAGGCTGCGTTCTGCTGTAGTTTGGCAAGGTGATTTCTTATGGCTTACGCCAGTTGAAAGTGCATGAGTGGAATTATCCCATCCAAGACTTGGAGTTAGCGGCAGTGATCTTTGCACTTAAACTGTGGCGGTACTATCTATATGGGGTAAAAGTTGATATCTTTACAGATCATAAGAGCCTCAAATACCTGATTGATCAGAAGGATCTCAATATGCGACAACAGAGGTGGATGGAGTTCCTCGGGGACTACACCTTTGATATTCATTATACTCCCGGAAAAAGAAACGTGGTCGCAGATTCCTTGAGTCGTAGGACTCCGATAAGGGCAAATTGGTTGCGGATGCATGATGAGCGTCTGATCTAGGAATTGGAAGTGTTAGAGATTTCTTGTGTTGACAAGAATTTTACAGCCGATGCATGCTTGAACTGGACGGAGTTACAGTATGACCTTCCAGACAGGGTTCGAAGAGCAACAGAGCTTGATGAAAGTTTCCAATGTTATGCCATGGATGGTTCACATGATCAATTCTCCTGGGATAACGGCCTTTTATGAAAAGAGGGTCATTTGTGCATACCAAGTATGGGTAAGTTGAGGGAAGAGTTGATGTATGAGGATCACTTTACTAAATACTCTATTCACCCAGGGAGCACAACGATATACATGGACATGAAAAAGTTGTTCTGGTGGCCAGGGCTAAATAAAGACGTAGCACAATATGTGGCTAATTGTCAAACATGTGCTTTGGTGAAGGCAGAATGCTAGAAGCCCGGAGATTTCCTAAAGTCGATACCTATTCTGGAATGGAAGTTTTATGATATTTCAATGGATTTCGTGCACTGGTTGCCGAGATCTCAATACGGGAACGATTCGGTTTGGGTGATCGTAGACCGGTTGACTAAAGTGGCTCACATCCTACCGAACAAGAGGGACGATTCAGTGGAAGTCTTGGCGAAGCTCTATGTTGAGCAGATTGTACGATTGCACGGTGTTCCCCGTAGCATCGTAAGTGACCGCGATGGGCGATTCACTTCGAATGATTGGAGGCTAATCCATCAGTTATTAGGCACAAAATTATTATATAGTATGGCCTTTCATCCCCAAATGGTTGGCCAAACTGAGAGGACTAACAAAACGATGTAAGACATGCTCCGAATGTGCGCCTTGGATTTTGGAAAGAGATGGAAGGATCATCTCTATATGGCAGAGTTTTCCTATAATAATAACTACCAAGCAGGTAACGGTATGTCACCGTTTGAAGCTTTGTATGGTCGGAAGTGCCGTACACCGTTAGCTTGGGCGGAAAAAGGCGAATCCAAACTATATGGGCATAAAGAAGTCAAAGAAGCTACTTCGACGATACGCTATATTTAGGAGAGGCTATTGATAGCCCAAGATAGACAAGCCAAATATTATAACGCCAAGCATCGAAACGTTGATTTTGCGGTGGGCGATTGGGTCTATTTGAAGATCAAACCCTTCAAAGGTGTATCCAGGATTCGGCGTCTGAAAAAGTTAAGTCCGAGATATCTTGCTCCGTTTGAAGTGGTGGAGCGAGTTGGGGAAGCTGCCTATCAGCTAGCTCTTTCGGCAGAACTGAGTTGATTGCATGATGTGTTCCACATCTCAATGCTTCATAAAGCCGTGAAAGATCCAGCTCAAGTAGTTGCAAACGATCGTGTACCTGTCGAATTTGGGCTAACGACGAAAGTTAAGTCCATTCGGATCGAAGATAGAGCCGATAAACAGTTGCGGAACAAGACAATCGGGATGGTCAATGTCCGGTGGGACAACTGTGGCAATGAGTAGCTAACATGGGAGCACGAGCAGACCATGCGGGCTGAGTTTCCCGAGTTGTTTGTGTAAACTGCTGTACAGTGCATGTCAAGTTGTATCAAACTTTTGTGAAGTTTTAACATCTTGATTACTGTTTTTCCTTACTGTGTAAAAATTTCGGGACGAAATTTATTATAAGGAGGGGAGGGTTATAACACCCCAAAGCCACATTTGGAGTTCAAGCTAGGTGACACGGCCTAGGACACGGGCGTGTACCAGGGCGTGTCCAGCTTTGTTTGCTCGAGTGTAATTTTGGTCTCGAGATTGTGTCTCGAGTGTGGCACATGGACTAGGACACGGGCGTGTTACAAGCTGTGTCCTTCTCTGTGTCATCTCGAGTACTCGATGAAATGCATTCGACATTTATCGAGAGGGTACACGACCTGCGATACATGCGTGTCTTAAGCCGTGTCACCCTAGAGGTCGAAAAACTCCACTCGATGCAATGGTGTTGAGTTAGGCAAACGGCATGTGACACGGGCATGTCACAGGGCCGTGTCCTCCTTGGGTTTTGGCCAGACTTGTGCACCCTATTAAACACGGCTGGGCATGGGCGTGTTTTGGGCATATGGCGTGTGACACGGGCATGTCACCGGGCCGTGTACTTCTCTAGTTTTGTCCAAGGCATTGAGGCCTGGTGAACACAGGCTAGATACGGGCGTGCCTGAAGCCGTGTCAGGACACACGGCCTATAACACGGGTGTGTCACATGGCGTGTCCTGTTCTGGGTAAGTCGGTTCGGGTGCCGCTTACATTATACGGCGTATGACACGGGCATGTCACAAGCCGTGTTAGCACAAAAATAGATATTTTCAGGGCAAGTTGTGGTCGTTCATTTCCTTCAGATGGGATCTAAGGGTCCAAGCTTCTCCCTGCTAAGATAAGTCCAGGACTTGAGAATTATTTCTCATTCAAAGCTTGGCTATTCTCTTTCTAAAAGATTAGAGAGAAGGGAGAGCAAGGAGGAAGAAGAGGAGAGATCTGGCCGCCGGTGGAGCTTCATTGTTTGGAATTGCGAGCCGAGTCCAGCTTTGTGGAGGCGAGAGCGTTGTGGTGCTTACTATCCGGCTAAAATTTCATGGCTCCCAAGAGATCGTCAAGGGTAACGATCTTACTTCTCTGACATGTGAAGTCCTTATTTTGGCATGTCTGTGGATTTCCCCCACCAAAAGGTGGCTATTGAGGGATTTACTTAGGTTGATTCTTGTAATCCCCAGTCTTGCATATAGATCCGGAAATCTATAGTACGTAATAGGCATGTTGTGTGAAGCCTATCTGGACAGGTTGGTCTGGATTGGTGATGTTGCATCTTACGCACCGGAGAAGACTCCGCGTATAAACTTGTAGTTTGTGGAGTCGATGGGTTGTGCCTGTGAAGGTTGGTAACAAGAAGTACTGGAGTGAAACTCCAGGAAACTACCTGCGTGATTCTTGTACTGTATGCCATGTTTGGGTGAGTCTGGGTGCAGAAAGTGAGTTCTGCTGAACCTGCCAAACGACCGTGTAGAACGTTGGCATTATCTCCCCTTTTGAAATGTGCAGTCAGTCTTTATAGGATAGTGTGGCTATTATAAGCTGCGAGCTCTTAAAAAGGCTTCGTGCCGAATAGGAAAGGTAAAACCGACCCGTGCCTGTAAATTGGCCATACGTACTTCGGTATTCGATGATGGCATGACGACTTGAGCAACGGGGGTGGCTGATCTGTACCTGCGTTATGTCTGACCGACTGGTAGACCTGGTTATTGGTCTCGTTGGAGCGCATAATGAGAGTCTAAGGCATGCACGCCATTAAGAATAAAAAGGCTCAATACTGTTGGGTTTCGGTCCGTGAACGGTGGTGGGACCCTGGTTCGCCGGTACACAAATAATGTGCCCTAAGTGCACAGACCGTCGGGTCGCGCGGTTGATGATTGTGATATGTTGATTGTGCATGAGTGCACATTATAAGATATATCTGCTTGTGAAAGCTATGCTTGCAGGGAAGGAATACCACTGCCCCGAGAAAAGGGGTAGGGTCATTATAAATTGGTCAGCTGAATGTTGACCGTTGCTTTGTTTGCCACCAAAATGGTGGGTTGTCCCTGTGCAGGTGTTGGAGAGCCGAGCAGGAAACAAAGGGCTGAAGCCCCTGCTGCTGCTACTGGCCCTTGAAGGCTGAGCAAAGGCTTTTGTTATGTTCATGTGTGGCCGGCCTGCGCGCTGATATTTGTAATCAACACCTGTAAAGCATAACTGTAAGGCCTATAGGCCAAACACTTGAGTATGTGTTGTAAATTCCTTCATGTATATATAAATGTGGTTCTTTATATATAGTGGAAATTCATGGTTTGAGTTCAATTTTACATTAAAAGCTTCCGCTAGCATGCTCTGTGTTAGGATGCGTACCTGTTTGGTATTAACCTGTGACCTCATCGCCTGTTTGTGGCATATAGTGTGGGGCCCCGGCCATACCTTCTATTATATGTTATTTAACGGATGGAGTCATTACAGTTTGATCCCCATCATACCATAGGGGAGGATAGCCTAAAGTGTCTCTGATATTGTTTGATATCCAGGTAGCATGTTCAGAACTTGCCCTTATCATTACCCTCACCCCCTTTATGACTTCTCTTTCAATATGGTCTCTCAAATCATTTTTGTGAAATCTCACTTGACCATCTAGATAATTAATTCCTGATGTTACAGTGTTCTTAACTCTCAGTAAATTGTTGTCCAAACACTTGTCAGAATCCTTGATGTCCTTAAGCAGAGATGCTGAATGATTTATCAGTGTGGTTTCTATATACTTAGCAGTTGAATCAAGTTTGGTCTCCAAAGTAGTGGATTGATTCTTTATTTCTCCCAAGGTTGTATCATGCATAACTATATAATTTTCATTCATTCTGTTCTGATTCTCAAGGACATAGCCTTGCTTAATTGCCATATCATCCTCCATTTGGCTTCCTGTTGTTGCTTAGCCAAGTAGACAACAACATTTGCATGTTTCTCAAAGAAGTTGGTCATGTCTGTCTTTAATAAATTTACTTCAAATCTAATTGACTTTATGTCTTGTGTCAGCTAAAATTTCAACTCTTTGTTGCTTTCATCCACATACTTTTCTAGATCTTGCCTTTGTTTATCAAGCATTATCTGTAGTTGGACTAATAGGGAGCTAGCATCCATTATAGGAGCTGGTAATGGTCCAGATTGGAGGTACTTCTTGTAACTCTTACTGCTTTTTCTTAACTCAGATAGTTTCCTTTTCTTAAGCTGTAAAGCTTCCTCTTCCTCAGAATCTGATGAGCTGACCATCTCAATAGAGTTTTGCTGTTCTGCACCTACAGTATTTGTATTAAGACTTTCCAAGGTAACATCTGCATGTTGAATCTCAGCATCAGGAACTTCAATCTTGATATTTTCAGCTATCTCCTCCTAGATGTTAGATACTTACGACACAAGAATATCTTCTTCAGTGCCCTTTTCAGTCATTTCTTGTTCAGGTTCTTTTGATTTTTCTAGTTCCTATACAACATCCATTATTATAACAGTAGCTGAATCCATTGGATATGAATAGAGGTTCTCCCCCTCAATTGTTTCTTTTTCTAGAATGTTCTCCCCCTACACCTGTATACTAGTTCCAGGTGAGAACCTTGGAGATCTTCTTTGTTCTTCCTCTGCATCTTTATCAGAACTGGAGTTCACTTCTTCTTCAGAATCACTGGTGGATTCAACTTCCTCTATCACAGATTTTTTGCCTTTTACCTCCTTTGTCCTTTTTAGGTTCTAGTGTCTCTTTAGACAAGACTCTGTCCCATCTAGACAGAATTCTCAGGTTCATTCTCCTCATATGATTTATCTTAGATCCATTTTTCTGATTGATACTATCTGAAATTACCTTTACCAAATAAAGACTAACTATTCTGCCCATATTGGCCTTCTAAATCTCTTCTGTAATCTTATCAAAGACTACCCTGTTCCATTCAGTCTTGATTCTGAAGATAATCCTTGTCATTAGCCTAAACATAGATGTGGAAATACTGTCATGTGCTCCAGTCTTATAGAGGAGCACTTTTCCAACTATTTCAGATAGAAATTTTCCATGGGAATTCATTCCATTCATGTTTAAGGAACTATCAAACCAAGTGGTTAGAGCTAGTCCACACCATTCCAAGGCCTCTGCAGTCTTGCTTGAATCCAGTTCATCTTCCTGTGCAGTTCTTGGAATCTATAAGACTTTAGACAGTCTTTTGATTGTGACTTTTACTCTTGCTCCATTAACATTGGATTTGATCTTACCTAACTTAGGGTTTAGTGAGGCATTGGAATAAAAATTTGATACTTCTCTCTTCTATATATTTGTTAGTTCAGAAAGCAGATATTCAAGACCTGCCTCATTGACAAGGTCAATCACACTCTTTATTTATTCTGGAGCGGAGACGAAGGCATTTCGTACAAGTTCTGAAAGACTTAATTAAAGAGCCTAAATACCAAGAGGGGGGGTGAATAGGTTCTAATTTTTCCTTTAATATTTTAGGCAATTAAACATATCTTAATTTGCACAAACAAAATAAAACACAGCACAGAACATTCACAACACAAAGAACACCAGATATATAGTGGTTCTCCAAGATATGGGTACGTCCACTTTCCCCCCTTCGCCTATCCAGTAGAGTACTGGATTCAGCCTATATTATTTCCTCTTTCTCAGATCCAAAGATCCTACAACTCAGAACCAGAATGGATCCTACACCTCAGACTTTTGCAAGTCCTACCTCAGATCCTTCCCAGAATCCTACCTCAGGCCTCAGCCCTACCTCAGCCCTTATCTCTAGGCTTACAACTCAGACTTTTGCAAGTCCTACCACTCAGGCTCACAGCCCTACCTCAGCCTTTATAAATATCGGCTTACAGCTCAGATCTACAATAGATCCTATAAGTAATTGTGTAATAAAAGATATACAAAAGATATCACCAGATAGATCCCTCTATTGATGTTCTTCTTGATCAGTTCTTGATCTTCAGTCCCAACCAGACATAACTGTTTCAAAGCTTCTTGATAGAACAAAATAAGGTTGGAATGTTCTTGATGTAGAAGTTGATCCACTGTCAGCTCCTTCCTTGAATTCAAAAATGAGATCTGAATCTTCTTTGCCGACTGTTCTAGATCCGCCTTCTTAAAGGGTTTTCCCTTTTTCTTATTGTGAATCTTATCTCTCTTTGTTGATGGCTTTTCTGGCCTTTTCTGAGTTGTTGTTTGTTGTTGAGGATCAACCCTTTATATAGAGATTCCTCATGGTTACCGGCTGATCTGGTTTGTAATAACCTTGTGTTAGTTCTGACAAAGGTGTCAGACCTGTTGGTAATGACAATTGTCGACCCACCAGTCATGATAGTTTATTCCTTAGAGATTCTACAACACAGCATGATCCACTCAGCAATCTGCTTCTCATGTGTCGACACAAGTAGACAAAGTGTCGACACAAGTCTTGATGATGTCGAAACAATACTCCAAGTGTCGACACAGTCATTCTTCTTCTTCTCGACACATCTTCTATCTTATATTTGTATGTGTCGACACAAGTCCAGTGTGTCGACACAACTGTTTTTGGTCTCAACATAACTACTAAGTGTCGACACAACCTCTGCTTTACGTGTCAACACAATCCTTGCCTCAGGTGTCGACATAAGTCCTGCTTTAAGTTTCGACAGAATTCCTGCTTTATGTGTCGACATAAGTCTTGCTTTAAGTGTCGACACAATTCCTGCCTTTGGTGTCGACTTAAGTCCTGCTTTAAGTGTCGACATAATTCCTGCCTTTGGTGTTGACATAGCTTCTGGGTGTCGACACAGTTCCTAGGTGTCGACACAATTTCTGGGTGTCGACACAATTTCTGGGTGTCGACACAAATCTGGCTTCTGGTGTCGATACAACTTCTGGTTCTGGTGTCGACATAATTCTTTGGTGTCGACACAATGCTTTGCTGCTGGTGTCGACACAAGTCCCGTATGTCGACACAAGTCCCGTGTGTCGACACAATTCTTCACAAGTGTCGACACTTGTACTTAGAATAATTTTCTTCCAATCCTTAACCCTGCACAAGGAAACTTAAACATACATCAAATACATATTGATGTATATCATTGACTAGGACGAATTTTCTCCAAATTTGGTACATACTTCTAGTGTACCAACCAATCTCCCCCTATTTGGAGAAGTCATAACCCTTAGTCAAAGATATACACCAATCAAGATAAAACACATAAGACATAGATGCACATTCATTCCAGTGCAAGTAAACATTCAAACAATATAAATAATCTAAAATAAACAGTAAAACTGATTTTAATAAGCAGAAAATATTTGTTTTACATGTTTTCTCTTAGAGCAAAAATAAAAAAGTTATATTGTTTCTTATCATAAGTCTAACTATCCTAAGATTTGCTAGGCTCCCTTATGACAATGCTTTGACAAAACTTTATCTTTGCCTTCACAGCTTGTTCTGTATCTTCAGCAAGCTTCTTTCCTTTAAGATCCTTTTTCTTTAGTTCTTCAGCTTTTATTTTTTGCCTTTCAAAGTAGTGAAAGGGCTTAGGAAAATACTTGTTGGGCTTTATAGCCTGTGCAGGTAGCTTACCAGCTTTTGCACTCCTCCTATGCTGAAGAATGGCTTCCTGTCTAGATTGATATTTATTCCACTCCTGCTCTGAGTACCACTTTCCCCTATCATAGGTCTTGTCCTTAACAGCCTTCCATGGAGTTAGAATGATGTTCCTTGATGTAGGGCTCCATTGTTCAAAGTCTGGCTTTAACTTAGCCTGTTCCCTGAATCTTTTCTTAGACAACAATTCTTCCCTTTGAGCTTCTTTGGCAGCCTCTGACATTTCAACTTTCTCAAAGACCATATTCTGTGCCTCTTGTGGAGGGCTGTACATTTTCTGCACTTGGTCATGAACCATCTCAAAATTAGCAGGAGAATATATAACCTGAGCAACTTCTGGCTGATCTCCCTCTACATATGCAGGTTGTATTCCAGATTCAACCATATTATCATCATCACATAGAGGAGGGAAGCCAAGAGTAGCTTTGATGGTATTGAAAACCCATTTGGTATGCTCAGAACTAGCTTGGACTAACACTCTCTCCGCCTTTAGGACTTCTCTTTCAATATGATCTCTGAGATCATTCTTGTGAAACCTGACTTGAACTTCCAGATGATCAATCCCTTCTCTATAGTAGACCCCAAATTTATAAATTTGAGTTGTAATAGCTATTTGGGCTGCCGCAATCGCTATTTTGACCGCAACTAGATCAGTCTCAATTAGTTTTGTAACTTCTATTTTAACAGCAACAGATAGGGTTGCAATCTTTGTGAGAATTTCCTTATGAGAATCCGTGAGATTCTCATATGTTCTAAATTGATTTTCTAAGATATAGGCATGTTTATCTGCCAAATCAGCTGCTTGAGTTTTCAGTTCCTGCTGCTGAGTGGAAAGATACACCACTACATGTCCTCCTTTCTCAAAGCAGTCTTTCATTTCGTTCTTGTGCAGACTCACTTCAAATCTGATTGACTTGATTTCCTGAGCTAGCTGGTTTTGCAGCTCCTTATGAGATTCATCAACATACTTTTCAAGAGCAGTCCTTTGAGCATCCAGTTTTAGTTGTAATTGGACCATTAAGGAATTTAAGTCCATACTTGGAGCTGGAGGTGGTGTGGCTATTTGTAAGGTCCTCTTATAGCCAGAGATTTTCTTGTTCATTTCAGCAAGTTTCCTTTTCTTAGCCAAGTTGGCTTCTTCATCATCAGAAGATGAACTTTCTATGTCAACAGTCTCTTTATCTACAGTATCCTTCAGCAATTCCTCCCCCTCAGTCTCTGGAAGTTATTTGTCCTGTGGTTGTTGCTCACCCTCAGTCCTTACTGCTGGTGAGTACGGGAACAACTCCTCCAAGGTTACTTCCTGCAACATTTGAACAGGAGGAATAAGATTAGTTGGTAAAATACATGGTTTTCCATGGACTTCCATGTCCTTGTCCAGTGACCTTTCTAGGAAGTAGATACTTACTTGCCCAATCTGAGCAGTATCCTTCATATGCACCTCAGGTGCCTCTTCCTCTACATGCAGTAATGCTTTCTTATTTATATAAAAAACTATATCCATCACAGTATCAGCTGTTAATTCACTTTCTAGTGTAGCAGCATCATTTACTCTCCCTTGATCAGGCAGATTAGTAAATATAGTGTCTTGTACAGCTGGTGCAGGGTCTTCTCCTCCTAGAGTAGAGATTCTTTGTTGCTCTGGGAGCATAGTACTGTCCACTCGTCCTAGTGCATGTTGCTGTTGTTGCTTGTCTTCATCAGAACTGAAGACCACCTCTTCTTCTGAATCACTAGAAGATTCTTCTTATTGAACAACTTTCTTCTTCTTCTGTATTGTTTTGGTCTATTTTTGAGGAGTAGTACCCTCCTTAGTCAACACCCTATCCCATCTTGACAGAATCCTGGTGTCCATTCTTCTCATATGATTGATTTTTGTACCAGGAAGTTGGCTCATTACTTCTGGTAATACAGATGATAGGCATAGACTTAGAATTCTCCCCAGGTTCAGTTTCTTGATACCTTCACGTAACTTATCAAAGACTATGGTTGTCTAATCAGTCTTGAGCTTGAAAATGATCCTGGTCATCAAGTGGAACATGGTGGCTGAGATTCTGTCATGTCCACCTGTTTTGCACAGTATGACCTTCCCTACAATCTCAGAAAGGAACTTCCCTTGTGAATTCATCCCTTTTCGATTGATAGATGATCCTATCTTAGTTTTTGGGTTAAACCCACATCATTGTAAGGCCTCCTTGATCATAGATGGTTGTACGTCATCTTCTTCCTTAACCTTTGGGAGTTGGAGTGCGTGTCAGATTTTTTTCAAGGTAATCTTTACCCGGGTATCTTGAATAGTTGCTTTCATCTTCTTCCCGTCTGCGTCTGTAGTTGCAGAAGAATAAAATTCAAGAACTTCTTTCTTCCATATCTTGGTTGGTTCAGAGACCAAGAATTCCAAAATGATGTCTGAGATTAGGGCAATTACTCCCTGAATTTCCGGTGATGCTGTTGTGAACCCACCACGGACCAACTCATATCCTTCATTCACCTTTTCTTCTGTATGAGGCGCAATTACCGGAAGAGAGAGATGGAGGTGAAAAGGAAAGATGATTCTCGTCGACAGAGGGTGCAGAGCCAGGAAATCAGAAAGCGTAGTCGACCAGATTTTAACTTCACCTATTTATAATCTAAGTGTAAAGGGGAGTTCAAAAGACGCACCTTAACACTAGGACTAGTCGACAAAATCTTATATGTGTCGACTGAATAGGTCTAGGTCTCGACAATACTGAGGTTTAGTCGACACATGTATATGTCGACATACTTATGTTAGTGTCGACATAGATGTAGACATGTCTCGACAAAGAGTGTCGACTTTGATTTTTGTGTGTCGACTTAAAAATCAGCTAACTGAAAGTCTCGACATAGTTGTGTCGACACCAACTCTTGTGTGTTGACACAAAAGTCCTCTAGTTATATGGTCTCGACATAGTTGCGTCGAAACCTTTTCTTCAGTCGACACAAACTTGGTACTTAGCCAAATTTCCTATGAAAACTTGAGCTTAAATGTTCTACTAAAGGTAGCTTGTGCTAACCTAATCTAGATTTAACATACCTAATTCAATTTTAAAATAATTGAATTTAGTTTAATCCAAAGGTTTTGTAAAAATATCAGCAATTTTATTATTTTTATTCACAAACTCTAGACTAATATTTTCGTTTTCTACATGTTCTCTGATGAAATGGAATTTAATTTCTATATGCTTTATTCTACTGTGTGATACATAATTCTTAGCAAAAGAAATAGCACTAGTAGAATCACATAACAGTGGAATTCTACTAACCTTGATGTCATAATCTTCTAGTTGGTGCTTTATCCACAATAGTTGTGCACAGCAGCTGTCTGCAGCTACATATTCTAACTCAGTTGTTGATATAGCTACACTGGTCTGCTTCTTGCTGCACCAAGACACCAGTCTACCTCCTAGGAATTAACAGGTTCCTGTAGTACTTTTCCTGTCTTCTTTGCATCCTGCAAAATCTGCATCTGAGAAACCAGTTACTGTGAAATATCTATTCTTAGGGTACCAAAGACCTAGATTAGGTGTGCCCTTGAGATATCTCAAAATCCTTTTAACTGCAGTATAATGAGATTCCTTAGGGCATGCTTGGTACCTAGCACAGACACATGTTGCATACATGATGTCAGGTCTACTAGCAGTCAAGTAAAGTAGGGAGCCAATTATCCCTTTATACAAAGACTCATCAACAGGTTTCCCTACTTCATCTTTGTCTATAGGCATACTTGTTCCTATTGGAGTTTTCATGGTGGAAGTTGAGTCCATTCCATACTTTTTAATCAACTCCTTAGTGAACTTAGACTGAGATATGGATAGTCCATTATCAGTCTGTCTGACTTGAAGTCCCCAAAAGAACTTCAGTTCACCCATACTGTTCATTTCAAACTTCTCTTGCATAAGTTTGGCAAACTTCCTACAAAGGTTGTTCTCAGTAGATCCAAAGATACTGTCATCAACATATATCTGGACTAAGATTATCTTGCCTCTGGATTCCCTATAGAATAGAGTTTGATCTATCTTTCCTCTTGAGAATTTATTCTCAATAAGGAAAGCAGACAAGGTTTCATACCAAGCATTGGGGGCTTGTTTCAAACCATATAGGGCTTTCCAAAGCCTATATACATAATTAGGATAGTGAGGATCTACAAAACCTGAGGGTTGTTCAACATAGACTTCCTCTTTCATGTCACCATTTAGAAATGCTGACTTCATATCCATCTGAAATACATTGAACCCTTGATAGGTTGCATAGGCCAGGAACATCCTTATAGCCTCCAGTCTTTCTACTGGGGGCAAAGGTTTGATCAAAGTCTATTCCTTCCTCTTGTCTGTAGCCTTTTGCTACCAGCCTTGCCTTGTTCTTGATGATTGTTCTATTTTCATCAAGTTTGTTTCTGTAGATCCACTTGGTTCCTATGATATTGTGATCCTTAGGTTTAGGAACCAGTTTCCATACTTTGCATCTCCTGAATTAATTCAGCTCTTCTTGCATTGTATCAACCCAGTTAGCATCTAGTATTGCTTCTTCAAACTTTTTGGGTTCTATTTGAGACAAAAAGCTAGAACACAAAACTGTGTTCATGCTCTTGCTCCTTGTTAGAACACCTTGACTTGCATCTCCAATTATCTAGTGAGCTGGATGATCCTTTAGCTGTCTTTTTGCTGGAGGAAACCTCTCTATCTCATGACCTTCTTCATTTTCCTCCACCTGATGCTCCTCATTATTTTATGCTTCCAGTGTGTTTTGTTCTCCCCCTAGACAGCATGCATCATTCATCCTAGCAGGAGATTCATCATTTATGGTCATCTTGTCTAGCCTATCTGTTAGACCTGCAGAACTAACTGAAACATTAAACAATTCATTGTTAATCAATCTAGACTCATCAAATACAACATGAACTGATTCTTTTACAACTTGCGTAGAAAAGTTATAGATCTTGTATGCCCTACTGTTGTTGCTGTACCCAACAAATATCCCTTCTAGGGATTTCGCAGCAAACTTTGTTTGGTAGTGCTTACCATTCACTAGGAACAGCACTTGCTACCAAAGATTCTTAAATAAGAAATGTTTGGTTTTCTGTCTTTCAAAATCTGATAGGGAGTCAACTTAAGTTTCTTATTGATGGATGCTCTATTGAGAACATGACAAGTAGTATTTACTGCCTCAACCCAGAAATATTCAGGGAGAGTAGTGTCACTGAGTAGGTTCTACCAGCCTCAATGAGAGTTCTATTCTTTCTTTTTGCAATCCCATTTTGCTGAGGTGTTCTAGGTGAGGAGAACTCCTAATGAATCACAAGTTCTTCACAGAATTTTGTCATACATTCAGACTGAAATTCAGTTCCATGGTCACTTCTGATTTTGACCACAGAATTGTTAAATCATTCTGAACTTGTCTAACAAAAGTTTGGAAAATACTAGGGGTTCAGAGATTTTGCCAAGAAGAACACCAATGTAATCTAGAATGTCATCCACAATAACTAATGTGTATGTTTTCCTACCAAGACTTTGAACTGCCATAGGACCAAACAAATCCAAATGTAAGAGATATAGACATCTCACTGAATCAACTTTCTAGTGCTGTTCTGTAAAAGAGTCACTTTCTTTGCCCTTATTCCTATTCCCCCCCCA